>OX463236.1:171203863-172403863 GCA_949820135.1 Sylvilagus floridanus | reverse complement strand
ACACATGCTTATGTATTCATTATAATTATTTAATTTGAAATTAAAATTACTTTGTGAACAATGCTTTGGGGGAGGGCATGATGCCAATCACAAATTAAAAGTCCTTCTTGGTTATTCAGAAAAGCATTGCTAGAGCCTGATAGGAACTCCCCTGTGAGTGGTCTGAATTTTTATTTTACCTTCTTTTTATTGAAAATACATAGGTAGGTCACATTTTAAAAATGTTAGGACCAGCTTTAGATTTATATAAAAAAATGTAAAGGCAGCCCATATTTTTTCCCCTATCATTAAAATATTAAACTTAGTCTGAGGTATTTGTCACAATGAACAGATATTGATGCACTATTATCAACTAAAGGCCATACATACTTTATTCAAACTTGCCTGGTTTTTGCCTAAAATTCCTTTTTCTGTTTCAGGTCCCAGGCAAGATACCACATGATATTTGCTCGTCATCCTGTGTCCTTAAGTCTTCTCTTAGCTGTAAGAGTTTATCAGACTTTCCTTGATTTTAATGACTTCTATAGTTTTGAGGTGTGCTGCTTGGGGAGTGAACCAGCAGATGGAAGATCTCTTTCACTCTTTCTCTCTCCCTCTTTCTCTGTAACTCTGCCTTTCAGATAAATAAATAAATCTTTTTAAAAAAATTACTTGGAGGGGCCTGCGCTATGGCGCGCAGCGGATTAATGTCCTGGCTTGAAGTGCCTGCATCCCATGTGGGCACCAGTTCTAGTCCCAGCTGCTCCACTTCAGAACCAGCTCTCAGCTATGGCCTGGGATAGCAGTGGAAGATGGCCCAAGTCCTTGGGCCCCTGCACCCACTGGGAGACTGTAAGAAGCTCCTGGCTCCTGGCTTTAGCTCGGCACAGCTCTGGACGTTAAGGCCATCTGGGAAGTGAACCATCGGATGGAATACCTCTCTCTCTCTCTTTCTACCTCTCTCTGTAACTCTGTCTTTCAAATAAATAAAATAACTCTTTAAAAAAATTACTTGGAATTCTTCTGCATGGGAAAATCATATTCTTTACTCCATATATTTATTGATGCAATTATTAATATATGTATGAGCCCAAGGATATTTATTTTGTGTTATGATTTAATGTTGGGCAATTGATATTTTAAATATTTCAATTATATGTTGTGATTTTTACTTGTATCAACACAATAATGTCTCAAAGATATTTTGGAGGCTTAAAGCTTGAATTTCCAAGACAATTTATGAATTTCTTATCATATATTTCTTTATAGTGAAAATTATTTTTATATACCAATCAGATATTTCCACATCTGCCTAATATAGTTTACAATTTTATGGTATTGAGATCATACAAAGGTGAAAGTTTCAAAGATGCATTTAATATTTATTTTAAAGAGATATTTGTCCTTTAAAATATTTGGAAACAAGCATGTTGCATATAAATTTATGAAGATCTTTTTAAATCTCTATTGTGTCATTAAAACTGCTTTGTGGCCCGCGCCGCGGCTCACTAGGCTAATCCTCCGCCTTGCGGTGCCAGCACATCAGGTTCTAGTCCCGGTCAGGGCACCGGATTCTGTCCCGGTTGCTCCTCTTCCTGGCCAGCTCTCTGCTGTGGCCTGGGAGTGCAGTGGAGGATGGCCCATGTCCTTGGGCCCTGCACCCCATGGGAGACCAGGAGAAGCACCTGGCTCCTGCCATCGGAGGGTGAACCAATGGCAATAAGACCTTTCTCCCTGTCTCTCTCTTTCACTGTCCACTCTGCCTGTCCAAAAAAAAAAAAAAAAAAAAAAAGACTGCTTTGTGTAACACCAAGCCTTATTGAAGGTAGTAAGTTTAATAATTATCAAATAGATGTTCTGTATTAAACTTAAGGTAAAAAAAAAATCTCAGCCATTATTCTCTGAGATGGTTGATTAAACTCAGATCATCTCATTGCAAACAAAAGAACTCCCTTATTTAGAAAAACTATGATATCTCTCATATTCTCTGGGTGTCAATAATTCTAATAAATACATATAAATATCAGAAGAAAATGAACCACACCAAGAAAGGACTGATTGTAAGGACTTGCTTTGAAAAATCATCCTCATCCTCAATGGGTCTCCTTGTATTCTGCTGCTGGAACCATCAGGAGTCTCTGAGAATTTCCCCATGAAATATGGATAAGAGGAGCTGATGTGTCACCATTTATGCATCATCTTTATTCATACATGAGCTCTTAACCTTTCAATATAATGAACTATTTTGAAACTCTGAAGACAACTATGGAGAAATGTGTTCCCAGGAAGAATGCACACAGCAGAACCTGACGACACAGCCTCTTTCTTGTGCATAAAAAGACAGCAAATCCCAAGTTCCAAATGATTGGTCTAAGGAATTTGCCATTCCTAAGTGCAGAGACGTGCAGCGGGAGGAACCTGGGTTTCCTTCTCCACAGTCATGGGAGACAGGCTCTCATTTCTTCCTGAGGTCTCTGGGCATGTGTCCATCCTTTTGCTGGCACAGAGACAGAAATTCCATGAAAGCCAAGATGGAGGTTATTTGTGAGCTAAGTGCAATACATAAAGTGTGTTAAGCACTTAGCAAACTTGTTTGAACAAGTGGCTGTTTGAATCATTATATGGATGCAGTGAGACCCAATAAAAGTTTTCTTATTAAATTCATGCCGACAATGCCAAGAACAACAACAACAACAACAACAACACACATACACACACACACACACACACACACATACAAAACCTTTGGGACTTTCTTTAGAAAATCAAAATCAATGTAGTACAGTATGAAAAATTAAAACATATAACATATGATTTTAAAGAAAGAGAGGACAAACAAAGATAATTTGATATTGATTTACACAAAACTGCTCTGCTGTTTGGTTTGGTCCAGTCAACTTTGCTACTAGGATCTCTGGGTTGGGAGAAGAAAGTCCTAGTAATGCCACAGGAAAAAAAGGCAATGGACCTCAAGATAGAAAGAAAAAATAAATATTCTGCTCTTAGTCCCCAACTACTGTGCCTCATGGAATTGATGCTTTTGGATTCACAGTTTTGAGTCAACAATTCACCACTGTTCAGTGGACTTGTTAGAGCTGAAGTGCTCTCTGAACCTCTATACCAAAGGAAATTCATTTCAAGTAACATGTACCTTATGTCACTGTAAAATTCTCCTGGATTCAAGAACACCCAAATCAATGGATAATTCTCATATTTAGTCTTCACGAATATGCTCATACTCAGCTTCTCTAGAACCATACTTCCTATAGAAACTCCTAAAAAAAAAGTCACCCCAAGAGTTACACTTGCTCACCAAATAACCAGAAAAACGGAGAAGTTTTAGCAGAAAAAAAACTGATCGTGAAAGTTAAAATCAGTTCCATGTGTATTATGTAATTATGGAAATATACGAGTTAAACATAAAGTATAATTTATTTAAAAGTTTTTTTATTTACATAAGGTGAACAAATTACATGTATTTCATATATACAGTTTTAGGAGCATAGTGATACTTTACACCCTATGCTCCCTGCTGCCCATGTTCCCACCCATCCTCCAATCTTGAGAAGGAAAAGATAAATGCAAGCAAAATATAACTTTATTAAAAGTATAGAATAAAAAGCAATAAGAAAGCAAAAAGACCTCTGTGGTGACAGGAAATGGTAAGCATTCCTGTCTGTTGATTCTTCCTTTCTCTGTGAAGTGAGAGGTGAGCTTATCTCCCAAGAGTGAGTGGAGATGCAATAGGAGAGGAAGTTTGACCAGTGTGGAGGGGTCTGAAACCGTCTTGAGTACAAATTCAGCTTGACATTGACCCTTAGCAGGGCAAGAGTTTGGCACTCGGCTTGGGAGGCCCCCACCCTGTACAGGAGCCTGGTTAAATCTTTTTTCCACTTGTTCTAACTTTCGGCTATTGTGCACCCTGGGAGGCGGCTAATGACTACTCAAATATTTGGCTCTCTGCCACCCAGGAGACACTTGCACTGAGTTCTGAGCTTCTAGCTTTGACCTTGCAATGCCCTAGCTGTTGTGAGCATCTGGAGAATGACCCAGCAGATGAAATAATCTCTCTCTCTCTCTCTCCTTTTGAAAATAAATAAAAACAGGGGAAGGCTCTGTGGTGTAGCAGGTAAAGCCGCTGCTTGCAGTGCTGGTATCCCATGTGGGTGCCGGTTCTAGTCCCAGCTGTTTCACTTCGGATCCAGCTCAGTGTTGTGGCCTGGGAAAGCAGTAGAAGATGGCCCAAGTCCTTGGGCCTCTGGACTTGAGCAGGAGACCTGGAAGAAGCTCCTGGCTCCTGGCTTCAGATTGGTACAGTACCAGCTGTTGAGGCCATCTGAAGAGTGAACCAGTGGATGGAAGACCTCTCTCTCTCCCTCTCTCTCTCTCTCTCTCTCTGCCTCTCCTTCTATCCGTGTAAGACTTTCAAGTAAATAAATAAATAAATTTAAAGAAATAAAATAAATAAAAAAATAAATGAAATGAGCTCTCATTTACAATATTAAGTACAGACTTCTCTCCTCAAACCCTTGGTGATATGGGAAAAATAAAACTTACGAATCTAAGACTGAAAGCTGGAATCTGGAAAGACGTGACATTCAGAATGTAGTTAAGAAAAACTCTTGAAAACTTCACATCATAGTCCACTGTGGTTGCTTGTCATGAAACAAATATGATACTCTTGATCTAAAACCTCAAACAGATTAATAGATGAAGGAGAATAAAAGCGTAATAAAGTATTCGTCTAATATAAAGAACAAAAATGAGCATTTCATTTTGATCTTTGATACTTAGATAAATGTAAGTTAAGGAGAGCTCCTGAAAAATGCACAGGGAATTAAGAATTACAGACCTTCAAAAATGCTGATTAAGCAAAAGAACCAACAACCAAAACAAAACATTTGCATACTAAATGACAGAATAAAAAATCAAGGAAAAATTTGAGGAAAAGAGGAAACCTTAGAAGTAAATGATTATGATAGAAAAAGTAAAATAATTAAATCCCTCACTTAAAAGGCCAAGTGTCTCAGATCAATGTACAGCTATTAAATGTTGGTTATGAGAGATGAATTTATAACAAAGGGACTAAAAGGTTAAATGTGTAAAACGGATAAAGGAAGTACCGCATCACAATATTAATATTTTTCCTAAATTAATATTAGAAATTCAACATGCATAATAAAGACCAACAGAGATATTTCACTAAACCAGTATTTAAAAGGACCTCTTATAATATTAAAAGATTCAATTTACAATAAATGTATAGCTACTAGGAAACTTTTAAGCAAAAAAAACACATGGAAATACTTATGCAAAAATTAGTTCAAAATCAAGACATAATGGACTGAAACGCCATAAGCATGAGAGATTGTATTGAGGACGCTCAGCTGCTGAGGATGAGTAAAGTAAAATATAAATAAAATTTTATGGGATTTGAATAATATACTTTATTAGATTGATTTATCAATTGGTACATAAACATGGAAGCGCTTGTCTTTTTTATCACCCATTGATTATATATTTAGCGGTAAATTATTATTATTAGATCTCAAATAGCAGAAATTCTGTTAACTATACTTTCTAGTCACAAGAATTGAGAGAAAAGTTTATAGCAAGGACCACACAAAATAAATTCAATAATGTTGGATCAAAGGAACTCCAATCTAAGATCAAAAAAGAAATGAGAAACTGTGTTTTTGAGGTGTTACCTCCTACTGTATAACAAATTACCCCAAAACTTGGAGGTTTGAAAGGACAAAAAGTTGTTTTCTCACAGTTTCTGTGGGGTCAGAATGGAGGTTTCTCCTGCGATTATAGGGAAGATGTCAGTCCGGGCTACAGTGCTCTGAGGATTTGACTAGAGCTGGGGCAGTCAGCTCCACCATCGCTCTCACACTGCCGTGAGCATGAGACCGGCGTTCCTTGGCACGAGGTCTTCTCCATGGGACTGTGTTCAGCACCGCTGAAGGTTGCTTCCGGAGAGAGAGCCAGGGAGAGAGGAGGAAGTCTTCCTGCCTCCTAGGACCAAAGCTGCTCAGAAGTACATCTGCCTTATTCTCATCACAAGTGCATTACTGAGAACAGCACGAACTTAAGAGGAGGCAGATTAATTTACATTTTTTGAAGGATTATATTTTGAACCATTTGTAAACTGCTTTTAAAAATAATGATTATAATCATATTAATACTGGTAGCTGTGATTGAAGCTTTTAATGTTTAACTAGATGTGGCACAGTGAGTCAACACCCTCGCCTAAAGCACCGGCATCCCATATGGGCACAGGTTCTAGTCCCAGCTGCTCTATTTCCGAACCAGCTTTTTGCTATGGCCTGGGAAAGCAGCAGAAGATGGCCCAAGTCCTTGGGCTCCTGCACCCATTGGGAGACCTGGAAGAAGCTCCTGACTCCTGGCTTCGGATCAGCACAGTTCTTGCCGTTACAGCCATTTGGGAAGTGAACCATCGGATAGAAGACCTCTCTCTCTCTCTCTCTCTCTCTCTCTCTCTCTCTCTCTCTTTTTCTCTCTCTCTCTACCTCTCCTCTCTCTGTGTAACTCTGACTTTCAAATAAATGAATAAATCTTTTTTTTTTTTTGACAGGCAGTGTTAGACAGTGAGAGAGAGAGAGAGAGAGAGACAGAGAGAAAGGTCTTCCTTTGCTGTTGGTTCACCTTCCAAATGGCTGCTACGGCGCTGTGCTGATCCGAAGTCAGGAGCCAGGTGCTTCCTCCTGGTCTTCCATGCGGGTGCAGGGCCCAAGGACTTGGGCCATCCTCCACTGCCCTCCTGGGCCACAGCAGAGAGTTAGACTGGAAGAGGAGCAACCGGGACAGAATCCGGCGCCATAACCGGGACTAGAACCTGGGGTGCTGGCACCGCAGGTGGAGGATTAGCCAAGTGAGCCGTAGCACCAGCATAAATAAATAATTAAATCTTAAACAAAAATATTTAACTAGAAATTATAAAGAATGAAGGGGAAAGTTTTTAAGTCAAGGGACTAAGAAAAACAGCAGGCACACACCCCTAGAGGAAAGAGAAGACATTCTCAAAGATCAATGGCAGACATTAACAAAGTAAATACAAAATGAAATATAAGAAATATCAAAGCATATCCACTAAATTGCAGTCCAGGGCCAGAAAGTCCCTGCACTCTCAAAAATCTACTGAGAGCCAACTTTGGTGACAGAACAAGTAACTCTAAGCACAGAACCCGAGAAATACAAAAAGAGGTACAGCCACAGATAAGGGGTTGTCTTAATTATAAAAGAATACTACTTAAAACTTCTGTTCATACATCTATAATTTTTGGTTAAGTAGGGAAATTTTGAAAAGCACAAATTTTGGGGGAATCAGACCTGTGGTGCAGTGGGTTAAAGCCCTGGCCTACAGTGCTGGCATTTCATATGGGCACTGGTTCTAGTCCCAGCTGCTCCTCTTCTGATCCAGCTCCCTGCTGTTACCTGGGAAAGCAGTAGAAGATGACCCAGGTGCTTGGGCCCCTGCACCCACATGGGAGACCTGGAAGAGGCTCCTGGCTCCTGGCTTCAGATTGGCACAGTTCCAGGTATTGCAGCTATCTGAGGAGTGAACCAGCAGATGGAAGCTTGCGCGCGCTCTCTCTCTCTCTCTCTCCTCTGCCTCTCCTTCTCTCTCTGTGTAACACTAACTTTAAAATAAATAAATAAATCTTAAAAAAAGAAAAATACAAACTTTTATAATTGCTACAAAAGAATTTTAAAAATATGAAGTGGTATGTAACTATGAAAGAAATTAAAAATCACTGTCAAAAGTGCTTTATTCTTACCTTTCCCAATTTTTTCCTGGATACAGAAAGTTGTATTTCTTTTGAGTTTTCCAGCTATTCAGTGATTCAGTTATTTTCATATGTTTAAACTGATACAGAACACTGAAAGTGTGAAAAAGTTACAAAGTAATTTTAAGAAGCAAATAAGACACAGGTATCTGAAAGGACAAAAGTATCAGGTTAACTTTAATATCCTAAAAGGTACCAGAAACAGTGGTAGAAATACAACATGAACTTACTGGATTTTAAAAATCAATTATCTACTTATGAGAAATACATCAAAAGCAAAAATACCCTGGAAAGTAAAAAATTATAAACAAGTATGCACTATGGCAATATAAATGCAAACAAGACAAAAAAAAATCAAGCAAATGTAAGCTAATAGGATTGAAAGTGGACAACAAAAAGTTATTAATTAGAAAGTATTCAAAAGGAAAAATAAGGAAGCCATGTTCTATTGATCAAATAAAAATGTGTAGTTAAGATAGAATAGCCTTGAATCTTTATGGACTGATTGCAGTTCATGATGTATACAGATACAGGAGAAAATCGGACAGTATTTGTAACAGTTTTGAGAAGCAATTCAGCAATTATACGTTGAGAATTTTTACAATGTTCCTGCTTCCTGGTCCACTTACACTAATTCTCAGAAAATCTATATTAAGAAAAATAATCCTTTAGAAGAAGAGAAAACGTTTATAGCTAGGGGCAGTAAAGAGTAATAATAAAAGAAATAGGCTCCCGGGCATGGTTGCTTGGGTTACAGCCCCAAATTGTTCAGGAGCAGGGGGAATTCTCTGTAGCTTGATTGCTGCACCTGTAAAATGGGATTAAAAAACACTGGCTACCATGGCTAAGGAAGAACTTCTAAGATCAATCCCATTCACAATAGCTACAAAAACAATCAAATACCTTGGAATAAACTTAACCAAGGACATAAAAGATCTCTACAATGAAAATTACAAAACCTTAAAGAAAGAAATAGAAGAGGATACCAAAAAATGGAAAAATCTTCCATGCTTATGGATTAGAAGAATCAATATCATCACAATGTCCATTCTCCCAAAAGCAATTTACAGATTCAATGCAATACCAATCAAAATACCAAAGACATTCTTCTCAGATCTGGAAAAAATGATGCTGAAATTCATATGGAGACACAGGAGACCTTGAATAGCTAAAGCAATCTTGTACAACAAAAACAAAGCCGGAGGCATCACAATACCAGACTTCAGGACACACTACAGGGCAGTTGTAATCAAAACAGCATGGTACTGGTGCAGAAACAGATGGGTAGACAAATGGAACAGAATAGAAACACCAGAAATCAATCTGAACATCTACAGCCAACTTATATTTGATCAAGGATCCAAAACCAATCCTTGGAGTAAGGACAGTCTATTTAATAAATGGTGCTGGGAAAACTGGATTTCCACGTGCAGAATCATGAAGCAAGATCCCTACCTTTCACCTTACACAAAAATTCACTCAACATGGATTAAAGACTTATATCTACGACCCGACAACATCAAATTATTAGAGAGCATTGGAGAAACCATGCAAGATATACGTACTGGCAAAGACTTCTTGGAAAAGATCACAAAAGCACAGGCAGTCAAAGCTAAAATTAACTATTGGGATTGCAAGAAATTGAGAAGTTTCTGTACTGCAAAAGAAATAGTCAGGAAAGTGAATAGGTAACCGACAGAATAGAAAAAAATATTTGAAAACTATGCAACAGATAAAGGGTTGATAACCAGAATCTACAAAAAGATCAAGAAATTCCAAAACATCATAACAAACAACCCACTTAAGAGATGGGCCAAGGACCTCAAATGACATTTTTCAAAAGAGGATATTCAAATGGCCAACAGACACATGAAAAAATGTTCAAGATCACTAGCAATCAGGGAAATGCAAATCAAAAACCACAATGAGATTTCACCTCACCCCGGTTAGAATGGCTCACATTCAGAAAACTACCAACAATAGATGCTGGAGAGGATGTGGGGAAAAAGGGACACTAACCCACTGTTAGTGGGAATGCAAACTGATTAAGCCACTATGGAAGTCAGTCTGGAGATTCCTCAGAAACCTGAATATAACCCTACCATACAACCCAGCCATCCCACTCCTTGGAATTTACCCAAAGGAAATTAAATTGGCAAACAAAAACACCAATTGCAGCTCAATTCACAATAGCTAAGACCTGGAACCAACCCAAATGCCCATTAACAATAGACTGGCTAAAGAAATTATGGGACATGTACTCTATAGAATACTATGCAGCAGTCAAAAACAATCAAATCTGGTCATTTGCAGAAAAATGAAGGAATCTGGAAAACATCATGCTGAGTGAATTAAGCCAGACCCAAAGAGACAAATATCATTTGTTTTCCCTGATGGGCGACGACTAACTGGGCACCAAAGGGGAAACCTGTTGAAGTGAAATGGCCACTACTTGAAACAGTGACTTGATCAGCTCTTGTGCTGACTGTTGATGTACAATGTAAATCTTTATCCATTTTAGTATTTTTTTTTGTTCTAGTACTACTGGTTGAACTCTATAATTAACACACAATTATTCTTAGGTGTTTAAATTTTAACTGAAAAGTGATCCCTGTTAAATATGAGTGGGAAAAAGAGAGGGAGGAGATGTACAATTGGGACATGTTCAATCGGACTTGCCCCAAATGATGGAGTTAGAAACGTGCCAGGGGATTCCAATACAATCCCATCAAGGTAGCATGTACCAATGCCATCTCACTATTCCAAGTAATCATTTTCAGTTCACAATTGATCACACTGATAGGTCTAAGCATCAAAGGGATCACACAAACAAGACTAGTGTCTGATAATATTAACTAATAGAACCAAAAAGGGAGGGAACAATCCAACATGGGAAGTGGGAGACACAGCAGACTCATAGAATGACAGATGACATAATAACACTCTGGCCTCAGAATCAGCCCTTAAGGCATTCGGATCTGGCTCAAGAGCCCATGAGATTATTTTAGGCATGGAAAGCCAAGACACTTTGTCAAGAAAAAAAAAAAAAAAGAAAGAGGACCTAAATGAAAGATCTCTGTGAGTGAGATCCCAGTATAAAAAACGTGGTATCAAAGAAGGAATTTGATAATTTGATAATTCCTAAAAAGGAGGTACCTTTCTCTGAAGGAAGGAGAGAACTTCCACTTTGACTATGACACTGTTGGAATAAGATCGAAGTTGGCGAACCCTAAAGGCTTCCATAGCCTTGGCAACTCATGACTAGAGCCTAGGGAGATTACTGACGCCATAAACAAGAGTGTCAAATTGTTAAATCAACAACAGGAGTCACTGTGTACTTACTTCTCATGTGGGATCTGTCCTTAATGTGTTATCCAATGTGAAGTAATGCTATAACTAGTACTGAAACAGTATTTTACACTTTGTGTTTCTGTGTGGGTGCAAACTGATGAAATCTTTACTTAGTATGTACTGAATCTATCTTCTGTATATAAAGATAATTGAAAACAAAAAAAATGGTGTTAAATTGGAAATTGCATAGAAAATTAATCAATTTTTAAAAAAAATCATGTAGGATCTCTGTCCTTCATGTGCTGTACATTGTGATTTAATGCTATAACTAGTACTCCAACAGTGTTTTTCACTTTGTGTCTCTATGTGAGGGCAAACGGTTGAAATCTTTACGTAATATGTACTAAACTGATCTTCTGTAATATAAAGATAATTGAATATGAATCTTGATGTGAATGAAAGAGGAGAGGGTGCGGGAAGGGGGGAAGGTTGCGGGTGGGAGGGAAGTTATGGGGGCGGAGCCATTGTAATCCATAAGCTGTACCTTGGATATTTATATTCTAAATAAAAGTTTAAAAAAAGTAAAACAAACAAACAAACAAAAAAAGCACTGGCTGCATGGGTATCCTCCCATTTACTAAGATATGCATGATTTTCATTAGTATTTGTTTCAGTGGGGAAATGATGAGGAAAGAGAAAAAGTAACTTCTTAATATGAAAGGAGAAATGGAGAAGTTTGTTAGAAGAGTGCTAAGTAGCCATTAAAAATGGTGGCTGGGAAGATAACATGGAAAAATTAAAAATGCTCGTGATTTAATGTCAAATAACAAACAAAACAGTGATGGTGTGAGTTACACCACTACCATTATGTATGTGTATATTCGTGAGAAAAATGGGTGCTCATGCAAGTGTCGATGGTGGAATACTGCAAATGGCTCATTCATTTTCTTTTATTTGCTCATTTTTATTTTCTAAATTTATCATTGAACTAAAAAATCAAGGATTTCTATTTAAAAATTAATGTTCAGATTGGCTGCTTCAGAATCTTTCTAAATGTTCAGTTTTACATATTAATACTTTTCTCCTGGCGAGTATAACGGGAGAATCCAGACTGGAATTCTGCAGTAGTGAAGTGGTTGTTTTCTCTCTTTTTCGGTGATTACAAGAGGGAACCAAAGCTGTAGATTCAGATCAACAATCATGATTTTGTGCAAATATCTATTTGCTTTCCCATTTATCTTCTGCTACACTGCTATTACAATTTTTCACTGACTTTTTAAAATTTTAATCCTTTTTGTGTGAGTACTGCTTTTATTCCTGTATGTGTTGTTTTCCCTAGGCTAAGAGTAAAGAGTGCACCAGAAGCAGATGTCTGCCCTTCATGTTTTCCCACCTTTTCTTTACATTCCTGTTTGACCACACCGACCTTTCAGACACAAAAGTACCCAAGATGTAGGTTCTGTTCTGACCTGCACTGGGGGGAGTACTATTGTGGAAACACCTGTCTGTTTGACCTTGGCTGTTTCTGTGTGGGGCCGATCAAGCCAAGACAGACAGCTGCTCATAAGCATTTCAGATGGGTCTCTTGATAGTCCGAGCAGATTTGATGACATTTAGATACAGGTAGAGTTCTGTGTCATTCCTAGATCCACTTCAGGTCACCCTCCTTCGTGGGGGCCGCAGTGAGCAGAGCACTTGCTATACCTGGCAGTCATGGCTCCGACCGATGTCAGCGTGCCTCCTTGCGAAGAACACTTGCATCCAGAAGACAGAGGGTTCTGCGGGTTGTAAAGACACTTGACTTTGAGGTGCGCTTCAATCTGGGCACAGCAATTCCAGAGCTGTGGCACGGCTCCCCTCTAATCGATCGGCTGCAATTCCGAGTATCTTATAACTCTTCTTCAAAAACTAGCCGTGAACTTAAACATCTGCTGCACATGCAGGGGGGTGACAGAGTCAATTTGGCTTCCTGGGAAGAGTGTCACCACTGTTTCGTGGAGAGAATTAGTGAAGCATGTCTAATCTAATCGGCTCCCAGTAATAGAGTCACTTTGAGGCAGTCGCTTCTAATGGAATTCACTCCTGGCTTTTTGAATGATGCCTTCTGAATAATCGAGCAAGGCGCTGTATGATGTGAATAGCGAGACTGCTCCACGAGTTCACTTCCCGCAGTCAGTCCCTGTCCCTGATTCCTTAGTAAGCCCTCTGGAGGTGACCTGGATCCTCCCACCCCGGAAGGTTTGGGGGAGGAGTGGAACAGTATGGCATTCACATCAAATCCATGACCATTTGTTGCTTAAGGGTAAAATTTCACTTTTTTTTATATTTCTGATCCCAAATTATGTCCAGTCACCCTTGGATTAATCTATTAGAGATTGCTAAAGAGCTCATGCTCTGTTTTCCAATATTGACATGTCGACATTAGATATCCGAAACATGAATACTAATCCTCTTCCACTATTAATTTCCTATGGAAAATATAAATCATTTTATTGGTAACATTACAAATAATAATAGTAGTAGTAGAAACAAAATACGATAATTATAAGTTAAGTACAGCATGATAAGAGAAGGAGGAAACCTTGGTTTTAACATTCTCGGTGGTGTGGGTTGGCATTGGGACATAGTGGAGAAAGCTATGGCCTGCAATACCAGCATCCCACATGGGTGCTGGTTGTTTCCTGGATGTTCTAGTTCACTTCCAGTCCAGCTCTGTGCTAACGACCTGGGAAAAGCATGGGAGACATAAATAAAGTTTCTGGGTTTGGCCTGGCTCAGCCCTGGCTGTTGTGGCCATCTAGGGGGTGAACAAGTGGATGGAAGCTCTCTGTCTGTTGCTCGCTCTGTGTGTGTGTGTGTGTGTGTGTGTGTGTGTCTGTAATTATGACTTTCAAATCATCTGGAGAACCAGATGATCACAGGCATGTAGAACACCAATGTGATACTTCGGGCAAGGTGAAATGGTTAGGACACACACTTCTTGGCTCTGGAAAGCAAAGAGAGAGGAAGAGGCTGGCTGTACGTGGGCAGTTCCTCCCTTATCCTCATCAATGAGTTTCCCCAACCCCCTTGAAGAAGGAGCAAAGGAAGATGCCACGCTCATAGAACCTCTTCATGGAATGTCTCATCAGGTGTCAGGCTGGAGAGATCTCTGCTAACCACCTACACCTCCCTCCTACCAACAGGAACACAAATGAAATCAAAACCCTTTCTGCCCTGTTTCCTCCTTTTGTGTGTTTCATCCTTTTCAGGATCCCATGGCCACTGAGCTCTGTCCTGGACATACAGAGCTTCCAAGTGTAACATCCCATAGGGACCATGACTGTGGGGGCTCACACCATGTTCCTTGATCCCCTGTGAGAATTTACCTGCCAGGTGTATCACATGCTTTCTACCTGGTTGTGCCTTGTTGGTGTCATAGGGATATTTGGAGCCATGGTGTCAACATAGCCCTTTTATAAGAGGCAATAATTTTTTATTAAAATATCGGAGAGGAAATTATATCTAGAGTAACAGTGAAATCACATTATCTTGATAGTAATAAAATGCAATCATATTTTGAAATACTGAAAGACAAAATTTATATGAATTTGTTAAATAAAATATGAGATTGCAAAGGAAATTTCTCCTGTTTCCATCTGCTTTGAGCTCTTCTTTCAGTACCTTTGGGGACACAAAATCACATTCTGTGATGTGGATGGTGGGGGGAGCATCTTGGGCCAACAGCGGGAAAAACACTAAAGTGATAGAAAAAACAAGTACTTTTGAATCCAATCTTATAGCAAAAAGTCCATGTTCTAGCTAGGTGACATTTTCCAAAGTTCTTAAAACTGGGACTCAGTTCTTCTGTTTGTAAATTGGGGCACAATTAAATTTTCCTACAACATAGGGTGTGTGCAGACTGAGATATTCATTCAGTCATTGATGTGGTGATGGGCACAAAGTATGGGTTGCTATTGAGATTATATCATTTTCATTTATAAGCTTATTCATTAATTCAGTTGACCTTTAATTCACTCATTTGCTCAAAATTAACATACAATTTTCATTTAAAATATGTGCTATCATAGTAAAATTAATATTCAACATTCTAGTACTTGTTAGTCCAAATTCTCTTCAGATTGAATGTAAGTTAGATTCTTCAACCTCTAGAGGCATGACCATGAATTGGAACATGTAGAGGTAACGTACATGATGGGGCACTCTCTGTTGAACTTCAACATGCAGGCAGGGTGCTCAAGCCAGAGCCACGGGATACATAATCCCAGAGTTGCTGGGTTAGTGGGGTGAAATTTGCATTATATAGCCTCAGACATGTGACAGTTATGAAAGCAAGTAGATCATATGCTCTCAGAAGCACTCAGTCAATGCCTTTGCAATGATGCATTAAATAGAATGATTGACTAAAGAAATTTGTGAACTGTAAAAAACTCACATAGGAGATCATGGGAGAGGCATCTATGGGTGTCATCAGGGATGAAATGTAACTCTGAAAGACAAGGTTGGGACTAAAGTCCTTGTCTTGTGTATCTACTCAGTGCTAGCTAATCAAGGTTGCAAGCATTTATTCTGTGTAAGTTATCCTGTACTTCAATTCTTCTTTTAGTGTCCTATATATAACACATAAATTTAATGTACTTTATAGCCTGTGTGGCCTTAGAGAAATTTCTGTTTCATTTTCCATAATCTACACTTAGAGGGTCTTAACCAGGTTAGGTCTCACCTTTTTCACAATAGCATTAGCAAGTAAATAAATCCTAGGGAAAGCCATTCCTGACATCTTTGTAAATCAGACACTCAAGATTTAGGTGGGACAGTGTGAGGTGTTTAGCAAAAAGGGAAACAGAATCAGTAACTTAGTGCAATGGCTTGAATGTGCCCAGGAAAACTCATGCTGAACTTTAATCCCCATTGTGAAGTATTATGAGGTGGGACCAGATGGGGCCATCAGGAGGTGATTGGATCATGAGGGCTCTGCCCTCTGGAATGGATTAGCTCATTCATGAAATAATGGATTGGTGGGTTCACAGGAGATCTTGGGAGCGGCTTTGCTATAAAAGTGAGCTCTCTCCAGCATGCTTGCTCTGTCTTGGCCTGTGATACTCTATGACTCAGCAGGGATGTGTAATGACTCAGCAGGAATGCCCTTCCCAGATGCCAAGCAGAGGCTGACACTATGCTCCTGGACTTCTGGAACCCTGAACTAAATAAACCTCTTTCTTCATCAATCTTCCGGAAAATAGACAGGAAATTAGTACAGAGGGAAGGGAGCACATTGGCTAAGAGCTATGAGGATTCACTGAGGGACAGGGGACTTCTTGGAGCAAGTACAGTGAAGGAAATTTCTAGTGCTGGCTGATTGGATTGAGAAAAATGTATTAGATGGATTCAGTGGAGAATGGCTACACAGTGGTCCAGAGCAATTGCTGGCAGTGCCTGCAATGTATGAATAGCTATGGTGGACTTTGCTGCAGGTGGGCTACACTGGCAAACAAAGTCTATTTGTCCTAGAATGACATTTGCTGAGTACTTGCTGTGCCCGTCATTTTTATGCTCTATACTTTGTGTCTGTTAGCTCATTTAACAGTCATGTCAGTCCTTTGAGACAGGTAATATTTTCACAGCTTCTCCCCCCCCCAAAAGAAAAGAAGAAGAAAATGGAAAAGTTTCAGGTAGAGCAATTTATAAAGGACAAAGTCAGAATGCAACTCAGAATAAGGAGCAGTGAGTGAACATTCCAATCACTCTGTTGCACTCTTGTAAATACTATAGGAATGCATTTGTGGAACACATGTGTGTGATAGTTGGAAAACTCTTGTCACTGTGCATGGATGGACTGTTGGGTTTCTGGAGAGAGTTCAGTGTTTTGGTAGCACTTCAGAGAACAGGTCTGCATGATGGGGAAGAGTAAGAAGGATCCACAGTTCTGAAAACATTCAGTTGCATGAAATAGTTCAGTTCAGTAAATCTCCTGTGTCAGAGAATCACAGTCTTTACTTTGCATTTTTAGGAATAGTTGATATATCACATGTTTAGGTTCTTGGTTATATATATTTGGTGTTCATAGGATCAGTTTTTTGATGGCCCCATTATGGGAATGGGGAGAAGGAAAAGCTTCAAATGAAAAGACTCTACCCAGGCCACAGCTAAATAGAATTACCTGAACCCTGTGGTTGACATTTATGAAAAGGATAAAAGCCTTATGCTGCCTGGCCTGTCCTTTCTATATTAAGCTTGATATTGATTGTGATATGTTACACGCATCAAGATATTTCAGGTATTTCAACAAATTGGGGAATGATCCAGGAAAGAGCATCTTTTTTTTGTATGAACCCACTCTATTTTCTTCATATTGGTCAACAGCCAACAAGTCTTTATCAAGTGATTGCTATAACCTAAGACTCCTGTTTATACACAGAACAAATCTAATCACAGTACAGTCAATATCATGGTAATGAAAATCTCTGCTGACATGCAATGCCGAAGCACACATTTTCTGAGTGACATTCAGTATTACCACTTCAGAGCTGTGTGAGGGTGTGGATCGCCTTTGGGGTCAGTGTGGGACAGGCAGTCGGTGGAGGAGCAGATTTAGATACTACCATCTTCAGTTTTCTGTTTTCCTTAGTGTCCTTTATTTGGATGATTTCACTATAGATAAGTATCCTCTGGGGGTCAAGGAGGGATATAAATCTGATTAATCCACTGCTTGTCACTAGCTTATCAGGGAGAGGAATATAAAACTACAGAATGGATTATGATCTTGCATAGAGCATGTTACCATTGGAGGGATTATAGCTATCAGATAAATGAGGGCTCCTTTTCATGTAGAAAATCATCTTAGTACTCGTATCCCAAACTACAGGTAGTCACCAGACCTCGAACTTTCCTTGGCTTCAAATCTTACACCAGGAGGTTTAGCTTGAAGACAAGGGCAGTGCCTGATCAAAGTATTTAAGAACTAAGACGTCAGCTTGGCTACATGTTCTTAAAGTGTTTTGAGAAATGACCCCCAATAAGACTTGAAGTTCAGAAAAAATATTCTGGCAGTGGGATGATGACAAGTCTGGAAGAAAACAGGAACTTTTAACCTGTTTGCAACATGAGCTGTGGTGCTGTTAACATGGAGCCAATGGCTCCTCTGTTATCTGCAGGAGTTGGGATGGGAGAATGGAAAAGGTGAAGTGGTGGTAAGCATCCTGGTGGTGATGAAGCTCAGAGCAAGCTGCAGATTTCTGGGGGATGGCAGTGGAGGAGTAGAGCTGAGAACAGCACGAATGGAAGTCTAGGATAAGGTGGCTGCCATGATGTTGTACAGGATTTTACAATCTGCTAATGGACTTGTCCACTGTCACATCCACCCCCTCTCCTGTCATTGAAGCCCATGAGCTCTGGTGGCCCTGGATGCCTGGGCTGGAAACAGTGCTCCTATTAATCACTCCTTAGGGATGGCATTGGTGCCTAGCTTGGAAGACATGCTCCCATTTATTTGTGTGCTTGAGTGTGTCTGTTCTGAGAAATTGCAGTGGATAAATCAAGATGCTGTAAAGAGGTGATATTGTGGAGAAAAGATAAGAAGTGGTGTGTTTCTTGTTTTATTGCAAAGACCATGAGGTTACCTGGTTATCCAGCTGCTGATCTCAAAGCTGCCAATATTAAAGCACATATTTTAAAAGTTTTCTTTTATCCTCTCCTGAATTAATATAATGTGCAACCTATCTACCTGCAGACATAATTTCAAAAATCAACACATAAACTAACTATGCCTATTTCCATTCGGAAGCCAGCTCTCAGTACTATGTATTTCAACATGTAACTGCTGGAATAACTAATATTTGAATATTTGTGAGGGAAGAAGCAGGGTTACTACCAAGCCACAAAATGCACAAAATGCAAGGGGGTTGTACACTCCCCTTGACAGTCACTGAGCACAAGGACTTCTCGTTTTTGAGAGATGATTGCATCCTGGAGGGGCTGAGGACCCCAACTTGGCACATCAACAAATAGAGTCAGGTCCCTGACTCAACACCTAGTCTGTCATCAGCTGCATTGCCACTGAAATAAACTTCTGGCTTGGAACACCCAGATGCAAATGTTGCCTGCATTGGACAATCCCCAGAGGAAGGATGAAGACTATGGACATCTGATTGTGTTTTGTATTGGAAGAGGTAAGAAGAAGGGCATGGAGAAGGAGGTGAGAAGTCAGGGAGGATGTAATCAGACATGTCCAATGGCCCTAACAGTTCATTTTCTTATGAGTCATTCATTTATTCATTCATTCACCTTGGACTTTTCAGACTGGCCTTACATTCATGGCAGTTGTGTGCCAGTATCTGACTAGTCAAGTGCCACGAAGTGCAATGAAGCAAACAGAGGAAGATCAAAGGAGCTGGAGAATGATTGGGCAGGGGGATGGAGTGGGGTAGGGGGGTGGGTAGTACTTATGTTAGGATAATTAGGAAAGAAGAACTTTGGTTAGGGGACATTCCACTGAATGCTTAATGTAATGCAAGCAGCCAAGCTAAAATCTATTTTCCAGACGGGAGGCCAACGAATTGTAAAGGCACTGGGTTGGGATAGAATTTGTCACTGACAAATGCAGGTGGAAGTGAAAGGAGAGAGGTAGCATGACCTGTTGTTTTCCTGCCAGCATCTCCCACCTTATTCTTCTGATCATTCACAGAACATCCTTTCTCCTTGGAGGAAAATGCTCTGTTCCCATTTCCATGTAGTCTCTGGGGACACTGAATTCCAGGATTATCTCCTGTTGCTCTGCCTTCCCCGGAGTTGAGACCCAAGTTTTGCTACTTACATCCTCTTCCTACAGACTCTCTGAAACTAAGACCATCTGGCCTGTCCTGGGACCTGCCTTTCCCAGACCCAGTTGTTCAACTTTGTATTTGATCAAATGAGTAACTCAGAACCATTTCAATAATATACTTTTATGCTTGAGTTAACCAGAACTAGCTTCTGATTTTCCTGCCACTGAATTGCTAAAAAGTTAACTGGCTGCTATAATTAGCTCATCTTTCATACAGATCCTGGAATATCATTAGGATTTAATTTCATCCATTGAAAAATAGAAGGAAGTGTAGTGTTTCCTCTGAATCCATGGGGGATTCATTACAAGATTCCTCTCTGCCAAAATCCACAAATGCTTTATATAAAATGGTGTTGTGTTTGCATATAACCTAAACACATACTCCCACATACTTTAGGTCACCCCTAGATTATCTGTAATAGCTTATTTAATGCAAATTTTACTGCATTATTTAGGAAGTGATGATGACCCAAAAACCTGTGCATGCTCAGTACAGATGTAATCTGTTTTCAAATATTGTTGATCCATGATTGGTTGCATTCATGGGTGTAGTACCTGAAGATACAGAAAGCTGACTTTAGTTGGATGTCATCTTACTGGGCTACATGCAAGGGGTTGATTCAGCACAATAGGTATTGGGAAAATTATCATCACCAACAATGAATAACAACTTGAAAATTATATAATAACTAATTCCCAAGTCCATTTCCACTTTACTATAATGTGGGCATTTTGCAAACATTCTTTCTGTTTGCTCGTTATATATATATACCACGTGGTGAGGATTTTTCTGAGTACTGGGTCATCTGCACACTAGACTTGTTTTATTCTGAGAATGCCAGCCAAATAATCAAAACTAAATGGGCTCAATTAAGTGTATAATAAGCCAGATTTTTCTAAGGAAACTGTCATGCTCAAGAAATAATTAGCATTTTACTAGCAAAAAAATAATATTGAGGTCATACAACTAAACATGAGATCAATACCCAGTGGCCAGATGCCCAGCTGGGGTGTGTTTAGTCACAAGGTGCACACCTAAATTGATTTTCAGTTCCTGGATGTTTTTGGAGCACTTTCAAACAGAATCACTTGGTAAGCACTAAGAGATTTTCAAAAAGCAAACTACTAATTCACTGTTTAAAACTATGGTTTAAGTTATTGTGTATACTTTGGGAAGCATTAGTTTTAATGCCCATGATTATCTTTTTAAGTTTGTCTTCTTTTTAATTATTTCCTTACTGAAAAATCTTTTTTATACTTCCTTATAGTCTTTGCAAAGCTGAGGATCTCTTTTTCTTCATTAATTTTCTTAATTTCTTTTTGGGTTGTTGGTTCCTTGGGTTTAAGTTTGCTGTCAGGTATCCTACTATCAGTAATAGAAAAAAGCATGTTCTCATATTTATAACTCTTGGCTTCCAGTCTCCCTTAATTGTTGAATCTCCAGTAATCTAAAAATTTCCTTTTTTTAAACACTGGTTTAAACTTCCTCTGGAAATGAATACACTTTCCTTGAAATATATGCTATAATTTTATTTTTACTTTTATTCCTCTACCAGTTGATTTTCTTGTTTTTCCCCCTAAACTTTGCTTTGTCTTTTATTAAATTCTTTGTCATCATCATTCACTATATTACAAAAAAAAAACCTGAGGCCACGATTGTGGTTTAGGGGGTTGAGTCACTGCTTGAGATGCTGCCATCCCTTATGGGTGACAGTTTGAGACACGGATGCTCCACTTCCCACCCAGCTCCCTGCTAATGCACTTGGGAAAGCAGCAGAAGATGGCACACTTGCTTAGGCCCCTGCATTCAGGTGAGAGACCTGGAAGAAGCTCTAGTCTCCTTGCTTCATTCTGACACAGCCCTGGCCATTACAGTCATTTGGGAAGTGAACCAGTAGATAGAAGAATCTCTCTCTGTCTCTGTCTTCTCTCTCTCTGTAACTCTGCTTTTCAAATAAATAAATAACCCCTCTTTAAAAAAAATCCCCCTTTCCTGGCAAAGGGAGCTGGTTATTCTGAAAGTTCTTTTTAGCAAAATGTCTTAAGGTGTCTTACAGCAGGAGAGACAGGTGCTTCATTAAAAAAGAATTTTGTCACTGTTATCTCCAAGAGCAATGTTGTCAAGATCAACAAATTCAGTGATTAAAGTTTGGACATACAAAGCACTAAATTCGGCTCACACCACTTTTATTTTAATATATAAGGACACTTCAAATACTTTGTGGAAAATAAAATTAACAGATAAGTTTATTTTGGTGGAATTAAAATTTGAAATTAATGCATGTGAAGGGTCTTCAAAAAGTTTGTGAAAATTGTGTATTCTAAACAAACAAGAAAATTATAATAGATTTTTTGCACCAAAATAAATTTACAGTTTCATTCCATTTTTCAAAAACACAGTGATGTAACCTTGTATATAATCACCAGAAAAACAAGTGAGTCAGGCATTGTTATATTCATTGCATGAGGTTAGTACTACCGTTCATGAAGAGTCTCTGTTGGTGAATGCCTCTTTTGTGGTTAATAGAAGATTTTGGCCTAGAAGTCAGGTTCCTGTATTACCTAGCACTGTGTGTTATGTAAGAAAGGGAGCACCAGTCAGGTTTAGACAGACTTGAGTTCAAATTATGGTATGATCACTCATTTAGTTTTGCATCTTTGGGCAAGATTGGTAACTCATTTTCCTGCATCTTCATATTTTTCTGAGGAGCTGTCAAATTAGCTATCAATGAGGTGCACTCACATGCACTCTAAAATTTGGCTCTAATTATTATTAGTACTAGCATTATCTTTATCATAATATTTCCCATCACTTGGTATTTCTCCGTATTTCCATTTAGCAAAGTAGTGTAACAAACTTTGTCATTTCCCTTAAACTTGGGGCAGAATAAGTATTTTCAAAGATAATCAAACTTTGAGGTTACTGTGAAAACAGAAAATATAGTAATGTCAAAGTTATTCAACATCTGTCTTCTAAACATCTTTATTTGGGTGTTAACAAATGTTTGGAACTCAAAATGTCTTAAGCCAAATTCCTGGTTTCCACCCTCACCCTCCATGCTCTACCCATGTCTTTCATCCACAGCTGACTGACACTTCTATCCCGACAGTTGGCTAGACCAAAAATCTTTGGAATTATCCTTGATCCTTCCATATCTCCCATGCCTCCCATTAAGTCCAGCAGCAAATCCTATTGGTTCCCATTTGTTGCCTGTGTCATCTCATAGCGTCCTGACAAGTGTCTTGGCATCTGCTTTGTTTGTTTTCCCAAGACCTTTTGCTTGGGAAAAGCCTTTTAAAAACATGATTTAGATCATGGCACTCCTCTTTTCAAGTGCATGAAATGTCCCCTATTTCTTGGCAGTAAAAACCACAATCTTTGCTGGAACCCATCCAACAGACATGGTCTGGCCCTATATCCCCTCGCTGGCCCCTTCTGCTTTCCTGCTTACTCCTCCACATCAGCCACATGGGCCATGCTTCTTTACTCCCTTTCTGGACTTGAGTCGCCATTCCAGCTACCCCCTTTGCCTAAAATGCTTTCTCCTCATTCTCTCTAATGTCCACCTTATCGATTCTTTTACATATATGTGCATATGTGTAGTCATGTACACACAAACACAGGCACAGGAGAGGTGTATTGTGATACATGACTCACTCATTTAAAGAGTGCAGGTCAATGGTTTTGGTATATTCAGAGTTGTGCAACCATCACCACAAAGGGAGGTCTCATAAACTAATAGCCACATCCTAGTCCCTTCTACTCATAGCTTTAGGAAATTAATCTATTTTCATCCCTGTGGATTTGTCTATTACAGTCATTTCATGCAAAAGAATTCAGACAGTGTGGACTCCTTTGTGACTGGTTTATTTCATTCAACATGTAATTTTAAAGGTTCATTCATATTGTAGCATGTGTCAGTACTTTTTTTTATTGCTGAGTCAGACCCCTATATACTGATGTACCATGGTTTATCTATGCATTCATTGCTTGATGCACATTTGAATTATTACCACTTATGGACTATTATGGAAAAGGCTGCTATGAGCATTAATGTACAACTTGTTCAGTGGACGTAGGTTTTCATTTCCTTTGGGTATAAGCCTAAAATTGAAAATGTAGGGACACATTGTGACATATGTTTAGCTTTGGGGGAAATTCTAGATTGTTTTCCAAAGGAGCTGCATCATCTTAACTCCCCCCCACCCCACAGTAAATCTATTTTTTTACTCCTATCCTTGCCAGCATTTGTTACTGTCCTTTTGGTTATAGCCATCCTTGTAGATGGGAAGGAATATCTCATTGTGGTTTTGATTTACATGTCCTTGGTGGCTAATGATGTCAGGCATGTTTTACTGCTAACCCTTGGAATCCTTGTTCCAGCTCCACCTTTTCAGGAAGGTCTACCCATGAGTACCATATTTAAACCTCCTACTTTCCCCCATCCCAGCATTGTCCAAGACCTTGATTTACATCCTAGTTTTCATCTTCTTGAATTCCACATGGTTTCCTAATGATCCTTAGTGTCTGATTTCCTCAATTCATTCTAGTGCACCTTGAAGACACAATGAAAGCAAGGATCTTAGAATGATTTCTGAGAAAGAGAAGGCTGTCAATAAATATCTGCAGATTGGCAGGTGTTGTGTTAATTTGCAGTTGGTTAAGTTGTTGTTTGGGACCCCACCTTCCCATATCAGAGTGGTGGTTCGAGTGCTAGCTACTGCATATCTAACCCAGCTACATATTACTATATCCTGGCAACAGGAGATGATGGCTCAAGTGCTTGGGCCCGTGGCACTCACGTGGGAGGCGTTGATGGAGTTCCTGGCTCCTGGCTTCAGCCTGGCCTACCCCTGGCTGTTGTGACCTTTAGGGAGTGAACCAGCAAATGGAAGATCTTTTTCTTCCCTAGGACACATGCACACCCTGGAATGATTTCAAAGAGTTTCTGGAAGTTTCCCCAGGACTCTTGTACATTTGGTGAGAAAATGGCACTTAGTTGTAGGGCATTTGTCCTTTCCACTGAAATCATACCTTGAAGACTTTGAAACATTGTATTTACCCTTCAGTGAAGAATTTCATGGATATACTGAAAACATTCATCCAAGACTATTTTTAATAAGGGCCAAAGTGGAGATGGAGCTGGTGAGGACAGTATGCAAAAACCAGCTATATGATTTTGAGAATCAATAACAGAATGCTGTTCACAGGCCAAAACATCTGTATCTGGATGGGTATAAAAGCATAGCGTACAGTGATGTGGACCTCTTAGGGGTTATACGACATTATTAAGCTGTCTTTTGCTTTACCATACCTCCTTTAGAAAGCACTGATATTTTGGAATGGCTTGTGGAGCAGTAGGTTAAGCTGCTGCCTGCAGCTCCAGCATCCCCTATCTGCTTACTTGTTCGAGTCCTGGCTGCTCTGCTTCTGATCTACCTCCCTGATAATGTGCCTGGGAAGGCAGCAGAAGGTGGCCAAATACTTGGACCCCAGACACCCACATGACAGACCTGAGTGGAGTTCCAGGCTGCTGGCTTCAGCGTGGCCCAGCCCTGACCATCACGGCCATTTGAGGAGTGAACAAGTGGATGGAAGATCTTTCCCTTTCTCTGTCTCTCCCCATCTCCCTTTCATTCTGTAACTCTGCCTTTCAATGAGTAAATAATAAATATTTAAAAATAAAGTATTGATATTAATATGAAACATGCGCATCATAAAAGCAATGATGAATACCTGGTGGAAGTGATAATCATTTTTTAAAATAAAACCTTCAGAGATGTTGTAAAAAGCAAAACATTTCTTTCCTCATAACAGATAACAGATTATTTATAATCAGTTTAATGGCTGCAATGCTTTTCATGTACCACACACATTTATGAGGATATTAGCTTTTTATTTGGGTATTATGTGTTTTTAAACATATTTTTGTCATATTCATGCTTATGTGTTCCTTGAACTTGTGAACCCAGTTAGCTTATCTGTCTGGTTACTTTGTTAGGCTGTTTTGTAAGCATTTGAGTTTTGGCAAGGGAATAAAACAAAAAAACCAATTGTAATATCAGAGCTATGATGTTCCATGGGCAGAGAGCATTATAGCAAGGAAAGCTTCTGGAATTATAGTTACGGAAATAAAATATTCCTAAAAGCATACAATCTCAAAGTCCAAATTCTCATTCATCTATGGTTTTTACTTCAATCATCATCATGTTTCAGTGTAAACAATGGAGTGGGAACTCAATTATGGGATAACTTGTGGAGAAAAGGTTACTGATGGAGAGTTCTGACTAAATGGCCATGGAAAGTGAACTCTATGAGTATTAAATTAGACATTTTTAAAGATAATTTATTTACTTGACATTACTTTTAAAAGAGATTCATTTATTTATTTGAAAGAATTACAGAGAGAGACAGAGATAGAGAAAGAAAGAGAGAGAGAAAGAGAGAGATATCTTGTATCCACTGGTTCTGTCCTCAAATGGCCACACTTGGCCAGGGCTGGGCCAGGCCAAAGCTTGGAGTCCAGAGCTTCTTCTGTGTTTCCCATGTGAGTGGCAGGGGCCCAAGGACTTGGGCCATCTTCTGCTGTGTTCCCAGATACATTAGCAGGGAGCTGTACTGAAAGTGAAGCAGTTGGGACATGAACTGGCACCTGTATGGAATTCTGTCGTCACAACTCATAGATTAACCTGCCACACCACAGGGCCTGCCCCGAATCAGACATTATTAATCAGAGATTCGGCACAAAACTCAAGGGTGTAAGGACAGCCAAAGGCACAGTGTGGGTCTAGACTGGGAGAAACAATCTGACCCCAGCAGTATAATACAGTGTGTACCGTTTGTGTTCAGTGAAAACATCTAGTTGGGAAACGTTGAGTAAACAAGTGAATTGTTAGGGGAAAAAAAACCCTACTGTTATGGAGCTCCTGGCTTCTGCCTGGTCCATCACTGGCTGCTGCAGACATATCGGGACAGAAACGGGGGATGGCAGATCTCTTTCCCTCTGTCTCTCTGTGCCTTTCTCTCTCCCTCTGCTTTTCAAATAAATGAAAAAAAAAAAAAGAAAATTTTGAGAGAACCAGCAAAGACGACACTTCAGGCAATGTTTACCATGATATGGATGCATTCACATACCTTGTGACATAGGTGTTGTCATGATTGACTATTGGTTTCCAACAGTTCCTGAATCCCCAAAACTGCACTGTTTTATCGTCATTGCACAGCATCTTGATCAGACGCATATCTAATCCACCAATTTTATTTTTCTTTTTTCCAAGGACTTTCTCCTGACCTTGCTTGGTTCTGAGTGTGGCATGCCTTTTGAATCAGCCAGATTCCTCTTATCATACCAGGTGCAGGAGAGAAAAAAACAGAATTGACCACAGCAGGCCAATTTATATTTTCTTATCTCTTGCTGAAGGCACAAACTGCTTATTCGTGTTGAATATAGTATGTCAAGTATTTTTCTGTGATGGTCCTACTGTGTCAATTTATCTTGATATTTATGAGTATCCTTGTTTCCTAAGTAAAGAATATTATGGCAGGATACAGGGAATGTGAGTCTCCAGCAAAAACTTCTTTGATAAACTTCATTTTAGCATACATAGTGGCCTTTCTATTTTTCATGAGTGTGTGACATGAGGTCTTCTCATATTAGTCTTTTATTTAGTAATTGACTTGGATGGTCCATAACATATTTCCTTAGACTTTCTCTTCAATAATGTGAATTTTCTATTCTCCCACAAAAGGCTAGAATCTAATTTCTAGCTCCTTGAAACCGTGCTGGTCTCAGGGACGCACTTTGAATTCTATTTTTTTTAAAGATTTATTTTATTTATTTGACAGGCAGAGTCACAGAGAGAGGCAGAGACTGAGAGAGAGGTCTTCCATCCTCTGGTTCACTCCCCAGACGGCTGCAACAGCCGGAGCTGTGCCGTTCAGGAGCCAGGAGCCTCTTCCTGGTCTCCCACGTGGGTGCAGGGGCCCAAGGACTTGGGCCATCCTCCACTGCTTTCCCAGGCCACAGCAGAGAGCTGGATTGGAAGAGGAGCGGCTGGGTCTCTAACCGGCGCCCACATGGGACGCTGGCGCCCCAGGCCAGGGTTTTAACCCAGTGAGCCACAGCACTGGCCCCCACTTTGAATTCTATTTACAGAAAAAGAAAGCCACAAAGTACAAGACTTTCGGTTACAATGGCCAATAGGATGTGAGGAAGTGAGGCTGCCTGACTTCTAAAGTTGGGCCAGAAGTCTCAGAGCTTACATCTGGTCCCTTGGAACAATTCCTATTGGGATGCAGCTTTTCGAAAATTTAGCTTCCTGGGAAGCTTATCCTACACAGAGAGAGGGTGTATGTGTTCTACCAAAATATCTCGGCTGAGCTTTGTCTTTGGGTCACTTCTGCCTACCTACCTATCACTGAAGCAGCTTCCAAGCAACTGCTACCCCGCCCACCACCGTTTGACCACTCCTTGCTGTTTGTATATTCTCAGGCATGGCTCTAGACATCACGAGGAGTGAAGAGCCATCTATTCTGTGTTCTGATTCACATTATATACTGTTTTTTATAGGATTTATTTGTTTATTTGAAAGAGTTACACAGAGTTACACAGAGAGAGGAGAGGCAGAGAGAAAGGGGTCTTCCATCCAATGATTCACTCCCCAGTTGGCCACAATGGCTGGAGCTGCGCTGATCTGAAGCCAGGAGCCAGAAGCTTCTTCTGGGTCTCCCACGTGGGTGCTGGGGCCCAAAGACTTGGACCATCTTGTACTGCTTTCCCAGGCCATAGCAGAGAGCTGGATCAGAAGTGGAGCAGCTGGGTCTTGAACCCGCGCCCATATGGGATGCCAGTGCTTCAGGCCAGAGCGTTAACCTACTGCATGTACCACAGCGCCAGCCCTTATAAACTGGTTTTACATTACTAAGTTACAGTAGTTAGATACTCAACAGGCAATCGTAATAAATTTGGTACCAAGAGCAGAGTAGTCACATATAAAAACTTAAAATTTGTGTCATCGTCCTTGGGATTTGATTGAAAATGGAAATTGGAGGGATTTTGAAAGTAGTGTGAGGAAAAGTTGAAAGTACTTTGTGTTGGCTTTGGGAAATGATCTAATGGAATTTGGAAGGTATTGAGGCTACTATCAGAAAAACTCTGCTCACGTTACCTGAACAAAATTCCATGGAGTTATTGGCTTAAATAGCTAATATTTATTTCTCACAATTCTGGAGGCCACAAGTCCAAGATCAAGGTGTCAGCCCATTTGGTTTCTAGTGAAGGTTCTCTTCCTTGTTTGCAGAAAACTGCCTGCTCTCTCTGTTCTCACACAGCTGAGAAAGTGAACTCTATCTTCTTCCTTAAGGGCACCGGCTCTATCGGATGAGGGCCTCGTGCTTTTGTTATCCTTTACCCTTTATTGCCTTCTCAAGGCCCATTTTATTTATTTTATTTTATTTTATTTTATTTTATTTTTTTTTTTACAGGCAGAGTGGACAGTGAGAGAGAGAGAGACAGAGAGAAAGGTCTTCCTTTTGCCGTTGGTTCACCCTCCAATGGCCGCCGCGGATGGCGCGCTGCGGCCGGCGCACCGCGCTCGTCCGATGGCAGGAGCCAGGAGCCAGGTGCTTTTCCTGGTCTCCCATGGGGTGCAGGGCCCAAGCACCTGGGCCATCCTCCACTGCACTCCCGGGCCACAGCAGAGGGCTGGCCTGGAAGAGGGGCAACCGGGACAGAATCGGTGCCCCAACCGGGACTAGAACCTGGTGTGCCGGCGCCGCAAGGCGGAGGATTAGCCTGTTGAGCCACGGCGCCAGCCAAGGCCCATTTTAAATAGAGTTACATTGCAGGTTAAGATCTCACCATAGGGCTTTTAAAAACACAAAATCATTTATAAAAATTTACACTTGAAAATGACTTCTGGTGAAGTCTAGGAGATCAGTTAAAATGTTAAGAGATTGGAAAAAAATTCTACAATAAGGTTACATGTGCTGATACAGAAAATCAAGGATATGCCTAGCCTAATGAACTGGTGGGTTTTCTAAGGAAGTTTACAAGCAGAATATTGAATATGCCAACTAGATTCTATATCATAGAAGATATAGAGAGATAACATTAAAAAAGATATGTTCCAAAATTTAGTAACAATATAAAGAAACCATGATTTTTTAAGTTGGAAAACTAAGTAGTTTTTCATTCTCAAGCTCTTCAGATGGCAAAAATAAAGAGAAGATCTTAAGAGAAACATCAAATTCAGAGTAAGTTGAGGAAGACATAGCCTCGGGGTTAAAATGATTGTAGAAACCCATTGTCAACTGGAAGAAGACTTAAGATTGTGCACACAGGTCATTTCCGATGGAGGCAGGCCTTCTCTGCGTCCAAGGAGCACTGCTCACAGACCCTCTCCTTTCATTCCAAGGGCTTTAGTAAGCTCGGGCTATCATCCTACAGCAGTCTCAAAAAGGTTAGGGGCAGAGAATGTCTCAAAGAGATCTGTGGGTGTTAATTTTACTGAAAACAACAAATCATAGAAAATCCACTCTTTTCAAAGTAATTGAAGAAAACATCACAAAAGTAGAGTAATCGCAGAGACAATATAAAATTGAAGAGGCTTGGGGTCCTGCACTTTCACAGTCAGGAACACAAATGAGAGCGTGACTCCATCCAAATACAGGATATTTTTCAAAGCAAGGGTAGGCTGACCAAGAGGGTGGAGTCAGCATCCCAGAGGGCAGAACATGGAACAATGTACACTTGTTCTGGGGAAATTTCCACTTGATAAACCAAACAGGTCCCTGTTGTGTAACCTTGAGGGGAAAGGAACATTGGAAGGAAGGCTTCTGCATTTGTGGATTCACTGTGTTTCAGGGTCTGGATCTGATTCGTTCTCAAAGGCTAGCAAACCTGAGTTCATGGACTTGGAGAGCATAATTACATCTTCTAAGGGCAGACTCACCTACTTGTTTGATTTATTGAATGAGTGTTTTAAAAAAGTTAACTATTTATTGGAAAGCCTGTAAAATGGAGACAAAGGTATGGAAAAAAAAATCTCACTCCATGGTTCATTCCCCAGATACCTGCAACATCCAGAGATGGGCCAAGTTGGAATTAGGTGCCAGGAACTCAGTCTAGTTCTCCAATGTGGATGGCAGGAGCCTGACTTCTTGAGCCATTATCAATGAGTGCATTAGCGAGAAGCTGGAATGGGGAGCAGTGCTGGGACTCCAACCCAGCTCTTCAATATGGGATGTAGTATGCCAAGCAGTATCTTAACCACTGTGTCAAATGCCTGCCCCCAGAATCAAAAGTTTGAATCATCGAATTTATAATGAGAAATTATTGTCATCAAGCCTACCATGCTCACACAAGTATCTCTATGGGTAAACCTTTTTTCATTGTAATTAAATGAGCACATTTGAAGTCTTCTTGGTAAACCTGAGTCAGAAAAAAAAAAAATGTGTGTGGTTGAATGGAGTTAATGAGATAGTCCGAGGCCTCAGGCTTCACCTCATCTGATAATAGAGATGCTTTTGTACTGTCCGTTGGTTACAGTTTTTAGTACTGAAATTGCTTGGCAAAGGAACAAAAAACAAAATATTGTGTTAAATCTTCATTGTTTCTGTGCAGTGCTTGAATGAAAGCTGAAAACCGTTTTACCCTTTGATTCTAATTTGCTGTACTTCATGGCTCACTGTGATCCCCTACCAATTAAATCATTCTTCTTTTAGCTATATCCTTCAAATCAGTCAGGCTGCATTGGAGTCTTTCAGAGTCAGAAATCATCCTGTATTTTTAGGTGTATTTGCACATTTTTTTCTGTGGATTTTGTATAGTTCCAAAAGCTTTCGTTTTCTCCCATTTGTGGTGCTATACTACCCTGAGAATTGATCCACTTATCTACAATCTATTGTGCTTGTGAAGTAGGCTGGGGTGTTTAAATATTAACTCAGATGCTGTAGTATATATACTGTGACAATTCCTTAGTTGTATAGCATTCTGTAATTTTCTGATGAGCTTACATCCTAAATACTCATTACTTTCTCCTTAATCAAGTCAGCCATTGATTGATCCAGTCATGATTTGGCCTGCCTTAATTTTTGAAATTACCTGATTTCATTAGGATTTTGTGTTACCACAGTGAATTTTTTTTATTTAAAGATTTATTTATTTATTTGAAAGTCAGAGTTACACAGAGAGAGTGAGAGAGAGAGAGAGAGAGGTCTTCCATCTGCTGGTTCACTCTCCAATTGGCCATGGCAGCTGGAGCTGGGCCGATCCAAAGCCAGGAGCCAGGAGCTTCTTCCAGGTCTCCCACACCGGTGCTTCTTTCCCAGACCATAGCAGAGAACTGGATCGGAAGTGGAGCAGCCCGGTTTAGAACCGGCGCCCATAGGGGATGCCGGTGCTTCAGGCCAGGGTATTAACCCACTGCGCCACAGCACTAGCCCCCCCAACAGTGAATTTTATTTTATCAAACCCTTCTTCTTGCAAGCATTAGAAATCCACTTTCAATTGATGTGGATTTTTAAAAAGATAATTTATTTTTGCTTTTGTGACTGAGGGCTTGATCCAAGACCTCAGATTCTGTCATTGCAGTGCTGGATGTTCTTTGTGTACTTTGGTCTCCTTTCATTGATTTCATTCACTGGCACTGAAGATGACTCCGTTTATGCAGTCTTGGAAGAATATTGGAAAGAGAATCAAGTGACATCAACTTTATGGCTTAGTATTTTAGAGGAAGAACAATCTCTCCTGTTACCCATATGCAAATCTTTGTAACTTGGCTCTATCTGCACGTTATTGTGTGTGTGTGTATGAGTGTGCCTGTGTGCATATGTGCTGGGAAATTAGAGTGCTTAGACTGGCTTGAGTAGGTCCCTCATGGGCTAATGGCAGGCAAACTATGAGACATGGAATGAGTTGTGTTTGTTTTTCAAAGGCAGACTGGGGGACTTTCACCAGAAAAATGACAGTCATTCTAGAAAAGATGTAAACTGATAACTCCATGTTTATGTACGTGAGTTATGCCCTGTAATGATACAAAAGACATGACGACATACTCGATTCCATCATTCACCTTAAGTATGTATCTTAGTACAAAGTACTTGTGAAATTATCTGAAGATATATTATCAATCAAAATAATGTTCTCTTAAAAGGCTTGTCAAACTGCGGCCCACAGCTTGATTGTTTTTATAAGTAAAGTCCCAGTAGAGGACAGCCACACCCACTCAGTTACTAACCGTAACTACTTTCCTCTATAAAAACAGAATTGAGCAGTTGTAACAGAGATGGTTTGCCTGCAGAACCAAACATATTTACTACTTGGTCATTTACAGAAAAACCTTTCTGACTGCTCTTATGTGAGAAATGTTTTTTGTTCAACTGAGTAATGTTTAACCAGTAAAGATTACTAGGAAGAAACACATGACTAGTCTGATTGCTCAAGCAGAGATATGATCCTTAAGAGATATATTTTGCAGCCAAACTATTGAGTTTCTCTGGATAAGCTGAAACTAACTTATAGAGACTGATATTTTTCCTCTCTTCATCTGCAATCTGAGAGACCAATCTCTTCTCTGACATTTTTAGAAGTAGAGACAAATGGGTTGGGAGTAGGAATTTTCTGAATAGTGCCATGTTTAGAAGGTCTAGATAATTCCATTGGGTGACAATTGATATCTCTAATAAAGTCATCCAGCCATGAATATGAATTTAAATCGTATCTGGAATTTGCCAATGCATTAAATTCCTCTTTAGCCAATAATTTCTCAATATAAAACTTTGTGTGTATGTGTGTGAGAGTCTGTGTCATTAGTTGTGACCCATGGTTACAAAAATGGAGGGGCCGGCGTTGTGGCGTAGTGGGCTAAGCCTCTGCCTGTGGTGCCGGAATCCGATGTGGTCACCTTTTCTAGTCCCGGCTGCTCCACTTCTGATCCAGCTCTCTGCTATGGCCTGGGAAAGCAGTTGAAGATGGCCCAAGTGCTCGGTCCCCTGCAGCTGTGTGGGAAATTGGAAGAAGCTCTGGCTTCCGGCTTCGGATTGTCTCAGCTCCAGCCGTTGTGGTCATTTGGGGAGTAAACCAGCTGATAGAAGACCTTTCTATCTCTCCCTCTTTCTGTAACTCTACCTCTCAAATAAATAAATAAAATCTTCTTTTTATTGACAGGCAGAGTTAGACAGTGAGAGAGAGACAGAGAGAAATGTCTTCCTTCCGTTGGTTCACCCCCCAAATGGCTACTATGGCTGGCACGATGTGCCAATCCAAAGCCAGGAGCCAGGTGCTTCTCCTGGTCTCCCATGCGGGTGCAGGGCCCAAGAACTTGGGCCATCCTCCACTTCTTTCCTGGGCCACAGCAGAGAGCTGGACTGGAAGAGGAGCAACCGGGACAGAATCTGGCACCCCAACCAGAACTAGAACCCAGGGTGCTGGTACCATAGGTAGGGGATTAGCCTAATGAGCTGCAGCGCTGGCCAATAAAAAAAATCTTAAAAAAAAAATGGAGAATAGCTTAAGTTAATTATCTGATAAATATATTAATGAAATTGTAAGATTTTTTATAATTTAGTCTTCATTGGTGTAAATTTCTTGACCTCAAAATGTCTCAAATAAAACAGGTAATAGTCTACTGTAATTTAATACTCTCAGGGGATGATATACCTGTTCTATGTTAAAAGCCAGGAAATTTGAAGTTTTTCTCTGTCATCTCTTTTACTCACTCCTGCCAAATTCTATCAATTTTACATCTAAAATACATCTCAAATCATCTCCTTCCTTCTATGTCCGACACCACCTCCCAAGTCCAAAACGCTATCACTTGCCTTGTGCTATTGTAAAATAGTCTCTAAGATGCTCTTTTTTCTCAGTCTTATGATTTCTCTTGTTAATCTACTTTGCAGAGTAGATTTCAAAACATCAAATGTGTCTGGTCATATCTACCAGCAGCTGGAAAAACATAAGCCTGCCTTTCCATTGTTCTGTGGTGGTAAGAGCACACTCCGCATGATCTACAGAGCTCTAACTGGGGTGGCTCCACCTGTCCTTCCAGAATCTCACTCCGACTCTCTTTACACAAAAGGCATTGCTCTTCCTCAACTCACTCCTCTTTCTTCCTTTACTCATCACCTTCGACCTACACTGAGGATTACTGACCAAGCTCATTACACTCAGAGTTCTCTGCCTGGAACCCCAGTGTTCACTTGATGGAATCACCTTTCACATTCCTATCTCAGTTCCAATCACATATTCTTGGAGAAACCTGACTCAACTGAACAATCCCTCTCCACCATGTCACCCCAGTGTGTTTTTCTGGTAGCACTTAAACTTCTTTCTTGCTTATTTGTTTTCTGATTGCTTGTGTTTCTCCTCCCACCAGTAAGAGCAGTGTGACAGCATCCTTGGTGCATGAATGAGTACATCAGTGGAAACATTAAATAGCACCTTTTCTCATCTAATCCTTTATTTTTAAATTTACATCTTTCAGAAAGTCACTATATATGTAGATATAGATATGTATAGATATATGTGTGTGTATAAAACATTCTCCTTATTTTTCGTTTATTTGGTTTATTTGAAATGGATGAGAGAGAGAGAGAGAGAAAGAGAGAGAGAGAGAGAGAGAATATCCCCCGGTGCTGGTTCACTACCCAATGCTTCAACACCTAAGGCCAGCAGAAGCCAGGAGCCAGGATCTCATTCCAGGTCTCCCCAATGGATGGTAGAGAGTCTAGTACCTGAACTATTAACTCCTACTCCTACAGAGTACACATTCATACAAAGCTAGACTTGATAGCAGAGCCAACTCTTGATCCCTAGCACTATGGCAAAAGGATGTAAACATCCCAAGTGGTTTCCTAACTGCCCTGTTGCTTAAAGTCAATGAATTGTGGTTGCTAACACCTATGAGTCTTCTGGAGCAATGAAAGTTGAATTCAGATCCCCTCTCTGCTATTCTGGCTGTTTAACCTCAGACCCATTCCTGAACCACATTGCATCTCACTTTCCTCATTGTGTCTGAATTTTCAAAAAAAAAAAAAAAAGGATAATGATATCCACATTATAGTGTTCTTATGAGAGTTATTTGAATTAACAGAAGTAGTGAACAGAGAATGCTACCTGTCACATAGTTATTGAGATTAATATAGTGATAGTAGTGCTATTAGTATTAATATTACTAAGAGTAAATTAATTCAACAAAAGTTTATTTAAATGCCTAAAAATTTCTTAGAATATTGGGTCATTAGCTGGAAAACATTTAAAGAACATTCATTCTTGTTAAATAAATTTTATTAATATAAAGAGAATACATTAAATGTATTTCATAGATTTAATTTTTTTTGTATTTTTTTAAACTTTTATTTAGTAAATGTAAATTTTCAAAGTACAGTTTATGGATTACAATGGCTCCCCCCCCCCATAGCTTCCTTCCCACATGCAGCCCTCCCATCTCCCGCTCCCTCTCCCATTCCATTCACATCAAGATTCATTTTCAATTATCTTTATATACAGAAGATTCAATTTAGTATCTATTAAGTAAAGATTTTATCAGTTTGCACACAAACAGAACATAAAGTGTAAAATACTGTTTGAGTACTAGTTATAGCATTAATTCACAATGGACAACACATTAAGGACACAGATTCCACATGAGGAGTAAATACACAGTGACTCCTGTTGTTGACTTAACAATTTGATACTATTGTTTATGGCATCAGTAACCTCCCTAGGCTCTAGTCATGAGTTTCCAAGACTATGGAAGCCTTTTGAGTTCGCCGACTTTGATCTTATTTAGACAAGGTCATAGTCAAAGTGGAAGTTCTCTCCTTCCTTCAGAGAAAGGTACCTCCTTCTTTGATACCCCGTTCTTTCCACTGGGATCTCACTCACAGAGATCTTTCATTTAGGTCCTCTTTTTTTTTTTTTTCTTGACAGAGTGTCTTGGCTTTCCATGCCTAAAATAATCTCATGGACTCTTGAGCCAGATCCGAATGCCTTAAGGGCTGATTCTGAGGCCAGAGTGCTTTTTAGGACATCTGCCATTCTATGAGTCTGCTGTGTATCCCACTTCCAGTGTTGGATTGTTCTCACCCTTTTTTTTATTCTACCATAGTATTAGCAGGCACTAATCTTGTTTGTGTGATCCCTTTGACTCCTAGACCTATCAGTATGATAAATTGTGAAATGAAATTGATCACTTGGACTAATGAGATGGAATTGGTACATGCAACCTTGATGGGATTGTATTTGAAACTCCACCATTTGGGGCAAGTCCAATTGAGCATGTCCCAAATTGTACATCTCCTCCCTCTCTTATTCCCACTCTCATATTTAACAGAAATCAATTTTCAGTTAAAATTTAAACACCCACGAATAATTGTGTGTTAATTACAGAGTTCAACCAATAGTATTAACTAGAACAAAAAAAAAACACTAAAAAGGATAAATTATTAAATTGCACATCAACAGTCAGGACAAGGGCTGATAAATTCACTGTTTCTCATAGTGTCCCTTTCACTTCAACAGGTTTCCTTTTTGTTGCTCGGTTAGTTGTCACCAATCAGGAAGAACATATGATATTTGTCCCTTTGGGAGTGGCTTAATTCACTCAGCATGATGTTTTCCAGATTCCTCTATTTTGTTGCAAATGACCGGATTTCATTGTTTTTGACTGCTGCATAGTATTCTATAGAGTACATGTCCCATAATTTCTTTATCCAGTCTACTGTTGATGGGCATTTGGGTTGGTTCCAGGTCTTAGCTATTGTGAATTGAGCTGCAATAAACATTAATGTGCAGGCGGTGTTTTTGTTTGCCAATTTAATTTCCTTTGGGTGAATTCCAAGGAGTGCGATGGCTGGGTTTTATGGTAGGGTTGTATTCAGGTTTCTGAGGAATCTCCAGACTGACTTCCGTAGTGGCTTCACCAGTTTGCATTCCCACCAACAGTAGATTAGTGTTCCTTTTTCCCTACATTCTCACCAGCATCTATTGTTGGTAGATTTCTGAATGTGAGCCATTCTGACTGGGGTGATGTGAAACCTCATTGTGGTTTTTGATTTGCATTTCCCTGATTGCTAGTGATCATTTTTTCATGTGTCTGTTGGCCATTTGGATGTCCTCTTTTGAAAAATGTCTATTGAGGTCTTTGGCCCATCTCTTAAGTGAGTTGTTTGTTTTGATGTTGTGGAGTTTCTTGATCTTTTTGTAGATTCTGGTTATTAACCCTTTATCTGTTGCAAAGTTTGCAAATATTTCTTCCCATTCTGTTGGTTGCCTCTGAAAGATCATCCACCCAGACAAAGTGGGATTTATCCCTGGTATGCAGGGGTGGTGCAGTGTTTGCAAAACAATCAATGTGATACACCACATTAACAGAGTGCAGAAGAAAAACCATATGATTATCTCAATAGACGCAGAGAAAGCATTTGATAAAATGCAACACCCTTTCATGGTGAAAACTCTAAGCAATTGGGTATAGAAGGAACATTCCTCAATACAATCAAAGCAATTTATGAAAAACCCACAGGCAACATCCTATTGAATGGGGAAAAGTTGGAAGCATTTCCACTGAGATCTGGTACCAGACAGGGATGCCCACTCTCACCATTGCTATTCAATATAGTGCTGGAAGTCTTAGCCAGAGCTATTAGGCAAGAAAAAGAAATTAAAGGGATAAAAATTGGGAAGGAAGAACTCAAACATCCCTCTTTGCAGATGATATGATTATTTATTTAGGGGACCCAAAGAACTCTACTAAGAGACAATTGGAACTCATAGAAGAGTTTGGCAAAGTAGCAGGATACAAAATCAATGCACAAAAATCAACAGCCTTTGTATACACAGGCAATGCTACGGCTGAGAAAGAACTTCTGAGATCTATCCCATTCACAATAGCTACAAAAACAATCAAATACCTTGGAATAAACTTAACCAAGGATATAAAAGATCTCTATGATGAGAATTACAAAACCTTAAAAGAAAGAAATAGAAGAAGATATCAAAAAATGGAAAAATCTTCCATGCTTATGGATTGGAAGAATCAATATCATCAAAATGTCCATTCTCCCAAAAGCAATTTACAGATTCAATGCAATACCAATCAAAATACCAAAGACATTCTTCTCAGATCTGGAAAAAATGATGCTGAAATTCATATGGAGACACAGGAGACCTCAAATAGCTAAAGCAATCTTATACAAAAAACAAAGCTGGACGCATCACAATACCAGATTTCAGGACATACTACAGGGCAGTTGTAATCAAAACAGCCTGGTACTGGTACAGAAACAGATGGATAGACCAATGGAACAGAATAAAAACACCAGTAATCAACCAAAACATCTACAGCCAACTTATATTTGATCAAAGATCCAAAACCAATCCCTGGAGTAAGGACAGTCTATTCAATAAATGGTGCTGGGAAAACTGGATTTCCACATGCAGAATCATGAAGCAAGACCCCTACATTTCACCTTACACAAAAATTCACTCAACATGGCATTAAAGACTTAAATCTATGACCCGACACCATCAAATTATTAGAGAACATTGGAGAAACCCTGCAAGATATAGGTACCAGCAAAGACTTCTTGGAAAAGATCCCAGAAGCACAGGCAGTCAAAGCCAAAATTAACATTTGGGATTGCATCAAATTGAGAAGTTTTGTACTGCAAAAGAAACAGTCAGGAAAGTGAAAATTTAATTCTAATAAGATATTCTTTCTTGAGATCCATTTTAATTGACAAAATTTGCATATATTTCTTGCGTGCAACATGGTTCTTTGAAATCTGTCTACATATTAGAATGGATAAGTTTAGCAAATTAGAAAAATTTTATCAAAAATCTTATAAATTTTTTTTAGCAAAAAGCACTATATTTTTATCATTTTTGTGTGAGAAACTTCCAATTATTCTTGTAATTTTCAAGTATATGATATATCGCTATTGACTGTAGTCGCAATGTTGTACAGATTTCTTTAACTTATCCCTCCTACCAACTGAAATTTTGTATCCTTTGACCAGCACCTTCTTTAAAGAACAATTTCAATTCTCGTTACTGTGATGTAATATTGATATAATGCTATATCCTGTGTATAGAAAATATCCTTGTGGCAAGTGACATCAAATTCCTATCATTCAGAAAACGGAGGTAACTTGAGGTTCAGTCTTTCCCAAGTCCAGCTTCTATTTTTAAAATTTTTTTTACTTATCTTAATTGAAGTCAGAATTACACACAGAGAGAAGGAGAGGCAGAGAGGTAGAGGAGAGAGAGAGGGAGGTCTTCTATCCACTGGTTCACTCCCCAATTGGCCGCAATGGCTATATCTGCACTGATCCAAAGCCAGGAGATAGAAGCTTCTTCTGGGTCTCCTATGTGGATACAGGGGCCCAAGGACTTGGGCCATCTTTGGCTGCTTTCCCAGGCCATCAGAGAGCTGGACCGGAAGTGGAGCAGCTGGGTCTCGAACTGGCACCCATATGGGATGCCGTCATGGCAGGTGGCGGCAGCTTTACCTGCTATGCCACAGCGCCAGCCCCCCACGTCTAGCTTCTAACCAACAAAGTTTGTTTTGCTAAACTTTTTACATTTGCTTTTTAGTCTTGTCTGTTTTCACTTTAATTGCTATACATGTGGATTGCATTGCAGTATTTTTCAGTCCTTAAACTCTAAAGATACCGATGTGACCTTGCATGTACCAACACACTTGCTTGGCAAAACAACCTTCTTGTGAGTTAAACAGCAGTTTTCACCATTAACACTGCTTTCCTCAGACTTGCAGTTATCTCTGAAAGATGGGACCCCATATGGAGAAAAACTAATGATTTTGTCTTCATCTCAATCCTTTTCTTGGTTTTGATGCTGCTAAGGGTAGTGGGAGATGAAGGGGAGAGGGTGAGTGATGAAGCATCGATGCTAATGACATTTGATTCACATGGCCCTGGGATTCCAGTCAATTCCCCTAACCTATGTCATCCAGGCAGGCAAACAGCCATCAGATAATAACTGAATTCTTTCTCTTTGGAGCCAATTCTGAACTGGTGGTCTGGAGAGAAATTCTGTATTGAATTACCAACTAGTTCCAGCAGAATCGTTTCCAACAGTAATTAGGGCTGATGGAATGCTCATTCCTTTAAAAAGTATCAAATTCCAGATATTTACAAAATGAAAAATTACAGTCCAGCTCCTACCCTGGTATCACCGAAATTAGAGTGTGGAAGGCCTTGCTGCAAAGATGTAGAGCATATCTTGATACAAGTGAAAGCTGTCTCTGTTTTTTCTTTCTTTCTGTTACAATGAGCCTCTCAGGGTATTCTGGAGAATAATCAAGAGAAATGAGACACTGAGAGATTGACTATTCTTTATAAGATGGTCTCTGTAGCTTGAAGTTTGTTTTGGCTCCATATAGAATATGATATCTTGACTTGGTGGTTCAGTGGCAGCTATATCTATCACCATTCTATGAATCTGAATCAAACTCCTTTTAGTAGACTAATATCAGTTGATGGAGTGGAAAAGCAATATTATCTGCTAGACTGAGATACTTGGCACTATTTTCATCAAAGGAAAAGACAACATTCTATTTAGACAAGATGAGGTAATAGCAGTTGTGTGCAATGAGAAGACTCAGCTCCTTAATTGTTAGCGTATGTTCTGGAGCATTAGCTTGGCTTGATAATGCCGTGAGAACCAATAACTTATGGTGGGCTCTTAGAATGACATTTCAAAGGGAGTGGTAATGTATCACTTCAAAAAAGTTGACTCAATTCTTGTCTCCTTGGGCTTGTAGTTTGCTATTTTTCCAAGACTTTTGGACAATTGTCAGTAGCAACTGGATATACCTTAACCAGTAAAGAGCAGATGGGGCCTGGAAAGGAAAGCTGAAAGCAAATGTGTTTGAGAAGCTGACTCTAAGTCTACAAACCATTGCTTCTGGCTTGGAAAGAGAGACCAATTCTCATGTTTTTCAGCCAATTTTCACATTAAGTAATTTCTAAAAGGTACTGGATCCCTGCTATTTACTTTTTACCAGATAATTCAAATGAATAACCCATGTGAAATCCTTCGAAGTCTGAGATGCTGTTATCATATAACTCATTTAAATAAGTCTTACCAAGATTTCTATTTTGTCATTCCCAAAATAAAAGAACAACTTGAGTTGGTAGCTTCTTTCAACCAGAGTTGACATTTCCCCCTCTTTTTTCATGCTATATTAGCACCATTTAAGAAAGACATGCCCAAGATTAATTGCAGCTTTCATGTAAAGAAATGAAGATTTCAGTGAAGAAATACCACCTTAAGAAAAAAACAACAAGTATTTATAGACTGTGCAATAGTTTCAAATATATGTGCAAGCATTATGGTACATAAAAAGGGATCAAAATAATATCTTCCTAGATTATATAAGTCAAAAGTTTACATATAATCTTTCCAGGTCCAGACTTCAGAAAATTTCATCTGTAGACAGATTCTTACTTCATACAACACTGGAAGACCATACTTGTAATGAAATGCAGAGAAATTGCTAATGCAACAAAATATAGCAATGAGATAATTTGACAATATGGGCTCTGCTGTTGGGCACATGAACTTGAATGTAGGCTGCTTCTCTTCACTGTTTCATGACAGACAATCTGCCACTCTCTTATCTTGGAGAAATGCGCTGCATAATCAAGAGCTAACAGGTGCTGGTACTAGATGCCATCTACCTGCCTGCAAATTCAGGCTCTGCTACCTGCTGTGGCTTACTTACTGTGATGCTCTGAGAAAAAAAATTACTTCATTGAGATACTCTAACAGAATTCCCTCAGCCTCACCATCTATAACATGGATAATAATAATCCTAATCCCAGCGGGTCATTGTGAGAGTTATACTCCTAATATTGCTAAATGAAATATTATTTTAAAGTGCTTAAAACCATGCCTGGAACTGAGTAAATGAACCACTTATGGAAGATGATAGGTACTCAACCTATTGGATTGTGGCTTATCAAGGAAAATAAAAGTCAGAGTCTGACTACAGTACATCAGCAAAAATTATTTTAATTGAGATTTTAGGCACCCTGGAGATAGGGTTTTATAAAATCATCACTTAAGTTAGCTAGACTAGAGGGTTGAAAATGGAAAAGGATTTTGGAGTTCAAATGGCATAAGGAATTATACCTCCCTTTTCTTATAAAATCTCTAAGGTTCTGTAAGAAGCGGCACATTTCTTGAACACCTGAATAATGATTCCATTGTATGATTTAATTGGGCCATTCATTAGTAATAGGATGCTAATACACATGTATTGAGTTAAACCATTTCTCTCTGCTGTTTAATCCGTACAACAGCCTTCCTTTTATGCAAGGAAGGCTAACTTCCTTAACTTAGTCTAGGAAGCCCGTATGGTTGTCTTCTGCAATGATGGAACTCTCCCCAGGCCTACAACATTCTTTTGATTTATTCATTGGTTCATCTACCAGCCTTTTATTCATTCATTCTGCAAATGCATACCAAGCACATGTGATGGGCCAGGCACTGCTCCAGCAGTGAACACAGCCAAGTCCATTTCCCTTTGGAAATTATGTTCTAGCAGAGAAAACAGGCAATAAAAATAGTGAAGAACATTATGGAGGAAAATAATTCAGAGGATGGGAAACAGAAAAATGTGCTGTGTTCCACAAGGTGGGTAAGATTTGAGCAGACATTGAAGGAAGTCTGAAGGGTGGAGCTTTTGGCTCTTGGTGATGGACATTTCATGCTGATGGAACAAAAGAGCAACCTTCCTGGGTAAAAGGGCCCTTGGCATGTTCAATAGTAGATGACAGATGGGGTGAGATCCGTGGTACTGGCATCACTTCATCTCATAGCCTAGGATGCTGAGATTTAGAGAGGATTTCCTACACAGCCAACACTACACAGCTGAAAACTGGCAAAGCTGAGATCAGGCTCCTAACTTCAGAACTGCACAACTGCTGAGCATTGCTTCCTGTGATGCTGAGAGCTCCTGAGAAGCAAAACCAGGACACAATGGCCTTTCATTTCTCCTCAGTTCCTCACCTGAATTAGCAAGTGGATTTCATTACTGACATCTCCTAAACTTCTTTCATTTGCTGATTGTTTTGTGTGATTTATTTTTTACTTCATTTTTATCATTCTAAGCACTAAGCTTTCTCAAACCGATTTGTTTCTGAAGATGGAAGTTATGTGCTGATGTGTTTTGTGGATTTTGTTCCACCCAGTGGCTTTCTCCCAGAACAAGAGGGACTTATTCACTAACACAAATAGTTTTCCCCTCTACAACTCATTTAGAGGGAATATGATAATACAGGTCTGATTATCATACTTATTCCATGAACAAGCATAAAATGTACAGATTTTTGGTGCTATAATACTGAAACAAAAGATAGCATTTGTTTTCTTGTTCCTTCTACTTCCATATGTATATAATTTAATCTACTCATGACTAATGTCTTGCTAAAAATGTCACATGAGATCAACCCAACCACAGATTGACACATATGTTTTCCAGAAAATTGCAGCCTTCACTGTTGACTGGATGAGTAAGTTCAGTTAAATTTTTCTCATTTTGCAATGTCATCATATGGAAGCACATGTTTATCACGAGTTTCTGATCATGGGAGTATCTTGAAAGGGGAGATATTTACTAACATAAGATTGTAGATTGCAGGCTCAAGCAAATGACTAGAACACAAAGTGGACGTATCAAATATGCTTTGATATTAGAGATGGAAGTTTTTATTTTGATTGTCTTATAAATCTTTCCCTAATGAGTCAACTAAGTAGTCAATAAATGCATTCATTAATTGTTTTTTTTCATAATCACTGAGAGAGTGAGTAAAGACATAAAAGCATTATGACTGGGGCTGGCACTGTGATCTAGTTGGCTAGGCTTCCACCTGCGGCATCCCACATATGTGTTGGTTCTAATCCTGGCTGCTCTTCCTCTCCATTATGGCTTGGGAAAGCAGCAGAAGATGGCCCATGTGCTTGGGTCCCTACACCTGCGTGGGAGACCTGGAAGAAGCTCCTAGATCCTGGCTTTGGATGGGCCCAGCTCCAGCTGTTGCAGCCATTTTGGGAGTGAACCAGCAGATGAAAGACCTTTCTCTTTGTCTCTCTCTCTATGTAACTCCACCTCTCAAATAAATAAAATCTAAAACAAAAACAAAAACACAACATTATGACTCTTTTTAACTGAAATTCAGACAAATATAGCCACATGACCTCGATTAACCATAGTTGGCTATGACTGTTTTACAAGTACAAGATTTTCATTACAGAAATCTTTCCCTTGTCAACAATTTTGCTTATTTGCTGGGTACCACTTGGTACGAACTATGTATCCAAACATTGTAGTAGCTTGCAAAGTTCTGCTATTTTCTTTTATCATATAATATCACCTCCATATACCAGCAAATTTGGTTTATGGAATTCTTTGCAACAGCTGCATATGGTCCATATTTTAAAACATTCTTTGTGTAAGACTCTACTGAAAATCCAAAGATCCCTGAGAAGAGGGAGTAGCATAAGATATGGCAGACACACATGAGAAGTAAAGCATTCAGGACTTGTTTTAAGAGTGTTTACACATTACTGCTGTAATTAAAAAATAAACGAGTATAAAGTCTTTAGTAACATATATTGACTTTTTGTGAACAGGCCCTTAAAACAACGGAAAAGATGATGGCATATTTTCTTACAGAGTATTTCGTCATTCTGATGCAGGAGAGCAGAAATGATGTGTTTGTTGCTTCACTGACTTGACCAGATCTAATGAGGTATTGATTCTGGGCTCAGTGCAAAGCAGATAGTTAGAAAAGCTGGAAGAAGATGATAGGTAAAGATTCAAGTGTTTTCAGCTTTCCCACAGTGAGTGAGTTACTGGGTTACTACAAGAAATCAATGAATAATGATTTCTTTTTTAAAAGATTTATTTATTTATTTGAAAGGCGGAGTTATGGGGGAGAGAGAAGAGATATCTCCCATCTGCTGTTTCACTCCACAAATGGCTGAAATGGCCAGAGCTGGACCGATAGGAAGCCAGGAGCCAGGAGCTTCTCCCAGGTCTCCCATGGGTATAAGGCCCCAAGTACTTCAGCCATTCTCCACTGCTTTCCCAGGCCATTAGCAGGGAGCTAGATTGGAAGTGGAGGATCTGGGGCTCAAACTGATACCATATGGGATGCTGGCACTGCAAGCAGTGGCTTTACCAACTCTGCCACAGTGCCAGCACCAAATAGAGATTCACAGCCATCATGTGGGAATGTCAGTTAAAAAGTTCTTTAAAAAGTTCTAGGAAAAATGGAGTTGAATAAGTTTTGGAGTACCTGAGTTCAAGTTTCAGCTCTGCTCCAATGCTAGCTTTCTGCTAATGTACACTCCAGAAGTCAGCAGTTGATGGCTCAAGTAGTTCAGTCCCTACCAAGCAAGTGGGAGACCTAGACTGAAATCCTGGCTCCTCGCTTGCTGCTAATGTACACTGCAGAAGTCAGCAGTTGATGGCTCAGGTAGTTCAGTCCCTCCCAAGCAAGTGGGTGACCTAGACTGAAATCCTGGCTCCTCGCTTCCTGCTAATGTACACTGCAGAAGTCAGCAGTTGATGGCTCAAGTAGTTCAGTCCCTACCAAACAAGTGGGAGACCTAGACTGAAATCCTGGCTCCTCACTTTTTGCCTCGCCAGCTTGAGATCATTTAGGGAGTGGTGGTTGTCTGTCTTACTGTCTCTGTCTCTCCTTCTCTCTTTCTATCCCCACCCCATGCTGCTCAAATAAATAAGTTATTAGAAGAAAATATTGGCCGGCGCCGTGGCTCAACAGGCTAATCCTCCGCCTTGCGGCGCCGGCACACCGGGTTCTAGTCCCGGTTGGGGTGCCGGATTCTGTCCCGGTTGCCCCTCTTCCAGGCCAGCCCTCTGCTGTGGCCCGGGAGTGCAGTGGAGGATGGCCCAGGTGCTTGGGCCCTGCACCCCATGGGAGACCAGGAAAAGCACCTGGCTCCTGGCTCCTGCCATCGGAGGAGCGCGGTGTGCCGGCCGCAGCGCGCCGGCCGCGGCGGCCATTGGAGGGTGAACCAACGGCAAAAGGAAGACCTTTCTGTCTGTCTCTCTCTCTCTCACTGTCCACTCTGCCTGTCAAAAAAAAAAAAAAAAGAAAGAAAATATTAGCTCATTTTGAAGCAAGAACAGTTATGAAATCCTTATGTCATTTTCTCATATTACACTTTCCCCAAGAACTTTTTGAAGACTGCTGCATAAGCTCACAAACTTACACAACACACAGATATCCTGGGAGAGACCAAGACTGTGGAATAGGGAGGGAGCTTTCTGCTCTGGTCTAGGGGAAGATAAAGAAACGTGGAGAGAGTGCAATCTCAGGGAAGACTCAGAGATAAAATGGCAGAGGAAACTTCATACAAATTAGAGGGACACTGTGGATCTACATGGAAGGTGTGGACACACATGACTCAGGACCCCAGCATTTGAGAGCTTCCACCAACAACTTTGGAGAGTGATGTGTGACCAGACTGCAGCAGCCCAAACCATTGGTGATCAAGCTTCAGGAAGAGCCTGGAGTGAGTCCAGTTTGGAGCCCTGTGGGGGACAGTATACCTACCAACCTAGAGGGAAAAAAAGAGGGGGGCACATTACTCTCTCCCTGACTACCCAGCCCCCGTGTCCTGTAACTATCCAAGAGGGTGTGGGTGCCATTTTGGAATACTTAACAGCTGTACCAGCTCGTGTCTGCATGATGAGCAACCAGCGGAGAGGAGATGCCTAGGTCTGGTGGGGAGAACTGACAGGGGACTACATGCTTGTGAAGGTGGGAGCCTTATGTGCTGGGGCTGTGAAAACACTGGCTGCAGGTGAAGGCACAGGGTGTGGCTGGGTCTTTGGGCAGTCAATGTGAGTGGCTCCACATACTCCAGGATCCTTGCTTCCCTGGTGAGGGTCATTGCTGTGGGGTCCATGCTAACAATGAGGACTTCATGGATCCTATGTGTGGTACTTGTGGCAACTCAAATGAATATTATACACACTGGGGCTAGCACTCAGGTATTGCTCTCCTTGAAGGAGAGGAGATGATCATGAGGCAATGCCAACAGAGCAGATAAACATCTCCTTTGATTAAAATTAAAAAAAGGAGATTTACCATGACAAACTTGGTGTCACCTTGTACACTCCCCTGAACAGAGTTCCCAGGCCACACCTAGCACATGCCTCAGGGTATTCACTGAAAGTAAAAACACTTCACTAATCCACAGAGGCACAGTCCAAAGACAAAAGGCATCACAGGAAAAAACCCGACAAACATCTCCAGAAATGCCTAAAAATAAACAGGCAACAAGAATAAGGAAGACAAGATGACGCCTCCAAAGGAACACAATGTCACTTCAATAATAGAGTGAAGAAATGCTGGAAATTGAATTCAAAAATTGATTGTAGGATTACTTAGAAGTAATCAGAAAGCAAATCCATGAATTAGAGAAATCTATATATGACATGAATAAAACGTTTCCCATGAAATTGAGATTTTAAAGAGAAATCAAAATGAAATATTGGAAATGAAGAACTCAATAGATTAAATAAAAAATGCAGTGGAAAGACTTAACAGACTTGATGACACATAAGAAAAAATATCCAAGTTACAAGACAAATCTCTGGAAATTTTATAGTTAGGCCAAAAAAAGAAAATAGAAAACTAAAAACAGCATTGGAGATGTGGAGATTTATGGGAAACTATCAAATGATTCAACATACAGGTCTTGGGAGTTCCTGAAGGTGTGGAAAGAAAGAATGGATTAGAATTCCTTTTTAGTGAAATAATTATAGAAAACTTCCCTAATTTGAGAATGAAAGAGATGTCCAAGTACCGGAAGCACATAGATATCCTAGTATACATGACTAGAAAAGATCCTCACCATGACACATTGTAGCCAAACTCTCCACAGTGAAACATAAACAAAAGATTCTAAAATGTACATGAATGAAACACCAGATTACTTTCAGAGGATCTCCAGTTAGACTCACAGCTGACTTCTCATCAGAAACCTTACAAGCTAGGAGAGAATGATGACATATATTCCAAGTTTTAAGAGAAAAAAAACTATCAGCCTAGAATACTGTACACTACAATGCTTTCACTTATAAATGGAGGTAAATAAAGATCTTCCATAACAAACAAAATTGAAAGAATTTTTCACCACTTGTCCAGCCTTACAAAAGATGCTTCAGGATGTGCTACACAAAGAAGCGCAGACACATGGTCATTACTATGAAAGAAAGTGAAGGCAGAAAATCTAGGAGAAGTACAAAGAAAATCCAAAGTAAACAATAGGAATATTGATGAAAAAAAGTAACAGGCGTAAGTTGTTACTTATCAAAAGTCAACTTGAATATAAATGACCTCAACTCTACAGTTAAAAGATACAGATCGACCAAATGGATTAAAAAAGAAGACCCATCTATATGTTGCCTATAAGAAGCACAACTCACCAACAAAGACACATGCAGTCTGAAAGTGAAAGGATGGAAAAAGATATTCCATGCTAACAGAAATCCAAAAAGAGCTGAGATAGCCATCCTAATATCAGACAAAATAGACTTTAACAGAAAAATTGTTAAAAGTGAAAAAGAAGGGCACTATGCAATGATTAAGGGATCAGTTCAACAGGAAGATATGACTATTGTAAATGTATATGTAACTAATTACAGGGGAGCTGGCTTTTTAACAGAAATGTTGTGGGATATAAAGGAAGACATAGATTACTATCCAATAGTAGTGGGGGACTTCAATATCACACTTTCTATAATGGACAGATCAACTGGACAGAAAATCAGCAAAGAAACAAGAGTTAATTGACACTACAGACCAAATGAACCTAACAGATATCTACAGAAGTTTTCATCCTACTGTTGCAGAATACATATTATTCTCACCAGTGCATAGAACTATTTTTTAAGTTTTTAAAGGATTTTATTAAGTGAGAGAAATGCACAGGAAAGTGAGGCTTTAATTAGGGGAGAAAGAAGTCTATAAGCTAAGTTGAGTCCATACCAGGCAGAGAGTAGGCCAGGCGACATGTTGAGCAAGAATATAAGCAGGAAAGCAGAGGCCATAAGGTCTCACATCTGGAGGTGAAGTCCAACAAGGGTGCACAACCACAAAAGAGATGCATCCATCTTGCTCTAGGTCTCTTATCTACTCCTAAAGGGGAGTGGTATGTAGCCTGACTGGCAGGTGGGCATCCAAGTGAGATCAAGCAGGGGCATGAGATCACACAGGGGGTGTTGTCTCCAGCTTACAAATCTAATGGATTTTATCCTATCTGCCTGCCTGCATCATTCCCTCCTCAGAGAGATTCCAGACCTAATCTTAAGGGATGCTGAAGGGCATAGAATCATCATATCTTCTATTGCTATTTCCTGCTTATGAGGGGTGTAGCACAGGCCCTACCTGTCCTGGGCCTGAAAATATGCCTATCTCATCAAATGAGCTTTATGAGCTGGAGAATTTCTGGTCACCACCAATGGCTGTGTCCCCTGCGTAGTCAGTTATTCTTAGAAGTTGTTGAGTTATGAAACATATAAGTTTGTTAGTTAGCATAAACAAAACTGGAATGAAACCAATTGTAAGTGGTGTACCCCTTAAGAGGAAAAGAACTTATCTTACAGACTCCCAGAGAATAGGTGGTGATAGGCTACCATTGTGCAGATTATGAAACCATTTAGCTTGACCATAGAGAATTATGATAGAAGAACCCACTAAGAAGTTTATCATTGATAACAGCTCCCAGAGAGAATCAAAAGAGGAGGCAGGTACAGCATGTCTGCCTTAAGTTTCAGCAGTCTTGATGTAACGAAAGCAAAAGCTTTGTTTGTACTTTTGTTCTTGAAGAGATATATAAGACCTTCAATTCCTTACAGGAATAATCAGGCATGTGTTTTGATTTCACCTATGAAGACTTAAGAAGTAGGCATTTAACTCTCATTTTACTGAGGTAGTTATGCTCAGTAGCACCTGGTAAAGTCCCTTCAATTTAAGCTGCAACTGATTTGAAGAGGATCTTTCCATGAATGCCTTGTTCAGGAATTCCTAATTTTGGAGCTGTTAGAAGCTCTTTTAATTCTTCAGAACACCTTTTATAGCTCCCCTGTCTAGCACAGTTTGTCTGTGTCAGGGCCTTGTAAAGCCTCATACAAAGGCTTGGAATCCAAATCCTGGAATCCCTATTCCATAGAATCCTGCCATCAGGGATTCCCAGTGTTGGGTCTTCCATTAAAAGCTCCTTAATTCTTTGAAACAAATTTTATAGCTCCCCTGTCCAGCACAGTGTGACTGTCAGGATCTTCCATCAAAGCTTTATACAAAGGCTTGGCATACACATCCTGGAATCTATACTCCACAGAATACTTCTGCCATTCCCAGAAATATCTTTTGTTGCTTTTAAAACTGTGGTGACAATACATAGAGAGTGGCTTCTCTTCTCTTGACTGAGAGAACACACTTTCCCGGAGTTACAACATACCCCAGGTAATCTACCTCTTGTTTAGAAACTTGAGTTTTGTTTGGGAAATTTTATATCCTCACTTTCCAAGATTCTGTGTTTAGTAAGATGCAAAAGAAATTATCCCTTTTGCAAAGGTTTAACACACAACAAGATGCACTGAAACAACTGTCTCTTTAGGCACTCTGAGAACTTTAACCATTTTGTACTCTCCATTTGACTGTGTTTTAAAACATATGAGACAGGAATATCACAGGGAGATATGTTTGAGACACTTAGTTAACGTTACAGAAGCACCTAAGAATATAGGCAATGGAGTTTGACATTTAGACATAACCAGAACCCATGATACATAAGAATATAACACACTAGAACAGGGTAAATCTTTGGGAACAAGTTTTATCATTAATTCTAATCCTATAACTCTTTGAGGACAGAGGTAGAGGTCCCACATTGGAAGTTAGTACACAGTGATTCCTGCATGACACTCTTCTGCATGACATCAGTGATCACCTGAGGCTCTTGACATGAGCTGTCCAGGCTGTGGAAGTCTTGTGAATCCGCAAACTCCATCCATATTCAGACAAGGCCATGTGAAAAGCTGAAGTTCTTTCCTCTCTTTAGAGAAAAGTACATCCTTCTTTGATGATCACTTCTTTCCACTGGAGTCTCACCCAGGGATTTTCAACCACACCAGAACATCTTTAGGGCTGATTCTGAGGTCACTGAGCATTACATATAGTAATTCTCATTCTATTAGTCTGCTGTATGGAGTGCTTCCCATGTTGGAACATTCACCCCTCTTTAATTCTTTCCAATATTATTACTAGACACATAATCTTATTATATGATCACTTTAACAATTAATCCTATCTATATAACCGCTTAAACAATTACAATGTTACTTTTACCATCCAACTCAAGGGGATTTGGGATCCCAGGGCAAGTTTTCAAACTCTACCCTTAGAAGTAAGTCCATCTGAGAAGTGAACCAGTGGATGGAAGACCTTCCTTTCTCTCTCTCTTTCTCTCTCTCTCTGCCTCTATATAACTGTATCTTTCAAATAAATAAAAAAAAAATCTTTAAAAACAAAAAAGAAGTAAGTCCATAGGAATGTATGTGGAACTATACAGCTTTACAGTTTCTTTGTAAGACCTGAGAAGATAAAAACAGACACAGCTCTTCATGAGCTTCATTATCCTTAAGCATGTGACCTGGTTACATTGCATTAGTTATAATTCCTTAGGAATGTGACCTGGAAGCATTTTATTAGTTACTGTTAGGAAAATGGCGCAGTTTTATCTATGATGCAATCTACACACTGACAGCATCCTAGTCTCTAGCCCCCGCCACCATTGCTGGAAGCCAGGGGGCCACATGGCTCAACCACCAATGTCAGCTCCACCCTCATCCTAATGGGATTTGCTGCTTCTGCTTCCTTGCCTGCCCTCCAGCAAAGTTTTAAAAGGACCTGTTCCTGAACACGTGGTTCTCTCCTTGCTCTCTCGGCTCCTCTTGTCTTCTCTCTCTCCCTCTCTCTTGCCAGCTTTCTCCTCTTCTTCTTGTCTTGCTCCTCTCTGCTCTTTCTTCTCTCCTCGCTAGCTCCTCTCCTCTCTGTCTCTCTCTCTTACACTCTTCTTCTCTTTCTTTTTCCTTCCTCATCCCTTCCCTCTGGCCTGCTGGATTTTCCCCAATAAATCCTTTCCCTTACTCCGGTGTTTGGTGTGTTTTGTGATGATCTTACAGTTATAATTCTGACAACTTAGAGTCTCTATTTGTATAACAAATGGGGTCCATTATTTTACCAAGCCCAGTGAGGCTTGGTAAAATATTTTTGTCCTTTTTAAAATTATTTTCTAAACACCACTTAGCCATTTCAGACTGTCACACCACCCCTGGGGTATCAAATCTCAGGAGACCAAGAGAGTTGGCCTAAGCCCAAAACAAGAAATTGAAATAAAAAATTAAAATAAAAACCAGCTTGAAAAAAACAAAATAACAAAGCACAATTTATTAAAGTGAAGTTGCTCTGTTTCGGGCATATGGTATGTGGCAGGACATGGAGGGTGCCATCTTAGGGTGGAGTCTCTTGACTATCTTCTGGTGAGGGTGGAAGTTCTCATGGGGGCCACCATCTTGGTAAGCTCATCTTGGTGAACTCGGCTGCCATCTTGGAAACCACATGTCTCTGATGGAGGCTGCCATCTTGGAATGGAAGTCCCACCCTCTGTGGCGGGGGGGGGGAGGAGCATCTGCCATATTTAATGCTCTGCCTCCCTGATGCTACCACATTCCTAGGCAACAAAACCAGTTCCTCAGCTGGGAATTAACAGTTGAAAGCATGCTTGATTTGAAACTCAATGATCCTGAGGCAAAGCAGAATGTTCAGTACCATTTAAACATGTCTGTAAAATAAAAAAAAAATCCTTTTAAATTCTAACCTTAGGAAATATGTAAATTGGCCAGCGCCATGGCTCACTAGGCTAATCCTCTGCCTACGGTGCCAGTACTCCAGGTTCTAGTCCCGGTTGGGGTGTCGCTTCTGTCCCAGTTGCCCCTATTCCAGTCCAGCTCTCTGCTGTGGCCCGGGAGGGCAGTGGAGAATGGCCCAAGTGCTTGGGCCCTGTACCTGCATGGGAGACCAGGATGAATCACCTGGCTCCTTGCTTTGGATCGGCACAGCTCGCCGGTATAGCATCCATTTTGGGGGTGAACCAACAGAAGGAAGATCTTTTTCTCTGTCTCTCACTCTCTCTCTCTCTCTCACTTTCTAACTCTGCCTGTCAAAAAAAATATGTAAATTGTCTTTAAAACACATTGCAAACAACTTAGAAGCTTTTATACATATTGATAATCTCTCACAAACTCTCAAAAATTAGCCCACTGCGAAAATCCTTCTCATCTCTCTGCCCAAATTCTATTACCACTAATAGCACATTCTCTAAGCAAGAAACAGCAAAAAAGAAAAAATCCATGCATTTCTGAAAGCCACAAGCAATAAGGGAAACCAGAAAGTTCGCCTAAGCTTTGTTTGCCCGTTTTGAATGGAAATGCCAGCCAGGGTGGCTGCTGGCTTCACGGGCAGCTGGGGCAGCTAACAGGGCTAGCTAGAGCTATGAGCTGTGGTGCCACACAGGAGCCACAGGAGGCAACGATGAGCATGGGCCCAAGCAGGAGTCAAAAGAATACTGACCCCCTTCCATGGAGTTTCACACCAACATGGAGTCAGTATGTGTCCTGGGGGCCCACTGGTAGCTGAGCTGTAGGCTACTGGCAGAGCAGGCAGCATGTGTCTCTCTGGCAGACCCCATTGTCATAGTAGAGGTAGGCTGGGGTGGCCAGTGCCAATGTGCTTGCATGGCTGTGACTCTGCTGGTGGCTGTTTTAGGAATGGCCCAACCCCTGCACACCTTAGTAGGCCAGTGACTATGGAGAGAGGGCACCATAGTTTCTGAACCCCTCTTGTCTGACTCAGCTCCCCCCACCCTCCCAAGAATGCACACCCTGCGGCAACTGGGCCACATGAGACTGGAGCAAGGTGAGCAGTGAGAATGCACAACCAGCCCAGCCGGAGTGCTCACGCTCCATGGGGGCAACAGTGGGTGTCGAGCACAAGCCAGGCCCCGTGCCAGAGTTGAAAACCACTCCTTCTCCCAGCCACGGCCGAGGCTAGGTATGCAAGGTGAGCACACACTCCTGATCTAAGGGAAAGCCATGAGCACAGATAGGGGAGCAGTGGAGTACAAAAAGATGAGCAAAGTTAGAAACCACAGGAAGCCAGTTCCTACCATGTTACCGTTTTTTTTTTCTTTTTAAACCTATATTAATAAATATTGTGGAGTTCCTCCATTATTAAGGGCTCCATCTAGATTGCCATTATGATGCCATCCGCCTCATTGATAATTTCAATATTAATTCTGTGGGTTCTTGCCATGTAGTCAGAGAAGAATTCTGAATACTGGCTCAAATTGACCACAAAACATAGCAAGTTTCTTAAGGCTTTTGTTCAGTGAGAGAAACGCGCAGGAAAGCAAGGGCTTTAATTAGGGGAGAAAGTAGTCTAGAAGCTAAGTTGGGTCCATACTAGGCAGAGAGCAGGTGGGGTTTGCCACATAGAGCAAACAAATGCAGTCAAGAAAACAGAGGCAGGATAAGGCCATAAGGCCTGGTGCCTGGAGGCATGGGGCAACTAGGGTGCGCAACCGAAAAAGGCTCATGGAGCTTTCTATAGAATAGACCACAAACTAGGCCATAAAGCAAGTCTCAGAAAATTCACAAACACTGACATCATATCATGCATCTTCTCTGACCACAATGTTGGATATCAACAACTCAAGAATCTCTGGAACATATGCAATCACATGGAGAATGAACAACATGCTCTTGAATGAACAAAGGGTCACAGAAGACATCAAAAGAGAAACCAAAAACTATTCCTACTCTTTGTTGAACTCTTAATATAGAGTTAATCTTTTGTGTATAAATTTAATGGGCAATAAATGTTAGTAAAAAATAAGAATTGGAATAGGAGAGAGAGGAGGAGGAAGAAGGGTGGAAGAGTGGGTGGGAGGTCAGGTTTGAGGAGAACAATCACTATGCTCCAAAAATTGTATTTATAAAATGTATCAAGTTTGTTTACCTTAAATAAATGATTTCTGGGGGGATGATAAAGGAAAATGAAACAAACAAACAAAAAAAAACAGAAATTATACTGAAAAAGAAGGGATTTACTCTTAGCTGGAATGCAAATATAACCCCAGAAGCTTAAGAAAATACTCACAAACAGTTTAAAATCACATGACATCTGATTAGATACAGTCATCAACAATGTTCACACTACCATAGTTCCAAAGGAATGCATTTAGGTGCATAGATAAGGATGATTTATAGTTGGCATGTCCATTATTTACGTATCATGCACTTGAAAGAAATGTGTTTTCCTATGGAGTTTGATTAGTCCCTATGTTTGTTTCATTTTTTTTAAGGATTTATTTGAAAGACAGAGATACAGAGAGAGGTAGAGACAGAGAGAGAGAGGTCTTCCATCTGCTGGTTCACTCCCCAATTGGCCACAATGGCCGGAGCTGTGCCAATCTGAAGCCAGGAGCCAGAAGCTTCTTCCAGGTCTCCCACGTGGGTTCAGGGACCCAAGGACTTGGCCCATTTCTACTGCTATCCAAGGTCATAGCAGAGAGCTGGATCAGAAGTGGAGCAGCCGGGACTAGAACTGGTGCCCATATGGGATGCTGGTGCTTCAGGCCAGGGCTTTAACCTGCTGTGCCACAGCACCAGCCCCTGTATGTGTCTTTAACCTTAAATTTACTTAAGAAATTATTCCTGATCTACAGGAAGATTAAACATGCAGTAAACACTGTCTTTTCATCAAATCCTTTAATTGTTGTAAGCCAAATAAATGAAGTTTTCGTCTACTAAGTATGACTTTTAGCCACTATTCTGCTTTCTCTGCAACGAGACTACTGCTCCTCATTGTAACTCAAGAAAGCACCGTTTTTATAGCAGATGTCAAAGAAATTCTTTGAGAGTAGAAAATACATCCCCAGCATTCTAGGTTCTGCTGTGTGGTGCTGTTTAAGACCTAGTCACACAGAGCTGTAGTGTAGTCTAGGAGGAAAGAATGTGACAACATTTTTCTAGCTCTGCTCTAAGTCTGATCTTACTCAAAGAAGGAATAAAGCCCAAAGGAGGCTCAAATTTTGTTCCAGAAATGCACTGCTTCTTTACATATGTGTTTCTGAAAAATATTTTGTTTCATACAGAAAACCCAATATTGGTGTGGTACTTGGTGTGCATTAAGTTGCATTTTAAGTGGTATCCTAGGATTAGACCTCAAATACCAGGCTTCAGATTCCCAGGAAAAAAAATGAGGAAGTAAGTTCCTTGAAGTGCCTGCCTACTGAGAAATTCTGAAGGGAAATGAAATGGTCTATGAATGTGTTTTTAATTTCCTGGAGGAGAAGAATGTTCATCTGAAATCAATTTTATAAAGGCTTTTTTAAAGCAACTGGATCCAATACATTCTATGTGACATGCAGCGTTATCAATGGGCCTACCCACAGTTACATGGTCTATCCTTTAGTTAAGTCAATTTACTGATGTATTATCAATATACAAAAGCTTTACATATTAATATACACAGCACAATGAGTTTGAACATTAGTATATACCTATGAAACCATCGCCTAAGTCTATGCCCTAAACTTCTCTCTCGTCTCCAGAAGTTTCCATCTATTCTAGTAGTTTCTTATTGCTTTTAACTGTGATAAGCGCGCTTTAGCATAAGATTTAGCAATTTTTCCACAGTAGAGTATTGTAACCCAGAAGCAGTAGGACTTACCCTTTTCGAATAACCATAGTAACCTTTGAAAAGAATACCTTCCATTTTCTCTCCCACTTTTCCAGCTCTTAACAGCCACCATTCCATTGTCTGTTTCTATGAGTTGGACTGTTTTAGATTTGTTTATAGGTAGTAACATGAAGTTGTTTCTTTCTGTCTTATGTACCCTATGTGATGTTTTACTTAGCACAAAGTTCTCCAGTCACCCATGTTGTCACAAATGAAAGGGTTTCCTTTTCTTTTAAAAATTGACAATAATTGTACATATTTATTGGCTACAATGCATCATTTCGAAGCATGTGTACAATGTGTACTGAGTAAGCCAGGAGGTCAGCATTTCTCTTTATTTCAGATTACTTTATGATTAGAGTCTTGGTGTGCCTTTCTTCTATTTACTCATAAAACATTTAATTGGTTACTGGGAACCACAATCACTCATTATGCTATTTAGCACTAGGAACTTACTCTTTCTGATTTGGTACCCATTAACAATACTCCCTATATTCTCCTATTCCTCTTAGCTTCAAGTAATCACTATTCTAGGTTCAAACTGAGTATTTTAGTTTCCACACATGAAGGAGAACATGCAGTATTTGTCTTTCTGAATCTATCTTATCTCATGTAACAGGAAGTCTTCTGATTACATGCATTTTACTGTAAATTACAGGTTTCCAATCTTTTGTATAGCTGAATAATATTCCATTGTGCATATACAATATTTCTTTATCAATTCATCTGATGGTGGAGAACTTGGTTGATTCCCTGTGTTGGCCATTTAATAGTACTACAATGAACATATCTTTGCTACTTTAGATAGATCTTTGCTATGATGACTTCAAGTGTTTTATATATATGCATAATACTGGAATTACAGGATTGTTGAACACCACGGGACTCTGAGGGATTATGGAATCACAGAATGGAAAGAGAAATTCATTGAATCCCATGTTAAAAAAGCTGTCCTCTGGAAACACAGCTTTGTGTTATGCCATGAGTGACAAATAAAATTCTGTGTTAATCTCCTACATATTTGTGTCTTCTTTTACATTTAATATTTCCTTACTTGTAGGCTAGTATTCATTGAAGAGAACAAAGATATGAAACATCCACTGAGTATAACAAAGTCTGAAGGTATTGGCTGCAAAGGGGAAAAACAAAAAAGGCAAGGTGGACGGGTTGGAGCACCAAGATATGGAATGACTATAATTTTAATTAGAGTGCTTAAAGTTGGCCTTATTGCGATGGTGACTGCATTATTTTATTAGGAATGGCATAACAAATTTGACAGGCTGGTGAATTATATATCAGGAATTCATTTTCTCACAATACTGGGGTCTAGAAATCCAAGTTTAATGTTTTACCAAATTTGGCTTATTTTGAGGACTGAGATGTTAGTTTGTAGATCACAAGGTCACATGATACTTTTTTATATGATCCTGGATCCCAAGTATAGGAAGGAGTGTGGCCTCACTCCAGTGGTCTAGTATCCATACACCCTTGTGAGTAGAAATATTGGTTTGCCAGGGCTTCTGTAACAAATTACAACAATGGGGTACTTAGACAGCAGAATTTATTATCTCACCATTCTGGAAGCTGGAAGTTCTAATTCAAGAAGTTAACAAGGTTGGTTCCCTTGAGGGCTGTAGGGGAAGGAGCTGGTCTCCCTATTTCTCCTTGGCTTGTAGATGTCCCTCTGAACACTCAGGTGGCAGTCTCCCGAGCACCTTTCTCAACGTTTCTTCTTTTAATAAGGATGCAGTCATTTTTATTAGGCCTAGCCCAGTGACTTTATTTTTACTTAACTCAAAGATCTGTTTTTTTCAAGTACATTCACATTCTGTGGAGTTCAGAATCAATATCCCAATATATGAATTCTGAGGGTCCACAATTCAGTCCGTAAAGGTGATATTTCACAAGTTCTTGAAATAAGCAAGGAAAATTTCCAGCAGATATCTCAGGGAAGAACACCCTCATAACCCCAGTATAATGGCTAGATGGCAGGTATGTACCTGGCAGGTTCAAGTCATCCCAAGGAGACCACTGGTAGTGAAGCTTTTATTCTCAGACAAATGACAAACCAATGTAGGGTTTTGAACATAAGAGTGGCATCATTTGTCTTAATGATTTGAAAGGATAATTTTGGGTGTTTTGATGAGAATAATGGTAATGTAGGCTACAGAGGAGTTGTCAGGAGGTATCACGATAAAGCAAATGAGACTTAATGATGACTCAATTCAAGAAGGTGGTGCACACAGTGACATATCACAAGATTTTGCATATATTTGGAAAGCAGAGACAAAAGTATTCACTTAGAATGTGGGCTACAGGCAATGAGAAGGAGCGGGGACAAATTCAATGTTTCTGGTCTGAGCAACTGGAAGATATGAAGAAGCCATCAAATTGAGAAGGAAGTTATAAAATTTAATGGAGAGTTTAGCTTTTAACATGTTAAATGTGAGACACTTGTTTTGGAGTTGAATCATGCAATTTCTGGTATCAAAATTTATATGCTTATAAAGATAGAAATTTGGCATGAATCAACCTACTGTAAGTCCGGAGTTGGAAGACAAATCTGGGAATCAAGAGCATAAATGTGTTATTTCAAGCCATATGGCTACATCAGGCCCCTGTTCTGATTGGGGTCTACCAGGAATTAGAAACTCTATGTTTATCTTAATTGGAAGATGTAGTATAGAGAAATGGTGAGCAGATATTACAGAAATAAAAGGGGCCGGCACCATGGCTCACTTGGCTAATCCTCCGCCTGCAGCGCCGGCACCCCAGGTTCTAGTTCTGGTTGGGGTGCCGGATTCTATCCCGGTTGCCCCTCTTCCAGTCCAGCTCTCTGCTGTGGCCTGGGAGGGCAGTGGAGGATGGCCCAAGTGCTCGGGCCCTGTACTTGCATGGGAGACCAGGAGGAAACATCTGGCTCCTTGCTTTGGATCGGCACAGCATGCCGGCCATAGCGGCCATTTGGGGGATGAACCAATGGAAGGAAGACCTTTCTGTCTCTTACTCTCTCACTATCTAACTCTGCCTGTCCAAAAAAAAAAAAAAAAAAAAACTAAAAGGCAAACTGACCCTAAGGTATCGCCATTTTAATTACTTAAGGAACAAATCATCACACCCAGCAAAGGAAAACAAAATGAAAGACTTGGGATTTATGAAAATTGAAGGCTTGGAGAAAGGATTCATGGGAGAGAGAATGGACCCCTGGGAAGCTAATACCACTTGCCTGATGTTCTTGGTAAGGCCGAATGAGACTGATTCTGGTAATGTGGGGTAAGAGCTACACTACAAACTCCTCAGCGACAGCTCGAACAACCACCACTCCAATTCTCTTTCCCAGTATGGGGAGCCCTTGTCCATCAGATTCTTCTTCCTTGCTCCATCTTCCAATTTACCTTTTGAACTCCCTATTGGCAGAGAATAAATGGGATCCCTGGAAAAGGAGAATGTGATTTGCAGAGTCCTAGCATCATGGAGTATAACAGACCAGCTTGAAGAAGAGACCAAGTAACTAAATAACCAGCAGAGGTACAGCAGAGTGAGTGAAGATAGTGCTCCCAGGACTGGGTACTCCCATTAGGATTCAGGGACTTTGAAACAAGGGACACAAAGAAGGAACAATCAGTAAAGTTGGAGCAAATCTCAAAGAATCCTTGATAATAAAGTGCTTCAAAGAATTGTTTATCAACTGTATAAAATATAAAAGATCTATAAAAATAAAAAAAAAAAAAAAAAAAAAGGCCGGCGCCGTGGCTCAACAGGCTAATCCTCCGCCTTGCGGCGCCGGTACACCGGGTTCTAGTCCCGGTCGGGGCACCGGATTCTGTCCCGGTTGCCCCTCTTCCAGGCCAGCCCTCTGCTGTGGCCCAGGAGTGCAGTGGAGGATGGCCCAGGTGCTTGGGCCCTGCACCCCATGGGGAGACCAGGAAAAGCACCTGGCTCCTGGCTCCTGCCATTGGACGAGCGCGGTGCGCCGGCCGCAGCACGCCGTCCGCGGCGGCCATTGGAGGGTGAACCAATGGCAAAGGAAGACCTTTCTCTCTGTCTCTCTCTCTCACTGTCCACTCTGCCTATAAAAATAAAAAAAAAAAAATATAAAAGATCAAGTAGGAAATTAACCAAGAATTAATTTTTGGAAGTAATGTAAAAGCAACTGGTCACATGGACCAAGTCAGCTTGTCATGAAGTGGTGGGACAGAAGTCTTTTTGGTGTCAGATTAAGAGGAAATAGAAGAGAGAAACCAGAGAGTTCAGTGTAAACAACATTGTAGGGAGTAGGAAAGAGCAGAGAACTGGGCAGTAAGAGAAGTCAAGATTTCTTTTGAATGATGGGAGAAATTGTAGTAAGTTTGGCTATGGATAGGAATGATCAGGTAGAGCGGGGCATGGATAATATAAGGAAATCATGGACCAAATCCTGGAACAATGCCACCAGGATGGTAGGAATGGATGGGATCCAGTGCACAAGCACAGGAATTTGCCTTAGGTTGGAGCATGGTAAATTGCTAATAGCAGAAGGGATGGTGAATTCATGTGTCAAGATGCTGCAACGCGTGCAGATGTGGTAGTGGACGCTGTCAGCATTCTTTCCTGATTGCTTCAGTTTTCCATGTCATCAGCTGAGAGTTAGGACGGCGGAGAAGAACAAATGTAACAGGGAAGAGAGCAAGACAGTCAATGAGGAAGGAGGGAATTTAGCTCTCATTCTAAGAGACACAGTTTGTCTTAATAATAAGGCTAAACAATGCTTTGTGTAAAACAAATACTATAAAATCCCTTGTAAAATAAAGAATATTATATAAATGTCTGATATTATTAATAGGAAGTCCTTACAAAGTAAAATCTAAATATCATCTTAGGAAAAGTAGCCACAGACAGGTATAATTTGAAATTTTCCCAATATTTTAACATGAAAATTCATTTAATCACATTCCATTAGGATGATTTTAAGGTGATCTATGCATATGCTTTCTCATAGGAAGTTTTGGGTTAAAATTAGACCATTAAGTTGAACACTCTTGGAAGTCAGAGAAAATGTCATAAAGTCTTCTATACTAAGCAATAGCACCTCCTTTGTAGTGGAAGTCAAATTTTCTTTAGTAGATTAAGGTATCAGAGTTTATTTATGACTGTCTGAGAAATTGAGAGTGTCAGACAAAGCAATATCTACTTAAACAATTTTTTTTTCTGATGTGATGGACTGTATTTTCATTTCCCTAAAGTTATTTCATTTCCCTAAAGTCTAATAAAAAAATAAAACTCTGTTCACTAAATATGTAAAATTCTCTCTTTTCTTTTTTCTTCATTAGATTTAAATTTATGACATAGAGGTGATTCTGAATAATTACTAGCAGAATCAATTAATACATCAGATTTCATATTCTCTTTTAAGGCCTCCTCAGGGAAGGGCAGATTCTTTGTACTGATAGGTCCTAGGTGAGAAGCTGAAGGGAATTATTGTTGAGACAAGGAACAAATAACCGCTTCTGTTCAAGGCCTCACCTGGGAAGACAGCATGCCCATTGCCTCTCTGGGGACCATGTTAAGGTCACCTTGGCTGCTAGTTGAGAATGAGCAGTCCGTCAATTACATGCCCGGTTTTCCGGTAGGGAAACATTTTGCTTTTAGTTAATAATTCTTACTATTCTTTCTTATCAGGTGTTCTAGATATGACAGAATCAGTTCATTCTCTGTAAGGCATACATTTTCCTCTGGTGGTTTTGAGGATCAGGGGGAAGAAACTGAGAAATTATTTGTAATCCAAAAATAATGTGGGAGTGGGCATTGTGGCACAGTGAGTGAAGCTGCCACCTGTAATGCAGGCATCCCATATGGGTACCAGTTCATGTCCTGGCTCCACTTCTGATCCGGCACCATGCTAGTATGCCTGGGAAGGCAGTGCAAGATGGCTGAAGTCCTTGGGCTCTTGCACCCATGTGTGATACATGGACTGAGTTCCATGCTCCTGACTTTGGCCAGTCCCAGCCCTCGCTGTTATGGCCTTTTAGAAAGTAAAACAGCAGATGGAGAATCTCAATCTCTCTCTCTCTCTCACTCTCAACTTGCTCTCTCTCTCATCTTGTCACTGTAGCTTTCAAATAAAAATTAAATAAATAAATATTACAAAAAATGTCAAATGTCTTTTAGCAGTTTCACTGCAATATAATTCGCCACAAAATTAACTTCAAGTGTAAAATACTGTGAACTTTGCAAACTTAGAGAATTATGCATTGTCACCACAATTTTGGGAGATTTCCATTATCCTAAGACTGTAGCCCATTTGCAATCAATTCCAATCCCCACCTCATGCTCTGAGAAACCTCTTATTTCTAAAAATCTTTCTAGAAAAAGATTAGCTTTTCCTGGACATTTCATATAAGTGGACCATTCATTTGTGGTCTTTTGTCAGGCTTCTTTAACTTCCATATAATATTTTTGGGGCTCACCCATGTTCTCACATACATTAGTGGTTTGTTGCTTTTCGTTACCAACTAGTACTCTGCCATTTAGAAGCAATTCACCAACTGGTAAACATTTGAGTTATTTCCACATCTTGGCTATCATTAATTTTTTTTTTTTTTTTTGACAGGCAGAGTGGACAGTGAGAGAGACAGAGAGAAAGGTCTTCCTTTACCATTGGTTCACCTTCCAATGGCTGCTGTGGCCAGTGCGCTGCGCTGATCCAAATCCAGGAGCCAGGTGCTTCTCCTAGACACCCATGCAGGTGCAGGGCCCAAGCACTTGGGCCATCCTCCACTGCACTCCCTGGCCACAGCAGAGAGCTGGACTGGACAGAATCTGGCACCCCAACCAGAACTAGAACCCGGGGACTAGAACCCGGTGTGCTGATGCCGCAAGCAGAGGATTAGCCTATTGAGCTGCCATGGTTCCACTGTGACCCGGCTGTTGCAAGCTGCTTCCCCACCTCTCAGCAAATGGAGTTAGTCTGGTCTGGAATCATACCTCAGTTATGCCTCCTTTGTCTATATTCCTCCTAGGTTGCTATACTTCCTCTGGGGAGAATAATTTCAACTTCTCATTGTCAGGCTCCATTAATAATGCTCCATCCAGGTTGATCTGAACCCTTCACTGTTCATCCTGTTTTCTAGAACTTGCAGGTGTACTAAATCATGACCATGTCATATTATTTGGAAGAGATACATTTTCCCTGGCTGTCTAGGTCTAGAGGAGCTTCCAGCACTGCTGAATGCTATGTTGAATCTAGTCCTCCTAACAAATGCCCAGTCCTTTCTTCAAGTTTGTATCAGGATCCTTGGACTCTCACAATTCTGTTTTACTCAGCATAGTAGGATTAGGAGCCAGGATCTCTTTCCTTGCTACTTTGTGTTAGTTGGGTTGTTTCTGATTTATATCATCCTTATCCTCATTCCTTGGGAACAGGTGTTTGGATTGTAAAATATTTTCCCTTCACTATTCTGTGGCCTCTTTTTACAACTGATTTGGCAGTTGGCTTTTGCATGCTAGATATCCTGGAACAAACTGCAAAAAATTACTTGCTTGCCCTATGGTTTTCTGACCAAGAAGAATACCATCCCACTGAAATGCAAAAAAAGCAAAACTATGTCCACAGATATTTGTCATTAAAGGATTTCTTAAAGACTCCCACGAGCCAAAAGCAGTGCCCTCTCTGACAGAGGAAACAATGTTATGTTCTATATGGTAGTACTTCATTTAACTACTGGTAGTAGTCTTCACCAACTTAAAATTTAGTGGAACTTCTATTGAAATAAAAATGATCACCCTTTCCCTGGTGAGTAGGAGAGACTTTTTTCATTCTGTGTACTAAAGCTTCTAGAAATCATTGTTTAAATTGATTTGGGTACAATACACCTTCTCCTTATACAGATTCCCCAGTGTTATATAGGAATATAATAAGCGAGGGCATTGTTAAATTTAAGAGGAAATGGCTCCATATATAAGCAGAATCTCTCCAAATCCAGAGGTTTCTTGCCTAACTTCCTTGGTGTAGAAATATGTTCCTTCTTGTGGTTTCTTTGGATATTTTTTCATATGTACTTTTTTTTTAAGCAATTATCTCATTTTAATGGCATTTAGTCTAGCCCAACCAATTATAAAGATTTGGAAGGGTAAGGACCATGTTTGTTTCCTTGCGTTCTGTCACAATTTAATTTTCTATATAAGTGATGTTTGATAAATGAATTAATGATGAAATGAGTAATTTGATTTTTTTAAAGATTTGTTAATTTATTTTGAAGCGCGCACGCGCACACACACACACACACACACACAGAAAGAGAGAGAGATAAAAAAATTTTCCATCTGCTCGTTCACTCCCCAAATTGCCACAACAGCCAGATCTGGACCAGGGTTAAGAAACCAGGAGCCAGGAGCTGCATTTTGGTCTCCCCCATTGGTGACAGAAGCCCCCATACTTGGGCCACCTGTTGTGGCCCTCTCAGGCAAATTAGTTGGGAACTGGATCAGCGAAGCAGCCAAGACTTGAATTGGTGCTCCAAGTTGGAATTCTTAACCTGTCATGCCACAGTGCTGGCCCTGAATAATTTGCTGTTTAGCATCTGACATTTGAACCTTGTTACAGATTGTTTGCCTGGGAAGTAGAGTTTAGTAGACAGGATGTATAACGTGCCCTTGGTATTCAGGGGGAGAAAGTGGGATTGGGCTAGGGATTGGTGAGCTGTGAAGCAAAATTGACAGTCAGAGTTGTCCCATGTGGGAATGAAATGGCCTGGCCTTACTACACTTCTTTCATCCATCACTGCGTACAGACCAGCATGTGAGAGTGGTGCTCTGGGTCCTCTGGCTCTCTGGGTTGAGGGAACCCAGAGAAACTGGCAGGAAACTCCTTCCAGTAGGGTGATCTGGATTGTGTATATCTATGTCCATCAAGTCTCTTGCTTTTTATTTTTTCCAAAAGTTTAGTTAAGACAATGCCATAATCACATTATTCTGTTTCTACCAGGTTTTCTATTTCTGTTACAAAAAAAAACTTATATATGTTAAATTCTGCTGTCCTAAAATAATATTTTTTATCTAACAAATTTTATTTTTAAAAAGTTCTATCAAATCCTTGTCAAGAATGTTGAACAATTTTAGTTGAAAATTAAGAGCCAATGGAGTTTTAGAAGACAAACCAGTTTTCTAATCATTTTAGAACTGTTCTAAAATTATTCTGCTTCATCATTTTTGGTAGATAGCGCTTCCCCTGTCAACATATGTGGGAGAAGTTGTTTTAGATTATTGAAACTGTTGGATGAATAATTTATCAAATTGTCAGCAGCTGTTTTTTTCTAACAATAGATTTTAATGGACTAGTCCTATTTCATTTTTTCAAATCTTAAAATATTTAATTTGCTAAAAATATATTCATGAGGCTTTTCCTAAAACTTCTATAATTTCAAATTTGGCAGTGATTTTCTATCTCCTTACATATAGTTTCAGAGCTGACAGCATTTTTATGGATATTTAATATGTTTTAATATTAAAATTCCCATTAGCTGGCAGCCTACTGACCTATTCCTTTTGGTTTGAAGACACTTCTCTTTTTTCGGTGTACCTGACTGTTAGCTATAAAGTTATTTGTAAACTGAGAAGGTTGAGCCCTTTCTTTATTCTTTATTGTGCCTTATCTAGGGGTTAGCAGTGGATCTCTCGTTGCTGCTGCTATTTCCAGCCAAAGGACCAGTGATATGTAGAGATCGCTTTGAACATCTAATTCATTTTTAGATGATTCCCAGGAGGTGTAGCTAGTTAGCAAAGAGAATTTATAGAATTTTTCTTTGCAGCAGCAAGTGGTGTTGTCCACATCCAATATATTCCAAGGACCCATACATTGCACTTGCTAAGGGACTAGTGCACACAGAACATTTAATATGCATTATCTTATGTTAATACTTATATCAGCTTTGTAGAAAAAAGTATGGTCATTTACTCTTTAAGAAAAAAATTAGGTTCACAGAGAATTCAAGTAATTTGTTTAGTCTTATAATACTAAAATAGCAGATTCTGTAATTTCTCTACTTTTTTAGTTATGTTCTCCAAAATTGGGGATGAACCAGAAAGGGTTCATTAGCAAAAGATGTAAGGAAGGGTTATACCTGTCATAGAGGTCTAGTATTATATACTAACAGATTTAGAGAAAAAACAGATAATAGAGTATTAGCTGAGTACCTGGTAATACAGACTGGGCTGATTGTCTCCACCAAAGAAAGTACACCCAAAACATTTGCAACTGAATTTGCCATGTGATTAAATTTGCAGTAATCCCTTGACATTCCTCAAAAGACATCTCTCCTCCATATACACTAAATATGATAACTGAATGTATTTGGTACCTCTACCCTCTACATTCTTTTCAGGAGGGCAATATTGATTCTTATTTGTTCTTTTGTCAGATGAAAGCAGGTCTAGAGGCTTTTCCTACTGTAGTAGTTCCCATGTCATTGATCAAGAAATCAGTTTGTAGATTTTTCTATTTGCTGAGTATGCCTCCTTCAATCATGCTTTCCAGACTAATAAAAAACAACCTATTGCATTAGGAGCCCAGAAGACCCATTGTTAGACGGGCAAATGGCAAATTCCATTAGTAAGCTGGGATTCAAAGCTCCTACTCTCACTAGTAGATCTTTAGTTTTCTTTCTTTTTTTTTTTTAATTTTTGACAGGCAGAGTGGACAGTGAGAGAGACAGAGAGAAAGGTCTTCCTTTGCCGTTGGTTCACCCTCCCATGGCTGCCATGGCTGGCGCACCACGCTGATCGATGGCAGGAGCCAGGTGCTTCTCCTAGACACCCATGCAGGTGCATGACCCAAGCACTTGGGCCATCCTCCACTGCACTCCCTGGCCACAGCAGAGAGCTAGCCAGGAAGAGGGGCAACCGAGACAGAATCCAGCGCCCTGACTAGGTCTAGAACTCAGTGTGCCGGCGCCGCAAGGCAGAGGATTAGCCTGTTGAGCCAAGACGCTGGCCTACTTATTGATCTTAGAGTCTCTATTACTTTGAGTCAATTAAGAGTGTTCAATAAGTTCTTCTTTTAATGAATATTTTCTTTTCTTCCACAATGTATATTGGTAAGTGATGCCAAGTAAGATCTCATTGGATTAAAGGAAAAGGAAACATTTAGTGCAAATTTCTGGCATTGTATCAAGAGATTTCTTTGAGAAGCCAGGTTTCCAGGCTCTAATGCCCTGAAATAAATCAAACCTAGAAATGGACTGAGAGGTCTTGGTTTCATTGTGGTGATCCAAGTCATAGTTCTTTCCATGAATCCTTTCCTTGTAGAAATCAATTAAAACATTAATAGACTGACCATGTATTTCAGTCCTTCAGATACCACCAATTATCTTCTCATGCAAACCATACTTATTATTGCTCTAGTTCTGCTACCCATTACTGCATTTGTGTCCACATTGTCTCTTTAGGCTAAATTACACAATATGTCCCCTACCATTCTGAAATACCATCAAACCCATTTTTTATCACAATATTTTCTACTCTAATGTCTACCTTAAAAATAGCATTCCCTAGATAGCACGTTATGAATTGTGATGCTCCATATATATATATATATATATATATATATATATATGTATGTATTTCTCAAAATTCTGGTGAAGGAATCTCCTGAAGGTACATGGCTGAAATACAAGAGACTAGATATCTAATGCCATTACTCCAACACTTTAGATCCCAATTTTTAGACACATTCCTAAAATGTTATACACTTCTCTTTAGAGAAGACGTAGGAAGCAATTTCTGGCATTGCAACTTCATTTAGTCTCGGACAATGCTGTCACAAAAAAAACTATTAGGGACACATATTTAGCACAGTATTTAAAACAGCACTTATTTTTTAATATAAACTTTATTTCTTTTAAGATTTATATTTGAAAGACAGAGTTGCAGAGAGAGATAGAGACAGAGAGAGAGAGGTCTTCCATCCGCTGGTTCACTCCCAAGATAGCCGAATCAGCGGAGCTGCACTGATCCAAAGCCAGGAGCCAGGAGTTTCCTCTGGGTCTCCCATTCCCCAGATGGCCGAAATGTCCAGAGCTGCACTGATACAAAGCCAGGTGCCAGGAGTTTCTTCTGGGTCATCCACTTGGGTGCAGGGGCCCAAGAACTTGGGCCATCTTCTACTGCTATCCCAGGCCATAGCAGGGAGCTGGATGGGAAGAGGAGAAGCTGGGACTAGAATTGGTGCACAAATGGGATGCTAGCGCTTCAGGCCAGGGCTTTAACCCACTGCGCCACAGAGCCAGCCCTAAAACACCACTTATAATGCCTACATCTTATGTTGGGGTGATGAGTCAGATTATTCTACTTCTGATTCTGCTTCCTGCTAATGTGCACCCAGGGAGGAAGGAGATGATGGTTCAAGTACTTGAGTCCCTGCCCGCTATGTGAGAGATCAAATTGAGTTCCTAGCTTCTGGTTTTGGTCTGGTCAACCTCTGACTGTTGTGAGCATTTGAAGAGTGAACCCTTGGATGGAAATTCTATTTTTCTCTCTGTCTCTGTGCCTTTTAAATAAAAATGAAAAATATATAAATAAAATAGAAATAGAAAAACTGTTAGAACAGGTTCCTGCCACTCACCCTATATCATTGAATCCAGCACATGTGAACCTAACCCTATATCAATAAATTAAATTGAATCTAAATGTTCACATTTTCCTCACCATAGTCTATCATCTTTAAGATTCATTTCCCTACACATTATCCAGGTTTTTGTCAATATAAATTGACAAAATTTAAAAATTCTGTTCATGTGTGTAAACTCCCCTGCTCTCTTATGTTGTTTCTCTCCTTAGGAGCTTGATGGTTATGAGTCCAGAGCACAGAGTGCTAGTGAGGATGGGTCTTGAGGAGACTCACTTACTTTCACTTCAGGTCCTCTACTGCAGTGAAGTTTAGCACAGCTTTTTTTATTTTATTATTTTATTTTTTTGACAGGCAGAGTTAGACAGCGAGAGAGAGAGAGAGAGAGAGAGAGAGAGAGAGAGAGAAAGGTCTTCCTTCCATTGCTTCACCCCTCAAATGGCTGCTACAGCGTGTGTGCTGTGCCAATCCGAAGCCAGGAGCCAGGTGATTCCTCCTGGTTTCCCATGAGGGTGCAAGGCCCAAGCACTTGGGCCATCCTCCACTGCACTCCTGGGCCACTGCATAGAGCTGGACTGGAAGAGGAGCAACCAGGACAGAACCGGCACCACAACTGGGACTAGAACCCAGGGTGCTGGCGCTGCAGGTGGAGGATTAGCCAAGTGAGCCACAGCACCAGCCATAGCACAGGTTTTAAGACAAAGGAGGCTGATATCATAGGACAAGAAGGAGGAGGCTGATTCCTCCATTACAGAAAACATGGTAGATATAGATGTGCAAGATTTCCATTTTCATCTGAATTGATCTATATATTCCATCCCAATTTTCAGAATCTATTTCTTTGTAATCAAAACACTGACTAACCTCAACATAAGAATCTGCAATATTCTGTTTTAATTTGTATACCTGCAGGATCATCTTTTGAATTGACCCATGGCCATTGAAGATAAGAATCAATTAGAGAAGTCACTGAAGAGTACGATTCTTTGTTTGAATCTTGACTTAGAAATGCTAAATGCTGTTTTTATTCTTTTCTTACCTCATATTCAGACTCACCCAGAAGCAATTGATCACCATTACAGTCTTCACACTCTTTGTTTCCTTGATAACAGTCTATTGAGTTACCTCTTTTATTTTTCAAAGATGGGTCTTCTCATCAGCATTTCTTTCCAGGTGACTAGAGGTGATAAATGCAGTACTTAGCGCTTCACACCACAGAATTTTCTGTTTTCCACTGGACACACGTCATTGTTACTTTTAAATCTAGTCATATCATAGTACAAAAATCCAAATTTTAATCCTTAAAGTTATATGTCCCTGTAATCATTTCTGGAATCAACAACTATATCAGCGAGAGTTTGGTCAGGAAAGGAAACCAAACTCTGAATCCTAGACATAAAATATTTTAATGGGATTATGAGGTTACAGTATAATCGGAAGAGCTAGGATTAGCGGAGGACCAAAAATCATGGGGAAAGTGTCTGTGAAAGGTGGACAGCAGTTTTCATAAGGTGCAGAATGTGGCAGCAATGGTCTCTTCTCCAGCAGTGAGGTAGTACATTCTACAAGGCACTGTGAAGCCAATGTGCGCACACGCGTCTTACCACTCCTGCCTCCCCAAAATCATAGGACCTGCTACATTTCGGCTTTTTTAGTCTCACTTGATGTCCAGCTGTCACCTAGGAAAGATAGGAAAGGACACCCTGATTTGAGACCCAGATTTTGGCCTCAAATGGGTGCAGTAATGGTTATGTTGAATTAGCAACAGAAAATACTGCATAATGTCTGAAACTGTAAAATGGAGAAATGCTAGACATGTAAAAAAGTTATTTAGAAAAAAAAAATCTAGATACAGTATATGCTTCCCAGAATGGAAATAGAATGGGTTATTGTAAATAATTCTATATTAGTTTTTACTTTATTAGCCTTGAACTATTATTTCATTTTTAAAACAGTAAGCAAATACTGCATTAACATAAATAGAAGTCCAGGGCAATGATGCTAACAGAATATCACTTTTTGGGTAGATTAGAAATTTTTTATTGTGCAGATTTAAAGTATCCCTATGTAGACAAAATAATCTTATTATTCTCTTAAAAGAAAGATGGCATTTTAATTGACTATACTATTACACTCATATTTGCTTAAGCAACCTGTCATTTTTTTAAAGACTTATTTACCTATCTGAAAGTCAGAGTTATACAGAGAGAGGAGAGGAAGAGAGAGAGAGAGAGAGAGAGAGAGAGAGAGAGAGAGAGAGATAGGTCTTCCATTAAATGGTTCACTCCCTAATTGGCAAGGCTGTGCTGATCAGAAGCCAGGAGCCAGGAGCTTCTGCCAGATCTCCCACGCAGGTGCAGGGGTCCAAAGACTTGGGCCATCTTCTACTGCTTTCCCAGACCATAAAAGAGCGCTGGATTGGTAGAGGAGCAGCCAGGTCTCAAACTGGTGCCCACATGGGATGCTGGCACTGCAGGCCAGGGCATTAACCCCCTGTGTCACAGTGCTGGCCCCAAGCAACCTGTTGTTCTTAACTAGACCACAAAGAGACATAATCTCTTCCAATGACTTGTGCACTAACCTAAGACATACTGTATTTTGGGGGACATTATATTTATTCTGGAGACGTCATAGTAAGAGTAGGCAACTTTTATTCCACACATAAAATGACAGGTGCCGATTTTACTCCAAACATGACTTTGACTTGCTTGTGAAAAATGGGCATACTTTCATTCAGTGGCAAGTTCTGAACTTAGTTTAATCAGAATTTGAGCAGGGTTTACACTGTTTGGAGAGAAGTGCTAAACACAACTGCCAGCTTGGGGTTTTGTTGGAAATCACAGCTGTGAAGGCTTGGCTTTGCGTGAAGAGGATGTAGAAGAAACTGTATATGAACTTACTTTAGATTCTATTTACATTTAAAAAAAATATATAAAGATAACAGATTTCACGTATTGAATATATGTAATTTTAAGCCCATAATGATACTTCCAATCATCCCTCGATCCCTCCCTCCTCCTTACTCTCTTTTTATTTCCCTTTTAATTTTTGCTATATCATGCCATCAATTTACTTTGTGTTCACAGATTTAATCTTCAACTAAATAAAGAATTCAAAAAGTAGAAATCAGAAAGTCCACTGTTCCACAAGAATAAAGACAAGGCCTATGAACAACAACCAAATCTCAAGATGTCAGTTTCACTTATATTTTGTACGTTATATTAGCTACACTCAGAGAAAACAATTGATATTTGTCTTTTTTACTCTGGTTTATTTCATTAAGTGTGATGGTCTCCAGTTGCACCCATTTTCTTACAAAATATAGGATTTAATTAATTTTAATGTCTAAGTAATATTCAATTGTGAATATATACCTTATTTTCTTTAATTGAATCATCAGTGGATGGACATCTGGGTTGATTCCATATCTTTGCTATAGGGAATTCAGCTGCTATAAACATGGAAGTACAGATGACTCTTTCATATGCTGATTTCATTTTCTTTGGGTAAATTCCCAGGGGTTAGATTCCTGGGTCTTATGGTATCCATGTTCAGATTTTTGAGATCTTACCAGGCTGTGTTCCATAATGGTTGTACTAGTTTACATTCCTACCAACAGCATATTGGGGAACCATTTCTTCTACATCCTCACTAGCATTTGTTATTTATTGATTTTGGGATGATAGCCATCTTAACTGGGATGAGAAAAAACCTCATTGTGGTTTTCATTTGCATTTCTCTGATGGGTATTGATCCTAAGCATCTTTTTATGTGTCTGTTGGCCATTTGCATGCCATCGTTTGAAAACTGTCCATTCATATCAATTGCCCATTTCTCTACTGGATTGTTTGTTTTGTTGTTGAGTTTCTTGAACTCTTTATATATTTTATAGTATTTTAAGATTTATTTTTATTTATTTGAAAGAAAGATAAAGAGAGAGAGAGAGAGAGGTCTTCCACCCTCTGGTTCACTCCCCAAATGGCCAAAATGGAGCTGAGATAAGATGATCTGAAGCTAGGAGCTTCTTCCAGGTCTCCCATGTGGGTGCAGGGACTAAAAGACTTGAGCCATCTTCTACTGCTTTCCCAGGCAGAGAGCCAGATTGGAAAAGGAGCATCTGGGACTAGAACTGGCACCCATATTGCCATATTGGATGCTGGTGCTTCAGTCTGGCGCTTTAACCTGCTGCACAACAGTGCAGGCCTCTATATATTTTAGATATTAATCATTTATCAGAAAAATAATTTGTAGATATGTTCTTCCAGTTTTTTTTTATTTGACAGGTAGAGTTATAGACAGTGAGAGAGAGACAGAGAGAAAGGTCTTCCTTATGTTGGTTCACTCCCCAAATGACTGCCATGGCTGGCATTGCACCAATCCAAAGCAAGCAACCGGGTGCTTCTTCCTGGTCTCTCATGTGGATGCAGGGGCCCAAGCACTTGGGACATCATCTACTGCCCTCCTGGGCCACAGCAGAGAGCCGGACTGGAAGAGGAGCAACCGGAACTAGAACCTGGGTGCCCACATGGGATGCAGGCAGAGGATTAACCAAGTGAGCCACAGCGCTGGCCCTCTTCCATTCTGTCTATTGCCTCTTCACTTTATTGAGTGCTTACTTTGCTGTGCAGAATATTCTTAACTTGATGTAATCCAAATTGTCCATTTTTGCTTTTACTGTATGTGCTTCTGGAGTCTTATCTAAGAAGTCTTTGCCAATGCTAATGTCTTGTATTGTTTCCCTCCACTTATTTGATGATTTCAGGTCTTAGTTTTAAATCCTTCATGCACTATGGATTGGTTTCTCTATAGTGTGTATAGTAAGTTTCTTTTTTCAAACTTCTCCATGTAGAGGTCCAGTTTTCCTGACAATGTTTCTTGAAGAGACTGTCCTTTCTCCAGGGAGAATTTTTAGCTTAAATATCAAAGATTAGTTCATTGTACATGCATTGATTAATTTATGAGATTTCTAATCTTTTCCATTGATCTACATATCTATTTTTGTACCAATACCAAACTATTTTGATTTTAACTGCCAAATATATCATAAATCCTGGTATCGTGTGACTTCAGCTTTGTTTTTATTGGTTAGGATGGTTTTAGCTATTTAGGGTATCTTGTGTTTCCATATGAATTTATTGGCTTTTTCTTCTAGGTCAAAGAAGAATGCCCTTGGCATTTTGATTTGGATTTCATTGAATCACTTTGGGTAGTATGGACATTTTAATGATACTCACTCTTCCAATCCATGAACTAGGTATATTTTTCCATTTTTTGTATCTTCTATTTCCTTACTGCTTTGTGATTTTCATTGTAGAGATATTTCATGTTCTTGGTTAAATTTATCCCCAGGCATGTATGGATGTATGTTTGTATGTATGTATGTATGTATTTTGTAGCTATTGTGAATGGGATTGATCTTAAAACTTCTTTCTCATCATAGAGTTGTTTGTATATACAAATACTTTTGATTTTTGTGTATTTTTTATATCCTGCCAATTTACCAAACTTTTTATGACTTCCAGTAGTTTCTTACTGGAGACTTTTGGTTCCCCTATATATACAGAATAATGTCATCTGTAAACAGAGATAATTTGATTCCCTCATTTCCAACTTGTATCCCCATTTTTTTTAAAAAAAATGATTTTTGTTTGAAAGTTAGAGTTACAGAGAGAGAGAGAGAGAGACAGAGAAAGAGATCTTCTATCAACTGATTTACTCTCCAGATGGTCACAACCAGCAGAAGCCAGGAACCAAGATCTCCTTCCATGGCTTCAACATGGGTAACAGGGACCCAAACACTTGGACCATCCTCTGCTGCTTTTCTGAGGCCATTAATAGGGAAGAATGAAAGTGGAGCAGCTCAGAAACAACACAGAGCCCATATGAAATGCTGGCATTGCAGGCAGAGGCTTTACCAGCTACACCATAGCACCAATACCCAATTGGTATCCCTTTGATTTCCCTTTCTTGCTGAATGACTCTGACTACAATTTCCAGAACTGTATTGAATAGTAATAATGAGAGTAGGCATCCTTGCCTGGTTCCAGATCTTAGTGGAAATGCTTCTAGCTTTTCACCACTCAGTCTGATGCTGGTTGTGGGTTTGTAATATACTGCCTTGATTGTGTTTAGGTATGTTCCTTCTATACCCTGTTTGCTTAAGGTTTGTCTCATGAAAGGATCTATATTTTATCAAATGCTTTTTCTGCATCTAATGAGACAATCCTGTGGTTGTTATTCTTCAATTTGTTAACATGATGTAACACTTTTTTTGATTTGTGGCAATTGAACCATCCCTGAATCCCTGGGATGAATCCCACTTGCTTCTGGAGATAATCTTTTTGATGCATTATTTGAATCAGTTAGCTAGTTTTTTGCTTTCCTCAGGGAGAATGACCTATGGTTTTCTTTCTTTGCAATATCTTTTTATGATTTTGGAATTAAGTTTATACTGGCCTCATGGAGAGAGTTTAGGAAGATTCCCTATGTTGTAATTGTTTTTAATAGCTTAAGAATTGGGATTAATTTTTAAGACTTTAGTGGAATTCATCAGTAAAGGCATTTGGTCCCGGGCTTTTCTTTGTTGGAAAGTCTTTATTAATGATTCAATCTCTGTCTTGGTTATTGATGTATTTAGGTTTTATGTTTTCATGCCTGAATTTTGGTAAATTCTATGTGTCCAGAAATCTACCATTTCTTACAGATTTTTCTAATATGTTGGCATACAGCCATTTCTAGTAATTCCCAGTGAGTTTTTTATATCTATGGTATCCCTTGTAATATCTCCTTCTTCATCTTTGATTTTTATTAATTTGGGTCTTCTCCCTTTTTTCATTAATTGGGCCAATGGTGTAATCAATTTTATTTTTTTTTTTTCAAAAAAATCAGCTCTTCATTTCACTGATCTTTCATATCTTTTTAAAATTTCAGTTTTATTTCTTCTCTAGTTTATATTATTGCTATTCCCTTCCACTAACTTTGGGTTTGATTTGTTCTTGCTTTTTTTGTCAGTTTCACTCATATGCATTACATTTTTTGGTACTATATTAGTTACCACAGATCAGGGAACACATACAGTAATTATCTTTTGGGCACTGGCATTTTTCACTAAGTATAATGATTTCTGGGTGCATCCATTTTGTTGCCAAAGGCAAAATTGCATTCTTCTTTACAGCTGAGTAGCAACTCATACTATATTTATACACAATTTCTTCATCAATTCATCAATTGATGGATATATTGGTTGATTCTGTATCTCAGATATTGTGAATTGAGCTGAAATAATCATGGAGGTTCAGATATTCAGATCCTTGAGATGCATTGTTAGAAAATTTATTTGATGCCTTTCCAAATTCTTGATGTAGGCACTAATTGCCATAAACTTTATTCTTCACATTGCTTTTGCTGTATACCACAAGTTTTTTATGCTGTGATGTCATCTTCATTAATGTCTTGGAAATTTTCGGTTTCACTCTTGATTTCTTCTACGACCCACTATTCATTTAGGAGCATGTTGTTCATTCTCTTAGTGTTTGCATATTTTCCGCAATTTTTAAATTGTTTATTTTCAACCTCATTCCATTGTGTTCAGAAAATATACATGGCACAATTTCAATGTTTTTTGAATTTGTTGAGATTTGTTTTATGTATAGCAAGTGGTCTATCCTGAAAGAAGCTTCACACACTGGTGAAAAGAAGGTGCATTCTGAAGCTGTGGGATGAAACGTTCTCAGGATATCAATTAGATCCATTGGTCCATAGTATAGATTATCTCTGTTGTTTTGTTAATACTTTGTCTAGTTGATCTGCCCATTAAAGAAATCAGGGAGTTGAAATATGCCACTATTTTTATATTGTAACCTATGTCTTCCTTAAGCCCACTAACATTTGTGGTTTTTTTTTTCATTTTTATTTTTTATTTGTTTATTTTTGACAGGCAGAGTGGACAGTGAGAGAGAGAGACAGAGAGAAAGGTCTTCCTTTTGCCGTTGGTTCACCCTCCAATGGCCGCCGCGGCCGCTGCGCTGTGGCCAGCACACTACGCTGATCTGAAGGCGGGAGCCAGGTGCTTATCCTGGTCTCCCATGAGGTGCAGGGCCCAGGCACTTGGGCCATCCTCCACTGCACTCCAGGGCCACAGCAGAGAGCTGGCCTGGAAGAGGGGCAACTGGGACAGAATCCGGCGCCCCGACCAGGACTAGAACCCGGTGTGCCGGTGCCGCAAGGTGGAGGATTAGCCTAGTGAGCCACGGTGCTGGCCTACCTTTGTTTTTGGCATTGGGTGCAAATATATTTATTATAATCACATCTTCCTGTTGAATTGATCCCTTAATCTTTATCCACTGCCCTTCTTTGTCTCTTTTTAACAGTTTTAGTGTTGAAGTCTATTTTGTCTAATATTAAGAGATCTATTATTAATTTTTTATTTCTGTTTGCATGGAATATCTTTTTCCATCTGTTCACTTTCAGTCTGTGTGTATCGTTGTTGGTGGGGTGTGTCTTAAATGATAACTGTCACAGCTTGGGAAAGTTTGCATAAACATGTTTTTGGAAGAGGTAGTTTTCTGAAGGAATTCGTTGAGCCTTAGTGTTGTTGATGTTTTGTTTCTTCATATTCATCTCACGTGGTCCAGCACAGAAATTAGTAGCTATCCACAGAAGCAGAATTTCACAATGTATTCAGCATGAATGGCTTCAGATAGGTTCTCTGGATTTACTTCTTGTTCTCCCCTTTCTGGCTAAATTTCCTTTGTATTGCTCTAGTTATATATTGGTTTCTTTTGCTGTAAAATGAATTTAATGATACACCTAACTCATTTTATTGTTGACAGGATTCAGAGAGCCAATAATGCATGCAAATTGCTTAATAAAGTTTACAGTACATGAAATATTATTTATAACCATTATGAATAGGTTCAGATTATTTTTCAAAATGTATTATACTGACTCATGTTTAAATAATGTGAGGGAGTATGTGTATACGTGTGTGTGAGAGAGAGCGAGTGAGCAAGTGAGCTTAGGAAATTTAAAATAATAGAATAAAATTATTCAGACTCTCCTGGCACACATTGAGGGGCAGATGATTAAGGGAACCATATAATAATTAAAAAGCAAATATAATAACATAAATAAACTCTCTGCAACCTGCAGTGGTCCTAAAACAGCGTAAGCAGATCTTTCAGAATTGTAGTTGATAGAATCAGTGCAATAGTACTCTACTCTCTTACACATGCTCAGAACCCATGATGAATAATTCTACAGTCTTGCCCTTGGATGACTGGGAAAGCTGTAGGAGGCCTTGTTTTCAGCATCCTCCTTCCATGATGTACTGATAGGAGAATACCAGGTCCATCAAGAAAAATTTAAACAAACCTTGTCTCATAACATTATCATTGTCATTATTATCAGACAAAATATAGGAGCAATGGGGCAGAGGTATGATTCAGTGGATTAAGCAGCCACCTGTAATACCAGCATCCCACATGGGCACCATTTGAATCCTGGTTGCTCCATTTCCAGTCCATCTTCCTGCTAATGAAGCTTAGAAAGCACCAGAAGATGATCTAGATACTTGGGCCCCTGCTACTCACACGGGAGACCCAGATGGAGTTTCAGGCTCCTGACTTCAGCCTAGCATATCTCCAGTTCTGGTGGCCATTTGGGAAATGAACCAGCAGGGCTGGCGCTGTGGCTCAACAGGCTAATCCTCCGTCTTGCGGCCCCGGCACGCTGGGTTCTAGTCCCGGTCGGGGTGCCTGATTCTGTCCCGGTTGCCCCTCTTCCAGGCCAGCCCTCTGCTGTGGCCCGGGAGTGCAGTGGAGGATGGCCCAAGTGCTTGGGCCCTGCACCCCATGGGAGACCAGGAGAAGCACCTGGCTCCTGCCATCAGATGAGCGCAGTGCGCCGGCCACAGCGCGCCGTCCGTGGCAGCCATTGGAGGGTGAACCAATGGCAAAGGAAGACCTTTCTCTTTGTCTCTCTCTCACTGTCCACTCTGCCTGTCCAAAAAAAAAATAAATAAAATAAATAAATAAAAAAAAGAAATGAACCAGCAGGTAGAAGATCTCTCTCTGTGTGTAAAACTCTGCCTTTCAAATAAATGAATCTTTTAAAAATATGGGAGAAATAAGAAACAGCAGAGGTTTTTTAATTAAGGATTTTAATTCTTCTGATAAGCAGGTAAGACTTGCTCAAGATCATGAAATTTCTTTCTTTTTTTTTTTTTTTTTTTGACAGGCAGTAGACAGTGAGAGAGAGAGAGACAGAGAGAAAGGTCTTCCTTTTGCCATCGGTTCACCCTCCAATGGACGCCACGGCTGGCGTGCTGCGGCAGGCACACCTCGCTGATCCGAAGGCAGGAGCCAGGTGCTTCTCCTGGTCTCCCATGGGGTGCAGGGCCCAAGCACTTGGGCCATCCTCCACTGCACTCCAGGGCCACAGCAGAGAGCTGGCCTGGAAGAGGGGCAACTGGAACAGAATCCGGTGCCCTGACTGGGACTAGAACCCAGTGTGCCGGTGCCGCTAGGCAGAGGATTAGCCTATTGCGCCACGGTGCCGGCCAAGATGATGAAATTTCATTCTGAGTCTGCACTAGAATAAAGGAATCCACATACCCAACTTTCCCTTCTACTTCAAGTTGAGACTAACCTACTGTTTGATTTGCTAGGGCTACCAACAATCAAATGCCACAGACTGGGTGGCTTAAAGAAGAGAAATGTATTTCCTGACAATCTGGAGGCTGGAAGTCCAAGGCCAGGGTGTTGTACAGCCTTGCTTGTCTAGAGCCCTCTCTCCTTGAATGGCAGGGGCCACCTTCCGTCTGGGTCTGCACAAGTTCTCTCCACTGTGAGAGCACAATCTGTATGTCTTACTCTTTTTATAAGGGCGCTGGTCGTCCTGGATTAGAGCCCTGCCTTTATGATCTCATTTAACCATAATTTAAAAGGTCAAATATATTCACAATAGGGTTAGGGATTCAATATAAGCAATTTTGGATTCATAATGTAATACTGATCCACTACCTATGATATTATTGTTCTTCAAATATAGTTCTAGTGCTGCTCTTCTAGGTTTAAAATCTTGCTGAATAGGCTTGAACCCAGAAATATGTCTAAAATCTCAAGTGTTAAATCGAATCATCTATTCTTGAGACTTATATTCAGGGACCACATCAAACACAATAAATAAAAATTATATTTTCAGAACAATGCAAAATTTTATTTGTATTGTAAATTATTTGAAATTATGTTTTACTTGACAAAAATTATTTATGCTATACCATATGTTGTTTGGATACATATTCATACTGTGGAATGGAAAAATCAAGCCAACTGATACATCAATTATCTCACATCCTTATTTATTTTTGGCGAGAACATTGGAAATCTGCTCTGTGTAGTTTTTGAATATACAACACACTATTAATACCTAAAGTCACTATGGCATGCAATAGAGCTCTTGAGCTTTTTCTTCTTAACTGAAAGTCTGTGTTCTTTGACTAACAACTCTGTAAATCCTCTATCTCCTAGACTCTGGCAACCATCATTCTATTCTCTGCTCTCTGAGTCTGACTTTTTTAGATTCTACTTATAAGTCATACCATATAGAATATTTGTCTTTCTGTTCCTGCTCTATTTAACTTCATGTAATAGCCTCTGGATTTATCCATTTTGCAAATGACAAAATTATCTTTTTTTTAAAGGCTGAATACTATCCCACTCTGTGTGTATATACTATATTTTCTTTATCCATTAATCCATGCCTATTTCAGATATTTGTACAATAAACATTGGCGTGCAGATATAACCTCCACATACTTACTTAACATCTATTGTGTGTGTATAAATATATATGTATATATGTAATGTATGTATATATATGTGTATATATATATATATCCAATAGCATTTCTGCATTATATGATAGTTCTATTTTCAATTTTTGATTGAACTCCATAATATTTTCCATAACGAATGCTAATTTATGTTCTTATCAACAATACACAAGGGTTGCCTTTTCTCCATATCCTTGAGAATGCTTACTACCACTTGTCTTTTTGATAATAGCCATTCTAACAGTTGAAGTGACATCTCTTTGTGGTTCTAATTAATATTTCTTTCATATATCTCTCAGACATTTGTATATCTTCTATGTTTTCTATGCTAACCCTTTTTCATATGTTTGATTTCAAAATAATTTCTTCTATTTGGTATGTCACTTCTCCACTTTATTGATCGTCTTCTTTGCTATGCAGAAACTATTGGGTCTGATGTAATCCTAGGCATCCTTTTTCTTTTCTGTTGCTTGTGCCTTGGAAATAAAATTAAACGTCATCTTTTTTTGTTTTTATATTGAAGTGAGTGGGGTTTACATTCTGGTTCAAACATTATCAAGGTTTGATCTTTTCACTGGCAGTAAAAAGTGTTCCTACATAAATGCCCTGTTAATTCTTTGATCTTGGTTTTTCCAGGTAGAACCCTTGCAATAATGTGAAAATCTAGATAAAAACATGAATTGCGTGTTTCAAGAAGGTACAGTTGTACATATGCAGAAAGATGCCAGAAATAGAGTTAATAGAGATAGAGCTAAAGATAAGGACAGAAACAGATATTGAAATGATTATAGAAATCCACACGTAGATTTATAATTTTGCATGTACAAGAAAATTTTTTAACTCATTCATGAATCCATATGAAGATAAGTCTCCCTTTGTTTTCAAATTGTATCCACAGTTTAAGAAAAGCTACCTAGAGGCCGGCACTGTGGCGTAGCGGGCAAAGCCGCCGTCTGCAGTGCCGGCATCCCATATGGGCAGTAGAAGGTGGCCCAAGCTCTTGGGTCCCTGCAGCTAAGAAGAGGCTCCTGGCTTTGGGTTGGCACAGCTCCAGCCGTTTTGGCTAACTGGGGAGTGAACCAGTGGATGGAAGACCTCTCTCTCTCTCTGCTTCTCCTCTCTCTGTGTAACTCTAACTTTCAAGTAAAATAAATAAATATTTTTTAAAAAAGCTACCTAAATAGCTTGATAAGGGTACAAAATTTCAGTTACTTAAAATGAACTACATGCAAAACGTCTAACTTCTAAAGAGTATTTTTTGAATGGAAGAACGCAGTATTTTACATGTAGCGTAATACAGCAATTATATATTGTTACCAATGATCATAAATTTCTGTTATGGTGAAATGCATGGAAATTTTTGTCATTTGTCCAGAGTTCACCCTCGGGGAATAGCTGAGCCAAGAGCCAGGTGAGATATTTGGCCAGAAAGGCAGATGGAGCCCTTCCCACTTCAATGCTACACCCCATTTTGCAGAACAGGAAATTGAAACTCAGAGAAATGGGTGATTGTTTAGAAAGTGAAATAAGCCAGTCCTCAAAAGACAAATGCCATGTTTTCTCTGATTTGTGGTAACTAATATTTTACAGTACAAAAATGTAATTGTATAGGAGTGAAAGTGACAGCTTGAGATTCAATTATTGTTTACAGCCCTTGTCTATATATCTGAGGAACAGTGATTTTTCTACTTACTACTTGTTGAATTTTTTATTTAGTGGAAGAGTAAGCTTGTAATTATAAGGTAAATTGAAAGCAAAAAAAATCAAATAATGAGTAAACTCCTGGTGGCTTGACTCTCACTGAATGAGGCACAATCAATTCTCTCTACAGACTACACAGCACTGCTATTGATTGTTAACTATTGTGTGGGAAAACAAAGACATTGTGAAATAAAATTAAAAAGTTCTTGGACTTACACTTACATCTCTAGCAGGATGATGGCCATTCTTTGGCGAGCGAATATCTAAATATTCCCAGAGAATGTGGAACCAGCAAGGAGAGAGCATAGTGAACTAATGAAGATCTTGTGAAAGTCACACTAAAAGGTTTGGTGTGGGCGTCAGGTGCCATACTGGGGACAGAAACTGTAATAGTAGTGCTCATGGTATAGCCAGAAAACAAGTTGTCACTCTGGCAAAAAAAAAAAAAAAATGGAAATCATCTGATCACTGCCCATATATAGCGTTTTTATACTGACCGGAGTTGGGTTCCACTTGAGTTATAAATGATCACTTCTCTCTCACAGCATTCAAATCCATCCCATTGAAAATAAGACTCTGGAAAATATCAGTAATTTCTGAATCTGAAAATTATTTGTTTATATAGTGATGTTCAAAATTGCAAACATTTTTTGTATGGAGCTCCCATTGTACATAGTTTTCATGCTCTCGTTGGGTTTATCACATGTAAATAAAACACAAACCAAAGCTAAAACCAAATTATGAGCTTCTATGCCTGAAATATCATATAATTTAGATTCATTGATGCTATTTTTAAGTCATAGACAATTAACAGGACAGAGTAAAGAAAGAACGATTGAGAATTTTTGACCATCCAAACATGCATTTTTAATTATTGAGTTTAACTTTCTACAGTAAACTGTTATTTAGAAATGTAGTCTTTCATAGTGAACAATAGGTGCTTTTATTTCTTTTTTTTCTCCTCTCTGAGCTGCTAACCGTGTAGTGGAGATGTTGGCCGGTAGTAAGACTGTTATAAGACAGTTAGCATCTGAAAGACGAGATGGGGAAACTGAGCATCCTTTCAGTCAGCCAGTGGACCTTGGATGTAACTTTACCAATTTTGTTGTTTGCTCCTCTATGACAAGACAGGTAGTGTTTAAGTGTTACTGTGATGACAGCATCTTCCTTACCATTTAGGACAAAGAAAAGTGATGAGACAGTTTTCAGCATGCCTACCAGTTTCAATAGTGAACCTTGCTATGGAACAAAATTAAGATCAAGGACTCCCCAACATGACTTTGAAAACTCAGCTGTCCTCCAGTAACCGTTTTCTACCACAAGATGAATGTTTCTATTGGGGATTCTAAATCTGAGTGTCAGCAATAGAGAACTTGATTTAGCAGTACCATCTTCAGCCATAATTAGTTTGAACTTGTGAACAGAAAGAGTTTGACAAGAGCTATGACATTAATTTCTGAGAATGGAAGATTCTTCATTTTGTGTGGATGGAAGCGCAGAAATGCTCTGAAAAGGTGCTCTAGTGATGCCACAGGAGTTTGTCAGGAGTTTTTAATGAGAGACAATGCTGGAGAACTGACTTGGGTTTTGAAGAAGAGATGTGCAACAGCTGACTGACAACTCTTCTGACATAGCTTGTTTTCTGGCTGGGGGACAAAACAAATGTCTTTCAGGAGAGCCCAGAAATGATAGCTCCCCATGGATGTAGAAGTGCTAACCAACTGACTGAGCATTCATAGGCACTTGAGTCCCCAGAGGAAAACTGAATAGAGCCCCAAAGAAACAATGGAGACTAGTTGGCAATCCAGCACTTCTCAAAGGATAATTACCTGGGAATCTTGTAAAAATGAGGATTCTGATGGTTGTAGGGTGAAGTAGAACTGGAGTCTTCATTTCTAACACGATGATGCTGGTCCTTATCTGAGTAGCAGTCTAGATCTTCGTGGGAGGAGAACCTGGTGACTCATTCATGCCCACTCCTTCCTTGCCCAACTCCAACATGAGTAGGAAAGAGAGTTCTTATCAATTTCTTTTTTAAAATATTATTTATTTATTTGAAAGTCAGAGAGAGGAGGAGACAGAGATCTTCCATCCACTTGTTCACTTCCAAGATGTTTGCAAGAGCCATGGCAGAGCTAGGTAAAATCCAGAAGCCAGGAGCTTTATCTGGGTCTCACATATGGACAGCAGGGGCCAACTACTTGAGCCATTTTCTGTTCTTTTTTCCATGCCATTAGCGGGATGCTTTATCACAAGTGGAGCAGCCAGGATAGAAATGGTGCCCATATAAGCTTCTGGCATCCCAGGTGGCAGAAAAATGCCAGGCCCTGGTTTCAATAACTTCTATACCTCCTTTGTGCCTTTCCTACCTGTGTCTCATTTGATGTTTTGATGTCTCGATGTCTCGAGTTTTCCTGGAAGACCTGAGGATGTAAAGGGCAGGGTAGCAGGCAAGGATCACAAGTGATAATTTGTCCAAGGCCTGAAAAACCCTCCCTGGGAATTCAATCCCATTTCTTATCCCTTAGGAAGAATATGACCAAATGTGGCTTGTATGTTATTCTGGGGACACAAATTTTCATTGTTGGCTTGAATCCTATATGCTGGAATTCACAGGAATGACATTCTTGACAAGTCCCAGTGGAGATAGTTACACCAAATTTAATATATTTTCTGCAATGAATTTAGTGTCTGTTATTCAGATAAATCACTACTTTGGGGAAGACAATTTTATTTTATAAATAAGGGCTGAAACTGCTATCTAAGATTCTTATGTGTTAGAAAAATTTACCAGTTTCTTTGGATTGGAAGTCAAGAGATTTAGATTTTGTTCTTTGTTTTGTATATTGCCTACTTTTTGAACAGCAGGTTCCGGAGTGCAAAACATTTAATTTTCTGGAGCGCTGCTTCCCTATTTTACAATAGAGACGCTGGATGACATCACCAGTTAGGTGTCTTCTCATGCTGTAATTCTAGTAGGTGTAAAATTCTAATAAATGCAGTGGCTGGCGCCGCGGCTCACTAGGCTAATCCTCCACCTTGCGGTGCTAGCACACTAGGTTCTAGTCCTTGACTGGATGCTGGATTCTGTCCCGGTTGCCCCTCTTCCAGGCCAGCTCTCTGCTGTGGCCCTGGAGTGCAGTGGAGGATGGTCCAAGTGCTTGGGCCCTGCACCCCATGGGAGACCAGGAGAAGCACCTGGCTCCTGCCTTCAGATCAGCGCGGTGTGCCAGCCGCAGCGCGCCGGCCGTGGCAGCCTTTGGAGGGTGAACCAACGGCAAAGGAAGACCTTTCTCTCTGTCTCTCTCTCACTGTCCACTCTGCCTGTCAAAAATTTTTTAAAAAATTCTAATAAATGTAGTAATTGAGCTAATATACTGCATGAATGAATTTTATTTTTTGTCACCATTATGAATTTTAAAAAATGCTCGGGTTTTGACTGTTTTCACATCCATTATTAGGGTTTGTAGATTAGGCAGCTGAAAGATCAGTTGATTGTGGCCTTATTGCTGTACTATTCTTTCGCATAATGCTATAATTACAATTTAGGGCAGGACATGCAAGGATGGAGATCATAGAATCCAGTCATCTCTGTTAAAAGCTTTTATCTTTTAAAAGTAATCTGAGATACAATTCATGTACTATATAGATCATGTAATTCATCTTTTATAGTGTGCCATTTAAAAGTTTTAAATATATTTACAGACTTATATAGCAACCAACCATAATCAGTATGAGGACATTTCACAATCCCACAAGAAAACTCTGTACCCATTAGTGGTTACTTTCCATTTCCTCATCTCTATCTCGAGGCAACCACTAATATATTTTCTATGCCTATCATCTATTCTGGACATTTCATATAAACAGAGTCATACACATCTTGTATTTTGCAGCTGTCTTATTTCACTTAGGTTGATATTTTCAAGGTTCATCCATATAGAATAAATCATTATTCATTCATTTTTATTGCCAAATAATGTTCTACTATATGATATACCATATTTTGTTTACCCATTTTTAAAGGGACATTGGAATTATTTCCACTTTGGATTGTTATAAAGACACTTCATGAACATAAATATTTTTATATTTTTGTGTGGACATGTTTTTACTTCTCTAGGGTGGATGCCTACAAAGTGACATTTATAGATCATGTCATAACTCTGTGGTTAATTTTTTACGGAATCATCAGACTGTTTTCCAAAGCAGGTTCATCTTACAATCTCATCAGCAGTATATATGATGGGCCCCAATTCTCCACATCTTTGCCAACAATTGCTATTGCCTCTCTTTCAGGTAATAGTCATCATACTGATAATAAAGTGGTAGGTGCCTCATTTTAGTTTTGCTTTGCATTTCATTTATGGCTAATGTTTATTCAGATAGTCTTTCCATGTTTAAATTGAGTTATTTGTCTGTTTATTTTTGCAGTTGTAAAAATTCTTTATATCTTTTGGACACAAGTTCTTTATTAGGTATATGATTCGAAAATATTTCCCCAGATGTTGGATTGCTTCTATACTCTCTTGACACGGTCCTTTGAAGCATAAAATTTTGAATTTTGGCAAAGTCTAACTTATCTAGTTTTCCTGTTGTTGCTTGTGCTCTTTAGGTCATATCTAAGTAAGCATTTCTCAAAGATTTATGTCTGTGACAGACTTCTATTCCTGAGAGAAACACTTAAAAAAAAACCTCCAAAACAGAGTGATCCAGAAACGACTGCAGCAAACACAGAAGTTGACACACAGTTTAGAGCAATTTGGACAGAAGGATGGCAGGTCACAGGGGGAGTTTTCATATCCATAGGCCATATGACACTTCGCCCATTTTCTTTGTCACATCATCAGGCCAGATTGCAAAAAAGACATTAAAGACATAACTGCTTAATTATTTGGGGGCAAATAATTTCCTAAGGAGTATTAATAATCTAAAACATGCTGAGCTCAAAATTCATAGCAGGGGATCCTGTGTGTTATGTTCCTGTGGCTGATCCATGCAGGGCACTGTTACAGCAGCATCCAACACTGACTGAATATTTTAAGGAACTCAATTAGTGTGGAGCAGCTGGGTGTTACTTAATCCTACCCACCTCTTGAAACCTCCTAGATTTCTGTAAAGTGGTATCTATTAATTCAGCTCATCAGCATTTTATCTCATAGGGCCTTATATGACCCAGTTTAAATGAAATACTTTGAATAAAACTCAGAGTGACTTTCTCTCTTTTAAAGATTTAAATGTGCTTGGTTGGAAATGTATGCTTTCATATCCTAAAAGTGAAGAATGGATTTTTATTGCTATCATAACATTATTCTAACCACATTAAAGAAGAAAACTCAGCTTTTCCTTATCTTACCATCTGAATGGAATGTTTTATTTTGTAGAATACTTTACACATTTTTCCATATATGTATGTTTTACTCAAGATGCTAGAATAGCCATGTGGAAGTTTGCACATTTGTGAAGTGAGTTTGCTCCAGACAGCACTGTCCTATTTCAGGGGAGGTTCAAGGCGGGAGCTGTATCCTATGACATCATTTCCCTCAGGGTTCTACATCTGTCCATGCCTTCAGGCTGTTAACTCCCCACGCCATGCAGAGCTGTCTGCCCTCCTGTCCTTCCACAAACAAGGTCAGGGATAGGTGATGACCTTGTGTTCCCTGTGGGCTGTTCAATGCGGCTCATGGCTACCTCTCAGATTTCTTTCCACACCACCTTCCATGGCGGGTTCCAGCCCGGACACCAGAGCCAAGATCTTTCTTCCCTCAGAGATTTTCCCTTGCTGTCCCTTCCATTGAGAACACCCTGTGCCTGGACCTCAGACATTTGGCTCCTTCTAAATCTCCATGGCTCAACTAATGTCAGTTCAGGAGAACATGACTCATCATCCTGACCTCTCCACATCACATCCCTGGCCATCACCCCCTCACTCTGTATTGTTTCTTTCATAGAGCTTATTACAGTCCATGAAAATCTACCATCTAAAATCTGACATCTATATGGTTTATTTGTTGTCCCTTTCTCTCTTTTGAAAAAGGGATACTCATGAAACAGGAAACCTTTCATTATAAACCAGTACCTATGACCATACATGGCATTCTATGGCTGAATAAACAAATAAAATCAGATGCATTAGCAAATACTTTTCCCCATGAATGTGTTTTTTCTTCCTCACTTCCTCTTCTGAGAAGAACATTCCTATTCATAATTTTGTAATAGATATGAGAAAACAGCCAGAAAGAGAAACAATGGACCATATAAGGATGGCAAAAAGTGAAGGTAAGTGTGTAATCTCTTTGAGGAGAAGCCCTGTTGTTATACGTGACCAGAGAGAATTCTCCTGGAAAACATTTGTTAATGCCTTCAGTCAGTCAAAACCACTGTGATTGGCCACACTACTGTCTGTGATAGAACATACAATACAATGCATTACAATGGTGTGTAACACACAATCCAATCCAGTATGATTCCTGTAACATAATATAATGAAAGTGGTTGTGCCAGTGGTAAAAAGGAAAAGGAAGGTACCCTAGAACTCTGATTGTAAATGAGGCACCACAAGCAGATGAAGAGCCAAGATGACTGCATCTGGAAGGAATGGGAGTTCAAAGAGTAGGGTCAATGTCTACTGTCTTCAAAAACTTTAGGTGAGGAATAATTTTCCTCTAATGTTTGAGTTTCCTGAAAACTGAATTGACACTTCTGTGCCAGTTTGAACCTCAAACTGTACAGATTAATATGTTGTCATCTTAACCCAACAAAGTCTGTTGAAAAAAGATAATAAGCAGAAAAATATGCAACCCAGTCAAATAAAATAAAGTAGAATCTTGTTTCTTTGAAGAGCTGGGTGTCCTTCCTTCCCCCTGGGCACATAACTGCCTTTTGAACAAATCAAGCATCGAGGTATCCACCTCAAGAGTCCTGTATAGCACCAAATACCATTCCTATACCATCCCTTATGTCTTTTCCACTGCCTTATTCTGCATCTCCCCCAGGATGGGGGAGCGGTGGTAAGGACATTTTGCAGGTGTCTATTTTATCTTTTGTTTCAAAGCAGGGGATACTTGGCAACAGGAAGCAGCCTGCTGAGATGAAGAATAAAGTAGCAAATCACAGGTCTGGAAGCTGGCCTCTGGCTCTCAGTTTCTGTCAAGGTGGCAACTGGGGATCCAAGAACAATTTAACTCTAGGTGCGAGGGACAGAGAAAGAGGGAGAGGGAGGCGGGGAGAAGGATGCTCCATCAAGATGTTATGCGTGGGGCTTTCAAACCTAAGCATTTTGTTATGTCCTTGATCACATGGGGCTTTGATTCTAAACTGGCATGAGTGGTAGAATTGGAAGAGAACAGAAAATGGCAAAAGGATAGTGGGGAGAGAGAGTTATCAAGAAGCCATTGGTAGATTGTCATAAAGTCAATGTTTACAAGATTCACTTATTAAAAACAAGTTTCTACATAATGTAACCCCAGAGCCCTTAGATTAGTGGAGAATGTTTGACTATAATAGCAGCATTTAAATTCTATTAAGTATAAGCTGTGTGGCAGATGCTGTTTTACATTTTTTTTCTCATCACCCATTTATTCCTCAAACTCTCCCTATGAAGGACGTTTTACTATCATCTTGATTTTATGGATGAGAATAGTGACACATGGAGTAGATAGGGAAATTACTCAGATATGGAAAGGAAGTATCTAGGAATAAACTGTTGAGGTTATTAGAAGACAGAAGATATAATTTTATCCAAGAAATTTAATACTTATACAACAGTGCTATGTAACATTCAGGCTATCGAAACAAGAGGTGAACTCTGTAGACAGTGCAGTTAATCCTGCTCGAAACTGGTGAAGCACTAGATTTCTTGTTCTTTACTGACTGGCTATATTAGAAAAGGTTGTTTCTTAGATTGCATTTTGTTGAATCTAAATGGAATAAAGGACCCATCCAGGATTTTATCTTTATTTTTATTTATCTATGTATTTATTGTGGTTATGGGAGCAAAGAGATTGTTGAAAAAAGACAAGCTTTCAGAAACCCCAGTGCTGGGTCACAACCAATTGCACAGCTCTTCATTTTAAGAACTGTCTTAGCAAGGTAGAGGGATTTATGAAAGATGCATAAGCCACACAGCACGAAGAAAGAGATTCATTCAATCCATTATTTATCAAATAATGTTTAGATAATTATTATGTGTCAGGCACTTTGTTAAGAATTTGGAATAAAAACATGAATACCATGTTTATTGCAGCATTTTTCTCAGTAACCAAGCTATGGCATCAACCAAGTGTCCATCATCAGAATGGATACAGAAAATGTGATGTCTATGCACAGTGGGACATTATTCAGTCATTTAAAAAACAATGTGATTCTGTCATTTGCAGCAAAATGGATGGAACTGGAAGATAACTTGTTGAGTGAAATAAGTTCGACACAGAAACATAAAGGCCATCCATATGGACACTAAAATGCAATCAGAATGCAGCATAATAATTACTAGAGGCTAGTAGGGGTAAAGCAGGATAAAGGGAATTTGTATGATGGGTAACAAGTCAGAGTTAGATCAAAGGAGTAAGCTCCTAGTGTGACATATCATGGTAGGATCATTATAGTTCACAATAACCTATTTGCATTTTTGAGCAAATAAGAGAAAGGACCTCCTGGGCTTCAGTCATAAGGTAATGTCATAACACATTGTATACGAATGTGGAAGTGTTGTACTGCAGCTCATAAATATGTGTAATTATCAAAATGAATAAATGTATTTTTATGTCATAGTTCATTACCTTAAAGATCTTGGTTCACTGGGGAGATGGACTTGAAAAGAGATAATTACAAATTGCTGAATGCTGTTATGGAGATGCTCAAGGATAATGAGAGGAGAATGAAGAACTTCTAGCATTATGGTGATAGAAATATGACAGTGACGGTAGAGAGCATCATAGGCAGACAGAATAGCATGGGGAAAGGTGCTGGTGAGATACCATATGAAGGGACAATATTGATTAGAAAAGGCTCAGGGAGATTTTGACGGTGATTGCTATTGTCATTAGTCATGGCATCTAGAACCCCATCTACTATTGTCCTGTTCTGTCAGAATCTCCAGTCGAGATGTTTTCCTTTCTTCCAGGGACCTGGTGTTGTGGCACAGTGGGTTAACCCACTGCTTGTGATGTGTATCTTGGCTACTCTGCTTTTGTTACAGCTTCCTGCTAGTGCACCTAGGAAAACAGCAGAAGATGGCCCAAGTAAATGAGCCCCTCCACCCATATGGGAAACCAGGATGGGGTTCCCAGCCCTTGGCTTTGGCTTGGCCCACACCTGGCTGTTATGGTCATTTGAGGGGTGAACTAGCAGATAGGCGATATCTTTCTCTTTTTCTCTCTCTTGTCTCTCTCAGATAAACAAAGATTAAAAAGACAAAAAACTTGCAACTATTCTTTCCTCCATGCATCCTTTAGGTACCATATACTGCATTTATTATGGATTTAATGTAAGTCAGAAATCGTGCTGGTCACTTTCATTCATCATCTCACCTATCTTTAGAAGACACCTGTGATTCAGTTTTCTTGAATGATAAAGGTAAGTTTCCAAACCTAATTTAGTTTAAAAAAAAAAATGGAGAGCCAGCTCTCAAAATCAGATCTATTTAATGTTAACCCCTGTGTTCTGAAATTGACACTCTTCTGCCCTCCTAAAGGACCTAAACTTTTTGTGAACTTCCTTTGTCATTCTCCCCTTGTAAAAATGCAAGTTGTGGATGATAATGGGTGAGCAATTTCTCAGAGTTAAATTGATAGCTTGAGTGTTGCTACTTGAACACAGCAATGCATCTTCTCTCCAGCAATAATCACACTGGTCATTTTCACCTGTTGTCGCTGGGTTAAAGTGTGGGAAGCTAATCCACAGTGTAAATATCTTCCACCAAGGAGAGAAGGCCCTGGTCGCCTCCAGCCCTCTTCTACCATAGGCAGACGCAACATGACATTTTTTCTTGCATGGTCCACACCCAATGTTCTTATGTGACAGATGTCTTCCACTATTCTGTTATGTAACCATATAGGCTTATAAATATATAAGTATATTTTCTTTTATTGTATCTTCCATTATATGATAAATATATGCTGGAGGCTCTAATAGAAATGATTCTATTTTAGATTATTTTTCAGCTCACATCTCAAAAAATACCAAGGAATTTAAGTCAGAATATTGGAATGGAAAGAAAAGGAGACCTGAATTCTGGCTCCAGATTTTCAACTAATTAGCTCTGTAACTCCTCTCTGACCATCAATTTCCCAGTTTGGAGAATGCAGGAAATAACACAAATTTATTTTTCTGAATACATTTTATTGTATATATTTGAAGTTTAAAATGTGACATTACGAGGTACATATGGCTGGCATCATGGTTACAGTGATGAAGCAGTTTAACATATCTAGCATCTCACAGTTACACCTTTTTCATGCCAAGGGCAGTTAAGATATGTTTGTTTAATAAACATTCCTAATACAGTTTCTAACTATTGCCCTCGTGTTTTACATTGGAACTCTAGGCTTGTCCATCCTATATATCTGCTGCTTCATATCTTTTGCCCTACCTCTCCCCATTTCCTCTACTGCCATGCTCTTACAACCATTATCTTATTCTTTATATATTTCATGTTTAAAGATTACACATGCACTAAAATTATGCAATGTTTGTTCCATGTATGGCTAATTTCAACTGAATAGACACTTTTCTAAAGAAGACATGAAAATGGCCAACAGATATACAAAATGTTTTCAGCATCCAAAATCATCAACAAAATGCAAATTACACACATTATCAAGTATTATATCTGTTAGGATAGCTATTATCAAAAACATAAAAGATAACAAAAATTGGCAAGAATATGGGGAAAAGAGAACCTGAGGACACTGTAGGTAGGGATGTATATTGGTACGGCCATTATGGAAAACAATAAACAAAGTAAAACTAGAGCTACCATATGACCCAGCAAGCCCTCTTCTGGGTGTATGCGCACAAGAGATGCACTCACCACCTCATAAAGACATCTGGTTTTCCACGTAGCATCATTTGTCACAGTAACCAAGGTATGGAAACAAATTGTCAATTGACAGATGAATAGATGAAGAAAATATGATGCATGTAGACATGTACATCCCCCAAAGACACACACATACATGTACACATAAACACAAGCAGTGGAACACAATTTGGCTTTTAAAAAGAAGGAGGAGTGGAGCTGGTGCTGTGGTGTAGTGGGCTAGGCCTCCACTTGAGGCACCGACATCTATATGAGTTCTAGTCCCGACTGCTCCTTTTCTGATCCAGCTCTGTGCTGTGATCTAGGAAAGCAGTGGAAGACGGCCCAAGTGCTGGGCCCCTGTACCTATGTGAAAGACCCAGTAGTAGCTCCTGGCTCCTGGCTTCTGATTGGCTCAGCTCCAGCTGTTGTGGCAATTTGGGGAGTGAACCAGAGGATGGAAAACTTTTCTCTCTTCCTCTCTCTCTCTCTCTCTCTGTCTCTAACTGTACCTCTCAAATAAATAAATAGTTGTTAAAAAAAAGGAAGATTGACAGTAATCATTTCCATCTCCAAAATGTGGTGATTCTAAAGATTATATGGTTTCCATTCTGATGCTGATGGATGGTAATTCAGATTTTTTTGTTGATAGTCAGCCAGCTGTTCACGCCTTTATTTAACCTTGGCCAAATGGAATGCCAAGCACACTTGAGAGAATGAGAAATGAGGTAAGTGAGTTTTGATAAATAAAGACTGATCTAACCGATCCACAGTCTGAGTGGGCCCTGGAGTAATTATCTTGGTGATCAGAAGGAAGAAGTGGGAACACAGGAAAGTGTAAATTTTTGTATGTAATCATTCTGTCGCTGGATGAAGCTTCCTTTTGATGAAATTGCAGTGCCTCCTTGAGCAGCCAAATAGGCAACAACTTGGTCGTGTTTAATTATACTTACAGAGATATTAAGATAGTATATTAAATCCATCTTTAGAAAATAAAAGAAAAATTCCATTTAAGTGAAGTAAGAAAAGTTCCATTTTTATGAAGAGGGAGGAAGAAGGCATCCTTAACTCTTGCAGTCATATCTTCTGGGGAGGGCTATTTCTTATGAGACAAGTTAGAATTTCCTATGTTTAGCCTTTAAACATGCAGTGTAAATGAAAGATGAGGTTCCTCTCTGTCATAGAGATATATGCTACAATTAGTAGAAGTTGAAGGGAGCAGTTTTAAAGAAGTTATAATTGACTTGAGCCAATAGAACATAAAGCGTGGCTCCAGCTTCTACTTCTACCATATAATTACTTGATAAATTTCAGGCTCAGTGAACAGTCTCAGGGGCCATAAACAAATATTGAGCACAGTCTCATTCATAGCAGAGCCCACAAACTGTGTTTATCTCCTCTACATAAAAAATGTTAGGAGTGCTTTCATGGTGCATACAAAGGCATAATTCAGCAACCTGAGAATGCATAAAACTCAGGCTGGTGGCAAATGCTGAAGCAATTCACAAATAGTACTGTAAATCCTTCATCATACTTCAGCCTTTGCATTAAGGCAGGATCTTGTTATTTTGTGATGTTTTTAGAAGGCAATTATCATTTCCAAGTTAGGCTTTAAGGAGATCACTGCTGGACGATCATTTAGCCCTGAGTTCACATGCTGGAAGTGAACATATTTACTAGTTTACAAAATGCTGGGGACAAACAAATGCATTCGTAAAAATAGCAAATTGCAGGCTCTGCAAGGTAGTGGTTTCAGCAAGTTGAAAGGACAGCCTGAGAACTGATGTTTTGTGAGATCAATAAGGTTTTACAGTGAAACATTTTATAGTAAGGTTTTAATACATAGGCATTTATAATTTATAATTTGCATTTGTATAAGCTAAAGGTAAATATTCTATTTCCCCACTGTTACGTGAGAATCTGAAATGACATTGAAATGACTATTATATAGACAGAAAGTGAGAAGCAAGGGAAAGGCAAAGCCATGTGTCCAAAGTCAGGATTAAGGGAGCCAGTGTGACCAGCTCCTGGCTTTGGCCTTACCCAGCCCTGGTCACTGTGGCTATCTGGGGATTGAACCAGCAGATGGTTTCTCCCTCTCTCTGTTACTCTGAATTTCAAATAATAAATAGACAAATCTTAACAAAAAAAAGTCGTTTGATACAATCTCCCAGTGGCACACTAAAATCAGCCTATCCCAAAAAAAAAATGTTTTCCATAATTTGTGGTAACTAATATACAGAGTGAAAAAAGAAATGTAACATATATAAGTGAAATCGACATTTTGAGATATGGTAATTTTCTATAGCATTTGCCTATACTCTTGAGGAACATTGGTTTTTCTACTTACTACTTGTTGAATTCTGTTACTTAGTGAAGGGATAAGCTTATTATTATAAAGGAAATTAAAAGTATGTCCTTGTAAATGTAAAAAAAATTAGAAAAGGAGTACGGAGAGTGGGAGTGAGGGAGGGTAGGATGGGAATTATCCTTATGCTCTTAAAACTGTTTATATGAAATACTTGGAGTTTGTTCCCTTTATATAATTAAAAAAGTTTAAAAGACTGACAAAGTCTCATTTCCACTATTAGTAGCACAGCTTGTAGCAGACTGAACTTTCCAATGGTGGCAATTATAAACTCAGGATAAAAACAAGTATAACATCTATCAAGAAAAGTATAACTATCTGAAGTTCTTGGAGTTTAACACATGAATAAAGGCAGATTCTAGCTTAGATCATGGCTAGCACTGGATTAAAACCAAATCAAAGAGAGAGTCTAGGGATACCACCACAGCTAGCAAGTGAAAAGGAAAACAGTGGAAAGAAGATATTCAGAGTCAAGGGTCCCTAAATTCTGTGCATGAGCAATTCTCAGATCTCTGGCTGACCCCTGAATCACACAGTGATGCAGTAGACTTTATTTAGGCTAACTAATTAGTGTTCAAATAGTGAAAAAAAAAAAAAAGAATTCAACCTGTGTCTAGTGCAAGGGAAACAGTGGAGTTTGAGTTCACTCATGATAACTGTCTGCTGATTCAAAACATTATCATTCTTCAGAAACCGTAGTCTATAAAATCCATACTTGACCATTAATAGGATTGAGTACCAAGTTACTAGACACATGAAAACACAAGAAAGCACAGCCCATTCTGAAGAGAAATTCAAATGAAATCAGCTCCAAGAAGACTCGGATATAGGCATAAGCAGACATGATTCATAAAGCAGCTATTTTAATCATGTTCAAGAACACAGGAGAAGACACACACAAAATAATCAGGTGGAATCAGAACAAATAGAACTACAGGATCAAAAAGCGCTTATATTTTACGTGTAATGTTAACTCTAAGCAAGTAGTGGGAATGAAAAAAGAGTAGCTCTCAACTAACTCCTCAACTGAAAATGCGTAGAAAAAATATCTAATCCAGACTTGCAAACAAAATTTTAAGAGACTATAAATTAACCACAAAAGAGGCTGAAAATAAAAGTGAAAACCAAAAACAAGATGTACAGATTTATCCAATTATCTTAATAATTACATTTAATACAAATGAATTAAACAGTCCAATTAGAAGTGAGATATTATCAGACTAAATAAAATAAAAGCAAGATGCAGCTTTATGGGATCCAGAGGAAGTACACTTTATCACAACATGCGTAGACTGAATGTCTATAGGCAGAGAAAAGGCATACCTTGCAAATACAATAAGTCAGCTGGAGGGTCTGTGGTAATGTTAAAGTACAATTGCTAAGAAAGAGTTTTATCCAAAACAAAATGAGACATTTTATTCTCAGAGATAAGTTGTCAGTAACACATGACAATCATGAATGTGTGTATTGCTTAATAATAGAGTTTCAACAGTTATGAAATAAATATCCACAACATTAAAATGGATAAAATAAATTCCAAGTGCATTTTTGTACATATGCCCACCTTAGTTTGAACACCTCTCTCTCAGTAACTGATAGTGTAACTAGGCAAAACATCAGTCAGGGCATAAACAATCTTAACACTATTAATAAAATTGACTTAGCTGGTAGTTAGAGAACACATTGTTTTTAAAAGCATGTGCTCTCCACAATATGGACCATACTCAAAGCCATAAAACAGAGTCTCATCAAATTTTGGAATTCTATATACTTACAGCATTGAAATCAGTAACAATGAGATAAATGAAACTGCTATAGCACACATCTATACAACTCATGAATTGAAGATGATATTGCATGGGGACTTTAAAATATTTCAAGTAACTTTTAATAAAAATGCAACATTATAAAGGGATTTATTGTATTTATTGGGAAAATTTGAAATTTGAAATTCAAAAATAAGAGACCTTAGAGGAAATTATCTGACTTCTAGTCCTGGGTCCTCCCAATCCCAGCTGCCTGCTGATGCAGACCCTGGAAGGCAGCAGGTGATAGCTTAAGTAATTAGGTCCCTATAACCCTAGATTGAGTTACTGGACCTTGGCTTTGGTCCTGATCCATACCTGTCATTTCAGGCATTTGGAGAGAGGTGAACAAATGAATGGAAGCTCTCTCTTTCTCTTTGTGTCTCTATCTCCTAGATGGAGGAAGGAAGGAAGGAAGGAAGGGAGGAAGGAAGGAAGGAAGGAAGGAATGAAGGAAGGTGGGTGTAAATTTATTTTAAGTTCCATCTCGAGAAGTTAGGATAATAAAACAAAGCTCAAAGTAAGTGAAAGGAAATAAGTGTTAAAGGTAAGCACAGTTGTCAATGGATTTTAATGCTGAATTATTTATTCATGTAGGTATTTTGAGACTTTTACACTGATTTATCATGATACCCTTTAAAGACTGTAGCTTATGCGCTTTTTAACAATAGTTTTTGTCTTTCTTTATTTATGATCCTTTCTGTCTGTGCATACATTTGGAGCTTATTTATCAAAGTAATAAGTGTTTTTAGATGTTGTACCTTTTTAGAAAGAACTTCCTGCAATGGAATCATATTATAATTCTATTGTTTTGTTTTTTAGATTAAGATTTTGATCCATCTAAATTTTATTAGAGGGGGGCTTTCCAAGATGGCAGAGTAGGGAGGGAGCTTACTGCTCTAGTCTAGGAGAAGATAGTTTAAAAAAAGTGGAGAGAATGCAGACTCAGGGAAGAGTTAGGGAGAAAATGGCAGAAACTCTATGCAAATTAGAGGGACATGGTGGGCCTAGGTGGAGGTCATGGATGCCCATAACTCAGGACTCCAGCGGCTGAGAGCCTATGCACCAGCATTGGAAAGTGAGATGAAAGCAGACCACTGCAGCCCAAGCCACGGGTGATAACTGCAGGAAGAGCCTAGAGGGAACCCGGCTTGGAGCCCCATGGGGGATAGCGTACCTGCCAAACTAGAGGAGAGAAAAAAAGAGCAGGGACACATTTCTCTCTCCTCGATCATCCAATAATAAGCTGATAGAGCGGGTGCCATTTTGGACATATGTAACAGCTGCTGCAGCTTATGTCCATGGTCAGCAACCAGCAGAGTGGAGACTCAAGACTCTAGTGGAGAGAACTAACAGGGGGCTGGGAGCTCGTGAATGCCGGAGGCTTGTGTGCTGGGACTGTGAAAAAAGTGAGGCTGAGTGGGAGGACTTACAGAGTGGCTGGGACTTTGGGATCACTGTGGGAGACTCCACACAATCAGGGCTTCCTTTACCTGGTGAGGGACATTGCTGGGGAATGTGAGCCTACAATAAGGACTACACAGATCTTTTGTGTGGTCCTTGGGGAAGATTGGACAGATAGGATATCCACTGGTTTAGTGCTCAGGCACTGATCTCCTTTGTGGAGAGGAGCTTAGCTTAGCAGAATGAACTTCCATTTTGATTAAAAAAAAAAAAAAAAGAGGAGATTTACCAAGCCAAACCTGGGTATGTCACCTTAGACATACCCTTCACCCTGGAGAACTGAACTGAGCTTCCTGGCCAGGAAGACACACCTACTACAAGTCTCTAGATATTCACTGAAAGCAGACACTCCACTCATCTATAGAGACTACTCATCTATAGAGTACTACAAAGATAAAAGCCACCACAGAGAAAAAACAAAGACTCCAATGAGTGTCTACACAAATGCCAAATAACAAACACATCAATTCAAGAAACAAGAATAAGGAAGACAACATGACGCCCCTAAAAGAATACAACACTTCAATTCTAGATTGTGAAGATTATGAAATTGAAGAAACGCAAGAAATGGAATTAAAAATTGGTAATAAGATTAAATAGAAGTAATCAGAAGTAAATGTATAAACTACTAAAATACATACAGGACATGGAAGAAAATTTCTCCCATGAAATTGACATCTTACAGAGAAATCAAAATGAAATGAACAATTCAATATAACAACTGAAAAATGCAATGGAAAGAATTAACAACAGTGTCAGTGGAGCAGAATAAAGAATATCCCTTAGGAGACAAGGCACAGGAAATTATACAGTAAACCAAAAATAAGAAGAGGAGATTAGAAAGCTAAAAAACACTGCTGGGAATCTACAGGATACTATCAGGAAACCCAACCTACGGGTTCTAGGAGTTACTGAAGGTGTGGAAAGAAAGAAAGGATTAGAATGTCTTTTTAGTGAAATAATAACAGAAAACTTTCCTAATTTGGAGGTAAAAAGGGGCATCTAAGTATAGGAAGTACATAGAACTTCTGATAAACATAACAGAAAACATCTTCACCATGACACATTGTAATCAAACTCACCACAGTAAAACTTAAAGAAAAGATTCTAAAATGAGCATGAGAGAAATGGCAGATTGCTTTCAGAAGATCTCAATTAGACTCACAGCTGACTTCTCATTAGCAACCCTACAGGCTAGGATAGAATAGTGAGACATGGTACAAGTCTTAAGTGAAAAAAAAAAAAAACTGTCAACCCAGAATACAGAAGACTACAAAATTCTCACTTATGAAAGAGGTGAAATACAGCCCTTCCATAACAAACAGAAATTGGAAAAATTTGTCACCACTCCATGAAAAATTGGAACATTTTTGAAAAAATGGCAAGGCAAAGTTGTTACTTATCAAAAGTCACTTGGAACATGAATGGTCTCAACTTTCCAGTTAAAAGACACACACTCTCTGAATGGATTAAAAAACAAAACCCCTGGGGCTGGCACTGTGGCTCACTTGGTTAATCCTCCGCCTGGAGTGCTGGCACCCCATATGGGTGCCGGGTTCTAGTCCCGGTTGCTCCTCTTCCAGTCCAGCTCTCTGCTGTGGCCCGAGAGTGCAGTGGAGGATGGCCCAAGTGCTTGGGCTCCTGCACTTGCATGGGAGACCAGGAGGAAGCACCTGGCTCCTGGCTTCAAATCAATGCAGCACTGGCTGTGGCGGCCATTTGGGGAGTGAGCCAATGGAAAGAAGACCTTTCTCTCTGTCTCTCCCTCTCACTGTCTATAGCTCTACCTGTCAAATAAAAAAAAACAAACATTTATTTGCTGCTAAAAGAAACAAACTTACCAACAAAGATCACACAGACTGAAAATGAAAGGATAGAAAATATATTCCATGCCAAGAGAAACCAAAAAAGAGCTGGTGTAGCCATCCTAGAATCAGACAAAATAGATTTTAACACAAAAACTGTTAAAAGAGATGAAGAAAGGCACTATGCAATGATTCAGGGATCAATTCAACAGGAAGATGTAACTATTATGAACATATGCGTTGGAGCTGGTGTTGTGGCACAGTGGGTTAAAGGCCTGGCCTGAAGCACCGGCATCCCATATGACACCATTTCGAGACCTGGCTGCTCCACTTCCAGTCCAGTTTTCAGGTATGGTCTGGGAAAGCAGTAGAAGATGGCCCAAGTCCTTGGGCCCCTGCACCCATGTAGGAGACCTGGAAGAAGCTCCTGGCTCCTGGCTTTGGATCAGCACAGCTCTGGCCGTTGCAGCCATCTGGGGAGTGAACCAGCAGATGGAAGACCTCTCTCTTTGTCTCTACCTCTCTTTCAAATAAATAAAATAACCCTGCCTTTCAGATAAATTATATATATACATTTACATATACATATACATATATATATATGCATGTAATTACAGGGTACTTGGCTATTTAAAAGAAATGTTGAGGGATCTGAAGGGAGACTTAGAATCCAATACAATAGTAATGGGGGACTTCAACGTACCACTTTCAGCAACGAACAGATCAACCAGATAGAAAATCAGCAAGGAAATAGCAGAGTTAATCAACAGCATAGACCAAATGGATCTAACAGATATCTACATCAAAACTTAAGGATACAGCAAAAGCAGTGTTAAGAGGAAAGTTTATAGAAATTGGTGCCTCCATCAATAAATTGGAAAGACACCAGATAAATGAGCTATCAATGCATCTCGAGGATCTAGAAAAACAACAGCAAACTAAACTAGTAGGAGAAAAGAAATGATTAAAATTAGAGAAGAAATAAACAAACTTGAACTAAAAAAATACAAAAGATCAGCAAAATAAAGAGTTGTTTTTCTGAAAAAAACAATAAACAAAAATGACACATCATTGGCCCAACTAAACACAAAGAGGAGAGAGAAGACATAAGTCAATAAAATTTGAGATGAAAAAGGAAATGTAACAACAGACACCACAGAGATAAAAAAAAATTCAGCAGAAATGACTACTTAGAGCTGTGTGCCAACAAACTGGGAATCACAGAAGAAATGAATAGATTCTTGGACACATACAACCTACCAAAAGTGAGCCAAGAAGACACACAAAACCTAAACAGATCCATAACCAAGACAGAAATTCAATCAGTAATAAAGGCCCTCCCAACAAAGAAAATCTCAGGACCATATGGCTTCACTGCTGAATTCTACCAGACATTTAAAGAAGAAATAACTCTAATTCTTTTCAAGTTATTCAAAACAATTAAAAGGTGAGATACTCCCAAATTCTTTCTATGAAGACAGCATCACCTTAATTCATAAATCTGAAAATATGTAACAGAGAAAGAGAATTACAGACCAATTTCCCTGATAAATGTAGATGCAAAAATCCTCAACAAAATTCTAACCAATTGATTCCATCAACACATCAGAAAGATCATCCACCCAGACCAAGTAGGATTTATCCCTGGTATGAATGGATGATTCAACAATTGCAAATCAATCAATGTGATGCATTACATTAACAAATTCCAGAGCAAAAAATGTATGATTATATATAAATACTGATGGAGTTTTTGGATTCTAAAGGCTGCCATAGCCTAAGCAGCTCATGTCAAGAGCCTTGAGTGATCATTAATGTCATACATAAGAGTGTTAGTTGTTAAATTAACAACAGGAGTCACTGTGGACTAACTCCCCATACAGGATGCAGAAACAGATGCAGATAAAGCACTCTAAACACACATCATTTCAGTGATTCCTTTTATTTATAATGATATTTTAATTGATTCTCTCCAGTTTCCTTGGTAAATAATCATTATTTCTGCAAATAATGCTTATTCAAAGTAAAATTGCATTATCATCCTTTACGATTTTTAGTCCTTGTTTTTACTTCTGTTGAGTGGACGTTGTAGTTTTTAAAATATAAATTTACATTGCTTTCCATTTAGCCAATTTTTGATCTTTACTTTGTTTGATAAAAACACAATGAAGATTTATCTTTTATTACTGTGTTATGAATTTTTGTGAATATTAAATATTGAAATTTTTACTTTTGCATAGTAATACAATGAGTTTCTCTAACAGATTCCTAACACTGAGCCATACTCACATCACAAGGGCTAGATTGTTTTGTAATGTTGTCTTAAAGTACTAGTGAAATTTAATTGCTAATATTCTACAGATGATTTTAGCTTAGATATTAATAAGAAAGAGCTAACATCGTTGTTATGGTTTACTACATTTTATCATGACTATTATATCATTTTTATAAAAGTAATTTGAAAGGCTTTTTCCCCTATGCTCTTCAAAAATTACTGACTGCTGCTTGCTTTCAAACACACAAAAAAAATTTATTGAAGCACAACTAACCACACCCATTCATTTGCATGTTATCTCATGTCTTCACACCATGGACTTGGAGTTGAATAGATTCAGTAGAGATTAGGTAGCCCAAAAAGCCAAAAACTCTTAGTTGACCTTTACAGAAAATATTTGTATCTTCCTACTCTGTAATCATTTAAATAGCATTGGAATTATTGGCTCATTAAGGTTGACAGGATCCCATGTGAAACAATTTCACTATTAAGTTCACTATTAAGTCCTCATATTGGCTTTTCCTGCTATGTATGCATTTAGTGTGAAAATCATTTTTACAATTTTGTATTCATTGGAATTTTCTTTGTGACCTAATATATTTTCAATCTTCCAAGGGCCCATGATAAAATATATACTTTTTCCATTTTTGAAGTGTACAGTTTTTTATATGCTTATTAATTGGATTAGTATGAATTTATTATTTACATCTCCTTAAAGTCATTACTGCTATTTCTTCACTAATATTTGTTCACAGATCAGGGAAGATGAATTATGACCTCTTGTTAATCATTGTGTTTTCTTCCATTTTTGGTTTTGAATATGGTTATATATTTCTAACTGATAAATATTCAAGACTGTTGTTATGTTGGAGAGTGGAGTTTTTTTGAAACTATATAGTGTTCTTTATTTCATTAGTTCCATTTTTCTGAATTCAGACTTTATTTTAAAATTATTTTTCTTGCTTTCTTATATTTCTAGAAAATATGTTGAATGCTCTTTTATTTTCAATATTTTGTTATAATTTTGTTTCAGTATGCTTCTTGCATAGAAGATAATGTTGATGTAATATTGATTGCTTATTCTCCAATGTATGGTAGTTTTACTTTGAAATTCAATAAGATGTTTTATTTTTTTAAAAACATGAGTTTAACCGAGTTGCAATTATGATTTGAGAAATTTGTTTAGCCCTAGAAGCACTGTTTTTTACACATTCTATTTTCCTTTCATTTTTAATTTTTTCCCACAGATTTATTTAATTTATTTATTTAGAGGCAGAGTTACAGAGAAAGGAGAGACAGAGCAAGAGAAAGAGGTCTTCCATCTGCTGCTTCAGTCCCCAAATGACCACAATGCCTGGGGCTTGGCCAGGTCGAAGCTAGGAGCTCAAGGCTTTCTTGAGATCTTAGACCATCCTCCACCACTTTCCCAGGTATATTAGCAGGGAGCTAGATTAGAAATGGAGTAAGACGGACTGGAACCACGGACACCCATATAAGATGCTGGCATGGAGGTAAAGGTTTAACCTGCTACGCCACAATGCCAGGCCCACATGTTTAGTTCTTATAATATTCTTTATGTATCATGTGTAGCATTTGATTTGGTTTGTGTGCATGTATTTTTCTAATAATTTGGAAAGATTTTTTTACTTTAATAATATCTTTAATAAATCTAGAATTAGAAAAATAGTTTTAATTATAATCAATCATTAAAATAATTATCATTATGATTCTTCCCATACCTCCAAATAATTGATTTTAGTGGTTTTCATTGTTAACTTAGTGATTAATTATATAACTCTAATCGCATTCATAAAATTTATTTATTAATTTAAAATCATGTTTTTCTTATAGGAGGTGAGGACATCATAAACTTCTTTAAATTTCTCCTCTAATTATTTCGGGTACTTTTAAAGATATATATCATTCTTCCTGGTATAGCAGCAGAATTACTCATAGTTTCTTTAAAATATATATATATATATATATATATATAAAAACATGAGTTTAACCGAGTTGCAATTATGATTTGAGAGATTTGTTTAGCACTAGAAGCACTGTTTTTCACATATTCTATTTTCCTTTCATTTTTAATTTTATTAAATATAAATATATTATATATTATTATAATTATATTATATATAATTATATTGTATATAATAAAATATATAATAAATTATATAATTATATAATAATATATTATATAATTATATATTAGATATAAATATATTATAATATATTATATATATTTTATATAGTATATATAATATATAAATTTATATATTTAAATATATTATATTATATATATTTAAATATATTATATATAATTAAATATATTATAATATATTATATATATTTTATATAGTATATATAATATATAAATTTATATATTTAAATTTAATTTTAATAAATATATATATTTACTTGAAAGGCAGAGATACAGAGGGAAAGAGAGACAAAGAGAAACCTTGCATTCTCTGGTTTACTCCCTAAATGTCAGAAATATCTGAGAGTGGGCCTGTTGGAAGCCGAGAAACTGGATATCAGTCTGGGTCTCCAATGTGCATGACAGAGAACCAAGTATATGACCATCACCTCTTGTCTCCCAGAGTGTGCATTAGCAGGAAGTTAGAATCAGAAGTGGAGTTGGGACTTGAACCCAGGCACTCTGCTGTAAGATGTGAGCATCCCAACTGGCAACCTAACTGCAAGTGTTCTCCTCTAGTTATTATTTATATATTACCAAAAAAGATAAGATTTGTATTCCATTGTGTTACTACTTACGGGAATTTAAAACAGTGCATGACACTTATTAAACACTTTATAAATGTTAGTAATTTGTTATTATTTTAATGTTAATCATGTGAATTGCATATATGTCATCTAATTAATAAAACTAAATGGAATCAATGTCATGCCATGTACCTCTTGTTTGGTTGAAAGTAGTTTTTTTTTTTTAATTTCTTTATGAAAGACTTGGAAATCATAGCTCTTGTTTCTGTCTAAAACATATTGATCTGTTGCCAACATACCTGAATGGGACCATGAGTTTTTTTTTTTTTAAGATTTATTTATTTATTTGAAAGGCTGGGTTACAGAGAGGTAGAGGCAGAGAGAGAGGAGAGAGAGAGAGAGAGAGAGAGAGAGAGAGAGAGAGAGAGAGAGAGAGATCTTCCATCAGCTGGTTCACTCCCCAAATGGCCGCAAATGAGGAGCTGTGCTGATCTGAAGCTAGGAGTCTGGAACTTCTTCCAGGTATTCCATGTGTGTGCAGGGGTCCAAGCACTTGGGCCCTCTTCCCATGTTTCCCCAGGTCAAAGCATAGAGCTGGATGGAACTGGGTTAGAACAGGCACCCATATGGGATGCCAGCACTGCAGGGGGTGGCTTAACCCTCTAAGCCACAGCACCTGCCGTGGGCACATGAGTCTTTGAGGACTTCGTGGATTTTGTTCACTTACAGAATCCACAGTATTGCTGTGGAGAAGTTTCAAGCCAGTGTGATATTTTTCATCCTGGTAACATGATCACTTAGGCTTGATGACCTCCCACCAAACTTGTTGTAAATATTTGAAGTTTAGTCCATGTAGTCTACATTTTTATTTAAAGGAATCTTGTCCTGAAATTTATCTGTAAATATACTTTTTTTCTTTGATTCTTTGATTCTTTTTGATAGATTCCAATGAACTCTTTGGTAGATTACCTGTGCATTAATTTTTGAAAGACCATTTCTGCTTTTAATTTTATTCTTTTCATTTCAGTTTCATTGTGCTCATTGCTTTTTGCAACCCATGTTGCCACATTCTTCGCCAGGCATTTAGTATTACTGATTTTTCTCTGCAGTCTCATTATCTTCATTTCTGTGATGATTTGTCTTACAGGTCTGGCTTTAAGATCATCTTCTCAGACAGTATTTGGATCATGCCACTTATTATCTTGTGGTGATGTTTATCAAATATATTTTGTATCATTTATATGTTGTAACAAATTTGCTATTTGTCATATTCCATTCTTTTCCTTTTGAGTGGGAGTATGTAAATCTCTGATCTAGGTGGAAGTAGTTTTGAAGTCTTTACAAATTTTGAATGAGATAGATTTTTCCCCTATGTACTATTTTCAGGAGGCTATGACCATGAGGGCTAAGTTTGAGGCTAGCAGAAATTCTATTTTTTTTAACATCTGATTGCATAGAAGAGTCAATTCAACTTAACATTATTCTTTCAAGTCAGTAAATTAGTAGCAGCAGAATTACTGATAGACAATTTCTCCTTCTACCCCTTCATCGGCAAATTATTTCTTTCAAATATGGTGTATCAGTATGTTGTTTCTTACTGCCTCAGTTTTCTATCACCTTCTTCGTACCAGCAATGTTTCAAAGCTGCCTCTACCAAAAACCTGTTCTCCTATTTCCATTCTTAGGAAAGAATTGTTGGCTTGGCTTTGTGAGCTTCAAGATCTGATGCTCTCTCATCCTCCTGAAATCCTGTGACGCCACTTCATTTTGTCTCTTGTTTTGTTATTTGGTATGGAAGATGTATCTGCTGGTTTCTGCAGATCTGAATGTGTGTCATACTGATTTTGTTCTCCTGGAGCGTTGGTCAATGTCGTCTTTCCCACCATGGTAATATCACAAGAGCGGTACAGTTGTTGCCACCAATTAGTAATTCTGGAAACCAGTTTTGATGTTGGCAAATGACATTTGTGAAAGCTAAATTGCCTTTTCTGTCAGTGTGAGCAGCCAAGTCCCATCCGTTTTGCAGTCATATAATACACTGAATAAAAGAATTGCTTCATTAATCATTGAACAGTCAGCTACATTTCCATATTCTGTTCCTTTCCTGTCCCTGGGCTTCTGCCAGAGGAGCCTTCTCCCCTACTGATTCAGCTATTTATATCCTACATGCAATATTTATAAGATAAAATGTCAGTGGGTTTTGATCTAATGCCCTGTTGAAGGAATGCGAGCAGACACTGGACAAATACATTCTTAGCCCCCTCCTGCCTAGCAGAGTCAGTCTTGTCTCGCAAACACTTCCACCCTCCTCCTTCTCCAAAGCTTCTCAGGCCTTCCCAGGACATCAAACATCCTCTTTTGGTAAAGACTTCTCTAACCCTCAAGCACACAGTGACGTCTCTTGGAAGCCCTTAATCCCTTCTTCCTTTCCTTCTTCATAGTGCTGTGTGGCAGAGATTGAAAACAGGCTGCAGACCAGCTTCCATAGAAGGCTCTCTTCCATGAGTCACCAACTACATGATTTCTATGACTTAGCCTTTCTGTGCCTCAGTGCCCTAAACAGGAGGATAAGACACCTGTGCTTTATTTTCATTAAAGTAGAAGATAATAATAGAAGCAACTCCCTAGAATCTAAATCTATTTTGTGTAAATTACTAATAATGGCAGTGCATGGTAAGCATTATGGAAGTGTTCACTAGTATTTATAAGCACATATGATTCATCAAGGACGTACTGACTAAATGCCATGTACTCCAGGGCTTCTTATTTTGTTAAGAAAACTTGTCTCCTATTTATGCTACTGTAATGTGGGTTTTTTATATTTCTTGCAATGCATACATTTCAAGCCATTTTAATTTATGGAACACCTGTCAATGCATGGCATCTAGTGAGATGATCAATAATAGATTAATTTGTTTATTTATTTGAATAGCATGTACCTATGACTGAATTAATTATAATTTTGATTATCATTGGTCCATGCATAGGACTCTTATTTTGTTTGATTTTTAAATTATTCAATAATATGGAATCTTCTTTCTTCATGGGAACATGTTAAGACTTTCAGGTTCAAATCAGTTTATGTAGAGGATGGTTTTTCCTTTGTCAGGACAAGATTGTGGTGGCACAGACAAGCACTTGATTTTTAGTTGCAATTTACTACCATAGAACTGGCTTAGGGAGACTGAGGGTTAGTTTTATCAGTTGCTACCTATTATAGTGCAAGAGAAGTCATAGTGCTTTCTGGGGCTACAGGATATTTTGCTTTAAAAGCTTCCCTAAATAAAAACCAAGGTGGTGCCTGAACTTATAAACAATGCACATAGGTTTTCTGTGCCTGGACAGTATGTGGGAAGGGAGAGATACTGCATTGCTCCGAAGGGTCCAGTCTCCCCTGTGTGGTCCTGACTTCCCTTGCCTGGCAGTTATTTTAAGCTACAGAACCACAATCAATGGGACTTTTTTTTTTGAGTATATGAAAAATATTTTTATTGAGTGATCCTGGTTATGTTCACTGCTTTAAGGGTTTCATGTCTGTTTCCTTAGAATATTTTCAGAATCATAATTAAATTGTATTGTAATAAATGGTTTTGTGCCCCAGAAGTTGTATTTTTCTGAAGAGAATAAGAAGCCCTTTTTTTGTTTTGCTATCACTCACTTTATAAAGTAGCATCTGAGGAAAAAAGGAAGTGTCATTGAATTCTACGTCTTAAAGTATTCATCTCACCAACAAAGAACCTGAACTGTATTGTGTGAATTGTGCAGTAGCTTTGATCAGGTATCTCTGTTGCACTTCAGTTCACCTTTTCTTCAAAAAGTTTATACACCTCAATTGTAACGTGTGACTTTCACTTACATGGAACTTATTTCCTGATTTTACATTACTATACATAATTATTTGTATTTTTTAATTTTTTTTGTTGAGTCTGGTATTGTAGTATAGCCAGAGAATCCACTTGGGAGGTGAACCAGAGAATGGAAGACCTCTCTGTCTCGGCCTCTCTGTTTGTAACTTTGACTTTCAGTTAAATAAATAGTTTAAAAATTTTATTGAAAAATTTTAACCAGACACATAAGAATTGCTTAGTGAAATAAGCCAATCCCAAAAGGACAGGTATCATGCTTTCTCTGATTTGTGGTAGATAATATATAGAGTACAAGAAAAGCAAAGCCTATGAGTGAAATTGACACGTTGAAATTTGATTGTTGTTTATAGACCTTGTCTATACTCCTGAGGGACAGTGATCTTTCTACTTTCTGTTTGCTGACTTTTTTATTTAATGGAGGATTAAGCTTGTGATTATAAAGTACATTGAAAGTATATCGTCTTAAAAATTGAAATAAAAATAAGAAAGGGAGGAGGAAGAATGGTGAGAAAAAGAAAGGGAAGGTAGGAAGTATTGTTATGTTCTTAAAACTGTATATATAAAATATACAAAATTCATATAAATACATTTATCTAAAAAATAAAAAGGTAGTACAAAATAAAACTCCAAAATGTATTGAACACAGGAATTGTACATATTATGAGATACCATCTGATGTTTTGATACATGTATACATTGTATAATTCTTTAAATCTAAAATTTAGTTTTGAAAAGAACAAATTTCCATTATCATTCACTGCAAACAGATATAGCCCTATCCTTATAGTACTGCTGCTTTCAAGTGTTTGCTTAAGAATTTACAACTTGAAAAGAAGAAAAAAATGAGTAAGGAAAGAATTTAAGGAATTCCTAGGAATTGCAACAGGGTCTGCTTCTGCTCTGATGAATGGCTCCTTCAGGAAAATCAGTTCTCTTATTAATATAACATCTGGCTTGCATCTTGCATAAATACAAACACAAGAGCAAGACAGGAGTAACGGAAAAAGGAAGCGGGAGGATGGGATGTGGGTTTTCTAGCATAATAATCTTTAACAGCCAAAAAATCTAATTATAACAAATGTCATCTAATGAAATTCTGGTCAAGGTAATTTCACATTTGAGGGCAAATCCTCCTGGGACCACAACAAGGAAACATTGAATCCATTAGATAATTTGAAAAATAGTAAAACAGTACACAAGCTGAAAAACTCCATTCAAAACAGCTATTATCAATGGCTTCTCTGGGGACCATTTATGACTTTAACCACAGAAATTCCATGCCTGAGCTAACATGTGTTAAGAAGCACTGCACTGTTATCTGCATGATCAGATTTCTGTCTTTTCCTTTGTGAATTTTCAGTCTGGAAGAAGAGAGCATGCTTAATTAACTATTGAAACAGAGGCTAATTCTCACGCTATTACAAGGATGAGTGGAATGGTTCCTCTACGGGAAACACCATTTCTGACCATTTGGTTGGAGGTCAACTTGATATTGAAGTTGCATATTTTTGATTCTCCAATTAAAGTTAAAAAATATTTTTCCTGATGTGGAAACGGAAGGAATGAATCTAAACTAAATAGCATTGACTAGTATCAAACAGTAAAAAAATCAAATAAAATAATTTCAAAAAGTAATGAAAACTAGACTGCAGGCTTCAGGAAGTGGCTTGTTGTTAAAGAGTTAGTTTCTTTTCTGTATGTCTGGTATTATCTTTTGTCAGTGTCTGCACCACATTATCTAGGATTGGGACAGAAGAAGCCAGTTTCTCTGCTGCCTACCAAGATTCTTAGTTGAGTCATCAACAGTAGTCAATGCCAGAAAACATACACATAAAGAAAATATTGGAAAAGTGAGAATCTAGATAAAAATAAAAAATACAATCGATGACACAGAATATTTATTTCTTTAGGTTTCCTGGAATCAGATTTGCTTGTTCAGAACAGCAGCAAGGCAGGTGAGCCCAAAAGAGGAAAGTTCTCACATAAGATGACGAAGCAGACTCAGATTAAAGATGTTAATTAAAGACTCAGTTCATGATCAGAGGCCCTGATGCCTGTCTACCCCCATGTTTTTACTGTCAGTGGTGATGCAAGTGATTAATCATGAAAAATGTGCAGTTTCGTGAAAACAGAATTTTATGATGAGGGAGTTATAAAGCATAGTGAAACAGGAAACAATGGGGGGTTTTGGTGTTTCCAAGTAAGACAGGTTTGCTTAGAAGCTGAGATAGAGAGCAATAACAGTGTTGAGGACCTTTGTAGGGGCTAATTATTAACTGGGGTGAAAGTCCCACTTGCTGTTCGCTGGAGCCCACTGCATTTCCTCATCTGGTTCAGCATCATGTCAGCTGACCTTTGCCAGTAACACAGCCTGACTGGTTACCATTGTGACTTGGTCAAGCATGCCTCTAGCAGGATTCTGGCCATGCACTGGTCCCCAACACAGATCCATCTGCCTTTATACTGGTGAAAATTTTTTCTCTGCCCTTCTGATACTAGTTACTTTTATTTATGACTCAATAAGAGTTTTACTTACATAGAAACCAATTAGCATGTTCACTGATATTTTGGCAATAGATATTATATTCCTCAATGAAGTTAAAATTTGAAAATATATAACTTTTGACCACCATTTCTAAGAATTTATACTAATTGGATAACTATGCAGAAATATGTAGGAGAGTTCTTAATTTAGCATTTTTGTAATTACAAAAAATGGAACCAAAACCAGCATTCACCTAAGAAGGAATGGGTTACCTATGTGGTAGAATAGATATGCCAAGGAGTCTGATTCAGCAACCTCAAAGAGAATGCAGAGAAGCAAGCCAACTCCAGGTTCTAACTGGCTGCTTTTTCATTTGAATCAGTCATTCCCAACAGAATACTGTACTATAACTTATAATATAAGACTGCAATTAGAATGAAGGTGTAAAAATGTCAATGGGTGCTGCAATTCTCATAATTTATTCCCATGTCTTGCTGGGTAAACTGCCTGAGCTGATTACACCCCACTTTGAAGATGCCTCTACAGAGAATCCATCCAACTCCAGGCTCCCATTCATCGACTACCTGGAGTCCAGTGATCTTTTTCTTTTCCATCCCTTGGCAACACTCTAAAATTGTTGTATTCTAGAAATTATGTCAACATTCAATCTAAATGTCAATGATCTTCTTTTCATTATTTGCATACAGCGAACTCACTGTTCTTCTAATTCAGAAATTTTCAGACATCTGTGAGTATAGTGCAGGCAATCTTTCTCAGTAGGTAAAAAAAAAATCTTTATCACGAATTCTCCTGATCTTCTTATTCTTTTCTCTTTAATGTAGAAAGGACCAGTCCTAGTCATCCAACTTGAAGTCCGAACAGGCATACCATCCCCTTATTTTCTTTAAGTTTTTCTTTTCCTTTTTCATAAATATCATAAAATTTCTATGAACTGGCATCTATGTGAAATGAAGTAAGTTTCTTCTTCTCTGGAATCTCTGAAAGATGGCTATGTGTGTGTGTGTGTATGTGGTAACTGTTTTGTTTCATATCATTAAACAGATTTTAACTGTCTAAGTATGAATATGAATTACTCTCAGTGCAATCTGAAACACACATAAGATAAGTAAATAAGTAATTATGTTAATGCTTTTAAAAACTATGACATCCAATGTAAGAAAAACATTTCGAAATCAAGGATATGAAGTAAAAGTCAGTCAATCTTACAAATTGAATTCTAAATAACAGTGTGAACTCCTATTTTCTCTCAAGTATTTGCATAATATTTTCCTTGGCGCCATGCAATTAAAAAGCAGGGAAATAATGAACAATCTGTGGCAACAAGCATCTTGGAGTCCCCAGACTGTGATATCTAATTATCATTCTCTCTACAGGAAGCCAGAGTACCTTGGACTGGGACAAGAAATGGAAGAGATAACCCAAGAATATTTCCTCACGTGGGGTAACACACCATCAAAGACCCTGGTTTGTGTCAGGAGTAATTGGGAGTCAACTTGATATGTTCTCCCTGCAAAATATGGGACCAGGTAGCATCATAAATAAAGAGTATTGCAGCAACTTGAAATCTAACAGTAAGTTAGTAGTAATGTGTGTAAGCTAATGATAATATTTTTAATAATTAAAAAATTAATAATAACATTTTCAAAAAGAAACCACAGCAGCTTCTACTCAGTCTTTGAAGGAAGTGCAATTTCCCATTCAACCTGAAAATGAGTTACTAACAAAAAAAGAATCATACATTGATTATCTCTCTATGAAAATCGTCCTAAGGGAAATCATTGTAAGGACAAGTGTTGGTTATAAAAATATTTTAACCCATCAAGGAAGAAGTAATAATGTAATTAGAATACAAACATCTTGCCTACTGGAATGAGTAGCTGGCAAAACCATTATCTTTAAAATGAGTTAATCAAGCTGTCACTACCTGAACCCACTGATCAACCAGTATTTTAAAAGAAAAGGTAAGCTATAAAAATTAAATCTAAATTGCTTGAATATAATATATCACTATGAGTCTATAGTAAATTAACTCAAGGAAATTTTTTTTTCTTCTCATAAAGCTTTTATTTAAAGAATATAAATTTCCAAAATACAGCTTATGGATTACAATGGCTTCCCCCCCCATAACTTCCCTCCCACCCGCAACCCTCCCCTTTCCCGCTCCCTCTCCCCTTCCATTCACATCAAGATTCATTTTCAATTCTCTTTATATACAGAAAATCAGTTTAGTACATATTACATAAAGATTTCAACAGTTTGCCCTCACATAGCAAGACAAAGTGAAAATACTGTTGGAGTACTAGTTATAGTATTAATTCACAATGTATAGCACATTAAGGACAGAGATCCTATATGATATTTTTTTAATTGATTAATTTTCTATGCAACACAGGGCCATCAAAGAAGGAGGTACCTTTCTCTGAAGGGAGGAGAGAACTTCCACTTTGACTATGACACTGTTGGAATAAGATTGAAGTCGTTGAACCCTAAAGGCTAACCCTAAAGACTTCCATAGCCTCGGCAATTCATGACTAGAGCCTAGGGAGATTACTGACACCATAAACAAGAGTGTCAAATTGTTAAATCTACATCAGGAGTCACTGTGTACTTACGTCTCATGAGGGATCTGTCCTTAATGTGTTATCCAATGTGAAGTAATGCTATAACTAGTACTGAAACAGTACTTTACACTTTGTGTTCTGTGTGGGTGCAAACTGATGAAATCTTTACATATTATATACTGAATCGATCTTCTGTATATAAAGATAATTGTAAATGAAAAAAAAAAACTTGGTGTTAAATTGGAAAATTTTTAAAAAAATGCCACATGGGTGCCCTGTGTTATTGAAGACTGGGTAAAGCGGCCGGTTACAATGCCAGCATCCAGTATGTGCACTGGTTTGAGTCCTGGATGCCCCACTTCTGATTCAGCCCCCTGTTAATGTGCCTGGAAGGTAAAGGAAGACGGCACAAGTCCTTGGGCCCCTGTACTCATGTGGGAGACCCGGAAGAAGCTCCTGGTTCCTGACTTCCCTCTGGCCCAGCCCTAAACTTTGCAGCCATTTGGGGAGTGAACCAGCAAAGGGAAGCTATCCACTCCCTACTTTATATGAGTGTGTGTGTGTGTGTGTGTGTGTGTATGTGTGTTTCTCCCTCTCTCTCCCTCTGTAACTGTGCCTTCCAAATAAATAAAATAAAACTTAAAAAAATCAAATGGACTCAAACAATAGATTTCAGAATGTGGGAATCTATAATAAAAAAACTTTTTTTCTCCAAAAAATAAATTGCAAGGAGGCAAAGGATAGATTTAAAGAGATTTTTGAGACATATCAACCAAATGCCATGTGTGGGATTTTTGGATCCCAATTTAAAAATATGAACTTTATAGACATTTGTATGATAATATTCATGAGATATCTGGGAGAAATTTGAACACTGAACAGATATTGAGGATGTTATGAGCTTGTTTGCAACAACTTTAGATGTGAAATGATGCAGAGTTTATGTTTAAAAAAATGAAGCATTCTTATCCTTTTATGGATAGCTCCTTAAGTGCTTAAGATGAAATCATATGATATCTTGTTTTTCTTCCCATGTATTCTGATGCTGTTGAGCAAGAGGGGTTTTGATTATAAGTGAAATAGGATTGATGATGTAATGGAAGTTATTAACATGGAATTATTTGATATTAAAACTGGCATTTTGGAGTTTTCTCCCAGAGTCCACTTTTGCAGGGGAATACCCAGGCTTCTGACCTGTCGGCAGATCCTAAAATTGCAGCTTCCATTTTATTCACAGACTTCTGCACAGCAAAGCGTTTACATAAATGGTGATTATGTTTGTGGGTGGCTCTATTTCTCCTCCATAATTTAAGACAGGTTTTAAAGGCAGTTGAAAAAATATTGGCCATTCTAATTACTTCCAGCAATCAGAATCTGCAATTAGAAGAAAGCATTAGCATTACCCACAGAATTAGATGGATTCTTAGTAACAAGGTTGATTTCTGGGATCAGCCAAAATTGCCACTTGCTAGATATTTTTAAAGCGTATCCATTTTTGTGCATGTAGAACTTGGTCTTTTAAATTAGGCTTTGAGAGAGGGTACTTTATTCTCATGGGTCAATGATGAATAAATATTTTTCAGCTCATTTTGCACAGAAATTCAAATGTTGTGGAATAACCCTACACATTTTTCTCTGCTGTTAGTGTTTCTTCTTTGCAAAATAGAAAAGGTGAAAGGGATTCAATTTCAGTTCTCCAACAAGTTGGTCCTTCCTGTTGAGGCTGACCGCCCTTTGTAGAGCACAGAAAACTGTTTTTCCATTTAGTCTCAGCTTTACCTGAAAATTTTGAGCTTCTGCTTAAGATAACATTTCTAAAACTAATTAGAAAAATCCCTGAATTGTGGGATGTGTATATCGGTTTCCATCTTGGTAAGTGATACATAGTAAGCTTTGCAAAAATTAAATTGTATTTTATCCAAATGACCAGTATACATACTTTAGACAAGCCCTGCAGTACTAAAAAGAGCTTTGGACAAAGCACAGTTCTTTCCCTTTCTAAAGCTCTACTAATGACCTCCAGTCCAAGATCCCCAGGAACTTACTCGTGATTTCAATGAGAGAGACCACATATTACGGATATCCGCAAGGAAGGAAGTTTCTTATATGACCTGAGCTTGTGTGGGGTTTTTATTAGGAGTGGATGCAGTCTACAAGCAGGGGCCACTCTATCTGGCTATCTTAATAAGTTCTGTGTAGAAGGAGGTAACACTACTTGTTAATGATAGAAGATGCCCTTCGCTCAAACTGGGTCAGAACAGTGGTATGTTTGCCCATTTTTTTGCCTTCATCAATGCCCCTGTTCTACCCGTGTTCGGACATAACAAGGGACTGATCCTGTTTTTGTCTTAAAGCATCTTGGTGGTCACAGGATGGCCCTCTCTGATGCTGATGTCCTGCCTAGTTGTTTGAATTCTTAGCCCTGAGTGCCAGTTGAGCTCCCCAATGGCAGGGGCTGCTCGTCACCCTCATTATTCAATTCCTCAAGACTCCCTCTTCTATTTGTTTCTGCTGGGATTTTCAAATCTCCATGTACTGAATCACATGCATCAATGGATATCCCATTGACTCCATTGTATGTCAGGTGACAGTTTCACTCTTTCATGGGCCATGTCCTCTACTTCTTTTTTCCCATAAATATATGGGAAATAATAAGTAATAATAAATAAATAAACAAATAATAAATAATAAATAAATAATAATAAATAATAAATAATTTTTTTTAGTTCAATGATCATTCAGTGTTTTAAAGCTCTTGCGGATATTATACACTTCATGATTTCAGCTGTCTTTCTTCTTGACCATTTGTTTTTCTTGAAACTAAAATCGTTCCTGTTTTGCTCACTTAAGAAACTGTCCTGGAACATATTGCTAATTCTTCCAACCTTTGGATAGTTTCACCTGACAGATTTCCACAAGATCAGTAAGATCAGTTGACTTGTCCACATGTGTGTATCTTCTTCAATCCCAATTCCTCTCCTGGAGACTTCGTTATCATCTCTGGGCTGGTTTCACTCTGGGTCTGTTACTGATTTAAAATTAGGCTTTTTGGGTCTATGAAATGAGATACCACACACAAAACTGGCTCCCAGATCTGACTAGTGCTAGCATCTCTAATCTTGTTTTCACTAACTTCCATCTGCTATTGCCAAACTATCAGGTACTCAGATGGTGGAAAAGTCTGATACCTGAAAAGGTGTCAAGACCATGAAAAATAAACACAAGATGTGACAACATGGCAACTAGACCCATAAATCTTATTCTGGGCTGGATCTATTTGCTATCAGAAGGTCAGAAGGTTTAGCAGGTTTTACTGGTCAAATTGAATAGAGGATCAGGATTAGATACTAGTATTTTGTTAGTGCTAATTTTCTGATTTTGATGGTGGCATTATTATTATGTAGGAAACTGCCCTCGTTTATAGGGAACACTTAGAAGTGGTGGGCATCAGATTAGCATTTTCTGTATAAAAGTTAGAGAAATTCTTTGTATTGTACTTGAAAATTTCCATAAATTTAATATTTAATATTTTTGCTACTTGTTTACTCATTTATCATTAATAATAAATATATATATATTAAATATATCATCTTAATCTGAACAATCTATGGGAAATTTTTCTTTTTTTTTATTTAATAAATGTGAATTTATAAAGTGCAACTTTTGTATTGTTGTGGCTTCCCCCCCCAACCTCACTCCCTCCAGCGGCCCTCCCCTCTCCCACTCCCTCTCCTATCCCGCCCTTCATTGAGTTTCATTTTCAATTACCTTCATATACTGAAGATCAACTTAGTATATACTAAGCAAGGATTTCAACAGGTGGCACTCACACAACCACACAAGGTATAGGGTATTGTTCGACTAGTAGCGTTGTTTTTAAGTTTCATAGTAAAACATATTAAGGACAGAGATCCTACATGGGGAGCATGTACCCAGTGACTCCCGTTGTTGATTTAACAATTGGCACTCTTATTTATGACGTCAGCAATCACCCGAGACTCTTGCTATGAGCTGCCTAGGCTATGGAAGCCCCTTGAGTTCACCAACTCTGAACTTGTTTAGTCACGGCCGTATCACAGTGGAGGTTCCTTCCTCCCTTCAGAGAAAGGTGCCTCTCTCCTTGATGGCCTGTTCCTTCTGCTGGGGTCTTGTTCACCAGGATCTTTCATTTAGATTGTTTTTTGCCACCATGTCATGGCTTTCCATGCCTGTGAGACTCTCATGGACCTTTTAGCCAGATCCGAATGTCCCAAGGGTTGATTCTGATGCAGGAGTGCTGTTTTGGGCGTTTGCCATTCTATGAGTCTGCTGTGTATCCTGCTTCCCCCCATTTGATCATATAGATCAGGATATCTTGAGTTCTCCAAGCTATCAGATTATAATTTCCAAGTTTTGCTTCTCATATTTTGAAGCTTACTTCTGTCTTATTACATTTCTTTTTTCTACAGGAGGCTTACCTTGCTTAGTCTAAAGCCCCAGACTGTTATGAAAAGTTTTATCTTCAGAGAATTATCACAAACACTATATTATTTTTAGATCAGTTTATCAGTGATGTTAATTTTAAAAATATCATAACTTTTTATTTCTCAAAGGACTCTATGTTTTGCCAGAAACATAGAAAAGAAATGCAGTCTATAATGAGAAGCAGTGCAAATATTGGCCCCAAGTATGAAGAAAATTGTTTCAGGGAAATAAATCTTATGTTTGTCATGGGCACATGGTGCACATTTCTACTTTGAGTTGCAAGTATAAGTTAGTAAGTGTGTGTTGAGTTATTTTCCAAGAATTCAGAAAATTTTCAGTTTCAGAAACTTAAGAATGAATTAAAGCATCAAAAGAGGTCAGAAATGCATGCAATTGGATGACTCCCCAGGATATGAGGAATTGGGAAGACGATATGCTTGTTAGGCAAGTACTGTGTATTAAACACTATGTATCATGTCAAAATGACCTTGTAAGCATCATCATCTGCTTTTTAAAATGACAAAACAATCTAAGAAAACATGCAACTTATTAAAGTTCATTTATCTGGTACAGGGTAAAGGAATGATTTAAACTAAGGTTTGTATGTCTCCAGTGCATGCTACTTCCATACGTTGAATTGTCCTAAACTAGAGGAAGTCCAGTTTTAATATGCGGTAACGAAGTTCATAAAATACCCTGCAGTGGGCTATATTCCTAAAGAGTATAAAATAAGTTTCTTGATATGTAACTGAGCCCATACCCTTGAAAATGGGAGAGAAAACCATATAATTAACATATTAAAAGGAAAACATTCATATAATTGAATAAATTAATAACTCCATTGAGCACTTGGTTTGAGTAAAAGGTAATGTAATAGGTACTTTGTTCTATTTTGTTCTGCTTTGAAGACGTAGACAACTGTTCAAAAGGCAAAAATATAAACATAAAAGTCAAATTCATGTTCAAAAGTTTATATTGAGATTATATATTGTCTAAAAATATTCGTCATGCAAAGATGTAATGAGAGGAAATCCTTAAACATAAAACAAAATTAAAACCAGAAGTCCAAAAAGATTATAAAATTTAAATTTTTTTAAAAAAACTCTTTTGTCTACTTAAGTGAAATATAACTTTTGAATGATGTTCCAGCAACACTACAGTCAAGTTGAAGTGTTAATGACTTGCATGACTGCTTATATAAGGATCCAGGTGGCCCTCCTTGGAAAACAGATGTGAAGGGGCCGATGCTGTGGTGCAGAGGGTTAATGCCCTAATCAAAAATAATGGCATCCCATATGGGCGCTGGTTCAAGACCTGGCTGCTCCAGTTCCAGTCCAGCTCTCTGCTATGGCCTGGGAAGGCAGTAGAAGATGGCCCAAGTCCTCAGGTCCCCATGTGGGAGATCTGGAAGAAGCTCCTGGCTCCTGGCTCCTGGCTTCAGATTGGTGCAGCTCCGGCTGTTGTGGCCAACTGGGGAGTGAACCATCAGATGAAAGACCTCTCTCTCTCTCTCTCTTTCTCTCTGCCTCTCATCCCTCTGTGTAACTTTGACTTTCAAATAAATAAATTAGTAAATAAATAAATAAAAAGAAAATAGACGTGAAGGTGGATAAAATCAAAAATTTTTAAAGAAAGTAAATTATGATTACAGCAGATATGATGAAAAGTGCTGGCCACTTAACAGGTGATGAATGATTTTACTTGAATGGATGACGTATTAGTTGTACAGTTTTGACTCATCTGGGACAAACACACTTTGTCCTAAGTTTGTGCAAACAAATGGCAGAAGCATAAAGCCATGCTTGGTCCTAGTAGGGCCTCAATTGTTGTTTTCATTTCTATGAAGACTATGTCCTTATGTTCTTGGTCCTGATGCCAGCACAAATCACGCTCTGCATGATTAAATCATGATCCCTTTAGGGATTTTGGGGCTACCTTGTCTGGAATAGAAGACATTCTCATTAACATTTTGCCATTAACCATTTACTTTGAAGAATAGTTATAGATTCCAGGTTTAAAAATCATTAAATACCCTTGAACTTTTAATTAGATAATCTGTAGTTTTAGAATGAAGTGAGATAATTTATTCTTGGTTGATGTGTTAGTTTCCTAAGGTTGCCATAGCAAACACCTCAGTCTAAGCAACTTAAACAATAATTTTAGAGGATGGAAATCCAAGACTGAAGTGCCCTTTCAGTTGGTTCCTCTGAAGTGTCTTTCCTTGGCTGTAGTTGTATCTGCCTGCAGTGTCTTCACCCAGTCTTTCCTCTGTGTGAGTCCATTCCTGCTTTGTCCCTGTGTGTCTTTGAATTTCTTTGGTTAAGGGCCAATCTAAGGACTTATTGTAACTTAAGCACATCTTTAAAGAGCTTATCTCCAAATCTGGTAACATTCTGAATTACCAAAGGTTGATTTCAATATAAAAATATTGAAGTCACAAAATTCAGTCCATGACTGTTTTCAAGTTAACCAAGAGATACTGGGCAAAATAGCTGAATAATTTTTGGAAAAAAATAGACAATTTCGCTAAAGTTTACTTGATAAAAATATCCAATTGTCTTGTGTCTATTTATAGTAATATCCTTAATTTACTATTATATAGTAATTTACTATTTATAGTGATATCCTTAAATCACTATAATTATATCCTTTAGATTTTCTATCACAAATCTTTATAAGAGAGCACGGTTTCCTTACTTCTACCAGTATATTCCTTTGGGCCATTCTTATATCAGATTAGACTAGATAGCATCTCCAAACCTTCTTTCAGACAATTTACTTTCCATTTTATTTATCTATCTGTCTATTTATTTATTTAGGCCGGGGAGTATTTACTTGGGTCATAAGCAACTTTTTTCTCCATTGCTCTCATGATTTTTTTAAGCTAATCAAGTTGTGTTTTACATTAAGAATCTGATTGGCTCTGTGCTGCATTTTTTCATGTAGAATTAACCTTGCTGATTCCAGTGATCAAGTTCAAGGAAATAACTAAAACAAAAGCCTAAAAATATTTCTTATCTCAAATTCCGAATAATGGGATCACTGGACTGATCCCATGTAATAAATTCATGTCTAGACTATGTGCTCAGTGAATTCCAAGTATAATCTATTATAATAGATACCAAATGAATGCTGGAAAAGGTATGTGCTATAGTATGATTTCAATTTCACATTTAAAAGACTTTTTAATTTATGCTGGATGATGGTATGCTCTTTCCTCTGTCAGCCCTTGTCATACAGAAAGAGAAAAGTTCAACTGTTCTCTTAGAGATGTGGTAAGAAAAGGGCCAGAAGTTAGAAAGAAAGGTCAGGTTATAAAATTATAAAGTAGTATCTCTGGTTGACACCCGAACTTGACCACATGCAGCAGGACGTAGGAACATAAATTTGGAGTTACTGACCGGGACGGGTGACTATGGACTGGAGACAGGTGTGCCAACATGTGAGGGAAGAACAGAGTTTAAAATTTGCTGAGGGCTCAGTGAGAACATGCGGAAAGATAGACAAGAGATAGCAGACCAATAGGAGCATGGGTTCAGGAGAAAAAGTTCCACTTGTGGAAATTTTCAAGTTGACAGTCAATTGTTTGGGACAACTGAATCCACCAGTGGCTGCCACGTAATGTCTCCAAAGCTAGGTCTGAGCAGTTACCCCCATGTTCACCATTCCAGAGAACAAACTTGATCAACTGCTGCACTGCACCTACCAGTGAGGATCCAGTGAAGACCAAAACTAAGATCCACATCTACCCAGACTCCCCAGCACGAGAAACCTTAGCCCCATCTCCCCACAGTCAGAGATCATCCAGAGAATGAAAGAGAAAGAGCAACAAAAAAATGACTGCTTTAGATAGAAAAGATATGGAGCCGTGGATTCTATCATAAGACTTTGAGATCGTACACAAGGGCAAGTGAAACTTCTGTTGTAGTTCAGTGAGTGGGGCCTTGAAGTCAGGACAGTTATACGACATAAACTAAGCTACAGTTGCTCTGGAAAGCGCAGTGTTCCTATTTTGTGACCTGACTATATACAAACAGGAAAAAGACATCTCAGAGTTGGATAACAGTTGTCAATAGTATTAAAATGAGAGATACTTGGCCTATAGTTTAGTTTTGCTTCAGTCATCTTCCACTGAGAGGCAGTGCAGACTGAATGCAAGAAGTTTCTGCATTGGTAAAATGTGGATAATAATAGTATCTACCTTATAGGTGGAATGAGAATGAGAGCAGTTAATGCACATAAATATACAGTGAAATATCTCATAGTAAGCACTCACTCAACGTGAACCATTGCCATTGAGAAAAGTAAACAAAACAAGTGCTTTAGGAGTTTAGATGGGCATGAGGTCACTGCAGAGGAGAATGACCCAGGGAAATTCCATCAGGTTTTGGAGTTTAAGCTGTTCTTTCCCAGAAAGGAAGCTGCATGAGGGTAGAGCTACAAAATGGGACTATCTTCCACTCCATTGAAGAGCTGAGCCCTATAGGCTTGGTGAAGAAATGACCTTTAAGCCGGCACCGTGGCTCAACAGGCTAATCCTCCACCTTGAGGCGCTGGCACACCGGGTTCTAGTCCCGGTCGGGGCACCGGATTCTGTCCCGGTTGTCCCTCTTTCAGGCCAGCTCTCTGCTGTGGCCCAGGAGTGCAGTGGAGGATGGCCAAAGTGCTTGGGCCCTGCACTCCATGGGAGGCTGGGAGAAGCACCTGGCTCCTGCCATTGGATCAGCGCAGTGCGCCGGCCACAGCGTGCTGGCCACGGTGGCCATTGGAGGGTGAACTAACGGCAAAAGGAAGACCTTTCTCTCTGTCTCTCTCTCTCACTGTCCACTCTGCCTGTCAAAAAAAAAAAAAATTGTTGTACTTAGTAGAATTTCTTCTAAGAGCACATTAGCTTATAGAAGAAGGTCCTGCATTTTATTTTTTACTAACCACTTACTCAAGGCTCAGAAAGCTTGACTATTAAAGAAACATTTCACCAAGGTTTTAGGAGGCTTCAACTCTGAAATGGTGAGTCGGCTTGGATTTGTTTTTGATTTGTTCTAGATTGTATGTACCAAAAGCTTCAGTGTCCCTAGATTTTGTGGTTACCATACCTCACACCCAAGGTCATATTCCCAGATATAAACCAACAGGGTTATCCACAGCACACACTGATTATCATTTCTGACATTACAAGGCATGCATAAAAAGATTAGGGACAGAAATTGAATAAATACGTCAAAAATAAGGTTAGGAATAAAGGGATCTCTGTTGCCTCATGTTTCCCCCACACCATTATTTTTAGTCTTTAAAATTGCTTGCTGGCACAACAAAATGAATATTTATTGAGTGAGTGAAAAAAAAGGTAGCTTCTTAGCGAACTGAGTTTTTATGAGTCCAGTGAATTAAGCAGTTTTTGTATTTAATTCAAATCACTTTCATTAAAGTATACAAGATGAAGTTAATAAGATATAGAGCTCTGACCTTTTCAAGCTTTCAACTTCTCTGCTTTGGTCTTGTTCTGTTGAGCAGACCACACTTGCAATGAGCATTCTTTCCCAGGGAACTCAGCAGGTGCTCCTTTTGTGAGTCCTCCTCGTCCCACCTCTCCTGGAGTTCTCCCCAGCCAGGGATTTCTGGACTATACTCTGACTCCTGATTCACATCTGTTTGATGACATAAGTGGACTCGTTTGTCCCAATTCTTGAACCTAATCTCTGCACTTAATTGATGATTTATTTTTGAGAGAGAGTAACTAATAATCCGATATTAGAAAATGAATACCTTCTTCACCTCCTATCCTATTTTAGTCAATATTTTGTCATATATTAACTCATTTTATAATATTAAACACTAAATAGCTACTTTATAAGATTATAAAGTAACAATTTCATAAAGGAAGAACAATGAGCTTAAAGATTTCCTAATGTTGCAACTATTAAGTAGTAGAGTTAGACTTTTATTTCTCTGTGATTGAGCTGGCCAAATGACTTTCAGTCTACTGTTATGCTAGAAATACAAAAGGAACAGCTTACATTCCTATTCCGGCATTAATTCAGTTATAATTGTCATCAACTCAAGGAGGCACAAGGATGCATTATAAATAACAAAGCTCCCAGGGTTAGGAAACCTGGTTTCTCCTTTAGACTCTGACTATAGAATATGTTACCAGTCTACTTCTTTCTTTGAGTATAAATGCAGTCTGTGACATGACAGTCCTGGACTCCCTGTCTGTAAACCCTCATCCAATTCTAGCAGTCCAGGGTTCATTAATAAGGTTGTCTCATAAACTTTAATCATGGAACAGCCCCATTCAAGACAGCAGGGCTCATTTCCAAGGCTGTGAAAGACTTCCTTGTAGTTCTCACACTGTCAAGACACTAACAACCACCAGAAATCTCTACATACAAAGAAACACCATAAAATGTGAAAGCCTTGTCCTTGGTGACACCCCAAATCAAAGAAAAGAGCTGACACTCAAACCAACTCAGAATTCAGAATCCCATTGGTAACCTTGGAACTCATGACTACTAAAATATTAACCATCAAAATAAAAGCAGCTGGATTCTATTGTTATTTGGGTTCTGTTTTGAATTCCTTTCTTCCATTGTATTTTAAAAGCATTTTTGAAAGCTATCTTAATAATTTAGAACACTGCAAATGTTTTCTGTGGATTGTTTGTAAATGTGGGCATGTGATACACATCTGCATGGTACATGATGAAGTATTTTGTATTGTATGCTTTCTTTTATCATCTTCCCAATCTGACATTTTAGAAAGAAAGGACTGTGTATTGGGTCTCATATGTTTGCCGGTGGTGTTCAGCTTGTTTAAATTAACAGATGTTTTCACTAAATCATAATTATCTTTTATTAAGGCTGAAACACAATTTGACTTGCAGCAAGCTTCATCTGGCTGGTATATCTTGAGGATATGATTTTAATTCATCAAGAGATTACAGAGAATGGATTCATTTACTGTTATTGTAACAGACACTTCTGGTATTTCCTAATAGTATTGATAAGTCAAAATACCATTGATAAATCAGGTTTTCAAAATGAAGGTTGATTTCACTAAGCTTTACATAGAAGACTTTAACTCCAAATTATACTTGTTATAAAAACCTACCGGTTTTTAGAAGCTCTAGTATGGGAATAAATTGACCCATTATCAGCTGAAGAAAAATTTTTTAACTTAGAAGGAATATTTCTTTTCTTTCAATGAGGACCAGTCTTTTGTATACATCAATAACATATTAAGGGTGAGAGACAAAGATTGTTCCAGTCAGGTCCACTAGCCAAGTCAGTCCTGGCAGTGAATGGAGACATGAAACTCAGGATTTTTAACTTTTATTATTTTTAAAAATAAATTTATTAAAGATATACAATATTCAATTTCAGGAACATAGTGCTACTTCCCACCCTAACTTCCTTCCTGCCCATGTTCCCACACTTCTTCCTCCTCCCTCTCCTATTCACATTCTTAATTTTTATAATCATCTATTTTCAGTTTGTTTGTACTCAAAAGACAACTCTACACACTAAGTAAAGAGATCAACAAGTAGTATAAAGAAAAAAACACTATTCTTCAACAGTCAAGACAAGAGCTGTTAAAAATCAGTTAAGTGCATTTTAGGTACTCTATTATGTTATATTTTGGGTACTCTATGAGTTACCACAGATCAGGGAAAACATATACGGTATTCATCTTTTTGGGACTGGCTTATTTCACTAAGTAAACAGTTTCCACTTGCATCAATTTTGTTGTAAATGACAGAATTTCATTTTTTTTACCACTGTGTAGTATTCCGTAGTGTATATATGCCATACTTTCATTATCTAGTCTTCAGTTGATGGGCATCTGATTTGATTCCATATCTTAGCTATTGTGAAATGAGCTGCAATGAACATAGGGATACTATGTTAACTTCATTTCCCTTGGGTTAGTTCCCAGGAGTAGGATGGCTGGGTCATATGATATGTCTATATTAAGATTTCTGAGGTATCTCTATACTGTCTTCCACAGTGGCTGCACAAGTCTACATTCCCACCAACCACACATTAGGGAACCTTTCCCCCATATCCTCACCAGCATTTGTTGTTTGTTGATTTCTATATGAAAGCCATTCTCACTGGGATGAGGTGAAACCTCATTGTGATTTTTGATTTGCATGTCCCTGATGGCTAGTGATCCTGAGCATTTGTTCCTGTCTCTCGGCCATTTGAATTTCCTCTCTTGAAAAATGCCTATTCAAGTCCTTTACCCATTTCTTAACTGGATTGCTTGTTTTGGCTTTGATTGCTTGTGCTTCTGAGGTATATTTATTTCTTTCTCTCTTTTAAGATTTATTTATTTATTTGAAAGTCACAGTTACACACAGAGAGAAGGAGAGACAGAGAGAGAGAGAGAGAGAGGTCTTATATCTGCTGGTTCACTCCCCAAGTGGCCACAATGGCCAGAGTTGTGCCAATCAGAAGCCAGGAACCAGAAGCTTCTTCTGGGTCTCCCACGTGGATGCAAGTCCGCAAGGACTTGGGCCACCCTCTACTGCTTTCCCAGGCCATAGCAGAGAGCTGGATCAGAAGTGGAGTAGCTAGGACTTGAACTGGAGCACATAAGGGATGCTGGCACTGCAGACAGCGGCTTTACCTGCTATGCCTCAGTGGTGTTTTTTTTTTTTTTTTGACAGGCAGAGTGGACAGTGAGAGAGAGAGAGAGACAGAGAGAAAGGTCTTCCTTTGCTGTTGGTTCACCCCCCTATGGCTGCTGCCTCTGGCACACTGTGGCCAGCGCATTGCACAAATCCAAAGCCAGGAGCCAGGGGCCTCTCCCGGTCTCCCATGCAGGTGCAGGGCCCAAGCACTTGGGCCATCCTCCTCTGCACTCCCTGGTCACAGCAGAGAGCTGGACTGGAAGAGGAGCAACCGGGACCCGACCTGGACTAGAACCCCGGGGTGCTAGCGCCACAGGCGGAGGATTAGCCTATTGAGCCGAGCCGCTGGCAAGTGGTGTTTTTTTCTAAGACGTCTTTGTCTATGCTGATGTTTCACGGTTTTCCTAATGATTTCTAGTAATTTAATGGTATTGAGTCGTAGATTGAGGTCCTTGATCCATTTTGAGTGGATTTTAGTGGATTTTTGTGTAAGTTAAAGCGATCTTGTTTGATACTTATACACGTGGAGATCCAGTTTTCCCAGCAACATTTGTTAAAGAGACTGTTCTTGTTCCAGGGATTGATTTTAGCTCCTTTGTCAAATATAAGTTGACTATAGATGTGTGAATTGATTTCTGTAGTTTCTATTCTTGTACTATTGGTCTATATGTCTGGTTTATTTTTTGTTTTTTGTTTGTTTGATTTTGCCTGTACCAGGCTGTTTTGATTACAACTGCCCTGTAGTATGTCTTGAAGTCTGGTATTGTGTTGCCTCTGGCTTTGCTTTTGTCATTTAAGATCGCTTTAGCTATTTGAAGTCTCTTGCGTTTTTTTTTCTTTTTTTTCTTTTTTTTCTTTTTTTTACTTTTTATTTATTTATTTATTTATTTATTTTGACAGGCAGAGTGGACAGTGAGAGAGAGAGACAGAGAGAAAGGTCTTCCTTTTGCCGTTGGTTCACCCTCCAATGGCTGCCGCGGCCGGCGCGCTGCGGCCAGCGCACCGCACTCATCCGATGGCAGGAGCCAGGTGCTAGGTGCTTTTTCCTGGTCTCCCATGGGGTGCAGGGCCCAAGCACTTGGGCCATCCTCCACTGCACTCCTGGGCCACAGCAGAGGGCTGGCCTGGAAGAGGGGCAACCGGGACAGAATCCGGCGCCCTGACCGGGACTAGAACCCGGTGTGCTGGTGCCGCAAGGCGGAGGATTAGCCTGTTGAGCCAGGGCACTGGCCTATCTCTTGAGTTTTCATATGAATTTCAGCATCATTTTTTCTAGAATCTCGGTCTTTACATCAATTCTCATATAAACATGTGCTTTTGAGAAGGCTTTTTGCTCTTGTTCTGTAGTCATTATTTCATGTGTTTAGAAGATACATGTCAAGAACAAACTATAGGGAAAACACTGCAATTAGCATAGGAGGTGAAAAAAGTGTAATGTATCATCCTGTTTACAGGGGGTAGGAAGAGATTTGACCTCAGCAGGAAGCAATAATAAAACCGTAAGGGAAAAGAGAATGCCACAATCACAACTCAGAATTGTGTTCAAATAAAATTAATACTTTTCTTGAAGATCTCAATTCCTCTTGACCCACTTGTATCAGTCTCAGTAGTGGAAAACTTTTTCAGGTAAGATGGACCTCCTTGTATAATGGTTTGACGCAGAATTTTTCAACTTTTCAATGGTGCAAAAGTCAGATGCACTAAGTAGAAACTGTACTCTAAATTTTATTTTTTTAGACAGGTAGAATTAGTGAGATAGAGAGAGACAGACAGAGAGAATGGTCTTCCTTTTCCATTGGTTCCCCCCAACCCCAAAGTGGCCGCTATGGTTGGTGCATTGCAGCCAGTGTGCAGCGGCTGGTGCACCTCACTGATCCGAAGTCAGGAACCAGGTGCTTCTTCTTGGTCCCCTATGCGAGTACAGGGCCCAAGGACTTGGGCCATCCTCCACTGCACTCCAGGGCCACAGCAGAGAGCTTGACTGGAAGAGGAACAACTGGGACAGAACTGGTGCCCCAACCAGGACTAGAACCCGGGGTGCCAGCGTCACAGGTGGAGGATTAGCCTAGTGAGCCTCTGCACCGGCTCACTCCAAATTTTTACTTTGATCTTTTCCTAGTCAAGTGATACACAGTGGGATCAATTCTTATGACAGCTGCTAGTCAACCATGGAATCACCAGATTAAACAACAAATACTGCACTCTCTGGTGTTCTATATGCAATAAACTACGCAAAATATTAAACATTTTACTGTAACATTAGCTTTGTGTTAGATGATATTGCCCATTTGTAGGCTAATGTGAATGTGTTGATCATGTTTAAGATTGTCTAGGTTAAATTAGTAGGTGAGGTGCATTAAATATATTTTAGAAAGAATATTTTCTTTTTTTAAAGATTTATTAATTTATTTGAAATTCAGAGTTACACACAGAACGAAGTAGGAGCAGAGAGAGAGAAAGAGGTCTTCCATCTGCAGGTTCACTCCCCAAGGGACTGCCATGGCTAGAGCTGCACTGATCCAAATCCAGGATACAGGAGCTTCTTCTGAGTCTATAATGCAGATGCAGGGACCCAAGGACTTGGGCCATCTTCCACTGCTTTCCCAGGACATAGCAAAGAGCTAGATCAGAAGTGGAGCAGCCAGGACTTTTACTAGCACCTGTATGGGATGTCAACACTGTAGGTGGCAGCTTTACCCACTATGCCAATGGTGCTGGCCCCAGACAGAATATTTTCAATTTATGCTTATTGGGACATAATCCCAATTCAGGATTAGAAATATCTGGCACATATTTTCCAGTATGCCTCAGAACAATATTCAATCCCTAGCTTTCTTGAACCTTTCCTGGTATTAATATAGCAGCCTGTACTCTCTTGGGTTTGACCAAGTAGGCATCTGATTTTCACTTTTGCATTGGTCCACTTAAATGACTTGCATCACTTAGCAAGGCTCTGTTCAGCTTGGGTGGGGGTTTCCTCAGAGAATTTTTGTCTGTCATCCCCTGCAAATCCCGATGGCTTCCTGATAGGATGTGAGCTGACTCAGAATTTTTCCAACTTCCCAGGTCCACCCAGAATCTCAGAAACTCCTAGGAAGCTGAACAGTCATTATTAGAGGAACCAAGAAAAGTGCTCTCTAAACCATGAACAAATTTTCTGATTGAGAGGCAAATAGAAACTGACAGAAGGGGCTTGATAATAATCAGGTGGGTTTTAAGGCCTTGCTAGTTATGAAGCCCAGACCTATCTATCTCTTCACATGGGCTACATCATAAGGGAGGTGTGAACCCCCTTGGGGAAGGCACCCTGTTGACTCTTATTACATAGCTGGTCTGGAAGGAGAGCTGGTCATGTAAAGGCAGGTGGCATCTCAAGCAAGAAATTTACAGTTCTACCTACAATGTTGCTGACCCTCCTAACTGGCCATCCACAAAGCAGTGCTGTTACTTTGGAAGTTCAGCAGAGTGAAGGGATTTTCATCTTAGAGCCAACAAGATCTGTGGCTCTGATATGGGTGTCCTTCAACTCCAGGGTAGTTCCATTTCCAGGGACCCAACCCTTGGCTGATAGAGCTGCCAGGGCTCTCCAAAGGCTGACTTCTGTGTCCATCTTAAGCCCTTTATTTCCACATGAAAAATCAATGCCATTTGTGGTGGACTGGCCTGTTGGGTCTCCTTGAGGGCAGATCACTGTGTAAAGCAGCCATTAATTGGCCTGACTCCTATCTTCACATTGGTACTGGTACCTAGCTTGCTCCTTTTCCTCCTGGTTTCTGGTAAAGTAGACCATGGACACAGACTTTAAGACTATGCAAGTCAGGGGGTGCTCAAATCCCAGCTCTAAGCTTTGATGGTCTAAACTAGAAGTCCACGGTAGGATTTTTAAAAATATTTATCATTTTTAGGCCTGTGGGCCTTTCTCAGTAAGATAAGCATCATTTCTGATAATACAAGATCATTAGACTTTTTAACTTTTGGATATTTGTATAAATAAATAACATTATATAACTTAAAATTTAGCACTACTTCACATCTTGACAGTACCTGTAATATAATCCAAATAGCCTAATTAGTTGTCATCTCTGTTTAGGAAAATGGCGCAGTCTTATTTGTGGCATGATCTACACCTGATTTACATTCTATGCCCTGGCTTCCACCATCATTACTGAAAGCCAGGTAGTCACATGGCCCAAACTACCTGTGCCAAGCTCCACCCCCAACCTAATGGGATTGGCTAATTCCTACCTCACTTTCCACCCCCAGGAGAAGGCATATTAGACCCCTTTCCCAGACATGCGGCCCTTTTTTCCCCCTTCGTTGCTCCACCCCGCTGGTCCATTGGGTTTTCCCCAATAAACCCTTTCCTTTACCCTGGTGTTTGGTGTGTTTTGTGATGGCATAATAGAAATAGATAACAATCTCTACAAGATGAGAAAAATATATCCTTTGATATGTCCAGGGGCCCAACTAGAGATATCAAAGTACAAAGAATTTGAAACTTTGATTTTTGAATGCCTGTCAAGGATGCCAAGGAGATTTAAAATATCTGGTAGAAACAGAATCTCTTAACATCATGACATAATATAGACCAAAATTGATTACTGTTACAAGGTGATTACTCAACTGTTTTAGAATAAGCATATATTTAAACAAACCATAACTCTTAATAAAAATTCAACTCTTTTAAATAATCAGAATTTAAGAGAGACATTAAGATAACATAATAGATTGATTTAACAGAACACAAAAATCTCTGTCTCTTTGGTCATTCCAAAAATCAGAAATAAAACCTTAAATTTAGGAGCTAGTGTATGGAATCATATCCCATAACTTGGAACAGTTTTAATAGAGTCTGAAGTAGGGAAGGGAAAAATAGCTTACTGGAGCTGGCTAGAAAACTGAGAGTCACCAGTGAAACAAAACTATTAAAAGAACATTCTACAGGTTTTAAACAGGTTTTTAAGATGATTTCAAAATATTATAAAAACTTCAGATTCTATTTCTATGCCACATAATAATTTTTGCTTTCCACCTGCTGATTTCCTTGATTTACATTTTGAAATAACCCTTTAGAAATCTCCAAATTAAGATAACATTTTCCAAATAAGATAACACATCAAATTTCAACCTTAATTGCTTTCAAGTGGCATTGAATTATTTTCATATGGACAATTCATGAAAAAGTGTTAGCAAGCCCAAATAGTTTTTCTATAGAATATAAGGTGGAAATGTTCTGGGAAATCAGTGGTGGAGAAATTATTGTTACTTCAGTTCTTTGTCTCACATGGAAGAAGAATTTCCATAGGGCAGAGGGCAGAGGGCAAAAAGATTTAAAAGTATTAGAATCCAGGACCTCCAGCCAGAGTGGCAAGGAGGGGGGCTTCCAAAGGAGGAAACCCAAAGGGAACTGGTGGCAGTCAGCTTTAAGTACAATTTCAAGAAAAAAAAAAAAAACTTGACCATTAGATTGATATTCAGTTACCAAGCAGGAACAAAAAACCATCAAAAGACTTCATTTAACATTCTCCATCCTGTCTAGCCTGCTAAGGGTGGGGTAGATAACTCATTTTCACAATAAGCTGTGAGCTCTCCAGGACTTTCCTTGCTATTCTCATGGTAAATTTGAAGATTCCAAAGGAAGAAGAGCAGCCTGTTTGTTCTTGCTAAAGATAAAGTTTTGGGGAAGGAAGCAAGTATTTTACACCCAAAATTCCATTGGAATCCCCTGACTATTAACCCATCTGACTCCTCACATTAAGAATACCAGTGTTTACATTTAGATACATTTTATCTCATCTGCTTTACCCAATTTACATCTAGCGATAACACCTAGATGAGTGAAGATTCTGGTATTATACCATACCTCTATCTAAATTAAGGTCAAAATTGCAATCATGTGAGATTCTACTCCTTTTATAACATTCTATAAATGAGTGACATTATACCAGAGACTGCACAGACTTTTTAGGGGCTATAAAGAGTACTGATTACCTATTGCTATATCATTGAAAACTTGTTAAAACATATTGCAAAATTAGTTTTTCAAGTTATTTTTTTTACCATTATATTACATTTAATGGTAGAGGGCATCCATCAGAGCAGATGTGTGCCCCTATAGAGATTCCAAAGGAGAATCTGATAGGTGATGGTGAAGTAGGCAGGCATATAGGTTAAAATTGATTGGATTTGTTATTTTCGTTCCTGAGGCGGTGTTAGCACGATTAGCTGTTTACTATTTTTGACCTCAGGACGGTTCTCTTCCATTGTTTGTTATTTTCATTCCTGAGGTGGTATTAGCATACATAGCTGGTTTTTATTTTTGATCTCAGGAGGGTTCTCTTCCTTTGTTTGCTATTTTCATTCCCAAGGCAGTGTTAGCATAATTAGCTGTTTTTTATTTTCCACTTCAGGACGATTTTTTTACCTGTTTTTTTTTTTTTATTTTTGTTTTTGAGGCAGGATTATTACAGTCTGAAATGACATTTCTCAGACTGAGTGGTTAATATCTCCTTGGTGTTATATATACACTAAACCACATAACAGGCATAGTAGCAGTGAAATGACAGATTACAGGTTAAGGTAAACGATCAGAAATATAACTAGGCCAAAGCTTAGCCCTATTTACCTTTTGTCTCCCCAGGTTACAAAGTAATTTAACTATGGGCAGTTCTACATCTGCTCTTTTGGAGACTCCCTAAAAGATTTACACTTAATAATTGGGAGACCCTTTAGCTAGATCTGATTAAGGAATTATAGCTAATACAATATATCCATGTAAAATGCTTAAGAATAATTAAGCTCGTGAAGAGCTGTGCCTGTTTTTATTTTCTCAGGTCCTACAGAGAGACTGTAAAATGGTATAGCTCTGCATGCATTCTTATGGAGTTACTTCTAAGGGTACAGTTTAAAATTTGATATGGGATTGCAAATCCCCTTGGGCTAGGTGGTAATGTTAACATCTTAAGTTTTAAAGTGATCATATAGGTGGGATTAAGTGTTAGAGTGATCATGTCAATAGGATTAAGTGTTCGTTTATTATTAATAATAATAAAGTTAAAGAGGAGTAAATGCTCCTACATGGGAAGCAGTCTGTACAGCAGACTCAGAGTGGCAATGGCTTTAAGCAGCACTCAGTGTCTTCAAGATAAGCCCTAAAAGCATTCTGGTCTGGCTAGAAAGCCCACAGGAGCATTTCAGGCATGGAAAGCCAGGATACTTGTGCAGAAAGTGTCTCTATCTGGAGAACCTCCTTGGTTGTAATCCCAGTGTAAAAGAGTGGTCGTCAAAGTATGTACTTTTCTCCAAAGGAAGGAGAAATCTTCCATTTTGTGTATGGCCTTGTTCAAATAATGATGGAGTTTGTGGAACTTGGAAGGCTTCCATGGCCTGGGCAGCTCATGTCAAGAGCCTAGGGTGATCATGGATGTCACACGTGAGAGTGTTAATTATAAATTAACAACAGGAGTCATGGGTACTAACTCCCCATGTAGGATCTCTGTTCTCAAAAGAGCTATAATATTAACTTTAATGGCAAAACTTAATCCCAAAGATTTGCTTTGCTCTATTGTGTGATATTATGCATTGTATCTTCTAGTTATATCTCAGTGTCATACTCCATTACCTGTGTTTTTAGTTATTTATTTAAGGTTTAGTAAGTGCCTCAAATGGGAAATCACATACATGTCTCTCTGTGAAATTCCTATCTAGTATGTTTTAACATAGGGTCAGATATTTAAAGGCAGCTGAGGAGATTTCTGAGAATGGCAAAGTTCTATGGACTTTGGATTCCAAGATTTGGATTCCAGGCTTTTGTGTATAGCTTTAAAGATGCCCTGATGCAGTCTCTGTGCTGAAAAGGGTAGCTGCAAAAATTGTTCCAGAGAACTAAGGAGCATCTAAATAAAAGCTCAGGTTTTGGGAATTACTGATGACAGGATTCTATGGAATTTGAATTCAAAGATTTGGATTCCAAACTTTTGTATATAGCTTTAAAGAGGCCCTGACGCAGACTCCATACTGAAAAAGGTAGCTACAAGAGTTATAGATTCCAGGATCTGGATTCTAAGCCTGTGTTTGCTTAAAAGCCTCTGAAACAGACACTGTGCTGGACAGGGGAGCTGCAAAGGTGTTCCAAGGAATCAAGAAATTCCTGAGCAATCCATTCATAAGAAGATCCTCTTCAGATCAGTTTCAGCTTAAATAAAAGGGACCTTACCAGGTGCTACTGAACACAACTACTTCTGTGAAATTAGGACTAAACTTCTACCTCTTAAATCTTCACAGCTGAACGCAAAAGACATTCCTGACTGTTCCTATAAGCCAATCAGAAACCTTATAACCCTACTACGCAGGGACACAGACCTTGGCAATGATGGAGACTGCTCCAACCCACAAAGTAAATTTGTTAGACAGGATAGACAGAGACTTACAGACACTCAATAGGCAGGGCCTGCACTACACCCCTCATGAGCAGGAAGCAGTTACAGAAGAGATGATTTGACGGCCATCAACTCCCTTTAGGATTAAGGGGCTGGAGTCTCTGAGAGGGGAATGAATTAGGCAAGTGTGCTGTAGCAGGTCAGACCTATGAGATGAGCCCCTGAAAAATCCAGATGCTGAATGGCTTACTGATGGCAACAGCTATATGAAGGAAGGAGTTAGAAAGACAGACTATGCCATAGTGGATCTTACTCAGACAATAGAAACCCAAACACTACCACACAATACTTTAGCCCAAAAGGCAAAGCTTATTGCATTGACTAGGCCTTTACAACTGGGAAAAGGTTAGTGTGTTAATATATACAGATTGCAGATATGCTTTCCTTGTGTTACATGCACACGCAGCAATCTGGAAAGAGAGGGGCTTACTGACTGCAAAGAATTCCCCTGTTACATATGGAAAAGAGATACTGGCTCTACTTCAAGCAGTACTGGAGCCTTTAGAAGTGGCCGTCATCCACTGCAAGGGATATCAGAAGGGAGATAATTATGTTAACCAGGGAAATGCGTTAGCAGATAGAGCAGCTACACAGCAAAGTTTGGAAATGGCCCTTATACCTCAATCTGTGGAAGTAGCTAAGGAATCTCACTCTACAGAGACTAAGAATGAATGGGCCCAACAGAGGGGCTATACTAAAAATGCAAATAGATGGTGAATGCTAAATCATAGAATTATGCAATTATGCTACCAATGGCCACTCAATGGAAAATTATCAAGGAGATACACAACTCTACCACTTGGGAAGAGACGCCTTAGTACAACTGGTCTCCCGAGCTTTTGGAGGAAAGGGACTAAATATGGTCATAAAGGAAATGACTTGCTCTTGGCCTCTATGTTTACAGAATAACCCTCACCACGTAAGGCCACCTTCCCTGTTGACTCCTGTGCAGAGGAGGGGAACATAAACAGGTGTAGATTGTCAGGTTGATTTTACAAATATGCTCCCAACAAGCAATTATAGGTACCTTCTAGTCTTTATTGTTACTTTTACAGGATGTTACAGGAAGGATAGAGGCCTTTCTAACCCGAATGGAGAAAGCACATGAGGTGTTTAAAGCTGTGTTGAAAGACATCGTGCCACACTTTGGACTCCCATAGTCACTCCATAGTGACAATGGACCTTCATTTATATCCAAAACAACCCAGCAGAACCCAGCAGCTCCTGAGAATAATGATGACCATGCAGGAGACACTGAGGATGGCAGTGACTGAAAGAGATCCAGCTTGTGAAGTGAACTCATTAGATGAGATAGGCAGAGACTTCCAGACCAAGAACAGGCAGGGTCTGCACCCCTAATCAGCAGGAAGTAGCTACAGAAGATGGTGACTCGACAACCATCAACATCCCCTTAAGATTAAAGTCTGGAGTCTCTGAGGGGGGAATGAAGTAGGCAGGCATGCAGGTTAAAATTGATTGAATTTTTTGAGCTGGAAAACCACGCCTTTGCCATGCCCCTGTGTGACCTCATGCCCTACCTGATGCCTTTGTCATGCCCCTGAGTGGCCTCATTCCCCTACCTGGCCACACCTGGGTGCCCAGCAGCCAATCAGGTTAGTTAACCACTCCCCTTTGGAAGTGGGTTAAAAGCTGGGACACGGTGTGGTCCGGACTGCTCTTTTTCCCTGGCCTCCTGCTAGGAAGGGACTTGCTGTAGCCCCGTACCTCCAGGGTACATGGCCTTTGGGCCATGTGCTCTGGGCTTCCTGGCCTAGATGCTCTATCATGTGGCTGGTTCCTGGTGCTTGGTATGAACCCCTAATTACCTCCTAAATAAAGCTCTCAGTCTCCTATGCACCTTTCTCACTGAATAAAATCTTAAAACGTACCATGATGCCTCATTTATCTGTACCGGTATTCAGAATTCTTCTCTAAATAATAGGCAAGAACCCTCTTATGCTTATTAATATCGGGGATTTAGTAATAAGCCCGTGGTGAAATCGTAAGGCACCCCAAATTCCGGTAGCACATGTGGCACCCTGGATAGCATTTCTAGGGAACTTTAAAGGGCCACATTTCAGTGTAAATTTTAGGGGGTCTTCTCTGATTTCAATGGAATAAGGGGCAATTATGAAAAAGGAGATACATCTGGGAATAGTAATTAGTCCAGTGAACCTGCTGGTTTGAAGGGGCAGTAGTCTTGATTATTATTTCACATAGGCTGAAAGAGATATATGGATGTTGCTAGGAAACTGGCACAGTTTTATCTATGGCGTGATCTACACCCTGATTTACATCCTATGCCCTGGCTCCCCTGTCATTGCTGAAAGCCAGGTGGCCACATGGCCCAACAGCCGGAGTCAAGCTCCACCCCCATTCTAAGGGGATTCACTGCTCCTGCTTCCCTGCCCACCCTCCGGCAAAGTTTTAAAAAGACCTGTTCCTGAACACGTCTCTCTCTTCTCTAGCTTCTCTCGTTTCTCTTCTCTCCTCTCTCTCTCTCTCTCTCTCTCTCTCTCTCTCTCTCTCTCTCTCTCTCATACTCTCCTCTCCCTTTTCCCTCTTTGCCCCTTCCCTCTAGTCTGCTGGTTTTCCCTAATAAACCCTTTCCCTTACTCTGGTGTTTGATGTGCTTTGTGACGGCTAACAGGTGTAGAATTTCTAAAATTTCTCTCAGGGCTTTATGACCTCCTTGGTGCAGGGCAGAAGAGATGCCAAAGTGGCTAGGTTAAAAGAAAGAGAGAGGCAGAATAGAGGAGGAAGGTTTAGGAAGAGAGAGAGGCAGTTTTTGTTGTTAACCCAGAGCTAATGAATCAAATATCAACTGGGCGAGACGGTGGTATAGAAAAAGAGGCATTTTTCTTTAAGCTCAGGAGTCAAGATGTTTCTCAAAACTCTCACTGCCTGTAAGGGAAGGAGTGGAGGTGGGATTAGCACTTATTACCCATGTTCACTTAGCCTTCCATGCTTGGAACCTCAGGTAAATATTTGTCAGAATAACACTCACAGAGAGTGGTCAGTTCCCTTTACTGGCACTGTGTGCTAGACTGGGCCTCTGCCTGGTAAAATATATACTGTCTGTTCCTCTACACGAAGAAAAATCGTTGTTCTATACCTCTTAACTGATATTGGATTTGACCCCTAAAATGTGGCCCCTTAAAGTTCCCCAGAAGTCCCATCTGGGTCGCCATATGTTATTGGAATTTGGCCCCCTAAAATATATACAAAATGTGATCCTTTAAAGTTCCCCAGAAATCCCATCTGGGGTGCCATATATGTTATTGGGATTTGGGGTGCCATATGACATCACCATACATTTATTAATAAATCCCCAATATTAATAAGCCCAAGTGGGTTCTTGCCTAATATTTAGTGAAGAATTCTAAATACCGGCATTAATGAATGAGGCAGCATGATACATTTTAAGCTTTTATTTAGTGAGAAAAATGCATAGGAGAGTGAGGGCTCTTTCTAAGAGGGGTAAATATGGGTTCATACCAAGTACCAGGAACCAGCCACATGGAAGAGCATATAGGCCAGGGAGCATAGGGCAGGTTGGCCCAAAAGCCATGCGCCCTGGAGGCACAGGGCTACAGCCAGCCCCCTCCTGGCAAGAAGCCAGGGCGAGGGACTGGAGGAAAAGGGAGGGGGGACACACCCTGTTCCAGGCTTTTAATTCACTTTCAAAGGGGAGTGATTAATTAACCTAATTGGCTGGTGGGCACTCAAGCGTGGCCAGGTAGGGGCATGAGGTCACAAAGGGGTGTGGCGAAGTCGTGGTCTTCCAGCTCACAGACCTAATCAACTTTAACCTGTATGATTGCCTACTTCATTAACCTTGAGTCTTACCTAATAGACCTGATTTCGACAATGAGCCTTCATGATGAGAGTTTTAGCAAAGGTGTTTTTATGCTAGAGAGTGCCAGTTCTGGTTACCACCTAGGTTGGCGACTAGGAAGGTGAAGTTACAAAGAAGCACAGTGGAGGAATAAAATTCTCCCCAGTATACTTCTTCTGAGGTATATACTACATAGGGAGGGTCAGACAGAAGAAACCCAAAAGAGGGAACTTAGGAAGGAAGAGAGGGGGATACCAGAGATACACTGAAATTTGTCTACGCAAGTTCAGGCCACATGGGGACTCTATCCAGTGGTTGTCTGGATTGAAAAACTGCCTGTCTGCAAATCGGATAATTAGACTTTAACTTGGAGCTAAAGAATAAAATATCCAGGAGACACTTGCTAATGGGACAAGCTTGTAGGAATTGAGGAGACCTGCCCAAGTCAGCTTGACATTCACTTACAAGGCAAGGACAAAACCCATCAAAAGTCTTAACTCACAATCTTTATTCTGTCTGGCTTGCCCAGGGATAGAACAAAGAGCTATCAGAAGGGTGGGATAGGTGACTTTTTTTACAGTTGTGGGTTCAAAAGGATGGAATCACCACTCCCTTGCTATTTTATGGTAAAATTGGATCAGGAAGGAGAGGGGCAGAGACCAGTTGGAGGGCCAGGGCTGGATGGCATGGAAATGGCCCAGCTGTTTCCAAACTTGCCTTTGGTGTTAGAGATGATCATAGATAAGGCAGGTGTGGTAGACAGGAACAAAGGCTGGTTCTGAGATGAGGGAGAGCAAGAGCCTGGAATTCCTGGGCAGCAGGGGGAGGCACAGGGAGTGAGACAGTGAGAGCTGGAGTTTTGGCTTTTTAGTGAGAGCTTTGGAAGTTAAGAGAGTTTGAGCCAGAGAACACGAGTGGAGATAGAAGGCTTAGACGTAGGAAATCTCCTTCCACTTTTCAGAAAGCTCACAGAAGTGGTAGAGATCCCAATAATGTCGGGGTTAAATGTGCCGTTAAGTAGCCATTTGGACTTAGTTGTTGAGGTAGGAGACAACTGAGAGGAGGATCAGACTGAACACAGGATGAAGCTAACTGTAGAGTTGGACTGGCATTTATCAGGTGTCCCTGAGATTACCGCCATCTGACAGGAGCATATGGAAATGAAGTAGGCAGGCTTACAGGTTAAACTCAATTAGGTTTGTGAGCTGGAAGAGCACGCCTTTGCCATGCCCCTGTGTGACCTCACGCCCTGCCTGACACCTTTGCCACACCCCTGTGTGACCTCATGCCCCTACCTGGCCACACCTGAGTGCCTACAGGCCAATCAGGTTAATTAACCACTCCCCTTTGAAAGTGGGTTAAAAGCTTGGAACAGGGTGTGCTCTCCCCTCTTATTTTCCCTGGCTTCTTGCCAGTAGGAGGCTGGCTATAGCCCTGTGCCTCCAGGGCGTGCGGCCTTCGGGCTACCCGCCCTATGTTTCCTGGCCTAGATGTTCCTCCACGTGGCTGATTCCTGGTACTCGGTATGAACCCAGATTTACCCCTCTCTCCTATAGGTAAAGTTCTCACTCTCCTATGCATCTTTCTCACTAAATAAAAGCCTAAAATGTACCATGCTGCCTCATTTATTTATGCTAGTATTTAGAATTCTTCTCTAAATATTAGGCAAGAACCCTCTCAGGTTTATTAACATTGGGGATTATTAATAAGCATATGGTAATATCGTATGGCACCCCAAATTCCAGTAATGTATGTGGCACCCCAGATGGCACTTCTGGGAAATTTTAAGGGTCCACGTTTTCGTACAAATTTTAAGGGCTCATTTCCGATATCAGATATAGAGGGTGGAGTTGTCACCCATGCACCCACTGGAGCCAGGGCATAGCCCGTAGAAGGGAAATGGGGTTGAGTTGTCACCCACGCCCAGTGTTGCCCAGACACAGAGTCCTCAGAGGCACCAGCCATAGGAGTTGTGGTCCCTGGTGCCAGGACTTTGGGGTGAAGTCGTGTAGAACCACAACCCATAGCATCATAATGAGAGGATCCTCCACCCGCCCCATCTTACCTCTGGAATTTTGTAGTGCCAGTGTGTGGATGGAGATTGCAAAGCATTCAGCGGCAAAGAAGGAGGTCTAGGGGCTGGTTTTAGTGGTTGGCAGAAATCCAGGATCCCAAAGCAGCTCACATCTCCAAGGGGAGAGCAAGGTCAACCTGGTCCTGGGTTTCGGCCCCAGTGAAAGTAAAGGCCACCACTAAACACAGCAAACACTGGAGTAAGGGTAAAGGTTTATTGTTGGGTGGGGGAAACCGACAGGCTGCCTCACCATGCACTAGAGAACAGCCTGCTATTACTTGTGTTTACTCATTCTGTTTCAATTTTGGTCAAATATTCGGTCTCTTATTTATTTAAAAAAAAAAAAAAACATGGTGCATGGGTGGTTACACATGTTAAGACTGGAAGGAAAGGAAGTGAGTGAAGGAATCAGTTAGTAGAACTGAAGATGTCTTGCTTTGAGTTTGGTGACCTGGGGCAAGGACAGATCTTATGAGCATCAAGGACCCTTAAAAGGGAATGGTTTCAAGAGCGGGGAGAAGGCTCTAGAGTGTTTCAAACCCAGAAGATCCACATTTTCTTTAAGAAGTTGAATTTATAGAAATGAACTTTATTGAGATATTGTTTACATATTCTGTGCAGACTCATTTTAAGTGGCTGCTCTGTGGAGAGCCATTATTTTTCCTTATTCTTTTATTCTTTTCTGTTAGGAATTTTATCCAAAAAGTAAATTTCCCTTTATTTCAAAAGTGAACATGATGCATAATTTTGGCCAGTCACTGGATCTGAGAGTCTAAACACTTTGGTTTTTCTCATCTTGATCAGTCACTTGCATGCTTTTGTTTTTCCTGAAATATCAGCTTATGCCCCTTGTCTTCTTTTCTTTTGAAGGCCTGTGTTTGCATGCAAATGGTTGTTACATGCTTTTGAAATATATTTTTGTATTACATTAAATACATAGAATTTTTATGTATGTTAGACATCATCTATGGACTTTATCTTTTAATTTTGATTTTCTCCCTCAATTTAAAATATTTTGATATAATCAAAATAATATTTTCTTACACAGCATTTAGATGATTTTTCTCCCTATAGCTTTAAGATATTGGTACATAAGTGAGACAGTCTTTTTCTTCAACGTGATCCGGGTGCCATGTGCCTCTTACACAGTATTTCTAGTTTGGAGGCTGCCCAGAATCTGAACCCCCTTCTTATGTTTAGTAATTACAGATTGTTTACTTTTGCTAGGCAGGCAGAGCTCAGCTCTTGCTTTCTTATTTCTTTTTAAGGTTTCTTTACTCATTGGAAAGTCAGAGAGGGAGAGAGAGACAGAGAGAGAGAGAGAGAGAGATCTTCCATCTACTGGTTCACTCCCTGGATGGTTGCAACAACCAGGGCTGGGCCAGGCTGAGCTGGTAGCCAGGAGCTTCATCTGGGTCTCTCACATGGATGGTAGGGGCCCAGGCACTTGGGCCATCTCCTGCTGCCTTTCCCCAGGCTATTAGCATTGAGCCCTGTTGGAAGTGGAATGTCCAGGATACAAACCAGTGCCCATATGGGATGTCAGTGATGTAGGTGGAGGCTCTGTCTGCCACACCTCAATGCCGGCCTTCAGAGCCTACTTCCTGATCTGAAGTTCTGAAATCCAGATCCTTGCTTTCCCAGTTCTCTTTGCAATAAGAACCAAATACTGGCGATTTGGTCAGTTTGAGCCTCCCATTCAGGGATTTGCATCAGATGGTCGTGATGTGAACACGTGGACTCACCGAAATAGCAGCTGTAGCACCATTCTTAGCCCAGTCAATGGTGGCCAAGGTGCTACTGGGAAAGCCCATGACCTGTGCCTCCTTGAGAGCAAGGTAAACTCTTCCATGTGCTCCTATTTAAGAGTAAGGGAGTGACTACACCCTGGTTTAGGGTGGTACCAGGGATGACCCAGGCTGGTTTTGTGGTATGAACGTGGCAGTGCCCGTCTGGCTGCTCTTCGTCTGTTCTTGCTCATTTTGTGGACCTCGTGGTCTAGCTCAGCCCTTGACTCTTAGAGTTCTCAACCACTGTTTTACAAAACAGTTATTTCTTTACCACTTATCCAGTGCATTTCTACACTCAATCTTTTTAGTATACACACGGACACTTTTTCTACTATCACTGCTTTTATGGTTTACTTCCAAATCTTTTAAATATTAAAATAATTTGGAGTTGATCTGGAAATGAGAAATGAAGTTGGGAATCCAGCTGCTACTTATTTTAACCTCAAATGGTTAAATATTGTCCCAGATTCTCTTAGTAAACAATTTATTACCCCTAGCAATATTTGCAAACTACAACATATTCAAAGCCCCAGATGTACTTCTGTAATTCATTCTTGGTCGTATATTTCAGTGTGTATTCATGTAAATATATATAAATTTTAATTTCTATAGTTTTTGATTCATTTTTAAAAAGGGTTAGCCATGTGCTATTTTCTCATGTTTTAGAATTCTTATCAGCTTATTCTAGCTAAACATCATGTTGCTAAATCCTTTTGCATTAACATTGTTATTTGTGTTCTTTTTGTAGGTTAAAATAATGATGATTTGAAGAACTGGCATTTTAATGGATGTCAGGCTTGTTGAATCTTCCTATTTAACAGCAAGATAAGCTGTTCCATATAGCTCTATTCGAGAATAAGGCAAACTTTTTCAGATTTTTCTGAAAAAAGAACATCATTTTCCCTTTCTCTACCCTACTTCTTTCTGATTATAACAATGCACTCATGTGCCTTTAAAAATTACGTGTGATGCAATCCATCACTGTCATTCTGTTCGATGATCCTCTGTTCTCCCATTTGACTAGTGAGAGCCCTACAAAACAACTCCTATGTCCTTTTGACATGACTCCATTAATCTTTGAACATTGCCCCCATTAATCCATCAGGCTACCTTCCTAGTATGGGTGGGAAATTGAATCACATATAATTGAATTGTAGAATGGAATAAAATGAAACAAGCTCCACCCATCCCTTTATGTTGTATACAATAGTGTACCTATTACTCCATGCTTCTCTCTCAAAATTGTTTCATTTTCTTCTTTTCCAATAACAGCTGCACAGATCCTGTTCTGTTTTTACTATTGTTTCATATATTTACAATAGTCAGCAATAATTCTCACTGTCTGTTTTAAATTATTTTGTGACTTTCAGAGCCTCACTTGCCTGGAATTTACTTTGCTTGGGACAAACTTAATAATCACTCTGGTAAGTTTCTGTAGGGATTACTAGAAAGCTGTAACTTTCAGTTATACATGTTTAGAGATCTATTTTACTGAACTGAGATTTGATTATATAAGATTAGACCTAAAATATAGAACTGTCTCCACAAATCCTGAAGTGAGTTTTGTTTATAATTCATCCTGTTAAAAGAACACTCAAATATATTCCATTATTTAAAAATCTGTTAATAGAGAAAAACTTTTAATGAAAAGCATCCATCCCTTACCTCATTCTTTTCCACCCCGGTCCCAAGTCTAGAAAAAATTAATTGAATCTGTTTCTAATAATTCAGGAAGTTACTCTCATCTCTCTAAACATGCGTGCAACATGGCTTCTTTATTTATCAATCTTAGACATACATACTGCCTTCCTATTTTGATAGAAGAGGGCTGAGTGAAAGTAACACAATTTTTCTTTTTCATTTCTATTCCCAATATCATTATCATATTTTTCAAGGTTCTCTATTGGATACCTATGTGGCTTGAAGAAATAAGGTCATATTAACTTGCTAGACATGCCATAGCAAAGTGTCACAAATTGGGTGGCATAAGCAATGGAGATTTATTGTCTCAGTGTTGCAGACTGGAAGTCTAAAACCAAGTTGTCAGCAAGGCGGATTCCCTCCAAGGACTGGGAAGAAGGAATGTATTCCAGGCCTTGCTCTTTGGATTCTAAACATCTGTCTTCTCCTGTGTCTTTTCACGTCATATTCTCTGTATGTGTCTGTCTCTGTCTCCTGATTTCCTTTTTTTATGAAGTCACTAGTTGTACTGTGTTAGGGCCTATCTTAATGGATTTGCTTTAGCATGATTATCTTTGCATAAATTCTATTTTCAAATAAGGTCAAATTCTGAGGTTGTGGGAGATAAGACTCCAACACATTGTGGTGTTTTGCTTTTGGCAACTTAATGTATAACAATGATTATGACTTTATTTCCTGTACAACTGAGGTTAGAAATTCTCTCTGTACACTCCCCTTTGTAATATCATGGTCATACATTCTTAGAGCCCAGAACTCTCTCCCAATTTGTTGTCTGTGTTTATTTTGAATTGCCAAGGGTGATCCGTTTATATCCTATTTATAAGCATCTTTAAGCTTTTCATTATATACCTACAGCTTGATTTCAAAATTTGAAATTCCATAAATAATATTTTATTACTGTCATATAAGCTATTTATTATAAAGTGGCACCTTAACTGCTAGTCTTCAAAATGGTAAGAAAATACGTTTTTTAAATATAATTATTTAAGAAGTTGAGAGAGATAGAGTTGAAGATAGAGAGAAAAGGGCCGGCACCATGGCTTCCTTGGTTAATCCTCTGCCCGTGGCGCCGACATCCCATATGGGTGCCAGGTTCTAGTCCCGGCTGCTCCTCTACCAGTCCAGCTCTCTCCTGTGGCCCAGGAAGGCAGTGGAGGATGGCCCAAGTGCTTGGGCCCCTGCACCTGTATGGGAGACCAGGAGGAAGCATTTGCTCAGCCAAATGCTTGCCCTAAATTTCTGTACACTTGACCCATCCAGTCTGTGGGATTTTGTCACTTCAACCTGAGCAGACTAGTATCGACTCTCTCCCTAGATTTTTGCCTCTGGAAGCTTCTTTTCCTAACTCCATGCTGTAAACATTGACTTCCCAGACCACTGATATGTATTCCTCTCTGCTGTCATGCACGGGATCCATGGTTTCCAAAAATCCCAATCCCATCTCTCTTGACTTCCTCTCAAGAATACTCACGTACATCCTCATGTAGCTTCCTGGAAATGTGAATTTTCAAGATATATTTTCTTAGTCTCTGAATGTTGACTTTACCACCATTTTGCCTTCACATTCTTTATAGTTTGAATAGATAAAGATTTATAGATAAAAAATATTTTCCCATGACATTTTCTTCAAATATTGCTAGTATTATAAAAGTATATATTCTGGTTTTTCATAGGAAATTGGCTTGTTTGTTCATTTTTCTCCTTTGTATTTTAATCTGGAAGATTTTAGACTCTTTACTCTTGGTGTTCTTATCTCACAATGATGTACCTGGTTTCTGTTTTGAACAACTTATAATATTCTTTTAATCTCAAGATGTGTCATTCATAGGAACCGGTTTGTAGAAGCTCTGAGAAGCCAAATTTAGGACAATTTTAGTGTCTGGTGTAAAAATGGTAACAACAGATAACAATATATTAAAAATAAAAATTAATGAGTTCTTAGTATTATTTGAAGGGGGGTGGAGAGAGAGAGAGAGAGAGAGAGAGAGAGAGAAATGTGAATGACAGAAATTGAAAGCATCATTTTACTACTCTCAATAAGATGATTGAATTTAAGCCAGGATTGTCAATGAATGTCAAAGCCAGACTAGAAGTGATTGTGAATTAAGACCTTGGTAATCTCAAAATGTCATCTTGCACATTGCTTCTTGATTAGACCAGGGAAGGAAGGTATACCTCCCCAATAGATATATCCACTGTTCCACATTTTAATCAAATTAGCATCACCAATGTTAGGAACAGTATTTACATTTCCAAAATATTTTATTTCCTGTCATTTATTTTACCTCAATGCCCCGTTTTGCTTTTTATTGTTATAAATGTAGTTTCTTTTCAAGTAACTCTGAGAACTGAAATTACGGTTTTAAACACTGTTTTATTCATGAATACTCTCTTTCCTTCTTAAACATGAGTTCAATATGACACTATTGGTCTTTTTCTTGCTTTTCCTGCAGGTCTGATCCAACTCACTAATATCTCCTGGTAGCCAAGGGTGAGGTAAGAGATAATCATTAGAACCATATGGTAAGTGAGGTTTAACCAGTGGGCTCAGTGCAGGGTGAGTGCTAGAAGGTGACGTCAGTGAGGGTAAGCTCCCCGGGCTGAGCGCTGTCTGGTGTCTACAGGTGCAAGGTCTCTCCCAGTATACGCAGGGCAGGTTGCTTCCCACCCTGGCTGTAGTATCCCTGCATGTTTTGTGAGCTGTGGTTTCACCTAAACTGCTCCAGTCAAAATTCCTCTCATAACTTTCCATCCCCTAGAAACTTTTGAGTCTTTTTGTCCTCAAAGGACATCTCTCTAGCTCTTCTGTTTTTGTAGGTTTATAGTACTTTCCTCCTTTATTGTTGTTTTTCAATCCATTTTTGCTGCAGTAACCACCAACCACATTACCTCAGTGGCTTACGACATAGATTTATTTCCCATTTAGATCATGTGAGGGTTCTGGGTCAGCAGCTGCTCTGCTTGGCAATGCTGAGCTTGGCTGGGCTCCCTGTTCCTACTGATTGTGGGGTCCAGAGTAAAGGAGCAGCCCTTAACTGGGACATGCTGTTCCTAGAACAGAGAACAGGAACACAAGGGAGCCCGTGTCAAGCCACATAAGCCCATTTTGAGGTTTAGATCAGAATGTGTCATTCACACTTCCACTTGTGTTCCATTGGTCAAAGAAAATCATACGGCCATTCCAAGGTTATCAAATGAGTTAGACATCAAGAGACAAGCACGGCCACGGTGGGGCAGAAATGTGGACAAAGAATAATAATTGTGAACAAATAATACAACTTTTCAACATCAGTTCAATAGAGCTTGGAAAGAGGGTAAGGAAAAAGAGTAGGCAACCTACAATTCCTACAAATTTGATCAAAATGCTTAATGTCTCTGTGACTGAGTTTCTCTGTGCTTAAAATGGAGGTGAAAATAGTACTGCCATCAAAATATTGTTTCAAGATTAAATGAATAGATATGGGCAAAGACATTGGATCAGTGCCTTGCTTAGAGTAGATACTTAGCAGATAAGAGTTGTCATGATTTTGAATATGAACACAATCAACTTGAGGAAGAATATCTTTTTGGAAGCCTTACAATATTCCTTCATAAAAATAATCCTCAAAAAATGAATACATTTAAATAGTGGAAAACTTGAGCACTTGAAACTCTTGAACATGCCCACCCTTGCAAAACACCCCACTGTACAGTGGGTTCGCAGTTAGACGATCTGGGGGATATGGAGTGCCATGCCTATTTTTGGAATAAAGTGATTCATTATTCAAATTCGGAACTCCCAGCACTAACAATAATCTTGCATCTATCGTTTATGTTGTATGAAAATTAAATATTAAACAAAGTTGACAATTTGGCAGTGTTGCAAAGCTTCATTCTGCATCTGGATTCTCTGAGCAAAAGTATGTAAAGGAAAAGGAATGTGATTATTTTTGCTCCATTATTCTTGGAAAGATAGTATCAAATAAACGTTTGAGAGTTTACAATGATTTTTCCCAGCTTGAGGGTATATTTGTTCCTTTTCATTTCTTGTTTGTTTTTGTTAAATGAAATTTATTTATAGTCTTCTAACGAGTTTACCATTTTTGGCATGTGCTTTATCCTTTTAATGTTTTTGTGTTTCATGCCCAAATTATCTGTCTTTGTGATAAATCTCTAGGAATATATGCTTACACTGCAAAAATTCAAAGAATTCATGAATTTCATAAGCCAAAATTCAGTGTCTTCCTTAATTCATATCAAAAAGAAAATATATTTTTAAACATTATATATACATATTTGGGGTACAAATATATATATATACATATTTGGGGTACCCAACAACAGTAAGAAACTTAAATGTAGAGTCACCCCAAATTTGCTTACTACCGATAAGGCCCTATTTTCTCTCAGGGAAGAATGACAAATTATCTGTAAATATTTATGTATAGTAATAAAGGCAAATATTATTAGCCTTTCAGACTTGGATGCCATTGTGGATTGAGTTAAAAATAGATACTTCTTTTACTCACGTACAGTACTTTTGCTACTTACAGTAGACTTTTCAGAATAGGAGAGGGTGAGTGAATATACATATCCAATTCTAGCATGAGGGAGAAAGAGATTTAAACTTGAAAGAAACAAAAACAAGTCCTAATTTTGAAATATATGAAGTCCAGAAATGATTTTTATGTACTAAATGTGCAGGAGGAAGTAGCAATGAGGTACTTAATAATAGCAAAAACCACCCAGAATATGCAAATCATTGGGTTGACTTGCAAATTCTCTGAATTTGACTTTTTTGGAAGTGATCACAGGGCTGTGCTCAGCAGAAATGAACTTCAGAACTTTCTGTTGAAAACATGGAAATAGGAGAAATGCAAGGATTATGGGTCTTGAACGTTATAGTGAACTGACTTGTGAAGTGCCAACTTTCACACTGCACACTTCAGGTTTTCTGACAAACACATCTATGTTCATATTTCAAACAATGGCATTAGTTCTTTCTCATTGGCCTATGGACTTTGTGATTATATATTTTGTTGTTGTTGAAGATTTATCTTACATGAAAATTAAAAGCATGTAAGAACTAATAGTTTTACCTGATTCATTGGACTACCTGTGGTGTGTCCTTCAACACAGCTCGTTTATATCTGCAATATGCGTATTCTGACATAAAATGTCCCCATGTTTGCAAGTGTAGCCTGTGATGGGTATTTAAGACAAGCTGCGTTATGACAGTGCTATCATCACATTTTGTTATAAGCACGTCCAAGACTTCCTTCAAAGGAAAAAAATACATATTTGAGCCATCAAGGGGATACCACCCTGCTCCACAGTTTTTGAATTTCCCTTTAGTTTATGGGGATAGGGAAACACATCTGAGCTGATTGTCGACATCTGGTAATTTGTAGGGTCTTGAAGCAATTACATTAGCCTTGCAGCAGTGTAATTGAATGCAGAATGTGGTCTCTCACTGCATAACTATGCATCCCGAAGTATAGTTTGCAGAACAGAGTTCTGGCAGCTTCCAAGCAGCATGAAGCATTTCAGCTGCACTTGTCTCAGCATTATGGTAATGGTACCCTGTCTTGGAGGCTAAGCATGTGGACAATCAAAAAGGGTAGAGCTACTGAACTGAAAGTATGTGAGACACAAAGTGTTTCTTGGAATGGAATAAACTAAAAGAAGTGCCTTGGTTTATTTTATACTTTGCCTACTTAAGAGACAGCTCTTGAGTCTCCTACACAGGACAAGGAGAGAGCCATGTGCCTGTGCCTGCAAATTTTACCCATAATCACATGCCCAAACTTTGGGCCAGGGCTGCTGCAGTTAACAAGAATTTGCTAACACCTCCTATGTCCACACACCGTGCTAGATTCAGTAGGGCACACTACAACAAAATAAAGGATGACAACATGAAATATGAGGCAAATGACCTTCCTGTGCACTAATGGTAGACTGCAAATTGGTGAATATGGATTAGAATGACTGTGTCACATACAAAGATCCTGATAGCCCATTTTTAAAAAATGTAATCTAGAGCAATTATTGCACAAATGACTGAAGAAACATGAATAGTGACCTTCATTTTAAATGACTTATATTTGTGACTCCTTGGAGATAATTCAAATGTCTATCACCAGGAGAGAAGCAAACAGGACAGAGCATAAAAGCATCTCATCTAGCAGTTTAAGTGAATTAAAGAGGTTTATAAATAGCAAAGTGCCTAAATCATGATTCTGAGGTAAAAAGAAGTAAAATGAACAAAATGCTATTTATGTATGTAAGGGAAACAAGCACATCAATACTGAGTAAAAGGTTGTATTAAAGTACAGAAACTGTGATGATGACCCTGTTAAGGATTTTGGTTGTCTCTGAAGATGGGAAAGGGTAAAATGAGATAAAATTGGCTTAGATTACTCTCTAATGACAGAAGCATTTTAAAGTGACAGCACTTTAATCCAGGCTCATCCAGGACGTCTGGGTTCTGTGGTTCTTGGTTAGAGCAGGCTTTGTCTTTCTTGTGTGTTGCAAGCATTCATTGTCCCTGCCTTCCTGGCATTTGCAATCCAGGTTGGGATCCTTGTCTACTGTACATAAAACAACTGGAAAATAATCAAGTAGGAAATTCAGCCTCAGGGCTTCTTTCTGCAATCCTACTTCAAAGAAGAAAGACAGGAACTCCCAAGAGTCCCCAAAAGCCTTTCAGGAAACACAAATTCAGAATTATTTTGATGATAACAATAAAATAGCATTTTCTATTTTTGCTTTCATGCTCTGGAGAGCATACAATGGAGTTTTTCAGAAGATATGTGATGCGGGATATTGCAACCAATTGAGTACAGAATCCGATAAGAGAATCCAGCTGCCTCTCCCAAGGCAGGCATTACAGATAGTTGTGAAAATCTAAAGCAATATATTTCTTCTCAGTAAACATTTTTTAATTTGGAAAATACAGTTTTCAAAACAATTAAAGTATGTTTTTACATAGCATGTAGGGAGTTTATTGTTCTTTTAAATACATAAATACATGAATGTTTTATATGTGCTCAGTTTTTAATATGAATAACTATAACTTCTGTCAACATAAGTCCCTTTGAATTCTCAGTCATTTTAAGTAGTGTAAAACAGTTCTGAGACCACAAGGCTTGAGAACTGGATGGGATGATTCTTCAACAGGATTTTGGACGATATGGTATGAAATTCTTCAGAGGGAAGAGGAATGCATTTCAAGTGGGTGGAACACATCAGAATCAAACCAAGTTAAGTAAAATAAGGGTAGAGAGAATTTTGCCTCTGAAGGAAGAGACTAGCGTAAGAATTTTTTTTGGTCTTTTTTTTCTAAACTTTTATTTAATGAATATAAATTTCCAAAGTACAGCTTATGGATTACAATGGCTCCCCCCCCACTATAACTTCCCTCCCACCCGCTACCCTCCCCTTCCCCACTCCCTCTCCCTTTCCATTCACATCAAGATTCATTTGCAATTCTCTTTATATACAGAAGATCAGTTTAGTACATATTAAGTAAAGATTTCAACAGTTTGCCCTCACATAGAGACACAAAGTGAAAAATACTGTTGGAGCACTAGTTATAGCATTAAATCACAATGCACAGCACATGAAGGACAGAGATCCTACCTGATATTTTTTTTAAAAAATTGATTAATTATCTATGCAATTTCCAATTTAACACCAAGTTTTTTTTTTTCATTTTCAATTATCTTTATATACAGAAGATAGATTCAGTATATACTAAGTAAAGATTTCATCAGTTTGCACCCACACAGAAACACAAAGTGTAAAAATACTGTTTCAGTACTAGTGATAGCATTACTTCACATTGGACAACACGTTAAGGACAGATCCCACATGAGACGTAAGTACACAGTGACTCCTGATGTTGACTTAACAATTTGACACTCTTGTTTGTGGCGTCAGTAATCTCCCTAGGCTTTAGTCATGAGTTGCCAAGGCTATGGAAGTCTTTAGGGTTCGCCGACTTTGATCTTGTTTCGACAGGGTCATAGTCAAAGTGGAAGTTCTCTCCTCCTTTCAGAGAAATGTACCTCCTTCTTTGATGGCCCCGTACTTTCCACTGGAATCTCACTTGCAGAGATCTTTCATTTAGTTTTTTTTTTTTTTTTTTTTTTCCAGAGTGTCTTGGCTTTCCATGCCTAAAATACTCTCATGGGCTCTTGAGCCAGATCCGAATGCCTTAAGGGCTGATTCTGAGGCCAAAGCGCTACATGCTCAATTGGACTTGCCCCAAATGATGGAGTTAGAATCATGCCAGGGGATTCCAATACAATCCCATCAGGGTGGCATGTACCAATGCCATCTCTCTAGTCCAAGTGATCAATTTCAGTTCAGAATTGATCACACTAATAGGTCTAAGAGTCAAAGGGATCACACAAACAAGACTAGTGTCTGCTAATACTAAGAATTTCTTTTTTGTCAATAATTACTTGGTAGATATTTGTCATTTTTGAAGTTCTCTGCTTGGCATTGGGACATCTGTAAATATAAATATCATCATCATTCCTGCAAAAAAAAACCCCGAAATTTAATTCATATCTAATCACAGGGTATTACAATAGGCATAGCTATATTGTGAAATGAAAGAATCAAGCACATTACAACAGAGCTTTGGTTTTTCCACTAGCATTTTACTACTTTGGAGAAATAAGTAAGTATGAATTTGCAAACTAATGGCCCATTTGGTAAAAACTCCTTAAGTAGTCCTTCTTTGACCCCATGAGCTCTGTGTCAATCAGGACCAACAAGGTAACAGAGAGGTGACAGATGCAGCTGATTAAAACAGAAAGGTGTTTCTCCCTCATGCCACGTATTCACTGCAGGTTGGTGGGAGGCTCTTCTGTGTGTATTTATTACACACAGTTTTATCGTCCCACAAACTCCACGTACATCATCATGTTTCCCTTTGACAGTGGAGAAGAGGTTGGAAAGTTAGGCGCTAAAAATGATTACAAAGCTTGCCTGGAAGAAAGACATAAACCCTCCACTCATATTTCATTGGACAAAACTAGTCTGACAAGCCTGTGCTTTTTCTGGGGACCAAGAATCCAGTGGAGAATCCATTTTCAACTAGGTATGACAGCTTGTATAAAATTGTCCAGAGAGAGAGCTTACTCAGTGTTCTAGGACTACTTCTGGAAAGCAAGTCCAACAAATCAGGCAACCAATTAAATGATGAACCAAACAAAATAGCAAAAAGAGGATGTACTGCAAATTCAGTTTATAAACATATTAACCAACTTTTCACTTACTGTGTGCAAGCAATAGTGACTTTTGCTTTGCCTGAACGATTGTACTAAATCAATATCCCTATATCAAAGATATTAAAAAGTAAGAAAATGTTTTAAAAATGTGAATCTTGGCCTCTTGTTCTAGGATAGAATAATTTCTCCCCAGTAAGACTTAGAAATTGGATCACTTTGGCTTATTCCCCAGGAAAGCAACAACAGGTGTGGAAGGGACCCTCAGAAGGAAAAAATGTAGCCATCATCTGCTTTATTCTGGCATGCAAGGAAGGCTCTGGGATTCTCACTTCATTTCTTCTTGTTTTTATTACTTCTAACATTCCTCTTAGTCAAATTCAAGGTTCTGCCTTGAATTACACATTCTAGCTGCTTGTATTCATAGAGGTTTAGGCTTACACTCAATTGTGAGTCTATGTTTCATTTCATCCAGTACAATGTGAGTGTGGTGATTATTTAAATGGTCTGGAGAATTCTGAGCCCATGAGCTTCTAAGCAGAAATAGCCAGGTTTTTTTTTTTTATTATTCTGGAACTAGCAGCAGAGCATCCATTCAGTTCATGAGGCCGTAACTAACCTCTTTCAGCGTGCCCTTTTTCCTCTTGAATGATCCACATTCAATATCCTTGAAGTCTTAGGGCTGTGGGGTTTGAATGATGGCCAAGTCAATTAGAAAAGTACCCACCATTTTAATCCTTATTACACTAATATTCCTTTTAAAAGTGAAGATGGGGGGGTTGTAGAAAGTTGTAATCAATAACCACAGAGAAATTCCATTTGAATATTCATTCAAGAAGAATTTGAGAACAAAATACACTCTAGTAACAATTTGATCTATATGTAAATTAGTAGGTTTCCTGCCTTATATTAAGGAAAATATATACGGTGTATTTTAATTATTTAAGAGGCAGAGTGACAGAGAGAGGGGCAGAGAAAGAGATCTCCCCTCTGCTGCTTAAATCTCCAAATGGCCACAATGGCTGGAATAGCCCAGTCCTATGTCAGCAGCCTGGAGCTCTATCCAGGTCTCACATGCAGGTGAAAGAGTTACAAATAATTGGGCCATCTTCCACTGCTTTCCCTCTTGCATCAGTCTGCAGCTGGATTGGAAGCAGAGCAGCTTGGACTTGAACTGGTGTTCTGATATGGGATGCCAACATTGCAAATGTTGTCCACTATTCCACGATGCCAGCCCCAGGAATATATTTTTAAAAGTCATATAACTAGCCATTTTCTTAAGATGACAATATTTAACAAATACTCATACAGTTACTACTTGTTATGATTTGAATGTGACCCCCAAGTTTCATGTTTTGGAATGTTGATCCCTCTAATGTTGAAAGTGGGAGTTTTAGGAGGCAATCAGATCATGAAGGCAGAATCCTCAGGAGTAGAATCATGCCTTTATTGTGGGAATGGGTTGCTTATCACAGGAGTAGCTTTGTTATGAAAGTCCGACCTCTCCTACTCTTTTTTCTCACATACTCCTTTGCCTGTGACTACTGCCATGTTTTGATGTAAGAAGGGTCTTGCCTCACAATCTTAGACTTCCCATCCTCTAGAACCACAAGCCAAATACACTTCTATTGATCATAAAGAACCCAGTTTATAGGAGTGTGAAGTGAGCTAAGATACTGATGTGGGCAGGTAGATAGTGTTAGCTGGCAGAAAGCAGCTGTTGTTTGACAGCCCCCGTTGACACATGTTGCAGCACAGGCCACCACTTGACTGCCCTAGCTGACCTGTGGTTTGACAGCTCTGGTCAGCCATGGGACAGCTCTGGCTGGCTGGTGCAGTAGCTGTTGTTGGGCTCTGCATGACAGCCCGACCTGGCCCACATGACAGCCCAATCTGCACCATTCAACCTCTCTTTTTTGTGTACCATCCAAACCTGCCTTCCTGTGCACCAGGAAGCTCTCCACACCCCTTTACTGTGTAGTGGAAACTTCAAGTTCCACAATCTTGAAAATGTAGAACCAGCACCAGCTGAAAATATCCAATATGACTGCAGAATGTAGTTCCACAATGAACTTTGTATCATTATAATGTAATTATAATAACATTGTCATAGCAGACACTCTCACTTCCATCATGCACCTAATGCAATGAAACTTTAGATATTTCCAAGAAAGTACATGGAAATTGGTGATATTCAAGCCCTGCCTCAAGCCCCACCCATTCTGAATATTCAGTAAATCTTACTCCAGGCACAACCACCATGCCTCTCAATGATATGAAAGGATAAGGTGAATGTCAAGGAAGACTTTAGGTTTTGTTTTGGGGTCTTCTTGGTGTTTTGCAAGTTTTTGTTTATGCTCTCTCTTTTGAGCTTGTTTTCACTTTTCTTTTGCTTAAACAAACCCTGCTTCCCTGCATACGTTTGTGCTTCTATATGGAAATCGTTCATGCATAGTAGATATTAACTAAGGATTTCATCAGTTTGCACCCACACAGAACATAAAGTGTAAAATACTGTTTCAGTACTAGTATTAATTAACATTGAACAACACATTAAGGACAGAGATCCTACATGAGGAGTAAGTTCACAGTGACTCCTGTTGTTGACTTAACACTTTGACACTCTTGCTTATGGCATCAGTAATCTTCCTAGTCATGAGATGCCAAGGCTATGAAAGCCTTTTGAGTTCGCCGACTTTGATCTTATTTAGACAAGGTCATAGTCAAAGTAGAATTTCTCTCCTCCCTTCAGAGAAAGGTACCTCCTTCTTTGATGGCCCGTTCATTATACTGGGATCTGACTCTCAGAGATCTTTCATTTTGGTCATTTATTTTTTTCCAGAGTGTCTTGGCTTTCCATGCCTAAAATGTTCTCATGGACTCTTGAGCCAGATCCGACTGCCTTAAGGGCTGAATCTGAGGCCAGAGTGCTGTTTAGGACATCTGTCCATGAGTCTGCTGTGTATCCTGCTTCCCATGTTGGATCATTCACTCCCTTTTTATTCTATCAGTTAGTATTAGCAGACACTAGTCTTGTTTGTGTGAACCCTTTGACTCTTAGACCTATCAGTATGATCAATTGTGAACTGAAATTGATCACTTGGATTAGTGAGAAAGTCTTTCAAGTTCATGAAAATTGAGCTGTTATATTATCTATCATTTTCATTTCTATGATTGGGTAAGTTAAAAATAGTGACTGCTTTAAATGAATAATTTTTATTTAATGAGGTTAAATATTTTCCCCTTGATTTTTTATCTTTGTGTATCTGCATGACTTGTCATTTATGTCTTTAGCCTGTTTCCCCTGAGACTCTGCATGTTTTCTCTGCTGTTTCGTGAAAGCTTTCTATATGTTATGGATAGCACATGTTAAACTATTTCTTAGGGCTGGCGCTGTGGCTCATTTGGTTAACCCTCTGCCTGAGGTGCCGGCATTCCATATGGGTGCTGGGTTCTCATCCTGGTTGCTCCTCTTCCAGTCCAGCACTCTGCTGTGGAATGGGAAGGCAGTGGAGGATGGCCCAAGTACTTGGGCCCCTGCACCCGCATGGAGACCAGAAAGAAGCGCCTGGCTCCTGGCTTCAGATAGGCATAGCTCTGTCTGTAGCAGCCATTTGGGGGGTGAACCAACGTAAGGAAGACCTTTCTCTCTCTCTCTCTCTCTCTCTCTCTCTCTCTCTCGCTCTCTCTCTCTCTCGCTCTCTCTCTCTCTCTGTCTAACTCTGTCAAATAAATTAAAAAAAAAAAAAGATTTTTCATATAGTGCCATTCTTTTATTTCTACAATTAAATTTATTAAACATGGCTGTATCGCTTTTGTTTATTGTTATAATCAACCTTTCTGTTAATGGAATGTTTACATAATACTCTGTCTACATTTCAACAATCCTACCAAAGACCAACGGTGAAAATAGGGTACATAACTTAGCTTACAAACTGAGGTGCTCAGACACATCTATAGGATTTCTAACAAATCGGTGAAGACCTATTTTCCTTCCTAAACCCAGTATACTACCTTAAAGGAAAAAGAGATTGACTTGGAAGTAGAAATGAAAAATAATTTCTTTGGAGATGGTTGTTGTCTTTGTGGTACTTTTTGCTCTCCCTACTTGTAATATAGAATAGATGGCTGGCACCGTGGCTCACTAGGCTAATCCTCTGCCTGCCGCACTGGCACACCGGGGTTCTAGTCCCAGTCAGGGCATCGGATTCTGTCCTGGTTGCTTCTCTTCCAGTCCAGCTCTCTGCTGTGGCCCAGGAGTGCAGTGGAGGATGGCCCAAGTGCTTGGGCCCTGCACCCGCATGGGAGACCAGGAGGAAGCTCCTGGATCCTCACTTCGGATTGGTGCAGCACGCCAGCCATGGCAGCCATTTGAGGGGTGAACCAACGGAGGGAAAACCTTTCTCTCTGTCTCTCTCTCTCACTATCTTACTCTGCCTGTCAAAAAAATATATAGAATGGGGAGTGTGGTATTTTTCCTTACTTTAAACTAATGGGAAGGACTTGAATATATGACTTCTGTCTCTAGAGCTCAGAAAAATCAACCACTTAGGTCATATTGCAAATGCCTAAAATGCTACGGTGATATGATTTAAGCATGTTCTGCCACATGAAACTGGCCCAGTCACACCAAAAATGGACCAATGGGCAGAGATCATGCAACTGCTATTTGGGGTACTCAAGGCATTTGGTTTGTTGGATTCCTGGAGGGCCATTGAACAATGGTGTCTGCTTCTTAGGTGTTCTGATAAAGTCAAAGCTTTGGCAGAAAAACACCTGGAAACCTTCACCAGAGAGCCCTTCTCCTCCATTACAATACTCCACAGCCTTGCTCGCTTCAAACAGGGCAATTTCATGAGAGTTTTGATTAAGATTCCACATTTCAGTCCTAATTTTCCTCCTTCTGACTTCTGTTACCTGCTCTTTTTTGTTTAAAAGATTTATTTATTTATGATTTGAAAGGCAGAATTTCAGAGAGGTAGAGGCAGAGAGAGGTCTTACATCTGCTGGTTCACTCTCCAAATGGCCACAACAGCCAGAGCTGGACCATTCCTAAGCCAGGAGCCAGGAGCTTCTTCTAGGTCTCCCATGTTGGTGCAGGGGCCCAAGCACTTGGGCCATCTTCTACTGCTTTCCCAGGCCATAGCAGAGAGCTGGAGAGAAAGTGGGGTAACTGAGACTCAAACCGGAGCCCAAATGGAATGCCAGCATGGCAGGTGGCGGCTTTCACCCACTATGCCAGAGTGCCAGCCTCTCTCTGTTACCTAATCTTAAAAGAATCTTTAAAGGGTACACAATTTTTCATCAGTTAAATATATAAAAAGATTGCATTAATATGGTTAACTTCCCAAGATCCTCTTTTCTTCAGGGGTGAATTTAAAGGTATCATTACTTAGAAAATTATCTTAAATTGATGGAAATTGTGTTCAAAATGAAGGTTGAGTTTTTCCTTTTTAACTTTTAATGTCATCTTTACATGAATATTTTTGAAGTCATTCATTTTTATTTATCTATTGTATTATCTCTGGCTGCCATAGCAAAAACTTGTATTAGACTATGGGGCTTAAACAACAGCCCTTTATTTTTCTATAGTTCTGGAGGCTGTGAGTCTTAGCTCAGAGTGTCAACATGGTTGAATTCTCATGAGGGTTTTCATTCTGGCCTACAGGTGACCCATGCTACTTTGTGCTCACACAGAGGAGTTGGAGAGAGGTGAGAGAAAGAGAGAGATAGTGAGCATTAGGCACATCAGATCAGAACTCTACTCTTCTGTTCTTTTTTTTCTTATTTTTTTTATTTTTATTTTTTGACAGGCAGAGTGGATAGAGAGAGAGACAGAGAGAAAGGTCTTCCTTTGCCATTGGTTCACCCTCCAATGGCTGCCACGGCCGGCACACTGCGCTGATCCGATGGCAGGAGCCAGGTGCTTCTCCTGGTCTCCCATGGGGTGCAGGGCCCAAGCACTTGGGCCATCCTCCACTGCACTCCCTGGCCACAGCAGAGAGCTGGCCTGGAAGAGGGGCAACCGGGACAGAATCTGGCACCCCAACCGGGACTAGAACCCGGTGTGCCGGCACCGCAAGGCAGAGGATTAGCCTAGTGAGCTGCAGCGCCAGCCTCTACTCTTCTGTTCTTATTTAACCCTGATTATAGCTCCAAAAGCCCCTCACCAACTCATTAGGGGTTAGTTTTAATACACGGATCTTAGTGGATACAACTATTCATCTATAATACACATATACAACCCCCCCACACACACATGCACATGCATTTCAAGAATGGTTCCCCACTAAATTGTATTTTATTAAAAGCCTACAGCAGTAAGGTAATGAACCACATATTTATCTTGGGGAAAAGGGGAGACAAAAGAGGGGAGGCAAGTTCAAAGGCCATTGAGCTGTAGAGTATGTGGTACATTTGATTAAAAAGGATATTAGGGATATATCATGTGAGATGTTGTATATTATTCTGAGAAGGACAGCTAATAGAGAACATTTGAGTCGCAAGCAATATAGAATGAAAGATACTGAATATACAAAGCAATATTATGATTAGGAGTGATTAGGAACACAAATAGCATGATATTTTTAAAGCAATCTTAAGTAGAAAAATATAGGAATCATGTGGTTAAAGAACATTTTATAGCCAACGATTATAGATGTTCAGTGTCTTTGCTTATAGATAAAATCAGTGCTGACATTAGTCACTGTATTAAAAAAAATCCTGCAATACATTCACTGAAAAACTTCTATTATTTTGACACTTCATTATTTAAATGTAATTTGTCAGAAGTTCAATATTTAGTTAAAAATAAGTGAATGGTTAACATTGAATCAATGCTAATATTAGATATGGTTTTCAATGTAAAGATGTATGCATTTAATTTCATAATTTACCGCTTGTATACTACAAACAGAAACATATCAGCTACAAACATCGTTCACCTTGACCATGTCCTCCAGACTGTTTCCTTTAGTATCCGTACCACGATGTTGCCCTTGTAATATCCACTTCTCATCATGTTTTCTGGATGTAGGTGAAGAGGAAAACCAACGAAACAGAACTACGGTCAGATAAAATTCTGCCCCCTGGGCCCAGGAGTCAGATGGATGCTTGATGGGACTACTGTTTGACCAGGCAATGCTCCCTTCTGAAAATGAGAAGTTCTCCACTGCTGCTTCTATTTTTCTCAATTTAAGTTCTACCAGGATCACCAGCAAAACAATTATATATATAAAAGTTTCAGTATTTCATATTTATATAGATTTAGGAACACAATGATACTTCCTACCTTATTCTTCCCCCTGCCCACATTCCACCCCTTCTTCCTCCTCCCTCTCACATTCCCATTGTTAATTTTTACAAAGCTGATGTTATTACTGACAGGTTTTTGAAATAGTGCTGACTATTTCTCTGTAAAATTTTAGTTGAGTAGGAGAGAGGAAACTCAGAAAATATTCTAAATTGCTAGTGCAATAACTGTATGTATCCAGAGAGAAAGAACCTATCTACTTCTGTTTAAATCATTTGGGGAATCCTTTGCTAAATAAAGTCCTCAATAAACCTACATGAAACAAACAAAACAAAAAAGATCGGAGTTGGCAAACTCAAAAGGCTTCCATAGCCTTGGCAACTCATGACAAGAGGCTACGGCAATTACTGACACCAAAAATAAGAGTGTCAATTGTTAAGTCAACAACAGGAGTCACTGTGCACTTAATCCCCATGTAGGATCTCTGTCCTTAATCATTAGGTTTTTCTTTCTCAGTTCGTTAATGTGGTGTATCACATTGATTGATTTGTGAATGTTGAACCATCCCTGCATACCAGGATAAATCCCACTTGGTTTGGGTGAATGATCTACTGAAGAGTTCTTGGATTCAATTGATATTTTGTTGAGGTTTTTTGCATCTATGTTTATCAGGGTTATTGGTCTATAGTTTTCTCTGTTTTATCTTTTTCTGATTTAGCAATTAAGGTGATGCAGGTTTTATAGAAGGAGTGTGGGAGGATTTTCTCCCTTTCAAATATTTTGAAAAGCTTGAGAAGAATTGGAATTAGTTCTTCTTTAAATGTTTGGTAGAATTCAGCAGTGAAGCTCTCCAGTTCTGGGCTTTTCTTTGCTGGAGGGGTCTTTATTACTGATTCAATTTCCATATTTATTATGGGTCTGTTCAGATTTTCTATGTCTTCATGACTTAATTTTGGTAGGTTTTACGTGTCTGAGAATCTATCCACTTCTTCTAGGTTTCCCAGTCAGTTGGCATACAGCGTTTTGTAGTAATTTCTGAGGATTCTTTTTATTTATGTGGTATCTGTTGTTGCATTTATTTTTTCATCTCTGATTTTATTGATTTGAGTCTTCTCCCTCTATTTTTGGGTTAGTTGTGCCTTTGATATATCAATTTAGTTTATTTTTTCAAAAAGCTGCTTTTGATCTCACTGATCTTTTATATTTTTGTTTCAATTTTGCTTATTCTCTAATTTTAATTATTACTTTCCTCCTACTAATTTGAGGTTTGGTTTGTTGTTTTTGTAGGTCCTTGAGATGCATTGCTAGCTCACTTATTTGGTGCCTTTCCAATTTCTTCATAGGCACCGATTGCTACAAACTTCCCTCTTAACTCTGCTTTTGTTGTATCACATAAGCTTTGATACAATGTATTTTTGGCTTCATTTATTTTCAGAAACTTTTTGATTTTTCTTTTGATTTAGTATGGGACCCAATATTCAGTCAGGGACATGCTTTTCAGTCCCCATGTGTTTGCATATAATCTAGAGGTTTGTGAGTTATTGATTTCCAGCTTCATTGTATTATGGTCAGAAGATACATGGTATGATTTCCATTTTTTGAATTTGCTGAGACTTGCTTTATGGCCTAGCATATGGTCTATCCTATAGAAAGTTCCATGCACTGATGGAAAGAATGTGTATTTTGCAAGTGTGGTTTGAAAACTTCTGTATATATAGTTAGGTCCATTTGCTCCATAGTGTTGATTAGCTCTGTGTGTCTTCATTGATTTTCTCTCTAGTTGATCTGTCTAATGATGAAAGTAGGGTGTTGAAGTTCCCTGTTACTATTGTATTGGAGTCTAAGTCTCCTTTAGATCCATTAACATTTCTTTTAAAATAGCCAGGTTCTCTGTAATTAGGTGTGTATATATTTATGATAGTCCTGTCGATCCCTTAATCATTATATAATGCCTTTCATCCCATTCAACAGTTTTTGTGTTACAATCTATTTTGTCTGGTATTAGAGTGGCAATGCCTGCCCTTCTTGGCTTTCCATTAGCGTGGAATAACTTTTTCCATCCTTTCACTTTCAGTCTGCGTGTATCCTTATTGAGATGTGTTTCTTGTAGGCAACAAATAGAAGGGTCTTGCTTTTTAATTCATTTGGCTACTCTGTATCTTTTAACTGGAGAGCTGAGGCCATTTACGTTGTGGATGACTATTGATAAATAACAACTAGCCCTGGCATTTTTCCATATGTATTCCAATGGTTTATTTTGGATTTCCTTTGTACTTTTACTGAGAGATGCTTTGCCTTCACCTTCTTTCATAGTGATGACCATGTCTCTACTTTTCTGTATACAGCACATCCTTAAGCATCTTTTGTAAGAATGGATGAGTGGTGACAAATTCTTTCAATTTCTGTTTGTTATGGAAGGTCTGTATTTCACCTTCATTCATAAGTGAGAGCTTTGCAAGGGTACTGTATTCTGGGTGGACTTTTTTTTTCCTCTTAAGACTTATACCATGTTTCACCATTCTCTCCTAGTCTATAGGCAAAGATGGTATTGTGGATCTCTTGAACTCAGTTATCTGGCATTTTCTTAGTGATGGTGAGTGGTTAAGGAGTGGACACAGAATCCATATCTTGGTCCTCGCCACAGCTCACTAGGCTAATCCTCCGCCTTGCGACGCTGGCACACTGGGTTCTAGTCCCGGTCGGGGCACCAGATTCTGTCCCGGTTGCCCTCTTCCGGGCCAGCTCTCTGCTGTGACCCGGGAGTGCAGTGGAGGATGGCCCAAGTGCTTGGGCCCTGCACCCCATGGGAGACTAAGAAAAGCACCTGGCTCCTGCCATCGGATCAGTGCGATGCGCCGGCCACAGCGCGCCGGCTGCAGTGGCCATTGGAGCGTGAACCAATGGCAAAGGAAGACCTTTCTCTCTGTCTCTCTCTCTCACTATCCACTCTGCCTGTCAAAAATAAAAAATAAATTAAAAAAAGAACCCATATCTTTATACTTTGTGTATAGGCGACATGTTTCTATGTCTCTGTTTCTACTTAGTGTGCATAAGGAAGCATATCACTTCTAATGGCACAGGCAGAGCATTTGAAACCACAGAGACCAGGATGAAATAAATATTAAGAGCAGAATAACAAAAATATAGGAAATTCCTGGTTTAATTTTTAAAATGACATGATTCTGCAATTCTTCATATGATGTCTGAAGACAGTCCTATTTCTTACTACCTCATGTATAGCAACTCGTTATCTATGAGGGTGTGTTCCAATACTCTCAATGCATTCTCCAACCATGGGCGTGTTCTTCTAGGTGGTGCTTCAAGCAGGAAAGCAAGACAGTGACAAGACAGAAGTTTCCCTCTTGTTTTCTTTTGTATCAGCAGTAATGCATTCCCCAGTTAGCTTAAGTGAGCTTCCTCTTCCATCTTTGCCAGAAATTAAACCCTCTCCCAAACAGACCAAAGGGGAACATATCCACCACTACCCACCAGGCTTGGGGCCACATGCAGTGTGCTGTTCATCTCTTGGCACAGTGAATGTTTTGTGCCAAAACAAAATTGTGGGTCTGTGTACATGAATAAGACCAACTGACAGAAGATGATCCACTTTGACTATGAACCTGTCGAAATAAGATCGAAGTCGGTGAACCCTAAAGGCTTCCATAGCCTTGGCAACTCATGACTAGAACCTAGGGAGATTACTGACACCATAAACAAGAGTGTCAAATTGTTAAATCAACATCAGGAGTCACTGTGTACTTACTTCTCATGTGGGATCTGTCCTTAATGTGTTATCCAACGTGAAGGAATGCTATAACTAGTACTGAAACAGTATTTTTACACTTTGTGTTTCTGTGTGGGTGCAAACTGATGAAATCTTTACTTAGTATATACTGAATCGATCTTCTGTAAATAAAGATAATTGAAAATGATTAAAAAATCTTGATGTTAAATTGGAAATTGCATAATTCATCAATTTTTTAAAAAAATATCATGTAGGATCTCTGTCCTTAATGTGTTGTACATTGTGAATTAATACTATAATTAGTACTCCAACAGTATTTTCACTTTGTGTCGCTATGTGAGGGAAAACTGTTGAAATCTTTACATAATATGTACTAAACTGATCTTCTGTGTATAAAGAGAATTGCAAATGAATCTTGATGTGAATGGAAGGGGAGAGGGAGCGGGAAAGGGGAGGGTTGCAGGTGGGAGGGAATTTATGGGGGGGGAGCCATTGTAATCCATAAGCTGTACTTTGGAAATTTATATTCTTTAAATAAAAGCTTTATATATATATAAAAAAACAAAAATATAAAAAAATAAAAGAAGATAGCTCTTCGGTTTTCAAATATTCAACCAGAAATCGCATTTTTTATCTTAAATCTTCTGCTCTAACATAAGCAGATGGAAGTGTCATTAATGTTAGAGACTGAATATTGGTGTTCTCCCAGAATTCATATGCTGAAATTCTATCCCCCAGTGGGATGGCATTAAAACTTGAAAGCCAATGAAAGGTGCTTATATCAAGAGAGTGAAACTAGTGAATAGGATTTGTAGGCTTACGGGAAAGGGACATTGGGATCTCGCTCTCTCTCCACCATATGAAGATACAAAGACAAGATGAGTATTTGTAAGTCATGAGGAGGGCCATCACCAAGAACCCTTCTATGATCTTGGCCTTCCAGTCTAATGGACTAGGAGACATGAGTATTATTGTGCAAACCACCCTGTCTACAATATTTCTGTTACAGCAGCCTGAACTATGACAGTCTATAAAAATTTTCTTTCTATCACTGAATTGATGTAAGTATTTTGTATGCAAAATCTGCTATGATCTAGGATGGGAGATGTTGAGCAAACAAGTTAGGACTCTGGGGCTGGCACTGTGGTGTCGTGGGTAAAGCCTCTGCCAGAGACACTGGTGTCTGATATAGGCACAGGTTTGTGTGCTTGCTGCTCCACTTCTGATCCAACTCCGTGCTAACAGAGTTGGAAATGCAGTGGAAGATGGCCCAAGTGTTTGGGCTCGTGCAATCCACATGGGGGACATGGATGAAGCTCCCAAATTTGGCATGTCTAGCCCTGGCCATTGTGGCCATCTGTGGAGTGAATAAGCTTATGGAATATTGCTTTCTCTTCCTTTTCTCTCTTTCTCTGTAACTCTAACTTTCACAATAAATAAATATATTTTTTTAAAGTTCATTATAAAAGAAGTTAAGAGTTCCAAAATCAACACTTCTGTGCGTTGCTAATTGTTTCAGAAACACATCTTTTATTTGCACTGTCCATGTCTTGGATCCTTTACCAGCAAAATAGGGTTTGCAATTCTTTTTCATTGCCACACTGAACAGTAGTAAGGAAAGCCTAATAACTTTAAAAGTCATGTAAGTGCTAATAGGATGAGGACAAAGAGGACAGTTTAGCATTCAAAGCCATTGGCAAACTTTTATTAAGGAAAACGTAGGTAATGGACCGATTGCTTTAGATATTGTAGAGCATGTAGTTGACTGCTTCAGGTAAATGACTGTCTCTGCCTCTTCCCTTCTTCAAGTCTATGCTCAGCTGTCTCATTTGCATTTGGAACCCTATGGACAGATGAATTTCCAAACCTGTGTTTAGAATAATCCCTCATTTTATGCAAGTACTCACAAATGATCAATAACAACGATAATGAAAAACACAACAGGAAGTTCTTTTTGGCAGCTATTCCTCACAATTTCTGGGTGAGTGCTCAGCTGTTTATGATACAAGCCTATTCAACTTTGGGTAAAATAAAATCTCAAAAGGGAAAATTGAGGCTTTTGAATATCTCTTAAATTAATGAATCCAGGTTTTGCTTTTTCAGATTCACAAGCACCAAATTCTTAACAGCCTTTTCTTAGGCTCTGGTGAAGCCAGTTATGTTTTTAAAATACATCCAGCAGGAATTATAACTATATCAATGAACTCATTACCCTAACACATCTGCCTCTGGCAAGGTGTTGCTTCCTGAGATGTTCGGGCAATCACCAAATCTTAATATTCTTCTTCCTTACACTAAGTGTCTTTCTTTAGATGTGTATGACGATTATTTCCTTAATTCCTGTGCCGAAGCTTCAACAACTTCTCACCTTGTCAGTTCCTTTGAGATTCCATAGTTCTGGACAGCCTACTCTACTTTGGAAGACTGAGTCGCATGATCATAACACCCGGGTTATGTACCATGTTTCTTTGCTTTCCAAATACCAATGTATATCACCTGGACAAACAAGATGTTTCCTGGGCCCCACTCCCAGGACTGAGGCGGGGCCTGAGTCTCTGTGAGTGATGCTGACAACCGAGTGTGAACCACAATGTGAGGCATGGCTAAATATTGGATGTGAAGAGACACCAAGGTGGTGGAATAGAAAAGGAGCTTAATTTAGGGGAAGATAGTTTAAAAACATAAGGAGAGAGTTCAATCTCAGGGAAGAGTAAGGGAGAAAATGGCAGAGGAAACTCTACACAAATTAGAGGGACACTATGGATCTAAAAGGAGGGGGTGGACATGCACAACTCAGGACTCCAGCAACCGAAAGCCTCAGCACCAGTTTTGGAGAGTGAGGTGGGACCAGACTGCAGCAGCCCAAAACACTGGCAATAAAGCTGAGGAAGAGCCTGGTGTGAGTCTGGCTTGGAGCCCTGTGGGGTAGAGTATACCTGCCAACCTAGAGGGGGCAAAAATGGGGGATGTTTCTCTCTCTCCCCAGCCACCCAGCACTAGCATCCTATAACTAGCTGAGAGGGGGAAGCACCATTTTGGACACATGTAACAGCTGCTCCAGCTCATGTCCACACACCCAGCAACCAGCCAAAAGGAGACACCTGAATCTGGTTGGGAGAATTGACAAGAGGCTTTGTGCTCATGACTGTAGGAGCCTTATGGGCTGGGACTGTGAAAACACAGTGGCTGTGTCAGAGGGCACAGGGGGTGGCCAGGCCTTTGGATAGTCACTGTGGGTGGCTCCAATATTCAGGGCTTCCTGATTCCCTGGAGAGGGTCATTGCTGTAGCATCTGTGCTCACACTGAGAACTGTACAGATCTTTTGTGCGGTTCTTGTGGTAATGTGAACGAATTTTATACCCACTGGGGCTACTGCCCAGGCATTGGTCTCCTTGGAGTAGAGGTGAGCATGAAACTATGGCAACAGAGCAGATCAATCCTCCCCTCTGATTAAAAAAAGAGAGAGTTTCACCACACTCAATTTGGGTGTCACCTTAGACAGTACCCTTACCCTGTAGTACTGAGCAGAACTCCCTGGCCACACCCAAGATATTCACTGAAACAGCAGACACTCCATTAATCCATAGAGACATAGTCCAAAGATAAAAGCCATCATAGGGGAAAAAAACCAACAAGCATCTCCACAAATGCCAAAAAGAAACACAGCAATTCAAGAAAAAGTAACAAGGAAGACAACATGATGCCTCCAAAGGAACACAATAACACTTCAGTAATAGAGTGTGAAAATGAAGAGATTGTAGAAATTTAAAAATTGATCATAGGATTACTTAGGAGTATTCAAAAGCAAATCCGTAAAGAAATCCATAAATGACAGGAACGAACACTTTTCCCATGGAACTGAAATTTTAAAGAGAAATAAAAAATGAAACACTGGAAATGAATAATTCACTAGATCAAAACAATGCACTGGAAAGCCTTAACAACAGACTCAGGGAGACAGAAGAAAGAATATCTAAATTAGAAGACAAATCTCTGGAAATTTTACAGTCAGTCCATTAAAAAAAAAAGAAGAAGAAAAGTAAAAAAAATAGTGTTGGAACAACCAAACATACAGGCGTGGAAAGAGAATGGATTAGAAGGTCTTTTTGATGAAATAATTATAGAAAACTTCCCTAATTTAGAGAAAGAAAGGGAAGTCCAAGCACAGGAAGGTCATAGAACTCCTAATAGACATGACCAGAAAAGATGCACACCACCACACGTTGTAGTTGAACTCATGACAGTAAAACACAAAGAAAAAAAATGCCAGATTACTTTCAGAGGATCTCCAATTAGATTCACAGTTGACTTCTCATCAGAAACCCTGCAGGCTACGAGAGAATGGCGAGATATATTCCAAATATTAAGAGAAAAAATCTGTAAACCCAGAATACTATACTCTGCAGAGCTCTCGAGCTCTCGTTGTTAGTGAAGGTGAAATAAACATCTTCCATAACAGGCCAGCGCCATGGCTCACTAGGCTAATCCTCTGCCTTGCGGCGCTGGCACACCAGGTTCTAGTCCTGGCCGGGGCGCCGGATTCTATCCCGGTTGCCCCTCTTCCAGGCCAGCCCTCTGCTATGGCCGGGGAGTGCAGTGGAGGATGGCCCAAGTGCTTGGGCCCTGCACCCCATGGGAGACCAAGAGAAGCACCTGGCTCCTGCCATCGGATCAGTGTGGTGCACTAGCCGCAGCTTGCTGGCCGCGATGGCCATTGGAGGGTGAACCAATGGCAAAGGAAGACCTTTCTCTCTGTCTCTCTCTCTCATTGTGCACTCTGCCTGTCCAAAAAAAAAAAAAAAAAAGCAAAAGATCTTCCATAACAAACAGAAATTGAAAGAATTTGTCAGCACTCGTCCAGTCTTACAAAAAAAAAAAAAATGCTTCAGGATGTGCTACACAGAAACACAGAGACATGGTCATCACTATAAAAGGTGAAGGCAGAACTTCTCCTAGGAAAAGGACAAAGGAAATCCAAAGCAAATAATGAGAATATCTATGGAAAAATGGCAGGGCTGAGTCATTACTTACCAATAGTCACCTCAAATGTAAATGGTCTCAACTCTATAGTTAAAAGATACAGATTGGCTATATGGATCAAAAAGCAAGATGCATCTATTTGTTGCCTACAAGAAACACTTCTCACCAACAAAGACATTCACAGGTTGAAAGTTAAAGGATGGAAAAAGTTATTCCTTGCTAACAGAAACCAAAAAAGAGCTGATATCCCTATACTAATAACAGATAAAACAGACTTTAACACAAAAACTGTTGAAAGAGAAAAAGAAGGGCACTATGCAATTATTAAGGGATCAATTCAACAGTAATATATGACTATAATAAATGTATATGCACTTATACAGGGCACCTAACTATCAAAAAGAAATGTTAATGGATCTAAAGGGAGACATAGACCCCCATACCAATAGTAATGGGAGACTTCAATACCCCATTTTCAGCAAGGACAGATCAACTGGATTTAAATTCAACAAGGAAACAACAATTAATCAACACAATAGACCAAATGGACCTAATGAATACCTATAGAACTTTTCATGCTACAGTTGCAGAATACACATTCTTCTCACCAGTGCATGGAACTTTCTATAGGATAGACCACAGGTTAGATCATAAAGCAAGTCTCAGAAAATTCAAAAAAATCAAAATCATACCATGCATCTTCTCTGACCACAATGGAATACAGCTGAAAATCAACAGCCCAAGAATCTCTAGAACCTATGCAAACATGTGGAGACCAAACAACATGCTCCTGAAAGAACAGTGGGTCATAGAAGAAAAAAAAAAAAGAGAGACATCAAACAAGGAACAGTTTTTATTTATGTTATCTGTTGAACCCTTTACTTAGTATAGAGTTAATCTTCTGTGTACAAAATTAATTGAAAATATATTTTAGAAAAACATAAGAATGGGGATATGAGAGAGAGGAGAAAGACGTGTGGGTGAGTGGGTTGGGAGGGTGGGTACTATGGGAAGAATCACTATGTTTCTAATGTTGTATTTGTGAAATGCATAAAGTTTGTATACCTAAATTAAAGGTTTATGGGGGAAAATATTGGAAGTGAAGGTATATGCAACAATGAATCCTCATCTTGTGTGTTGAAGAAGAGCCGTTCCAAGCAATGTCCTTGTTTGCATTGAGTAGCAGGACCAAACCAGTAGCAGACTGTGCTGCAGGAGGCAGGACTGGTGGTGTTAACGTGCAGTTGAGTGCATCTAGTTCTCTGTGACCCTGCTTAGAGAAGTCCCAAAGCTCCTCGTGAGTCACAGGACTGTGGGTACATGCTAGGAATCAGGGTTACATTTGTATTTCGTTATCTGATGAATCAAAGAAGTAACCACATACTCAAATAATGTGGGAGACATCTGTTGGGTACTTAAAAACTTAAACTTTTATATATATATATATATATATATACATATGAGACATATAAATACAAAATAACTTTAAAAATTATTTTAAGCATGTATAAATATAAATATATAAAAGAACTATAAATACACATGGAAGTATATGTGTACACACACACACACACACGATGAACACTTAGATGCATTTTCACATACACTTCTGGTTTTTTTTTTTTTTTAATTTTTGACAGGCAGAGTGGACAGTGAGAGAGAGAGAGACAGAGAAAAAGGTCTTCCTTTTGTGCTTGGTTCACCCCCCAATGGCTGCTGCAGCGGCTGGTGCACTGCACTGATCCAAAGCCAGGAGCCAGGTGCTTCTCCTGGTCTCCCATGGGGTGCAGGGCTCAAGCACTTGGGCCATCCTCCACTGCATTCCCTGGCCACAGCAGAGAGCTGGCCTGGAAGAGGGGCAACCGGGACAGAATCAGGTGCTCCAACCAGGACTAGAACCCGGCGTGCCAGCACTGCAAGGCAGAGGATTAGCCTGTTGAGCCACGGCGCCGACCTTCACATACACTTCTAAGTGAATGGAATTTTTCTCTTTCCTTCTGTCATTTCTCAGAATGGTCATTGTAATTTGCATATTAATATCATCTTTAAAGGTGTCCCTTTAAAATACTTTTCCAGCATAAAGAGTTGGAAGCAAGTAAGACTTATCATTCTTCAGAACATGTTCGAAAGGATTTTTCCTATGAAGGTCTTACGTTGGAGACCTCACTGTTTCCAGTGATGTTATTTCCCATACTTAGAGTTCCAAAGGATCATGTTCACTGGTTCTCAAAGCACATCACTGTCATAGACCAAAGTGCAGGCAGCATTTTAGAGGAAGAAATTAGAGAATCTCTGAGACCTTTGCTCCTCTTCTCTCTGTTGTCCTCTTTGTGAGAATCCGCTTTAGCAGCAAAGGTGAAAGTCTGGGTGAGCGGGCGCTCAGGCTTTTCTCGACATTTATGAAGGTGGGTTGTTCCTGTGAAGGTCTGGTGGCCTTCCCTTCAGGCATGTGTTTGTGTGTGGCTTCTCAAATTTCATTAGTGTTGTCAACCCAAGGCTTTGTAACTCTGCTGTCTTCTACGGGTTGCTCACTGACTCTCAGTGCTTAGTTCAGGGAATCTAACTTGAGAAGAACTTCCTGGACAATATGAATCTTTTTCTCTATACTCTATACCAGAGAGTGTTATTAAATCAAGACGCTAGTGAAACTATTTAACACTGAAAGTGCTTTGTCCTAGGCTAGATACTGCTTTGTTATTAGTTTGAGACATGTCATTGCGAGTACAAAATATCTATTTGTCCCTCTGGTACCATCAGCCTCAACAAGAGTAAAGTTTTGTGGTTTCTTGGAAACTTTGCAGTTGAATATCTTCACATGATGCTCTCCCTTCACTGGATATTTGACTTAATAAGATGTAACTTGTGACTGGCACGTCTAAGTCCCTCCAGTGGACTTTTAGTAGGGCATGTCCACTTGAAGGAATTTAAGCAATAGCAGTTTTGTTATGCAGCTTGTGAAACTCAGGACTCCATATCACCTGTCTTGTTAGGGAAACCAATTCCCTGAGACTCCCATGTAATGCAATGCCTGTATTTATAGAACTGATAACATTTACATCTTTGAAAAAACTTTTGCTAGGGAAGTTTACTTTTCCCCTTGTTTACTCTTTTTATACTCTCAGTCTTTCTTACTGTCTCAACTTCCCCATCTTTCAAAAAAATGACAATGGGAACAACTATCTCTCTTCATTGTAATCTTCTCTCTGCCTCTCCGAATCTCCCCTGCCCAGCTATGATGCTCTCCTCCTAAGTCCTTGTCATGCACACCCCTTACTGTCATGCCGCTCAACCAGTGGCTGGTGGTTACAGTAATTTTCCTACACCTGACTTCCCACAAGGAACAGTTACCTGGGGACTGTAGTTCTTCATAATGACAATTGCTTTCCAGAAAAGGTAAGCAAGCTGATATTCTGAAGAATAAATTTCTCCCCATGGAAAACTTTGCATATCCATCCTGCAAGGCTGCTTCAAGGGCATGTGATTGTACAATCCTACACCACGCATTCAGAAGGGCCTGACCCTTAGTTTAAGGATCTGTTGCTCCCATCTTGAAATTCTTTTTTTTCTTTAAAGTTTGATTATTTTATTTATTTCAAAGTCAGAGATAGAAGCAAAAAAGAGAAACAGACAAAAACACACACATACACACAGATGCACATCTCCCACTTGCTCTTTCACCCACCCAAATGCCTGCAATAACCGAGACTGGATCAGGCTGAAGCTTCTAGGATATGGGTAGGCTCTCAATCTAGTTCTCAGATACAGATGATGGGAACCTATGTACGTGAGCCATCACCTGGTGCTTCACTGGTGCACAACTGCAGGAAGCTGGAATAAGGGACAGAACTAGGAATTGAACCCAGGCATATTGAAATGAGATGCAGGCACCCCAAGTAACATCAGATGTGCCGAAGTCAGCCCCTTGGAACTCTTAATATTTGCAAACAAGGGTCCTCTGTGTTTATTTTTCACTGTAGTTGGAAAATTATGTAGCTGAGCATGCTGGGTGTCATCTTTGGTACTGAGGAGTTGGAGAAGTGAGTGAGCAAACAGGTGCTTAAGAGAGAGGAAAGTCATGAGGCTGATGGTCACCAGCTCTAGGTTCAAGGAAAAGGAGGGCCAAGAGAGGAGGGAGCGATGTTTCAGTGCCTGTTTATGGTGCTACAGTATAGAAACACAGCAGACAGCAGGGGCGTCTGTATTCTCATCCTGACTCTGAGGCTAGACACTTAGATTTTAGCAAGAATTATTAGAATGTGAGAGTAACTTGCAGGACTTGGAAGCTCTGTTGGAATGCCTGAGGAGGTGCTGGTTTGAACTCACATAGAAAGGGCACAATAATCTAGCATCCTTCCGTTCTTATCCTTCAGCTTTCCATTTCAAAGCACTCACACATCATAATAAATTCTGTCAGGTTTCTGTGTTGGGAAAAACAGCACTTTCTTCACCCTCTAATTAACTTATAATTTATTCATGTGTAAGCTGAAATTTGTGTTTCTATCCCTTTTTAGAAGAGTGACATACAAAATTTTTATTTTGTGAAAACTAAAAACATCTATTTTTATGTTCTTTGTCTTTGATTTCAAAGAAATAATTGGGAACAGTACAGATAACTGCACTATAGGACGAAAGCAAATGGAGTTACGGCTTCTAGATGCTCGTACTAGCTGGAGGTTGATTGAGAAGTCGTTGCCTAAACGGAATTCCCAGGAGTGTGGCACTCCTCAGGAGCAAGGCTCTGTTTATTCCTCCTTATGACCCCTCTGTAGCACAAGACTTGGCACGGAAACAATCAATAAAATTTTATTGAAAGCATCATGTGTTAAAGGTATTAAGGGGTAGGAGAGCAGGTGTATGATCTGGAAGGTAAGGCACAAGTTAAGGTGCCTGCATCCCGGAGCAGAACCTCTGCACTCAGCCTCTTGCTACAGCTTTTGACTCCAACTTCCTGCTAATTCAGACCATGGGAGGGAGCCACGGTGGTCCAACAAGTTGGTTTCCTGCCACCCATGTGGGAGACCTGGATCGTGTCCCTGGCTGTGGGCTTCAGCTCCCTGGCTCTTTGAGCATTTAGATTGTGAACCAATATATGGGAGATCTGTCTGTCTGTCTGTCTGTCTCTGCTACTCCGACTTTCAAATAAGCACATGAATAAATAAACTTGAAATTTTTTTAAAAAAGTAAAATACTGTTATATTAATTATAGTATTTATTGATATGTATCATTTACTTTATATAAATTACTTACGTTAGGTCTCATCCTAACCTTACGGATGTCACTGGCCCCATTTACAAAAGGAGCACTGAGACCCAGAGAGATTCAGAGTCTTTCATAGGTCCATCTAGATTATTTTTACTTCTTAATAGAATTTGTTGTGGCAGATCGAACTGGACTATGAATAAATATGTCTTTGATCTGAACATTTTACATTCAGTTGTTGAAAACTAAAAGACCTGTAAGCAGAAAGAACCTGCTCACCCACTCTCCATCACATAAGCAGAAAGAACCTGCTCATCCACTCTCCATCACAGGAAGAGCAAATGGAAAAGCAGAGGGCACACTCCCTGAGTGTTCAACAGCTTCAGTCACCTGGGACCCACTGTGGAATCTGGGTGGTGCTTCAATCTTCCTGAAGTGTCAAGAATTAAACAACTTTGGGACAAAGAATAGGCAGTTTACAATGTCTATTAACTCCAGTCTCAAGTCATTATCTGCTTCTATTTTAAATAATAATTAAGAGATGCAAATTTAAGAAGTAAATTACAAGTGGGCAGAAATTCCAGATGAGTTATGTAGATCCCCATCCACAAGAAGGTGGGGTTTGACCACCCATTCCTCAAGTGTGGGCTGCACACAATGACTCTCTTCCAGAAGGGAGAAGCAGGACCCTGAGAGTGCAGAATGCTGAAACCCACTTCCTCTATCAGTGCTCACAGATGTGTTATGTTAATGGTGGGTGGAGAGGATGTGATGAGAATAGCAAATCACCTCCATGATCTCCCTCCCCCAATCCTACAGCCATGAGATGACATCAGACCAATTCCAACTGAGATGCAAGGAAACATGTGAAAAATACTCTTAAATATGTCAAAGCAAGTGTCATTAGAAAGAGGGATAGTTGGCCTACTGACTAAAATATACTCATCCTATATGGTAGTACCTGTGTTCAAGTCTCTGCTCTGCTCTGCTCCAGGATCTAGCTTCTTGTCAATGTACACCCTGAACGACAGTAGATAATAGATCAAGTGGTTGGGTTCCTACCATCATTGTGGGGAACATGGATTGAGTTCCTGGCTCCAAACTTACCACGGCTTGGTCATTACATGCAAATTTGAGGAGTGAACTAGCAGATGGGAGTGCTCTACTTGTCACAAAAATAAATAGGGAATAAACAAAATTTACAAAAAAGTGAAAGAAGAAGGTCTGGGATAGACATTTGACCTAGTGGTTAAGAGAGTTGTTAAAACATTTGTGTCCCGCAATAGTGTCTTATTTTTTTTCCAAATTTTTTAAATTTATTTGACAGGCAGAGAGACAGAGACAGAGAAGGAGAGAGAGAGAGAGAGAGAGAGAGAGAGAGAGAGAGAGAGAGAGAACTCTTCCATGTGCTGGTGCAGTCTCTGCATGGATAGCTGCAACAGCCAGGTCTAGGTCAGACAGAAGCCAGGAACACCATCTGGTTCTTCCACATGGATGTGAGGGTCCCAAGAACTCAGGTCATTTTTCTCTGCCTTCCCAGGCACTTTTTAGGGGGAGCTGGATTGGCAGAAGGGTAGCTGGGTCTCAGACTTGTACTCCAAAATGTGGAATTACAAGTGTGGCCATTTCACCTGCCGCACCGCCGAGCCAGCTCCCAGAGTGTCTAGGTTTGATATCTGACTCCAGCTTCTTGCCAATGAAGACCCCAGGAAGCAACAGTGATGACTCAATTGTTTGGGTTCCTGCTACTCACAGATTACATTCTTGTCTCCCAGCTTTGGTTCCCAGGCCAGCTGGGGGTCCCTGCAAGCATTTGGGGAGTGAAATGGCAGGCGAGAACACTCTATCTCCATGTGTGTGTCTCTCTGCTTCTCAAATATGTATATTTATTTATTTATTTTTAAATAAAGAAATTTTCACAATCAAGAGGAACCTAAGGAGAACTGATGACCAAATGTAATGTGTTATCCTAGATAAGATCCTGGAACAGAGAAAGGATCAGGTAAAAACTAGGACACTCTCTAAAAGTTAATAATTTACGGTTATGGATTCATTAATTGTGACAAGGATAAGATGTTAATTTAGGGATACTGTGGTTTCTTGCAACTGACCTCATGCAGGACCTTCATCTCCAAAGCTGTTGATTATGATGTTAAGATTAGGAAACAACTTAATCTGATTCCGGTGTTGTGGATGGAGCGTTCATTATTAGATCTAGGAGACTTAATAAGCAGAAGAGACACACACAGACACAGACACAATTGTTCCTTATCTCTTCATGTTATGCTTTACATGCCTCAGGAATCTGCCAGCAAGAAATCCATCACCAGATGAGACCCCTGGACTTTGTACATCTAGTACCATAAGCTAAATAAGCCTCTTTTACTCCATAAGTTAGCTTGTCTCGGGTCTTTCTTTTTAGTAACGAAAAGCTGGCTAACATAAGCAGAAACTGTGTGTGGTGTGGGGGAATTGTGTACTTTTTCAATTTTCCTATGAGTGTAAGTCTATTCCAAACTTAAATAAAATTTAACAAAGTGAAAGTAAGTTTCACCATATACTTAGTCATATTAAATTGCTTGATTGAGTTGTTTTTGCTGTGAAACAGATATGCTTGGTGAACATTCCATCAGTAATTTAATGATGATTACCTTCTATAAAATAGGAGGAACCATGCTGTCCCATAATGAACCTGCTGCCTGTAGCATGTGCTCACCTCTCAGTGGAGGCAGGGAGCCAGAGGCAGTTAGAAAGAGCAGATGTTGTCTGATGACCACACTGTGACTTCAGGTCTCTGCAAGGCCAGGCAGTGAGGTATTCTCCCTCCTAAGTGCCTGTCCTTCCTGAAGCAGGAGCTGAAAACCAGCTGGGCTTAATCCTCTGTGTTCCAAATGAGTTAATGGTTGGCCTATCTGTGAGTATTTTCTATCACATTAATTTTAATGCATTCTACATGCTTGAAGTGAAAAACTCAAAATGACCTCCCAAAGATCCTGAGTAGTACTCTCAGTACAGTTTCTTAATCATTTCTTAGGAGGGGCTTTTGTTATCCTTAATATCTTACCAAAAATTATAATTTATAATTTTTGCCTATGTGCCTTTAGAATTTAATGAGGACATTATTGCCTATGTGGTTTCATGGTAAATAAAATGACCTGTTACAATGATCTAGTATTAGAAGGTTTCATGTGACTTTTCTGACAGCTTGTGAACCACAAAAAATCTATGTAACAGATTCAAGGGTCTACTTCTTACTCAGGGAAGGTAATCACAAGTACTATGTAAAATGGAAGACAAGAAAGCTGTCCATATAAAATTAGCTGTAGGCAAACTCAATAGTTTCTATTCCAAAAACAACTCTAAGATTGTAAATGCTTATTTGATATTTAAGCATTAATTTAAGAACTTTCAAGTGGCATTCGACCTCCATATTGTCATGCCTTGGATTTACTTCCAAACTATTGGAAACTATTTTTCACTACATTTCTTAGTGGTTAAAATAACACACATTCCAAAAGCCTGAATTGAGTTATCAATATTTGCAAAAATGCAGGCTCAGAAAATTAGCCATACATTTTTTATTTTTCATGTGCTTGAAAATAATAAATCATAAAAATGGAAAAAATTCTCATATTATATCTCAAGATGTTAATGATGATTACACATGGCTTATGTGATTAATAATTAATGTAATCTTATTTGTTATATATTTTTGTGTGCTTTCTTAATAATTTTTTACTCTGAACACGTGTTACTTTTACATAGAAAAATAATACTAGTGCCATGAATTATAAAGCATGTTACAACTAAAATTTATCTTGTTACTTATGTACTATTTAATATATTTATGATGAGACATACTGTGAATTCTTTAGGTTAGTCATAATAAAGTAAAACACAATATTGACATAATATTTATTACCAAGCTATTGTACATCATTTATTTTTAGTTTGATTATTTCTACTTTAGAAAGATTATCTTTGCTTTGCATTCAACAAAATGAAAAATTTCTAAGCAACTTGAGAGCATTCTTAAGCTTGTCAGAGTACTGGGTGCGTTGAAATCTTTTTTTTTTTTTTTTTTGTATTTTTTGACAGGCAGAGTGGACAGTGAGAAAGAGAGACAGAGAGAAAGGTCTTCCTTTGCTGTTGGTTCACCCTCCAATGGCCACCACAGATGGCGTGCTGCGGCCAGCGCACCGCGCCTATCCGATGGCAGGAGCCAGGTGCTTCTCCTGGTCTCCCATGGGGTGCAGGGCCCAAGCACTTGGGCCATCCTCCACTGCACTCCCTGGCCACAGCAGAGAGCTGGCCTGGAAGAGGGGCAACTGGGACAGAATCTGGTGCCCTGACCAGGACTAGAACCCGGTGTGCTGGCGCTGCAGGCAGAGGATTAGCCTAGTGAGCCCTGGCGCAGACCGCATTGAAATCTTTAATGTATCTCATTTGCATATTACTGTTTTACATACATTTGTTTTGTATACTCAAGAGCATATAAAGCTATCCTGATTCTCATTCTTTCTCACAAAGTGCTTATGTCTGAGGACACGTGACAGAGTATTTGCTGATATTCTATATGTAGATTGACGAACAGAGGTCTAGGCTGCTCTTTAATAAAGGCGAGGGGGTGAGTTTACTTTTCCGTGAAAATCTCCCTTGCCTTTACATTTTGCTCTGCCTCTGTTTGATATCTGGGAATCCTTTCCTACATGACAATGTCCTTTATCTAGAATTGAAGCTGTATTTCCAAATGTAAATGTCTCAGAGATGAGATCACAATTTAAATCATGCTAAGTAGAAATTACGGAGGAATTTCTGAGACTGATATTTACTGATTGACTTTCTTGGTTTATTTGGGCCAGAAGTATTTTTGGGGCATTGTTCTCTGAAATAGATGATTGGAAACAGCAGAAGACACACAATAGGAAGAAATGCAAAGGGAAATGGCAGCTGACAGAAAGCACAAATGTAACCTTGTGCACATTTTTACCAGGGACCAATTGAAGAAAGATGGTGGAATAAATACACATGTATTCACTCCTCCTTAAAACCAACTCCATAAACTAAATGACAAAAAATAGCCAATAAAGAAATAAATAAAAATTTTAAGATCATACCCAAACAAGGGAATGGCCATAAACTGAAGTCATTCCCTCTTTGAAATGTGTTTTTTACATAAAGTAAAATCTACACAAAACAGGTGAAGCAAGTCAAGGTTGTATGCACAGCCTCAGATCCTGACAGGAAGCAGAATTAAGTTTCATAGTCAGGAAGCTTATGTGTAGCTCCTTAGCTTTTGGAGCTCTAGAGTTACTGTTACCCTTTGGCAAAATTAAGGATTGTCCTTTTAGAAACCATGAAACTTCAAAGAATATGGAACTAAAGGAGAGCCCACATCAGAACCACCACTTCTACTCGATTAGGAATCAAACACCCTCGACACAGAAGCTCAGGGATGAGGTGAGGCACAGCAGGTGAAAACCCTAGGGACTGTGTAGTGCCTATTGCCTCAGAAATATTATTGGTTCTTCGATGTGCAGAACTGAGTAATTGTGTACTAAAGAGCAAAGAAGAGAAATAAAGGAACATGCTTGTAAAGTGTCTGATTGATGAGATTTTGGGGTCAGGAAAGCCCAGTAAGAGCTGCACACTCTTCCAGTTTGCTCCTTCTATCACTGAGACAATCAGCACAGGACCTATGCACAGGCAATGGAAAGACAAATACAAAGGAAAGAACCACACACAAATGTCAGATGAAAGATGAAATATTCATAAAAGGGGGATTACTCAGAAAAAAGGGAAATTAAGAACAATGGTTACTTCATAGTCTCCAAGTAATCACAGACAGACTACATGATTTATTGATCAAATTTTTCAAGGACAGCTCAGAGAAGAGAATCAGAGCTCAAAGAAGAGATTATAAGACAGCACTAGGAGACAAAAAGCCAGCTGGCTGTGCATAGCAAAGCCAAGGAAACTCAAAGCAAAGAGTATTACAGAGATGAAAAAGCACACTAGAAACAATCGGAAACACAAGTGTGATTAAAACCTTTCAACTTGGCCTCTCAATGCCAATAAGGAGTATTGAATAAAGAGCAAGAACAGAAATGATTACGGAGAATATATAAACCAGGGATATAACAGATAAATAGAGCAATGGAACTGAAAAAAATACAGTAAAAGATATAGTACAAAAAAAATTTCCCAAAATAAATTTACTAATATGCAGATTGAAAGTTTCAGTATATGGGAGAAAATAATTGAAATGGAATGGTTAGCAATGAAACATAGCCTGAAATTTAAGAATAAAGAAAAGAATTGTATCAGCCTGCTGGCTGACGAGCAGACCAGCTACAAAAATAAGAGGGAAGCAATGAGGTTTATTGCAGAATTCTTCATATCTGCAATGAAAGACTATGATTTCAAATATTCAAAGATACAAAATCTGACAGGGTCAGGTGTGGAGAGCAGAGAAGAAAGTTTCACTGAGAAGATTATACCCAGCCAAGTTTTTATTCATGTATAAAGGCCAAGGACAGATTCTCAATCATGTGAGAATTAAGGGAATACAATGTGAATGAGCCTTCAAGAAACAAAAACAAAAGCAAAGAATCAATTGGTTATCAAATTTGTCAAATAGCTGCATCAAGGTAAGTGATAGAAATACAGAAAAGAAGTAGCAGAGTGGGGATGAAATCAGCACTTTAAAATATAACATTAAGATTAAATATCTAAAAAAAGATTAAATCCTTTTAGAAATAAGAATTGCTAAACAGTTTGGATGTTATCAAGTATAATGACAATAATTAGGATGAGAAGTGGGAGAAGTTTACCTTGTCATCATCCGTAAAAGCAAATCAAACACATGCCAATCCTTTAATGCTGCAATGAACTTCCTCTCACTTAAATTCGGACACAATTTCAGGAACAATTATTATCTCTTTGATGAAGAAAGATGTATCTGATTTTCCATGATTACTTCACTTTCAGAGCAATTCATTTTCTTATGTTAAACACAAGTAGAATTCAATATAATGCCTTCTAAGGCAGAAACAATGTTGAAGTTTGAAACTGTGAAGCTGTATAGTTCTGCATGCATTCCTACAGACTTACTCCTAAGGGTACAGTTTAGAAAGTTGCCATGGGGTCCCAAATCCCCTTAAGCTGGGTGATAAAAATAGTATTTTAAATGTGAAAGTGGACATATAGATAGGATTAAGTGTTAAAGTGATCATATAAATAGGATTAAGTGTCTGGTAATAATAATAGAGTTAAAAAGGAGTGAATGCTTCAACATGGGAATAAGTCCATACAACATAATCATAGAATGACAATCACTTTAAGTAGCACTCTGGCCTCAGAATCATCAATCCTTAAGGCATTCTTATCTGGCTTAAAACCCCACCAGAGTATTTCAGGCATGGCAAGCCAAGACACTGTGGCAAAAATTGTCCTACATGAAGGACCCCTGGCTGAGACCCTAGTGGAAAGAAGTGGCCATCAAAGAAGGATGTACTTTTCTCAGACAGGACAAGAGAATTCTACTTTACTTGTGGCCTTGAAAATACTGACAGAGTGTGTGGATTCAAAAGGCTTCCACAGCCTAGGCAGCTTACATCAAGAGTCTCAGGTGATCATTGACATCATATATAAGAATGTTAATTATTACATTAACAACAGGAGTCACTGTGCACTAACTTCCCATGCAGAACTTCTGTCCTCAAAGAGTTGTATCATGAGAGTTAACAGTAAAAGTTCTTCTCAAAGATTTACTTTGTTTTAGTGTAGTAAATTGAGGATATTCTTATGTGTCGTAAGTTTTGGTTATGCTTAAGTGACCAACTCCATTGCTTGTTTTCTTAGGTGATTCCTTAACTAATGATAAAATTGTTCCCAAAGACTTACTTTCTTTTAATGTATTAAATGGAGAATATTCTGATTTCTCATAAGTTACAGTTATGTATAAGAAGTGCTGGCAAAAGATGTATCATTCTTGGAAGCTTCTCTAGAGTTAATTAAGTTTCTCAATAAACAGAAAGAAGTGAAATTAACTTGAGACACAATGTCTTTGAACACCCATTGTCACATACCCATTGTACGTGTTTTTCATGCAAATTGTTGAACTCTTTACTTAGTATAGAGTTTGTCTTCTGTGTATAAAGTTAATTGAAAATGGATCTTGTTGGAGAATGGGACTGGGCATGGAGAGGGAAGAGGGGGAGGGGTGTTAGTGTGGGAGGACCAGTATGGTGGGAAGAATCACTATATTCCTAAAGTTGTACTTACAAAGTGCATGAAGTTCATATTCCTTAAATAAAAAAATAATTAAATAAAAAATAATTTAAAAATATAAAAACAATTTATAAACAAAAAAGAAGCAACAGGGATAAGTTGATAAGAATGGAGGAGCAGTCTTTCTACCCTTATATAGGGAGCTTTGGAATGTGGTGGTAAATGGCAGAGAACTTGGAGATGGGTTTTAAATCAAGAACCTACCACCTGCCAGATGTGTCTGCTTGTACTACCTGCTTCACCTGACTGGGTTTCCATTACATCACTGGACAAGTAGGATAAATAAATACCTCATTGAATTATTCAAAGGATGAAGATGCCCATTCATACAAAATGTTACCATCCCTGGTACATTGTAAGTACAAAATTTGAGATACTTCTAAAAGGGTTGGAGACAATTAGCATTAAAAGTTAATTTTATTTTGGTTAAAAGGAATTTGAAATCTATGCATATTTTTATTATTCATGTTTTCACACACTTGAAGACCCTCATGTCGCATTTCTGTGTTGTTTTATCCTCTCCTTTTAGTTTAGTTAATATGTGTTAGAAAAATAATATCATTATTCATGAAAAATAAAAATATTGAATCCAAAAAAATAGAAAAGTAAGAGATAACCCAGTTTACTGATTCAATCATCTGCTATGTTTAATGAATTATGCCATCAAGAAAATCCTAAGATTTATTGGTATAGAGCAGTTTGGCATAGTTGATATGTTAAAAATTTATCAGTTCCATAAATATTTCCTTTGATCAATTATGTTTTCTTCATCTGGCTGTGTGGTTGGGAATGGAACAGAAAATCAGTGCTAAAGTTTGGGTCACTTACCTCTGCTTTTGGTATTTTATCTCAAACTGTCATGTCACCCACTGAGCTGATTTTCCATATATCTCAAATATGAACAAAGAATTTATAAAGAATAAAGTTAATGAAAATGTTGCAGAGATAACAGAAAATTAAGATGAATAACTCCACAAAGTTTTCTAATTTACACAGAACTTGCTCCTTACAATGCAATAATGAAAAGATACGGAAAATTTGTCCAGATACTCTCATTCAACACATGTTCATTGACGGCCTTTTCCTTATAAAATATGTGCTGAGGGCCGCTGTGCCTCACTTGGTTAATCCTCTGCCTGCAGCGCCGGCATCCCATATGGATGCCAGTTCTAGTCCCGGTTGCTCCTCTTCTGGTCCAGCTCTCTGCTGTGGCCCAGGAAGGCAGTGGAGGATGGCCCAAGTGTTTGGGCCCCTGCACCCACATGGGAGATCAGGCCATAGCAACCATTTGGGGAGTGAACCAACGGAAGAAAGACCTTTCTCTCTGTCTCTCTCTTTCACTGTCTATAACTACCTGTCAAATTTTATATATATATATATATATATGCTCAAACAAAGAGTTGTGGATGGGGTTGACATGATCCTGGTCTCATGGATTTTACATGCTGGTGACCAAGACAGGAATTAAATTGTTTATTATAACAACATTTCGAGTAAGTTTGTGAAGGTCTTGTAAACCAGTTTCTTTGTAGAATAAGCTAATGATATCTGCTTCATAGAGTTGTTATGAAAAGTAAACAACACATCTTGGGTGATATCCTCTTGTATGTATTTGGTAACCTTCCCTCACCTACACACACATTCTATATATACTTTTTGTTTAACTGCATGATAAGTGTCTGGAGAAAAATCGATTGAAGATAATTATTTAAAAGCCCTTCATAGTTTAGTCATTGCTTTATATATATATATATATATATATATATTTAAATATTTATTTATTAATCTAGAAGGCAGTGTTACAGAGAGGCAGAGGCAGCAGCAAAGGTCTTCCATCTGCTGGATCACTCCCCAAATGGCCACAACAGCTGGAATGGGGCTGATCCACAGCCATGAGCTTCTTCCTGCACCACATGGGTACAGGGGTCCAAGGACTTGGACCACCTTCTACTGCTTTTCCAGGCTATAACAGAGAGCTGGATGGGAAATGGAGCAGCCAGGTCTTGAACTGGCTCACATGTGGTATGTAGTCACTGCAGGCGGCAGATTTACCCACTACACTATAATGCCGGCCCCCGTTGCTTTATATTAAGTGGCATGTGAAATAAATCCTAACTTCCATCTGTTTCTCTAAGCAGAAAAGTATCAAATTATTAAATATTTGCAAATACTGGCATTTTTAAGAATAGTTCCTGGAAATAATTTTGTGCCATCATACTGTTGTTAATTACATATGAAACAATCCAAAAATGTTTGACATCTGCAGATACCCATTTATCTCATGGGAAATTCTAGCACTAATGTTTTGTTGTGCTTGGAACACTATATGCATAAAGGCTAATGGTATCAATAGATGATGTTAAGGAGATATGGGCTTGTTAGCCTCATAATAAGTCTGTGAAGTTCTGAAATAAACTGAAATTTGAATACCATGTCTTGGAACTTCATGTTCTATCCCCTCTGACCATGACTGCTCGGAAGAAATCAGGGCCTTTACTGCATTGATGTGTACCAAAGGGACAGATTAGCTCAGAAATAAACCCAGAAATACACAGTCTCTAGTTTTTTGTTTATTTTTTAAATATATGTTCCAAGAATACACATGAGGGAAAGGATAGACTCTTCAGTAAATGGTGAGGGAAAAACTGGATGGTGATGTGCAGAATATATATTTATATATATACATATACACATATTTATATATATGAAAAGGCAAAGAAATTGAACCTTTTACTTATAACATATAAAAATAAATTCAAAATAGATTAATGACTTCAATGTAAAACCTGAAACCACAAAACTCCTAGAAGAAAATACAAGGCAAACTCCTTGACATCAATCTCAACATTCAATTTTTTGAATTTGATATCCAAAACATAGGCCACAAAAGCAAAAATAAACCAGTGCAACTACATCCAATTGAAGAGCTCCTATATACCAAAGGGAACAGTCAACAAAATACAGACAAACTAAAGAATTTGAAAAATATTTGTAAACCATATATCCAAAATAAATAATTCTTACGATTCAAGAACGAAGCAAATAAAACCCTAATAACCCAACTTAAACATCAATGAAAGACTTAAATAAACATTTTACAAAGAGGAGAAACAAATAGCAAACAAGTATATGAAAAGGTGTGCAATGCAGTAATCATCAGGAAAAGATAACTCAGATTCACAGTAAGACAGCACACCTTGCCTGTTAGAATGGCTGTTATCGAAAGTCAAAACTAACAAGAATTAGGGTACAGAGAAAAGAGAGCCCTTGTACATTGCTATAGGGAATGTAAACTGACACAGCCCTAATGGAAAACAGGATTGAGGTTTCAGAAAAAATTCAAAATAGAACCACCAAATGCAAATTTAAAGAGGGATAATTAGAGAAAACAGATATTGTGAGGGAGGGGAAATGAACAGAACACCAGGTGCATTTCAGGATACAAAAGCTGCTTCTCACTTGTATTTTCACCTTCATAAAAATTTAGGTAGGAAAACCATACTTTTGGCTACACAAGGACCTCTCTGTTGATGGGGAAAATGTGTAAAAGATAACAGAAAATGTGGCCTTAAGAGGAATAGTGGACGCTCATATGAGAAAGCAAAATATTGGGTATTTGAGCATTTCAAAGAAGGTGTTTAGATTGGAAGCTGGATTCCTTAGAAAAATCATCACTATTATTTTTAAATTTGAATGAAATGGATGAACTTATTCTTAATTTTTGGAACTCTTCAAATGTGAACACTCCATCCAGTGAGAATAAAAACCAATTCTTTGGTATAATTTCTAAAAGCTGTCAGCAATCCAGAACTAGCCAATGTTCATTTAGCTTGGCATGGTCTATCAAGGAACTGAACCATCTTCAGCCTGTGCCAGGAGCCATAACTTCTCTCAAACTGTCTGGAAAGTCTATATTTAGTTTTCCATCAGGTAGCTCCCACTAATTTCTTTCATACCCATATGGTACATTAACAACAAAATAAACCAGCCACCATCTCCGTGGAAACAAGCACAGATGTTTTGAAACATGCCTATGAAAAGTATCAACCAATGAACAACCCTGTATTTCTTTAATTAATTAAAATACTTCTCTGCCAGCTCCTTCTCTTTGAAGCCACAGATTGTTTTTCATTTTGGGATTCACTTTCTTCTCCATAATAGAAACAGCTTTCCTTGGTCCCACTGTGTCAAGATTCAGAAATAAGATTCCTCTGGAAGATCCCAAGCCATGAAATAACTCATCTGTAATCAACATTTGGAGACTTTTAGCCTCTCTGGAAAGGTCACATCACAGTCATAAGGATAGCATTGCTCTTCTTTTGTTATATCAGGCATTTTCTTCTGGAAGCAATTCTACTGGATGGGCCAAAATAGATATTTCCAGTGAATAAGTCAGAATCTCACACAGTTCTGTTTTAACAATTATTCAAACATCACCAATGTGTTTTTTTTTCACCTATATTCATCCAATAGCCACACTCTCCAGACCCCCAAATATCCATGTGAGCCAGAAGACCATAGTCCATTTTTTCATTCTTGATTTTATTCATATGAATAGGGTATCTGATCTGGGTAATAGATTTTACCTACCTGAATTACTGGGTTAAGAATGATCATTGTTTTTCCACTACTCTCAGGCAGGTCTGAAAGCAATATCAATTAAATGATAAGAAAATATGCTATTCGAGGTCTCCTGTGTCTCCATATGAATTTCAGCATCATTTTTTCCAGATCTGAGAAGAATGCCTTTGGTATCTTGATTGGTATCACACTGAATTTATAAATTGCTTTTGCGAGAATGGACATTTTGATGATATTGATTCTTCCAATCCATGAGCATGGGAGATTTTTCCATTTTTTGGTATCCTCTTTTATTTCTTTCTTTAAGATTTTGTAATTCTCATTTTAGAGATCTTTAACGTCCTTGGTTAAGTTTATTCCAAGATATTTGATTGTTTTTGAAGCTATTGTGAATGGGATTGATCTTAGAAGTTCTTCCTCAGCCATGGCATTGCCTGTGTATACAAAGGCTGATGATTTTTGTGCATTGATTTTATATCCTGCTACTTTGCCAAACTCTTCTATGAGTTCCAATAATCTCTTAGCAGAGTTCTTTCAGAAAAACTCTTAGTAGAGTTTCTTGGGAAAAAGGAACACTACCCACTGTTGGTGGGAATGCAAACTGGTGAAGCCACTATGGAAGTCAGTCTGAGATTCCTCAGAAACCTGAATATAACCCTACCATACAACACAGTCATGCCACTCCTTGGAATTTACCCAAAGGAAATTAAATTGACAAACAAAAAAGCTGTCTGTACCTTAATGTTTATTGCAGCTCAATTCACAATAGCTAAGACCTGGAATCAAGCTAAATACCCATCAGCAGTAGACTGGATAAAGAAATTATGGGACATGTGCTCTATAGAATAATATACAGCAGGAAAAAAAAATGAAATCCTGCCATTTGCAACAAAATGGAGGAATCTGGAAAACATCATGCTGAGTGAATTAAGCCAGTCCCAAAGGGACAAGTATCACATGTTCTTCCTGATCAGCGACAACTAACCAAGCACCAAAAAGGAAACCTGTTGAAGTGAAATGGACACTATGAGAAACAGTGACTTGATCAGCCCTTGTCCTGACTGTTGATGAACAACTTAATGCTTTATCCTTTTAAGTATTTTTTGTTATACTTAATACTATTGGTTGAACTCTATAATTAACACACAATTAGACTTTGTTTAAATTTAACTGAAAAGTGATCCATGTGAAATATAAGAGTGGGGATAAGAGAGGGAGGAGATGTACAATGTAAGACATGCTCAATCAGACTTGCCCCAAACGGTAGAGTTAGAAATGTGCCAGGGGATTCCAATTCAATCCCATCAAGGTGGCATGTACCATTGCCATCTCACTAGTCTAAGTGATCAATTTCAGTTCACAATTGATCACACTGATAGGTCTAAGAGTCAAAGGGATCACACAAACAAGACTAGTGTCTGCAAATACTGACAGAATAAAAAAGGGAGAGAACGATCCAACATGGGAAGCGGGAGACACAGCAGACTCATAGAATGGCAGATGTCCTAAATAGCACTCTGGCCTCAGATTCTGCCCTTAAGGCATTCAGATCTGGCTGAAGAGCCAATGGGAACATTTTAGGCATGGAAAGCCAAGACACTCTGGAAAAAAATAAATGAGAGTGAGATCCTAGTGGAAAGAATGGGCCATCAAAGAAGGAGGTATCTTTCTCTGAAGGGAGGAGAGAACTTCTGCTTTTAATGTGACCTTGTCTAAATAAGATCGGAGTCAGTGAACTCAAAAGGCTTCCATAGCCTTGGCAGCTCATGACTAGAGCCTAGAGTGATTACTGATGCCATAAACAAGAGTTTCAATTGTTAAGTCAACAACAGGAGTCACTGTGCACTTATTCCCCATATAGGATCTCTGTCCTTAATGTGTTGTCCAATGTGAATTAATGCAATAACTAGTACTTAAACAGTACTTTACGCTTTGTGTTTCTGTGTGGTTGCAAACTGTTGAAATCTTTACTTAATATATGCTAAATTGATCTTCTGTATATAAAGATAATTGAAAATCAATCTTGATGTGAATTGAATGAGAGAGGGAGCAGGAGAGGGAGGGTTGTGGGTGAGAGGGAAGTTACGGGGTGGAAAAAGCCACTGTAATCCAAATGCTATACTTCGCAAATTTGTATTTATTAAATAAAAGTTAAAATAAGAGAAAATATTAATGATTTAACCCTGAAAGAAACTGCCCCATGGATTTATCTAATGGCATAGGAACACTATTTATTAATAGGGGTGTAGAAATATTAATGTGCATTATTTTTTAAAATTTAATGATGAAATTCACATAAATGACCTCTGGAAAGCACATGGATGGGGATATAAAAAGTCTCAATGAAAAAGCAAATTAATGCAACAGGAGAGGGGGAAGCTTCAGTAATACTTCTCTAGCCGCCTATGGCAGCTCTGTGAAAAATTCAGCAAAAGGAAAAGACTCTGTTCACACACAGATGTTCAAAAACCTCCATTGCCCTCCTGTCAGATTTCAGACAAGTTGAGATGAAAAATTAGAGGAGACAAAATCCTTTCATGTCTCCCCTGTGTATCCATTGCTACCATTAAAAGCACAGCAAAACAAAACAAAAACTGCAGATAGATCCCAGGCTACATGGGTTTTTCATCTGATAGGCAGGTGGGAATCAGCAGTCAGGGATGCAATGCTTTTCAAACTCTGTGTTAACAAACACTGATGCTGGCCATTAGGGATGTCAATGTGGGATTAGAGAGACTTTTTATAAATTATAACCCATCGATAATATCTCGTTTTAAAAATTGTATAACCTCTATTATGATCATTCTAAGTTTCTAATTAAGTGAAAGTTCATAGTTCTTAAGACAGTTACATGGTCCAAAGTATTTCACCAGAAGAAATCTTACCTTCAAAAAGTATGGTGCCCGGCACTGTGGCACAGTGGGTTAAAGCCCTAGCCTGGAGTGCCGGCATCCCATGTGGGTGCCGGTTCTGGTCCTGGCTGCTCCACTTCCGATCCAGCTCTCTGCTATGGCCCGGGATGCAGTGCAAGATGGCTCAAGTCCTTGGGCAACTGCACCCACGTGGGATCGGCACAGCTCCAGCTGTTGCTGCCATCTGGGGAGTGAACCAGCGGATGGCAGACCTCTCTATCTCTCTGTCTCTGCCTCTCTCTGTAATTCTATATTTCAAATAAATAAAATCTTAAAAAAAAAAGAGTATGAACAATAGTTTAAGTTTAGGTAGGACAAAACACTGGTCTTTATGAAAGTTTGTAATATACTTTGTGTTTCCCTCAGAAATCAGTTAGTGCTATTTAAGAAAGATGAGAAATAATGCAATCTTTGCAGAAATTTTACATCAGAATTTCAGAGCTGTCATAGTTGCTGTGTAAGTTGCTGCTATATTGTGAGATATCTGAAGTCATAAGCCATGCCTCTTATTTTATTTCTTAACAATTGTCAACAAATTGTAAAGAGTATTGGATGACCAGCTCCCATAACTCCAAAATAATATTCCCCAAAATTTCTATATGCTCAGAAGCCATGAAATCTATGGTAAGCAAAGCAAACTTTCAGAATTCTACGAGATTAGGAAAAGATGAAAAATTTCCCAGAGGTGTAATCTTTTGGACTTTACAATTTCCTTTACAGAAAAAAATAGAGCATGTGTATTTGTGGAAGGATAATTCTATAATACAAACATAATTCACAATTATGTCTGGATATTATGATTTATTCTACACAGTCACATAATCTAACAAGTTCTTAAATTAATAATACCGCTCACTCTGGGTTTGGGAATTGAACTTAGAAGTGAAAAAGGGATGCTTTATAGTTAAAAAAAATAGGAGTAGCTGAAAAGCAGTGTTGGTATGGACATGATGAAGAAATCATACTGACAGAGAGATAGACTCCTGGCTAAGCAGACAGGGTCAGGAGACCCCTCCCTCATCACCTGGAGGTGAGTCTTGGAGGACCTCGGAAAAGTAAAGCGATCAGCTTCTGAGAAGTATGTTGATGCCATGTGTTAGCCTCTGTCATCCAGGTTTTCTGTGTCATTGCAACTGCCTAGGTAATGAGACGTCTGCATCTGGGGGAAAAGTTTCATGTGTTTTTTTGTTATCTTTATTGAGTCTGGATTGGAATTTTCACCCAATTAACCAATCAAAACTGCTGGACCAATCATGACACCCCTTTTTTACAGCGTATGAAATCCTCTAGACAATCAGCTCTCACAGGTTCTCTCTCCTTCAATTAGCCCTCTTGACATTGCCAGTAACTTTTAAATTTCATTTTTACTTTAACTGTACTGTTTTCTTTTAATACACGACTTCTGCCTCACACAGCCTCCCTTGTCTGTGGGACTGATTGTTTTTGGACATGAGATACGACCCTGGCAGAGAAAGTGAACTGCAGATTCCTGCACCAAAATGAAATCGCCTGGATGAAAGAACTGAGAAACTGGGTTGCTTGGCTGGCAGAACCTGCATTTTGTCTGGTCAGTGGGGCCTGATATGGTGGAGGAAGGGTGGACATTGTACCGAGCAAAGCTTGATTATGTAGGGGTCATGGGGCCCCACACAGAAGCTCAGACATATGAAAGTTGTGGATCGCAGTGGGTGCTGTTGATCAGACAAAGCAGAAATTTAGAGACATTATGGAAAAAGAGTCTGAAAGCAACTCTTAACTCTGTCCACTCCCCTCTGCCCAACCCCAAAGTGATTGTTGCCACGGATGTTAATAGACACCATCAGGTCACCTCGTATTAGAGCAATGGAGGAGCATTCAGTCACAACCTGCCGCGTCCCATGCTACGTAAGAACCCTGAGTCCTGAATAGCTTCAGTACAGCTGCTTCTGTTCTTGTCCGTACCCGCCCTGCTCTATTCCCGCCGCTCAGGGAGATTCTTGCTGCTCTGTGGATTGGCGCTGTGGCACATTCACCAGGTCCTTCCCCTTTGCCTGAATTGTTCCTACCCACTGATGTCTGCAGGTCAACCTGAACCTCCCGTGTCTCTGCTCAAAGCGAACCTTCTCAGCCTACCTTTCTGTCTAAAAACTGCAATGTATGGGCCAGTGTCATGGTACAACGGGTTAAGTCATTGTCGTTAACACTGGTGTCCCATATCTGGGTGGCATTTGATTCTGGGCTGTTCTGTTTCTGATCCAGTTTCCTGCTAATGCACCTTGGAAAACAGCAGAAGATGGCCTGAGTGCTTGGACTCTACCGTGCATGTGGGTCTCTCTCTCTCTTTCAAGTAAATAAATAAAATCTTTAAAATTAAACAAATGTAATTTACATGATCTTTCCTCTCTGCTGCCAATCCTGATTTTTTTACCTATTCTATTTTTTGTTCCCTTTTACTATTTCTTGCAAACTATATAATTCACATATTTCTTATAACTGTCTCCTCTTCTAGATTATAAAATCCTTGAAGACAAAAATCTATTGTTGCTTTATGTAGCCTACGTACCTGTGATTCATAATGAAAGGAACATTAGCAAACATTATATGAATGAAGGAAATAAGTAGGTGAATGAATGAGCTGATGATTATATAGCAAGTGAGCAGCCAATCTAGGATGTGCATTTAAATTGTCTTTTGCCATTTACTCCTTAGATGCAGACAAAGCTCTACCAAGGGGAGCTGAGTAGAAAAGCCAGCCAGTGCCTAAGCCACCTCTACTGGCCCTGAATACAGCACTGACTACAAAATGTCCTTGAACCCTGGGCTACTGGATTAAAAGTACAGGAATGTACAGACTGAGCCCTGTGTTACTATCAAAGAGAAGAGTTTTAATATCCCTGCAAAACACCTGTAGTTCTGCCCTTATCAGCACAGGTATATTTGAACCTTATCAATCAGAACTTTCCTCTTATAACTCTCTGATCCAATGACATTAGTTCAAGATACAGTAGTAAAACTGTCATCCACTGAAAAATCCAAGCTTCTCTTCTGTGTATGCCTTCCTTCCAGGGTCTGCTGCCAGCTGCATTGGCCTCCATGTTCTTCTGTAGTAATAGTGGGGGTGTGGTGGGAGTGAGCCATGGAGTTAATTAAACCATTAACCTTCATCACCAGTTCTTTTTCAACTAAGGGGAAAAAAACACCCGAAATGTAATTAGGTATTAATATGAAATATGGATCTTGACGACTTTCGCATATTCCATTTTTAGAACACAGACGTAATTATCATGCCTTGCCGAGCATGCTCTGAAGGTGAACTCAAGGATGGCCCTAGAAGGCATGCATAATTGGGATTAAGCCCTCTGGGGAACGGGATGATGATTTTTGTAATTCTGCCCGAATGGGAGTCTCTATCGAGCCAGTGAACCTCATGCTGCATGGCACAAATGAGACTGCTGTGTGATGACAGCATATGTTCCCTTGCCTGTACTATTGAAGCTACATAAGTCATTTGGAAGCATTGCATCCAAGGTCATCTCTAGAGATGGACTTTCACCCAGTGGAGTTTGGGGGTCCAGAGCTTGAAGAAGGGGATGGAAAATAAAATGATTGGTCACCAATCCAGGCAGCCTGCTGAGTGCAGGCTGTGTGTCAGGCCAGGGCTCATGGCCAGGAAGCTCCAGCTGATTACCATATAGGGGCCTTTAGCCCCTGGTTTTCTCCTTATCCTTTCCAAGTAATCATTCCAGGAATCTGTGCTGGAGGCAATTAATTTTTCTAGTGTCCCCGTATACCTTCCTGATCCAAGCCATGCTAGAAAAATAGGCACAACAAAACAGAAGAGGCAAATTCTTGACTGCAAACCCATTGCTAGCAACGCTAGTTATAGCACCTCTTGGCTTCATTTTGAAGAGGGCTTTGAAGAAGGATGTTCTCTTCTTAACCAGGTATGCTCCTATGCATAGGGCTGAAAGCGGAAGGGGGGAAGGAGCTTTAGTTCTACAGAAGTCTACATGTAACCCATTTACACATGTTACCTCATTTGGGCTTAACAAGAACCTGGCAGTGCATATACTGTATTTCTAAATGGGCCAAAGAACAATGTGTTCAGAAAGAAGTTAGGGAATATTAAGTGGATTCATGAAGAACCTTGGATACAAAGGAATCCTCCCATGGCATTGGACATCTTTTAATTCCTTCATCCTTGGCATTGTTTGTATAAGTACATACACAAGGCAGAAGCCAGAGATGAGTTGCCTAGTCTAGCATCTAGAGCCAGTCTTTAATTTACAATGAACTAAATAACAAAAGAATCTGAGAAACGTTGTACCAAAATTTTGCAGTTTTTTGTTTTAGAAGCAGTGGAAGTAGAATGGAGGAAACTGCAAAATGGTGCAAGTAAGCAAGAGTGGAACGCGAAGCAAGGTCTTTCCTGCCTGCTAGTTCCAGTCTGCACAACTCCAGAGTTCCCCCAGAAGCTCTGCCCAAGCTGACACATTTCTCAGTTCACGTCTAGGTTTCAAATGTCATAAAACATTTGATATGTACTCACGTTAGAGAACTCACTCAACTCCATGTGTGTTCATGGGTTATAAGTTACTGACCCATTGGGAGTGGATTTTAAGAGATTATTTGTAAAAGTTGTTCCCAAATGCAGGGAGGATCTTGTTGCTGACAAGTGGCAGAGGTATACGGAGCAAGTAGAAAGAAGAGAGTCCTGGATATTTGCCTTGGAAAGGGTTGATAGTCTGACACGAGAGAAAGGTGAACAGTTTTTACCCAACACGGCAGTGAACAAGTCTGTATTTGAGTATTTCGTGGAACAAGGATGGATGCAATTGTGCATCATTGTAGAAGATACTGATCCTGTAAATTTCAAAAGTAAACATTAACAAATTTACGCCATAAAAATAGGATGGCTTCTTCATCATATTTTGAGATTATTTTATTTGAGATTCTTTGAGAATGGTCTCAGAAGTCTCAAACGGGACAGGAGAATTGCTTTTAGCTCTGTATCCCTTAATCTGGGTTTACATTAGAATTCTCTGGGGGAGATTTTGATAAAACCCACATGCCCAGAGATTGTGACATCATTGGTCCAGGGTGGGGCCCAGGCATCAGTATTTTGTTAAAAGTTCCCCAGGTGATTTTATTGTACAGCAAGTATTGAGCTTACAGCCATAGACTAGTTTAAAACCATGTAATCCTGAGCATCAGACACTGAGTAGGGGATCAAAAGGTGTTTTTAACCCACTCCCTCGATATGGACATAAAAATAAAAAGATTTTTTTTTTTTTGCCCAGAAAGGAAGCATCCATACCTGTGTAGCTCGGCTAGCGGCCAGCGGGGAAGGTTTCTTCTTTCAGAATGCAAGCAGTGGCACCAAGTGCGAACAAATTATAACAGGGATGTTGGGGCAGATGTGCTTTTGATTGCACTGTATTTTCTAATCATCGTGTGGAAATTGTGTTCAGCAGACTGTGTCTGACTATATCAGAGCATGGGGAAGTATGTGGAATGAAAATCTGAGAAGCTTGCCTCTAGGAAATTCAGAAAAGCATGGAATTAAATTCAACACCTGAGATAAAGGTGAACAGTAGTGAGGCTGCAAACTGGATTTTTTTTTTTTTTGACAGGCAGAGTGGACATCAAGAGATAGAGACAGAGACAAAGGTCTTCCTTTGCTGTTGGTTCACCCTCCAATGGTCACCTCGGCCAGCGCGCTGTGGCAGGCACACCACGCTGATCTGAAGGCAGGAGCCAGGTGCTTCTCCTGGTCTCCCATGGGGTGCAGGGCCCAAGCACTTGGGCCATCCTCCACTGCACTCCCGGGCCACAGCAGAGAGCTGGCCTGGAAGAGGGGCAACCAGGACAGGATCCGGCGCCCTGACTGGGACTAGAACATGGTGTGCCGGCGCCGCAAGGTGGAGGATTAGCCTATTGAGCCATGGCGCTGGCCTGCAAACTAAATTTTTTAAAGTTACTGTAGGCCTTACATAGGCGAAACAATGCTTGCTCTCTGGGAAACATAAAAATAATTGAGGCATGTGCATTTAGTTGATGAGTCCATCATTTACTAAGGAATAGACAACCAAACAACCATAATACAAGGTAGAAGCAAAGATATGATCTGCAGACATCTAGAAAGAAGGTGCTAGGATGATTGGAAAGCAAAGGGAAAGAAACATGCAGAGAAGACAGTTCAGAGCCACACACTCATGTTTTTGGGTGTTGTTTGTTTGTTTGTTTGTTTTTGACAGGCAGTGTTAGACACAGAGAGAGAGAGACAGAGAGAAAGGTCTTTCTTTTTCCATTGATTCACCCCCTCAAATGGCTGCTATGGCCTGTGCAACGCAGCCAGCGTGGTGCACCGATCCAAAGCCAGGAATCAGGTGCTTCTCCTGGTCTCCCATGCAGGTGCAGGGCCCAAGCACTTGGGCTATCCTCCACTGCCTTCCTAGGCCACAGCAGAGAGCTGGACTGGAAGAGGAGCAAGCAGGACAGAATCTGGTGCCCTGACAGGGACTAAAACCCCAGGATGCTGGCACCACAGGCGGAGGATTAGCCAAGTGAGCCACGGCGATGGCCGGTATGCATGACCTTAATTAAGACAATAACCTCTACCTAAACCTCAGTTTTCACATGAGGATAAGGAAACCAAGTTCAACATGTTGCTGGAAGAACTAGTAATTGTGGATGTTATATGCCTAGCACAGAGAATAGGCACTCTGAAATGGTAGCTTCTGGGTGAACAAATTAAAAGAAAACTATAAAGTTATTGGGAACACATAATTTGTCACCCAAACTGGGGCATTTTCTAGTAGAACAGAGGAGGATGCACTAACAATTTTATAGCAATCACAGTCCAAACTTGGAAGGTTCAGGGAAACCTCATATATGACCACCCTGTTAATGACATGAATAGGGACTATTGCAAGGTGTCATTGATTTGTTTAAAATATTTATTTATTTATGAGAAAGTCGGAGAGAAAGAGAGAGAGAGAAATCTTCTTCTTTTTTTTTATATAAAGATTTTATTTAAAGAATATAAATTTCCAAAGAACAGCTTATGGATCACAATGGCTCCCCCCCCCACAACCTCCCTCCCTCCCCCTACCCTCCCCTCTCCCGCTCCCTCCCGCCCTCCGCCCACATCAAGATTCATTTTCAATTCTCTTTATACACAGAAGATCAATTTAGTACATATTACGTAAAGATTTCAACGGTTTGCCCTCGCATAGAGACACAAAATGATAATACTGTTGGAGTGCTAGTTATAGTATTAATTCACAATGTACAGCACATTAAGGACAGAGATCCTACATGATTTTTTTTAAAAAATTGATTAATTGTCTATGCAATTTCCAGTTTAACACCAAGATTTTTTAATCATTTGCAATTATCTTTATATAAAGAAGATCGATTCAATATATACTATGTAAAGATTTCACCAGTTTGCACCCACTCAAAACACAAAGTGCAAAAATACTGTTTCAGTACTAGTAATAGCATTATTTCACATTGGATAACACATTAAGGACAGATCCCTCATGAGACGTAAGTACACAGTGACTCCTGATGTTGATTTAACAATTTGACACTCTTGTTTATGGCGTCAGTAATCTCCCTAGGCTCTGGTCATGAGTTGCCGAGGCTATGGAAGCCTTTAGGGTTCGCCGACTTCGATCTTATTCCGACAGGGTCATAGTCAAAGTGGAAGTTCTCTCCTCCCTTCAGAGAAAGGTACCTCCTTCTTTGATGGCCCCGTTCTTTCCACTGGGATCTCACTCGCAGAGATCTTTCATTTAGGTCTTCTGTTTTTTCCAGAATGTCTTGGCTTTCCATGCCTAAACTATTCTCATGGGCTCTTCAGCCAGATCCGCATGCCTTAAGGGCTGATTCTGAGGCCAGAGTGCTATTTAGGACACATCTGCCATTCTATGAGTCTGCTGTGTATCCTGCTTCCCATGTTGGATCATTCTCTCCCTTTTTCATTCTATCAGTTAGTATTAGCAGACACTAGTCTTGCTTGTGCGATCCCTTTGACTCTTAGACCTATCAGTGTGATCAATTGTGAGCTGAAATTGATCACTTGGACTAATGAGATGGCCTTGGTACATGCCACCTTGATGGGATTGTATTGGAATCCCCTGGCACAATTCTAACTCCATCATTTGGGGCCGTTCTGATTGAGCATGTCCCAAATTTTACATCTCCTCCCTCTCTTATTCCCACTCTTATATTTCACAGAGATCACTTTTCAGTTAAAATTTAAACACCTAAGAATAATTGTGTGTTAATTACAGAGTTCAACCACTAGTACTAGGATAAAAAAAAAATACTACCATGGATAAAGTATTACATTGTACAACAACAGTCAGCACAAGAGCTGATCGAGTCACTGTTTCTCATAGTGTCCATTTCACTTCTACAGGTTTCCCCTTTGGTGCTCAGTTAGTCATCGCCAATCAAGGGAAACAAATGATATTTGTCTCTTTGGGACTGACTTAATTCACTCAGCATGATGTTTTCCAGATTCCTCCATTTTGTTGCAAGTGACCGGATTTCATTGTTTTTGACTGCTGTATAGTATTCTGTAGAGTACATGTCCCATAATTTCCTAATCCAGTCTACTGTTGATGGGCATTTGGGTTGGTTCCAAGTCTTAGCTATTGTGAATTGAGCCGCAATAAACATTACTGTGCAGACGGCTTTTTTGTTTGCCCATTTAATTTCCTTTGGGTAAATTCCAAGGAGTGGGATGGCTGGGTTGAATGGTAGGGTTATATTCAGGTTTCTGAGGAATCTCCAGACTGACTTCCATAGTGGCTTCACCAGTTTGCATTCCCACCAACAGTGGATTAGTGTCCCTATTTCCCCACATCCTCTCCAGCATCTATTGTTGGTGGATTTCTGAATGTGAGCCATTCTCACCGGGGTGAGGTGAAACCTCATTGTGGTTTTGATTTGCATTTCCCTGATTGCTAGGGATCTTGAACATTTTTTCATGTGTCTGTTGGCCATTTGGATTTCCTCTTTTGAAAAATGTCTATTGAGGTCCTTGGCCCATCTCTTAAGTGGGTTGATTGTTTGATGTTGTGGAGTTTCTTAATTTCTTTGTAGATTCTGGTTATCAACCCTTTATCTGTTGCATAGTTTGCAAATATATTTTCCCATTCTGTCGGTTTCCTATTCACTTTCCTGACTGTTTCTTTTGCAGTACAGAAACTTTTCAATTTGATGCAATCCCAGTAGTTAATTTTGGTTTTCAGTGCCTGTGCTTCTGGGGTCTTTTCCAAGAAGTCTTTGCCAGTACCTATGTCTTGCAGGGTTTCTCCTATGCTCTCTAGTAATTTGATGGTGTCGGGTCATAGGTTTAAATTTTTAATCCATGTTGAATGAATTTTTGTGTAAGGTGAAAGGTAGGGGTCTTGCTTCATGGTTCTGCACGTGGAAATCCAGTTTTCCCAGCACCATTTATTAAACAGACTGACCTTACTCCAGGGACTGGTTTTGGATCGTTGATCAAATATAAGTTGGCTGTAGGTGTTTGGATTGATTTCTGGAGTTTCTATTCTGTTCCATTGGTCTATCCATCTGTTTCTGTACCAGTACCATGCTGTTTTGATAACAACTGCCCTGTAGTATGTCCTGAAATCTGGTATTGTGATGCCTCCGGCTTTGTTTTTGTTGTACAAGATTGCTTTAGCTATTCGAGGTCTCCTGTGTCTCCATATGAATTTCAGCATCATTTTTTCCAGATCTGAGAAGAATGTCCTCGGTATCTTGATTGGTATTGCGTTGAATCTGTAAATTGCTTTTGGGAGAATGGACATTTTGATGATATTGATTCTTCCAATCCATGAGCATGGGAGATTTCTCCATTTTTTGGTATCCTCTTCTATTTCTTTCTTTAAGGTTTTGTAATTTTCATTGTAGAGATCTTTAATGTCCTTAGTTAAATTTATTCCAAGGTATTTGATTGTTTTTGTAGCTATTGTGAATGGGATGGATCTTAGCAGTTCTTCCTCAGCCGTGGCATTGTCTGTGTATACAAAGGCTGTTGATTTTTGTGCATTGATTTTATATCCTGCTACTTTGCCAAACTCTTCTATGAGTTCCAATAGTCTCTTAGTAGAGTTCTTTGGGTCCCCTAAATAAAGAATCATGTCGTCTGCAAAGAGGGATAGTTTGAGTTCTTCCTTCCCAACTTGTATCCCTTTAATTTCTTTTTCTTGCCTAATAGCTCTGGCTAAGACTTCCAGCACTATATTGAATAGCAGTGGTGAGAGTGGGCATCCCTGTCTGGTACCAGATCTCAGTGGAAATGCTTCCAACTTTTCCCCATTCAATAGGATATTGGCCGTGGGTTTTTCATAAATTGCTTTGATTGTATTGAGGAATGTGCCTTCTATACCCAGTTTGCTTAGGGTTTTCATCATGAAAGGGTGTTGAATTTATCGAATGCTTTCTCTGCGTCTAGTGAGATAATCATATGGTTTTTCTTCTGCAGTCTGTTAATGTGGTGTATCACGTTGATTGTTTTGCGAATATTGAACCATCCCTGCATACCAGGGATGAATCCCACTTGGTCTGGGTGGATGATCTTTCTGATGTGTTGTTGCAGTCTATTGGCCAGAATTTTGTTGAGGATTTTTGCATCTATGTTCATGAGGGATATTGGTCTGTAATTCTCTTTCAATGCTGCATCTTTTTCTGGCTTAGGAATTAAGGTGATGCTGGCTTCATAGAAAGAATTTGGGAGAATTCCCTCTTTTTCGATTGTTCTGAAAAGTTTGAGAAGAATTGGGGTTAGTTCTTCTTTAAATGTCTGGTAGAATTCAGCAGTGAATCCATCTGGTCCTGGGCTTTTCTTTGTTGGGAGGACCTTTATTACTGATTCAATTTCTGACTCACTTATGGGTCTGTTTAGGTTTTCTATGTCTTCCTGGTTCAATTTAGGTAGGTTGCATGTGTCCAGGAATCTATCCATTTCTGATAGGTTTCCCTGTTTACTGGCATACAGGTCCTTGTAGTAATTTCTGATGATTCTTTTGATTTCTGTGGTGTCTGTTGTTATATTTCCTTTTTCATCTCTGATTTTACTGATTTGGGTCTTTTCTCTTCTTTTTTTAGTTAGTTGGGCCAATGGGGTGTCAATCTTGTTTATTTTCTCAAAAAACCAGCTCCTCGTTTGGCTGATTTTTTGTAATGTTTTTTTGGATTCAATCCTGTTGATTTCTTCTCTGATTTTGATTATTTCTCTTTTTCTACTAGATTTGGGTCTAGTTTGCTGCAACTTTTCTAGATCCTTGAGATGCATTGAAAGCTCATCTATTTGGTGCCTTTCCAGTTTCTTGATGTAGGCACCTATTGATATAAACTTTCCTCTTACCACTGCTTTTGCTGTATCCCATAAGTTTTGGTATGTTGTGTTGTTATCCTCATTTACTTCCAGAAAATTTTTGATTTCTCTTTTGATTTCTTCAGTGACCCATTGTTCATTCAGGAGCATGTTGTTCAATCTCCATGTGTTTGCATATGCTCTAGGGATTCCTGAGTTGCTAATTTCCAACTTCAATCCCTTATGGTCTGAGAAGTTGCATCGTATGATTCTAATTCTTTTGAATTTGCTGAGACTTGCTTTATGGCCTAATATGTGATCAATCCTAGAGTAGGTTCCATGTACTGCTGAGAAGAATGTGAATGCTTTACGTGTAGGATGAAAAGTTCTGTAGATATCTGTTAGATCCATTTGGGCTATAGTGTTGTTTAAATCTACTGTCTCCTTGTTGATCTTCTGTTCTGTTGATCTGTCAATATCTGTGAGTGGAGTATTGAAGTCCCCCAGTACTATTGTGTTGGGGTCTAAGTCTCCCTTTAAGTTTCTTAACAAATTTTTTAAATAAACCTGTGGCCTGTAATTAGGTGCATATACATTGAGAATTGTTATATCTTCCTGTAGTATTGATCCCTTAATCATTATATAATGTCCCTTTTTGTCTCTCTTAACAGTTTTTGTGTTAAAGTTTATGTAGTCCGATATTAAGATGGTTACACCCGCTCTTTTTTCATTTCTGTTGGCATGGTATATCTTGTTCCATCCTTTTATTTTCAGTCTGTATGGATCTTCGTTGGAAAGATGTGTTTCTTGTAGGCAGCAAATAGATGGTTTTTGTTCCTTAACCCAGTCAGCCAATCTCTGTCTTTTAACAGGACAGTTTAGACCTTTAATGTTCAATGTGACTATTGATAAGTGGTAAGTTTGCCCTGCCATTTGCCAGATATTTTCTAATGTATGCTTTGAATTCCCTGTGATCTTTTGCCGTGAGGTTCCCTTCATTTACCTTCTTTCATGTTGATGGTCGTGTTTCTGTGTTTCTGTGTGTAACACGTCTTTAAGTATCTTTTGCAGGGCTGGACGAGTGGCAACAAATTCTTTCAATTTTTGTTTGTTATGAAAGGTCTTTATTTCGCCTTCATTCACAAATGAGAGCTTTGCAGGGTATAATATTCTGGGCTGGCAGTTTTTCCCTCTAAGTACCTGGGCTATGTCTCGCCATTCCCTTCTAGCTTGTAGGGTTTCTGTTGAGAAGTCAGCTGTGAGTCTAATTGGAGATCCTCTGAGAGTAATCTGACGTTTCTCTCTTGCACATTTTAGGATCTTTTCTTTTTGCTTCACTGTGGTGAGTTTAATTACAATATGTCGTGCAGAGGATCTCTTTTGGTCATGTTTATTAGGGGTTCTATGAGCTTCCTGGATTAGGATTTCTCTGTCTTTCTCCAAGCCTGGAAAATTTTCTGCTAGTATCTCTCTAAAAAGGCCTTCTAATCCTTTCTCCCTCTCCATACCTTCAGGAACACCTAGAACCCGAATGTTGGGTTTTTTAATAGTATCCTGTAAATTCCCGACGATATCTTTTAGTTTTCTAATTTCCTCTTCTTGTCTTTGGTTTGACTGTTTCCTCTCCTGTTCACTGTCTTCTAGGTCCGATATTCTCTCCTCTGCTTCACCCATTCTGGTTTTAAGGCCCTCAAGATTGCTTGTCACTTGATCTATTGAGTTCTTCAATTCATTAAGATTTTTTGTCACTCTCGTAGCTTCTTGTTCTACTAGTTGTTTCATTTCGTTTTGATTTCTCCGTAGTGCTTCATTCTCGCGAGAGAGATTTTCTATCTTATCCATTAAAGATTTCTGTAGTTCAAGAATTTGTTTTTGAGAACTTCTTAATGTTCTTATCAATTCTTTGAGATCTGCTTCTTGCATTTCTTCTATCTCATTATCTTCACAATCCTGACTTGGGGTGTCTTTTCCGTTTGGGGTCATCATAGCGTCTTCCTTGATCTTGCTCCCTCGGAATCTGTTTTTGTTTGGCATTTTTTTTTTCCCCACACTCTTTCTCTGGGTTGTCAAGGTAACGGAGTTTGTGTGTGTGGTGTGTTCCCAGTTTTTGGATCCCCTTCAGGTTTCTACAGCCTCGGGTTTTTGGTTCCGTCTGCCTCAGTGATGGGCGGGCGCACCTTGTCCCATTGCGTTTAATCAAATTCGACTTCGTAAGGTGGGCGGCGAGAGGGGCTAGTGTCCGTGCGGGCTCGCCTCAACTGTGCTGTTTCCCCCATGGAGGTCTGCTTCCCCCCGCCAGTGTCTCGGGATCCCTGTATCGGCTCCCGTTCACGCGCGCAGATCCTGCGGCGATTGTGTTCTGCCCGGTTCCAGTCTCAGCCGGCGGGCGCGCGCCGTGCCACTGGGTTTAATCTAGCTGGACTTAGCAGGGTGGGTGACGAGAGAGGCTAGTGTCCGTGTGGGCTCGCCTCAATTGTGCTGTTTCCCTGGGGTCTGCTTCCCCCCGCCAGTGTCTCGGGATCCCTGTATCGGCTCCCGTTTAAGCACTCAATTCCAATGGCGACTGTGTTCCGTCCGTTTCCCGTCCCTCCAGGCAGCTCCCGTGCCACTATGGCACGATTTGCCGTTCGCAAACTTACTTTTCCCTAGGTCCTCTGCGTCTCATTCACTGGGTCCGGAAGAATTTCCACTGCATTTTTTTCCCTGAGATTTTTCCTGAGGCTACAGTAACTCTGTTTTTATTCAACTATCTTTTTACGGACTGCTAGTGCGCGTCCTCACTATTCCGCCATCTTGGCTCCGCCAGAGAGAAATCTTCTATCCTCTGGTTCATTCCTCAGATGACTGCAATAGCCAGAGCTGGACAGGCCAAAAGCAGGAGGCAAGAGCTTCTTCTTTGTCTCCGATGTGGGTAACAGGGGCCCAACCACTTGGGTCATATTCTGCTGCTCTTCCTAGGCCATTAATAGGTAGCTGGATTGGAAATGGGCAAGAAGCGGTGCCCATAAGGGACACTGGTGTTGTAGGCAGCAACTTCACCTAGCAGTCCACAACATTGGCCTCGGGTATCATTGATTAGAAATTAAGGTCAAAAGATTTGAATCAGACTCTGGGGATTAAATCATATGCACATCATTCACCATCTAGGCGATCTTGAATCAGTTATTTTTTATGTATTTTTTTTGACAAGCAGAGTTAGAGAGAGAGAGAGATAGACAGAGAGAAAGGTCTTTCTTTTTCCGTTGATTCACCCCCTCAAGTGGCCACTAGGGCCAGCAGGCTGCTCTGATCCGAAACCAGGAGCCAGGTGCCTCCTCCTGGTCTCCCAAGCAGATGCAGGGCCCAAGCACTTGGGCCATCCTCCACTGCCTTCCCAGGCCACAGCAGAGAGCTGGACTGGAAGAGGAGCAACCGGGACAGAATCTGGCATCCCAACCAAGACTAGAACCCGGGGTGCCAGTGCTGCAGGCTGAGGATTAGCCTAGTGAGCCATGGCGCTGGCCTCTTGAATCAGTTATTTAAGCAACCTGTATCTCAGTTTCCTCAATTACAAAACTGGGATAATAATAGCATCTACTTCATGAATGGGTATGCATATTAATGTTTAATATTTTTAATCTCTTTAGATGAGGCTGTGGGGTATAGCAAGTACTCAGAAAATTTTGGTCAATGCTACTTCTACCAGGAATGGAGGAAAGTTTACAATCAGATATGGGAGAAGCAGAAAAAAATGAAAGCCAATTGTAAAATAAATAAATAAATAAATAAATAAATGAATAAATAAAGGGTTTGCAGGGGAAATGATTCAGTTGACCAGATGTGGAAGCAAGAAGAGCAGTTGAGACTTTTGAGACCATAATTGATTAGTGTAATGGGACCTAAAATCTTACAGGTCAAGTGAACAGGAAGAAATGTAGTCTTTGTGTGTCAGACCAGCCTTTCTTTTTTTTAAAATTTTTTAAAGATTTATTTTATTTATTTGAAAGACAGAGTTACAGAGAGAGAAGGAGAGACAGAGAGAGAGAGGTCTTCCATCTGCTGGTTCACTCCTCAGATGGCCGCAATGGCTGGAGCTGCACCAATCCAAATTCAGGAGCCAGCAGCGTCCTCTGGGTCCCCCATGTGATTGCAGGGGCCCAAGCACTTCTGCCATCTTCTACTGCTATCCCAGGCCACAGCAGAGAGCTGATCGGAAGAGGAGCAGCCAGGACTAGAACTGGCACCCATATGGGATGCTGGCGCTTCAGGCTAGGGCTTTAATCCGCTTCCGCTGCCCCACAGTGCCGGCCCAAGATCAGTCTTTTTTTATTTTTTTTTTCGACAGGCAGAGTGGACAGAGACAAAGGTCTTCCTTTGCCATTGGTTCACCCTCCAATGGCCGCCGCGGTCAGCGCGCTGCAGCCGGTGCACCGCGCTCATCCGATGGCAGGAGCCAGGTGCCAGGTGCTTTTCCTGGTCTCCCATGGGGTGCAGGGCCCAAGCACTTGGGCCATCCTCCACTGCACTCCCGGGCCACAGCAGAGAGCTGGCCTGGAAGAGGGGCAACCGGGGCAGAATCCGGTGCCCCGACCGGGACTAGAACCCGGTGTGCCGGCGCTGCAAGGTGGAGGATTAGCCTGTTGAGCCATGGCGCCGGCCCAAGATGGTTTTATTTAAAGAATATAAATTTCCAAAGTACAGCTTATGGATCACAATGGCTCCCCCCCACACAACCTCCCTCCCCCCCCTCCCCTCCCCTTTCCCGCTCCCTCTCCCCCTCTGTTCACATCAAGATTCATTTTCAATTCTCTTTATACACAGAAGATCAATTTAGTACATATTACGTAAAGATTTCAACGGTTTGCCCTCACATAGAGACACAAAATGATAATACTGTTGGAGTACTAGTTATAGTATTAATTCACAATGTACAGCACATTAAGGACAGAGATCTTACATGATTTTTTTAAAAAATTGATTAATTATCTATGCAATTTCCAATTAAACACCAAGATTTTTTAAATCATTTTCAATGATCTTTATATACAGAAGATCGATTCAGTATATACTAAGTAAAGATTTCATCAGTTTGCACCCACACAGAAACACAAAATCTAAAATACTGTTTCAGTACTAGTTATAGCATTACTTCACATTGGACAACACATTAAGGACAGATCCCCCATGAGACGTAAGTACACAGTGACTCCTGATGTTGATTTAACAATTTGACACTCTTGTTTATGGCGTCAGTAATCTCCCTAGGCTCTAGTCATGAGTTGCCAAGGCTATGGAAGCCTTTAGGGTTCGCCGACCTCGATCTTATTCCGACAGGGTCATAGTCAAAGTGGAAGTTCTCTCCTCCCTTCAGAGAAAGGTACCTCCTTCTTTGATGGCCCCGTTCTTTCCACAAGATCAGTCTTTCTAAGAGGTTGGCAATGAACAACCAGGCCCAGATGGTTGGAAACGGAAGACAAAAGTGAAGTTGAGGAGACAGTAGAATCCGTTGAGTCTTTCTAGAGAACAAAAGGGAGATAATACAGAGAGGGTGGGCTTCAAGGATAGAGCATGGCAGGGGTAACTAATGAGCCAAGCTTTGAGACAGGGATAGAATCCAGGTCAAAAAGGTGGGATCCAACTTCATAAAGAGAAATTGACTTCGTGTTTACTTGCCATGGTTTCTGTTGTTGGTGTGAGAAAACCAAAAAATGAAGGTGTGTATGGAAGACTGTTCCTGTGGAGGCTGACCTTATGGGTTCCTCATTTTCTGCTGTTTTGCTTGGAAAAAGCCTCTTTAACTTATGTATCCTATGAATGGATAATGAAAAAAAAACTTAATTCTGTATCTTTCAGCTGTGATGTGATCCCTCCCCTCTTCTCATCCCAACTTTTTGGAAATTAATCTAAGTTTCCTCACTCTTTGGCTGTGCCTCACTTATTTGCAAACCCAGTGTCACATGGATTCTGACCTCATCCCATTCTGCTATGGTTTCGGTAGACATTTTTGTTATTCACTGTGAGAGGTGAATAGATATCTTTCAGTGCTTATCTTATTAGACCTATCAGCTTCTTGGGTTCTCAACCTCCTTCTTAAAATTTCTTAACATGTTCTCCAGGTTCTTCTGTGGCTTCTTATTAGCGGCTCTTATTCTATCCATAACTTCAATGTTGTTCCTCAGGGTTTTGTCTTCATACCATTTGATTCCTCCTGGCTATAGTTTCCTGTATGACATGCCTATTACATATTTTTAATTTCTTCTCTGTTAATTTGATTTCAAATTCATATTTATCAAGAATTTCAAATTCATATCCAATTCTTTGCTTAAGGAACTACCTGGGATCTCACATTGGTACCTGAAGTTCAGCATCTATAAAGTGGAACCCATAATTCCTTCCCTCCTCACATCCTTTTTAATCTTGCTTAGTAAGACTGAGTATACAAAAGGCTCTGTAGCCTTGGTAGCTCATGAAAGAGCCTTGGGTAATCACTGATATCAAAAATAAGAGTGTCGGCCGGCGCCGTGGCTCAACAGGCTAATCCTCCGCCTTGCTGCGCTGGCACACCGGGTTCTAGTCCCGGTCGGGGCGCCGGATTCTGTCCCGGTTGCCCCTCTTCCAGGCCAGCCCTCTGCTGTGGCCCGGGAGTGCAGTGGAGGATGGCCCAAGTGCTTGGGCCCTGCACCCCATGGGAGACCAGGAAAAAGCACCTGGCACCTGGCTCCTGCCATCGGATGGCGGTGCGCCGGCCGCAGCGCGCCTTCCGTGGCAGCCATTGGAGGGTGAACCAACGGCAAAGGAAGACCTTTCTCTCTGTCTCTCTCTCACTGTCCACTCTGCCTGTCAAAAAAAAAAAAAAAAAGAGAGAAAAAAAAAAGAAAAAAAAATAAGAGTGTCAATTGTCAAGTCATCCACAGGAGTCACTGTGCACTTGCTCCCCATGTAGGACCTCTGTCCTTAATGAGTTGTACCATAAGAATTAATGGAAAAACTTGTCTTCAAATAGTACTTTATATTTTGTGAGTCTGTGTGGGTGCAAACCATTCAAATATTTACTTAGTATAGAGTTGATTTCTTGTATAAAATGATAATTAAAAATGAATCTTGGCTGGCGCCATGGTTCACTTGGCTAATCCTCCGCCTGCAGTACTGGCACCCCGGGGTTCTAGTTCCGATTGGGGTGCCAGTTCTGTCCTGGTTTCTCCTCTTCCAGTCCAGCTCTCTGCTGTGGCCCGGGAGGGCAGTGGAGGATGGCCCAAGTCCTTGGGCCCTGCACCAGCATGGGAGATCAGGAGCCAGCACCTAGCTCCTGGCTTTGGATCAGTGCAGTGCACCAGCCTTAGTGGCCACTTGGGGGGGAGGGGTGAACCAATGGAAAAGGAAGACCTTTCTCTCTGTCTCTTTCTTACTGTCTACCTCTGTCTGTCAAAAAGAAAAAAAGAAAAAAAAATGAATCTTAATGAAGAATTGGATGGGAGAGGGAGTAGGAGGTGGGACGAGAGTGGGGTTTGGGAGGGTGGGTATTGGGGGAAGAACCACTATAATCCAAAAACTGTACCTATGAAATTTATTCTTATTAAATAAAAGCTTTCTAAAAAAAGACTGAGTATAGATTTTGATGTCAGAGTGCCTGTGTTTAGATTCCAGCACTATCATTTCCTACTTGTGTTACTATTGTAAGGTATTTATTTAATGGTTCTGCATCACTCATTTTGCTTCTGAACATGAAAATAATAAAATTTGTCTCTTTGGTGTGCTGTGAGGGTGAAATGAAAAAAAATATGAAAATCATATTAAAGAATGCCTTTTATATAAGTGCTCAAATAATGCCAGCAATTGTTGCTCTTTCAGTATTAGTGTTCTCTCTTTGGGGTATTACTGCCTGGGGAATGTTTCTGATTCTGCCTTCCTTACTGTCTTTAATCAATGACTAACCTTCAGTGATTTTCCTACCTAAGCATTTCTTAAGTCTGTCTTTTCTTTTCATTTTGGCACTGTACCCTTAAGTTTAAACCCTCACCACGTATTTTCTGAATTACTGATATAGTCTCCCAAAAGGCCTCTTGAACCCAGATGTGTCTCCCTCAAATCCATTTCAAATCCAGCCTCTACAGTGACTAACTTAAAAGTCAAATTCAAGTTTTCAAACCCTTAGATTGATTTCACATACACCTAAGCACATCAGGCCCTTGGTCCATTGTGTGAGCTATGAGCTTGATTCCAAAGACTTGAAGTACTTTTAGAAATGTTATGGAAACTTACACAAAAATAAAACAAAGACTAACAAAAGACTGATTTATCTGAATGAATGCATTTCCAAAAGAAAAGAGATTTGTGTGTAACATGGATGGAAAGTAAAGACGTCACAACCCCATCTCTTCTTGTCCTCTTCCTCAAAATGGCATGTCCCCTAATTAAGCATGTATGTGCATGAGTACACACATGCATGCACATGAATACACCTGCTACATGAAATGTGATGGTGTGTGATGGTCACCCAGCACTGTCAGTGCTAGTGAAAGCTCTGGTGTAACAAAAATGGGTTTAGTTCAGGTTTTAGTTAAGAAAGAAGGGCCAAAGGAACATTGAAACAGGAGAAGCCACCAATTATCTGTGTCTATATCTATAGATACAGAGCTATATAGATATTTACATAATCGTACACACACACACGCACATATATATATATATATATATATATATACCTCAAAAAGTTCATGGAAAATGGAATTGATAGATAAGTTATTTTGGTGTAAGATTTTCTGAAGTCCATGGATAGTTTTTTTTCATAATTCACATTTGGTATGTGCATTTTAAAGACCTCTCATATGTGTATGTGTGTGTGTGTGTGTGTATGAGAAATTTCTGGAACTCTAAGGAGAATTGATGTCAGATAATTTTAAACAGGATTTTAAAAAACAGGAGTACATTATTTAATTATTGATTTCAGAAATTTTGTCCAGACAGAGTAAGATTTGAATTAGTATTCTCTACCATAGATCGTGAATGTAGAGATTGAGGTAGGAGAGGAAGACTAGATGTTAGCTGACAATTCCAATTGGCTAGAGACCTGAGAGCCAAAGACAGGCCAGTCTTACGGGTCCTGCTCTCATCGCAGTGCAATGCCAGATTGATATAAAACCCCCAGGTCAGCCAGTTTCTGAAGGCTGATCTTCAGGTATGTAAGAAGTTGTTGGGTGAAGACATATTAGGTGTTGAATGCCTTCAAAATTATGAGTGAGAACACGTATGGATGACAGTGGAAGGAGACCACAAACAGCTGGATCTGTATAAAAATTTAGACACCCAGGAACAGTCAAGGAGAATGTAGGGGTCTAGGCAGTGAGTGGCCATGTCCAGAGAGGCTGGTGAAGCTGCAGGAGGCAGTCTTTGCTCCTGACTCAGGAAGTTGGGAAATTGTTAGAGCTGATGAAGCAAGCAGGGGGACTGACCTGCTGGCCCCAAGAGAAGGATATTTTGTTATTTGTTCTCATTTATGCTACCTCTGCATCCAAGTAGTGGTCCTGTGGGTACTCATTCCAGTCAGAAGTCAGTCAATGAAAATTATATTTAATGAGAACAAAGGATTGAGGGCATTCCATATAAAACTAATTAAGAGTAGTATGAGGTGCTTTTGGATGAGTCCACAGGCAGTTGGCTACAGAATGAGTTCACTCAGCAGTGTGAGACCATCACTAAGGACCTGATTCCATGCTGTGTCTCCTGTATGTTGTCTGCATCACACTGGCTATCATTCTCCAACTTGCCATCTCATGGTCACAGAGTGGCAGCCACAGCTTCAGACATCACAACCTTAGTACACCACACACAATATCAGCAAGCAGTAGGAATACAGAGGAACCTCTTACAATTTTTGCTGTAATTAATAAAATCTTTCCCTGAAGACATTCATTGATCAGAATTTGATTGAGCACATTCATTGATCAGAATTTTGGTCATACACCTATTTCCATGTTGATCATTGGCAAATGGAATGAAATCATCATAAGTAAACTAGCCTAATGACCATTATCCAATTGGGGTATGGAACACAGGGCCCATTCTGAGCAGATGAGAGGAGGAGGCAAGACCAGATGAAAGAGGGGGTTGACCATCTTGTTGTGCCTGTCTAGTGAGTGTTTCATTTTCATTTGAAATTGCAACATTAGAGAAGAGAGGCATGGCTGGTTTAAACATCTTCAAATAACTTCTAGTCTTAATGACTCTAAGATTTGACTCCCATATTGTTGGGACTTCATTCATTTCTGCTTGGCTTGGCCTGCATTGCCACCTTCATGTGTGTTTGCAGAGAAAAGCCCCAGGAGAAGCAGATCATTAGACAGTCCCCATTACTACAAACATGTCAACAGTCATTTTTAAATTGCAAAAGCATGAACTAAAGTGAATGCATTTCCAGACATATCCCTGTAAACCACAGCTGGAAATGTGCTCATATGCAACTATCAAGCAGACCCTCTTAGATGGAAAAACACTCCAGGCAGAGTGAGATGACTGAAAAGTGTAGTGCTAAATATCCATCACTTGTTTGAAAAAAATTTAAGTGGATTAGCTTGAACAGAGTCAAATGTCTAATGACAGCCTGGAGTAAAACTTTAATTTCTTGACTTGCTTGAAAAAATACCATTACATTATTGGTCATCTCAGAATTAGTGGATAGGAAAACTTATAACTTAGTAATAACCTTTTATATTTCCCCTGCCCTGGGAAATGTTTTGTTGTTGAAATTGTTCAACTAAATGTGATTTAAAGTTCACCATATGTAAGTCTCAGGTACTTTGATGCAGTTATTAAGTTGGTAGTTGTCTTTAAGATTTAATGTACTTACTTGTAAGGTAGAGTGACAGAGGGAAATGAAGAGAAGAGGGAGAGAGGGAGTGATGGAGATGAGGGGAGAGAGAGAGACAGAGACAGAGAGACACACACACACACACAGACATGTTCCATTTGCTCATTCACTCCCCAAATGACTCCAATGGCTGGGCTGGATGAGGGAAGCCATCCAGGTCTCCCAGGTAGGTGACAAGAATCCTAGTACTTGGCCATCTCCTGCTGCATTCTCAGGTACATTAGCAAGGAGCTGAATGAGAGCTAGTACAGCCAGGACCCAAACTGGTGTTCTAATATGGGATGCCAATATCCTGGTGGCAACTTAGCCTGCTGAGCCACAATTCAGGTCTCTGTTTTTATATTATTCCAAGATATGTCCTATGAACTTGATAGGAGAATATATATGTTAGAAGAAAGATGCGGCAGTGTCTTTTTCCTAAACATCAAAGAATTAAAAAAAAAAAAAAAACACAAAATGGGGCAGGTGCTGCAGCGTAGTGGGTAAAGCTTCTGCCTGCAGTGCCAGCATCCCATATGGGTGCCAGTTTGAGTCCCGGCTGCTCCACTTCCGATCCATTTCTCTGCTATGGCCTGGGAAATCAGTAGAAGAGGGCCCAAGTCCTTGGACTCTGTACCTGTGTGGGAGATCAGAGGAAGATCTTGGCTCCTGGATTCAGATCAGCACAGCTCCGGCCATTGCGGCCAATTGGGGAATGAACCAGCATGAAAGACCTCTCTGTGTGGAACTCTTTCAAATAAATAAATAAATATTTAAAAAGAAACACACACACACAATGGAGAATCTCACAAACCCTTGATTAGTTGATGTTGTTGGCTATTTGAATTACATCGGATGAAAATTTGACTAATTCCCTATACTTTCTACTGCATTCATGATTATTCTCACCTTCTTTAAAGATTTATTTGTTTATTTGAAATTCAGAGTTACAGCGAGACAGGGAGAGACAGAGTTTGAAAGAAAGAGAGAGAGAGAGAGAGAGAGATGGAGGGAGGGAGGGAGGGTAAGGGAGAGAGAGGGAGAGAGAGATCTTCTATCTGCTGGCTCACTCCTCAGGTGATCACAATGGCCAGGACTGAGCCAGGCCAAAACCAGAAGCCATGAGCTTCATCTGGGTCTCCCACATGGGTGGCATGGACCCAACTACTTGGGCCGTATTCTGCTGCTTTTCCCAGGCCATTAGCAGGGAGCTGGATTGGAAGTGGTATAAATGGAACATGAACTGGCATCCATATGGGATGCTGGCATTGCAGGTGTTGCCTTCACGCATTAATAGAAACACTGGCCCAATGAGTATATTCTCTTACCGCAGAGTAAGCTACGTCCCTTTCATGGCTCTTGCGGATCTCATGGCACATGGATATGCCCCAGGTCCTTCCTTGGGCTTCATAGCCCAATTTGATCAGCTGTGCTTTCCAGTGCACAGTCTGATGTGATTTTCAGAGACTACACATTCAGAGGGGCAGACCTCAATCTCCTTGTTTTTATAGACAAGCAACAGCTTGGGTTTGAATAAGTTTCCTAAGGACATGCAACTAATAAACAGCAAAATTGGGAACTAAGCCCAGGTATTTTATCTCCAAATTCAGAATTCTTTCCATTCCCGGTACAGAAAATCTGATTTATGTTGTTCAGTTCTAATGTTCTGCATTAAATTGCGATCTCCATGGCTACTCTAGAACTGTGAGAACATAAGCATGGTTATTGTAGAACAGAAAAGTGCTGTGATAACGTGCTGCTATTCTACTTGCTAAAGTGGGGAAGGATTCCCAAAGGAGAAACCAGGGAGTCTCTTAAGCAAATGCTTTAAAGGGAATCGTCTCTCACCACCTCCCACCACTTTCAAAACAAAGACTTGGAGCTGGAACTGGTTGTTGTTTAACAGATATATCAGCAACACTGCTCAGGAGCTGGACTCAGATGGTAGAGTGTTTGAACAGTTCCTCTCCCCACCAGCACCCAACTCTGTCCTCCTGCACCTCTGCCATGGAGACTCAAATAAAATAGCTGATCCTCAATTCAATCCTCATTAAATTCAGCTAATAATAGCCAAGGCATTGTGGTTTGATTTGCAATTCTCAAGTGTAGTTTCAATATGAGAACAAGGCACTCATCTAGTTTTTCCCTTTGAAGAAAAAAAACATAAGTCGTCTCATAGAAATTCCCCCAAATCTTCAACTTACCTGTGTTTGGTGCCACATGCTTTCTTCCTTCTCTGCAGATGCACTGGAAAAGCTCCCATTTTATTTTCTCATGTTCAGTCTTTTGTGTCGACAACTCTACTTCCTGCTTCCTGAGACATTTCTTTCTAGGCATCATGTTTTCTTCACAGACATTTCTTCCCCATCGATATTTAGCCACAGTCCTTAAAAGCAAGTTGCCTCTTCTCCAAGGCTTTCTTACCTCATCTTCCTTTCTCAATTTTCTCTGACAAATCGAAGAGCCATCTATATTAAATGTGTGGCTGCTTTAATTTCTACAACTCAATTTTCAACCCACTAGCATCTGGCTTTTGGACTCCCTGCATCTCTAAACTGCCCTTGACAATGATAGGTCTATCACTTATCATGTAAAAGGAAACACTTTGGAGAGTGAAAGGTGGGCTACTTATAATGGCCTGTTACAGCTTAGATGAAGACTTTCTGGGGGAAAACAGCACTTAGCGGACTCCTACAAAGAGGCTCAGCTCAGTCCTGACCTGACTTGATGGCACTACAGAACTGCACATCAAATCTGTCTTTGCCTTAAAGCACACTTATTCCTACTACCTCTGTGACAAGAGCCCCCTCTGGTTTTTTCATAGCCTCTGACTGTCTTTTTTCATTGTTTTGGGGCATATTTTCTTACAAGCTGCTAAAGTTTTGTGTTTCTCAAGTTTTATTCTTGGCTTTCCTCTCATTTTCTGCCTCTGTGAATACCATTCATTCCCTTGGTTTAACTTTCTATGCAATGATGTTGACTCACTAATTCACAACAAAAGCTCATGGGTCTCTTGTGATATTCAGGCCCCAATGGCCTTACTATTACATCCTAGGCCACAAATACTAGGAAATTAACATGCCAACATCTAAAGCCATCTTGCACCGTAAAATTATTCATCATCTCTAATTCATCACCATAGTGATGGCACAGACCACAGTGTGGCACTACGGCACATCTCAATCCTTCTCTGTGTGCTGTCTCTCTCAGCGACTTCTCCAGTTCAGACTGGCATCATTTTGCATTTGTACTTTGATCAGAGACTCTAAATCAAGCTTTTCCCTCCTTTAACTACACTGCCTTATAGCAGCCACAACTGTCAATCACAGATGCAAATCTGATAAGGCCACTTTTATTTCTTAAAATACCTGAAAGGTCTCTATTTCTTTCAGGGTTGAGTCCCTGCCTGATCTGGATCTGCTTAATTCTCCAGCCTCAAATTTTGCTTTACTTTAGCTTGCATTGTTAAGAGTTTTTAGTTTCTTAAAACTTCTGTGTTCTCTCTACTCTAGATTTTTCATGTACACTTTCCCTTTGTTTAGATCATTCTCCTGTATTCCCTCTTTCACCTTTCTCGGTTTTACCCCAAATGTTTTTATTCATGACAATCCAGAAAATAATTCTAAACTTCCCTTAACTTTCCATGAATTTTCTGAAGACTTCTTATTCACATGGATTTCAAAAATGTTTGCTTCAAAATATAAACATTTTTATTCCATTTTTCTATGAACTTTTTGAAGTACTCTTGTATAATAGTGTACAGAGTTAGAAAATGTGAAATGTGAATAAGAAGCTTTGAAGAGCATGTTTTGACAAGAACAGTAAGTAGGCTAGAGTGTAGGAAAGTGTTTCTACAGTGGATGAAGCCAGGCAGCAAGCTAGTGCAGTGATAGAAGTGAGAGGAAGAAATGCTTTTGAAGAAAGTCTGAATCTCGGCCGGCGCCGTGGCTCAACAGGCTAATCCTCCGCCTTGCGGCGCCGGCACACTGGGTTCTAGTCCCGGTCGGGGCGCCGGATTCTGTCCCGGTTGCCCCTCTTCCAGGCCAGCCCTCTGCTGTGGCCCAGGAGTGCAGTGGAGGATGGCCTAAGTGCTTGGGCCCTGCACCCCATGGGAGACCAGGAAAAAGCACCTGGCTCCTGGCTCCTGCCATCGGATGAGCGCGGTGCGCCGGCCGCAGTGCGCCATCCGCGGCAGCCATTGGAGGGTGAACCAACGACAAAGGAAGACCTTTCTCTGCCTCTCTCTCTCACTGTCCACTCTGCCTGTCAAAAAATAAAAAAATAAATAAAAAAAGAAAGTCTGAATAGTACAGGACCTTGAAGAAATAAGGCCATTATGGTGGGTAAACTAAGCCATCGAGAATGGTTTTCTGAATATGCTCACGAAAATAAATCAACAGACTAAAGTGCCAAATCATTTTGTTTGTTTCTGTCCTGGCTGGCAGCTTGGCACACTATAAAACAAGCTTCTAACAGTTAGCAAGGAGTCAGTGATTATTGATACCTTTGTTGTTAGCAAAAGGTCAACAAAGTATTTATTTTTTTTCCAAAATAGAGGTAAGAGGTTAGAATCCATGGACAGGTTGTCGAGATTATGAGTCACATTTGAAAGCAGGCTTGCAGAGATTTGGACAGAACTTGTGTTACTGTGGGTTTCTTCATATATTCAACCATTTTCCTTCTTAGAATCTGAAGCTAAATCCTGAATATTAAAGTTGCAATTTGCATAAATGTGTTTCTATCAGTTAAAAATATGCTGAACAAATAGAAACAATGTAATCTTTCCTCCCAGTCACTGAGAATTATTCTAAAGCAAATCCCTTTTCAGACCATTTTTTAGTAGAGAAAAGAGGAAAACATCAAAAAACAGAACAGAGAAAATTAGCATACAGAATGTGTCCTTTAAAAAAGTGCCTGGCACACACAAGACATTGGATGTGCGTCTGTCAAAGCAATAGATGGAGGTGATGATGAGTTTCAGTGTCAGAATAATGGTGAGGGAAAGATTGGATATCTTGGTATCCTCGAAATACCACTGCCCACAGGGAAGGAATGGGTGGAAATCAGGATCCAGCCCCTCCATTCCAGCCCACCCCTTCCCAACCGATGAAACCTCTCTTCCAACATGTAGTAACAAAGAGCAGACTCAACATAATTCTTACACAAGTTTCCTCTGTGAGGGACCCTCTTTCTGTCCAAACGGAGGCTTGCACACAATGTAGTTCATCCTCTTCATATTTTATAAAAGATCAAATAGAACTGAATACCAAAAGACAGTCTGGAGCACATACTGTAAGGCTAAGCATCACTCCATGAATCTTCGCATCTGTCCTATGTGCCTATTTGTGTCTCTCAGTGTGTGCGTGTGTGGGGTTTTACTGTGTGGTTATAATGTGCTGTGCAATGGCAAATACATTTTTTTTAATCACTCATGGTCAAAAAGGTTTGAAAGATCCTGTCCTTCCCCCAGACAGCGTTCTATTTCTGCTATACATCCAGCAAAATCTTCCCCCTCCACAGCAACCTTCCTGTGAGGTGTCTTCTCCCTTTAGCACCAGAGAGGAACACTAGGTCACTTTGCAGCTTTTTTCTACATGTTGAGAAACTAACAGGCACGTGTATGTGCCTCCAGTGTGCTAGTCCAAAAATTTTCCGTTGCTGAAGCCTTCCAGTGAAAAACACACACAAAGGGTCAGTGTTTCATCTCACTGCACAATGCAAACTTCTATTAGATACTTGGTCTATTGGAAAAATTTTAGCTTAAATAGACCCTCACTTAATATTTCTACTTGTCCTTTGTCTATTCTTACACTTGCTTCCCTATTCATCCTTCTGCCAGCTTTTGGTAGTCTTCATCATTCAGTTTCCAGAGAGAACTTAATATTGAACATCACACTGCTGCAGCTGCACAGGCATTCAAGATCAAAAGGAAGAGACATACTGTCAGGCATTGCTGAACTATGGACTGTAGTCTGAGAAATGGCTCATTAGTGCACACACAAATCTAGAGGGTGTATAGCTGATATATAGCTAGGGGACAGTGCATATATCTATATAGGATAGCTTGTTGTTCCTGGAGCCACACTAAACAAAACAACCCAGATTAAATCAAACACAAAAGTAATGATGCAACCAAGAGAGGTAGTTAACATAAGTATGAGGTTATTGCCACTGTAACATGGCATGATGTTTTATAGTAAACTATTTACAAGTAGAAAGAGTAGAATACAGGGGCTGGCGCTGTGGTGTAGTGAGTAAATCCACTGCCTGCAGTGCCAGCATCCAGTTTGAGTCCTGGCTACTTCACTTCTGATCCAGCTCTCTGCTGTGGCTTGGGAAAGCAGGAGAAGATGACCCAATTCCTTGGGCCTCTGCACCCAAGTGGGAGACCAGGAAGAAGCTTCTGGCTCCTGCTGTGGCCAATTAGAGAATGAACCAGTGAATAGAAGACCTCTCTTTCTCTTTGCCTCTTCTCTCTGTGTAACTCTGACTTTCAAATAAATAAATAAATCTTTTAAAAAAAGAGTATACTATAAACTAAGGATAAAAAAACATAGTATAATAAATGAATACAGTAGTGACATGTCAGTTTCTTATCATTATCAAATGTGTAATACCACACAAAACTGTGCTATGCTTTTATATAATTCGAGCCCTAGTTGGTTTCTTCACCACAAACACCTGAATAATGTGTTATACCACTGGGTAGAAGCGCCTTTTCAGCTGCATCGTTTTCATATGGGAACACTGTCATGTGTGCATTTTGTCATGAATTGAGACAATACTACACTGTGCTTGAGTTCATACAAATTGCTATTATGGGGCAGGTGTTGTAGTGTAGCAGATTAAGCCACCGTTTCGAATGACCACATTCCAAATCAGAGTGTCAGTTTGAGTCCCAGGTGCTCCACTTCTGATCCAGCTTCTTGACTAATACAAACCGAGGGGGCAGCGGGCTCAAGTACTTGTGCTCCCACCGCCCCTGTGGAAGATCTGGATGAAGTTCCAGGTTTCTGGCCCAGCCCTGGCTGTTGAGAGCATTTAGGGTGTGATTCAGAGAATGACATCTCTCTATATCTCTCTCTATGTCTTTCCCTCCTTCTATCACTCTGCCTTTCAAGTGGATGAAAATAAACATCTTAAAAAACTACTATAGGGAAGGCCAGTGCCGCTGCTCAACAAGCTAATCCTCCACCTTGCGGCGCCGGCACTCCGGGTTCCAGTCCCGGTCGGGGCGCTGGATTCTGTCCCGGTTGCCCCTCTTCCAGGCCAGCTCTCTGCTGTAGCCCAGGAGTGCAGTGGAGGATGGCCCAAATCCTTGGGCCCTGCACCCGCATGGGAGACCAGGAAAAGCACCTGGCTCCTGACTTTGGAACAGTGTGGTGCACCAGCCACAGCAGCCATTGGGGGGTGAACCAACGGAAAAGGAAGACCTTTCTCTCTGGCTCTCTCTCTCTCACTGTCCACTCTGCCTGTCAAAAAAAAAAAAAAAAAAAACACTACTACAGGGAAAGCATTTTTGTATGCTTAGGAATTTTATGCTCACATGTTATTTATTTTATCCTTACAAAAACATTGTAAAGTAATTAGGGGACTGTTTCACAGATTTACTGGACAAGAGAACTGAGAATTCAGGATTAAACAATTTTTCCCGCTGTAACAAAGTCTCTTAATATCAGAGCCAAAACTCAAGTGAGAAGTTACATCAAGTTATGCTCCTTGCAGAACACCAAGAAGGAAAGGATGACAGCGTGTTCATGGTGATTCCACTCATATCAATGATACACTGATTAAAAAAACATCAAGAATAGCAGAGATGGGCTAGGGAAAGGACACCTAGGTTATCCTCCCTCAGGGCTAGGAAGAGCAGGTTGAAGCTCACCATCAGAACGCGGAAGACAGTTAGAAGGCAACAAATGAGCCTTGAGCTGGAGAGAAGGCAGGCCAGGGCAGCAGTCACTCCCAGGTAATAAAAGGCTTCAATTATTCAATGTCAGCTTGGATTTCTCGCTACTTCCCATGGCAGCCTGGTAACAGCAACCTTTCAAATCAATCCAACTCTGCCGAAGAGCTGTCACTGTCTCATTACAGGTGGTTGAGACCACAATTCTAGCACTTCTAGGAACTCAGCGCTAACGAGCTAACGCTTCAGCCCTCTCCTGGGTTCAGAATAGCCAATTATAAACTGTCACATTGAAAGAACCACAGGATCCTGAGGCAAAGGAGCCGCCCACTGGGTGATGGGGACCAGCATGTATGAGGTCTTGGACACAGAATATCCTTTGCATTATTCACCATCTATGAGGAGGGTCTGAGTCCTCAATCACCTCATAGATATTACCCAAAACTGTCAAAAAAGAATAACAGAAGTACATTATGTTTAAATTTATGGTAAGTCAAGCTGTTTCAGGAAGTGGATGCTGTGGAAGCAACAGGAAGTGACTGGTTATTAATGTTCGTGTGTGCGTGTGTGTGTGTGTCTGTGTGTATGGGAGGGGCGCTGCATGACTTTAGTCCTATCAAGCATTGTTAGCTCTATGTATTTATTACTCCAAGAACAAGGTAAATTCACTTTGAAAGTTAAAACAAAATGAAGCACATAAGCCAAATGAAAGGTGAGTGACAAAGTTATGCAAACTAGAAATGGAGCGCATGCCAGTCCAAATGTGACTCCAGGGAACTGTCTGTAGGGCTGCTGTCTGGAGAGAGAAACAAGACATTCTTCCTTTTCTAGCGTTCTGCACTTAGGAAAGGAGTGCTCTAGAAGCGTGTAGAAAACTTGCGTCTTTGAGCCCCCGTTCAGCCAGTTTCTCATTCACGCACAAGTCTGCTCATGAAATGGGTGTTTATTGAATGTCGATTATGTGCAGACACAGCCAGATGGAGAAGAGTGCTAGAGCCTCCGCTCCATGGGTTGACCTTCTAAGGAGAAAGGGAGTTTAAAAAAGAATAGATGTATAAACAATGTAGTTTGAGACGATGATAAGTGATGCAAAAATAAATAAATAAATAAATGAAAGCAAGCAAGCAGGGTGGTGGTGAGCTGAGTCTCGTCTGAAGGTCATCTCTCCAGTTTGATCAGGATGATGTGGTACATTGTGTTAAGCTGCTGCTTGCAATGCAGGCATATTGGAGTGTCAGTTTGAGTCCTAACCACTCTGCTCTCACCCAGCTTTCTAATAATGTCACTGGGAAAGCAACAGAAGATGGCCCAAATACCCAGGTCCCTGCCATGCACGTAGGAGACCTTGATGGAGTTTCAGGGTCCTGGTTTGGCCTGGCTCCAATCTGGCTATTGTGGTCATTTGGGGAGTAAACTAGCGGGTGGAAGACTGACTCTCTTTTTTTTTTCTTCTTCTTCTCTTCCATCTCCTTCCTCTTCCTCTTTTTCTTTCTCTGTCAATATGCCTTTCAAATAAATAAGTAAATCTTAAAAAAAAAAAAAAAGAATAGGGGCTGGCATTGCAGCGTGGTGGGTAAAGCTACCGCCTGTGAGACGGGTGTCCTATATGGGCCTGGGGGAAGCAGTACAAAATGGCTCAAGTGCTTGGAAACTTGCCACCCATGTGGAAGACCAGAAAAAACTACTAGTTACTGTCTTTGGCTTGCCCCAGCCTTGCCCACTGTGGCCCACTGGGGAGTGAACCAGCAGATGGAGATCTCTCTCAGCTCACTCTGTCTCTCATTCTTGCTCTGTAACTCTGACTTTCAAGTAAATAAATACATCTTTAAAAACAAACAAACAAAAGAATTGTGTGGGAGTCAGATGTTTGAGATGGCCCCAAGACCCTGATTTCAATACCCTGGGTAATCCCCTCCCCAAAGGCTGGTGGGACTTGTGATTATCATGGGGCATCTCATGCCAGGTTCTATTACATTGCATGGCAAACTGGAATTTGAAGATGTACTTATACTCTAAATGTTTAACTTTTAGTAAATCCAAAGGGAGATCCTCCGGAGCAGACAATGACACTTAAAAGAGAGATTTGAAGCCGCTCAGATGTTCTTTGCTCCTGCTGGCCTGCAACAACATTAATCGCCATGTTAAGAATCATCCATGGGGGTCAAGTAATTATGACACAGAGGTGGCCTCTAGCTAATGAAAGCAGCTCTGATAGAAAGTCAGTGGGGGAAAAAATATAGTCCTTGAGTCCGCAAGTACTAGGAATCAAATTCCAATAACTTGATCTCGGAAGATGAAATCAAGTTCCAGAGAAAATTGAAATCAGCAAACAACTTGTTTTCAGTCTTACCATGCTTGGAACAGAGAATCCAGTTATGCTGCAACTGGATGTTGAATCTACAGGAATTGTGAGACTAAAAATTCGTATTGAGGCAGGTATTCAGCTTAGTGGTTAAGACACCAGCATCCCACATCGTAGTACCTGCATTTCAACGCCTGACTCCAGCTCTCTCTCTCTTTTAAACTTTTATTTAGTAAATATAATTTTCAAAAGTACAGTTTATGGGTTACAATGGCTTCCCCCCCATAACTTCCCTTCCACCCGTACCCCTCCCATCTCCCACTCCCTCTCCCATTCCATTCACATCCAGATTCATTTTCAATTATCTTTATATACAGATCAATTTAGCATATATTAAGTAAAGATTTTATCAGTTTGCACTCACACAGGACATAAAGTGTAAAATACTGCTTCAGTAATAGTTATAGCATTAATTCACATTGGACAACACATTAAGGACACAGATCCCACATGAGGAGTAAATACACAGTGACTCCTGTTGACTTAACAATTTGACACTCTTGTTTATGGCATCAGTAATCTCCCTAGGCTCTAGTCATGAGTTTCCAAGGCTATGGAAGCCTTTTGAGTTTGCTGACTTCGATCTTATTCTAACAGGGTCATAGTCAAAGTGGAAGTTCTCTCCTCCCTTCAGAGAAAGGTACCTCCTTCTTAGATGGCCCGTTCTTTCTACTGGGATCTCACTCACAGAGATCTTTCATTTAGTTCCTCTTTTTTTTTTGCTAGAGTGCCTTGGCTTTCCATGCCTAAAATACTCTCATGGGCTCTTCAGCCATATCCGAATGCCTTAAGGGCTGATTCTGAGGCCAGAGCACTGTTTAGGACATCTGCCATTCTATGAATCTGCTGTGTATCCCACTTCCCATGTTGGATTGTTCTCTCCCTTTTTGATTCTATCAGTTAGTATTTGCAGACACTAGTCTTGTTTGTGTGTTCCCTTTGACTCTTAGACCTATCAGTATGATCAATTGTGAACTGAAATCGATCACTTGGACTGGTGAGATGGCATTGGTACATGCCACCTTGATGGGATTTTATTGGATTCCCCTGGCACGTTTCTAACTCCACCATTTGGGGCAAGTCTGATTGAGCATGTCCCAAATTGTACATCTCCTCCCTCTCTTATTCCCACTCTGATTCCAACATCCTGCTGTTGCAGACCCTAGAAGGCAGAGGTGATGGCTCAATTAATTGGACTTCTGCCACCAGCATGGGAATTGGATTGAGCTCCTGGCTCCTGGCCTTTGGCCCTGGCCCAACCTTGGCTGTTGTATACATATTGGCAGAAATCAGAGGGTGAGAGTTCTTACTCTCTCTCTAAAAATGGAGTGCTGCTTGAAGCCAGTAAGTTTGTTGCAATTTGCTATGAAAGAATAGAAAACTAATGCAGCATTACACGAGGAGTTGCCAACTTCACTTTCCCAAAAGGCAAGACACCTACTCAATTTATTAACACTCCTTACAAAATTCTACTCTATCCAAATTTCACACTCGTGATAAAAAGCAGATCAATCAGAACAATCAGTCTCCTGTGGGACCTTCTTTCTATAATTATGACAGAGAGTACCTGTAGCCAGAATGGTGATTCTTCCTTGTTGTGTTACCCTCATCCTATTAAACGAGCCATCCCTTACCACTTCTTGGGGCTAGGCCAGTTGTCAAGCATGTGGGATACAACAAAACCACATGGACACTGACTTCTGACTTGAGGAAGGGGCAGGTTGCTCCTCCTTGTCTCAAGTCTCCTTGGTCTAATGATGTTTTACAGTTCTTCATGACAGCCCATTACCCCTAACTAAGGGAGGACAGCAGAAAATGAATATTTTATTGGCTCCTGTACAGTGGGCATGGCCTGAAGTAAAAATAAATGTTCTTTGACATTTATCTTTATAAAATGCATTCTCCTCAACCATAAATGGGATCCAATGATTCATCTTTTTTACATTTCTCTTAACTATAAGGATAGTAAATAATTATGGTCATATTCGCATATTATCTGTGTGCTAGCAAAAGTTATGTTCAGGTAGTAATAATTTTCTTTTGTAGAAAGTAGAACTATAAAATTAACACTGCTTCTTTTTGATATTGCTGTTAGACTTTTCTCATTCCGATTGAAGAATTATTTTATGAGGTGATCTAGGATTTTTCTGTCGAATGACTTCCAGAATATTGATATCTCTAAAGAAAACATAAAGATTATCAATTAAACATCTCAAATATTTAAAATTAATTTTACTGCAAAGAAGATTGCCTGGTATCCCTGACCATTTGGTCATGTCTGTGAGAAGAACCTCAAGGGAGATGAAAAGGCAAAGAAACAACAAAACAGAGTCAAGGCAAGGGTGAAAAGATAATATGCAAAAAGAGACATTTTTGCTGCAGAGTGAGTTGGAGCTTCCATTAGGTGGATAGATCTTAACAGTAAACGAAGAACTGGGAAGTGGACATGATAAAGAACCACTCAATGAAGGGGAAGAAAATTATTCAATTATAGGTTACAGTGAGGAATCAACAGTATTTTAAAATAACTTAGAGGAAAGAAACTACATGAATAAATATACCACAAATTATCAGTGTTAATGAGGTTGTGAAGTACTGTTTAAGACCAGCTACCGTGATGTGCTAATTTGTGCTTAAGGAAGTGTAGATGCTAATGGTTACAGATCTGTGGAGGCTGGACAGAGAGGCCATCTGCAGTCCAGGTGGAGCAAACCCATTGCTTACACATTGAGATCCAGATGGAGAGTCCTGGAGGATAATGTGTTACCCAAGCACAAACTCAGTCACTTCATCTGCACCTACCTTTCAGTTGAGAACTAATGAGAACTGATGAGAAATAGCATGGTGTTTTAACATTCGCCCTCAGTTATTTCCATTATTTACTTTTGCTTCACACTTACCTGATTTTTCTCCAACAGAAAGTTTTCATTTGCAGTAGAAAGATACTATTTTCAAAATAGTTTCTACCTGTATAAAAAAATGGACAATATTTCTGATATTCTGCACCCAAAACACCCTTTTTTTTTTTTTTTTTTTTGACAGGCAGAGTGGACAGTGAGAGAGAGAGATACAGAGAGAAAGGTCTTCCGTTGCCGTTGGTTCACCCTCCAATGGCCGCCGCTGACGGCGCGCTGCGGCCGGCGCACCGCGCTCCTCTGATGGCAGGAGCCAGGAGCCAGGTGCTTTTCCTGGTCTCCCCATGGGGTGCAGGGCCCAAGCACCTGGGCCATCCTCCACTGCACTCCCGGGCCACAGCAGAGGGCTGGCCTGGAAGAGGGGCAACCGGGACAGAATCCGGCGCCCCGACCGGGACTAGAACCCGGTGTGCCGGCGCCGCAAGGCGGAGGATTAGCCTGTTGAGCCACGGCGCCGGCCAAAACACCCTTTTAAGGCTTATGTATAACTATTCACCCAGATCTTTAGAGTTGTGGCCTTATTTTCTTCATTAACTTTTCATTTTTTTTCCCACAATGTGTATCATTTCCATTAGCAAGTATTTTTAGTTCAACTTTCAAAACATGTTCCGGCTTGGCCACTTTCTACACTCCCCTGACATTGCTGCGATACAAGCCACCTCTATTCTTGATTATTCCCTAGTCTCCCACGGGGGCTTCTGACCTCGTCGTCCAAGAGCGGCCAGAAGGATCCTGTTAAAAAGGAAGAGAGATCATGTCACTTCTCAACTTGAAACTGTTTCCTGTTCAGTTCACTTGAAATGAAAATTTGAGTCCTTAGCACAGATTCACTCCATCACTACTCCACCTTTTAGAAACTTCAGGTGCTCTGGGTTCCCGTGTTAGTGCCTGGAAGGAGGCACTGTGATGAGAGGAGATGAGCAAGTGATTTATTGCTAGAAATTGTGAAAGATAATCAGAGCCACATTAGCTAAGGTGGTGAAAAGAAATTTCATTCAATAACTGCTGATGTTTCAGAAAAGAATTGAGCTCCATTCTAATCTGAGAGAAGGCATATACATGGTAAAGGGAGCATGAGGGAGAGAGAAGTCTGTGGGCTCAGCAGAGACAGAGAAGTGCAAAACTAAAATGCAACCAAGACAGCTGTCTGCTAGCTGGCAGTCTCAGAGTTAGGATTCTCTGCTTCCACAGGTGTAGAAAGACAGAGGACCCGCCCTTCCTGTTGACTACTTTTAAAATGAATGAATGGCCCTTCGGTCCCTGGGAGCAACGCTTCTGAGCTGTAATATATACGTGTTAATAATTTTAAACCCTATATAGTAAATGGTCTAAGAAAGGGAAGTCAGGGGTCTACTGTCAGTTGTTGACTAGAACAAGAAATAAACCTACTGGTTAGGCAGTGCTGAGATTATCCTGGAACGTTGCCTTATGCTGTTAGAAGTCATGCTTGAGTTTGGTCAAGTCTCTTACTTAGCATGGGTGTTTGGGAAGAGTGATTATGTATGCTAAGTACTTCAGGGCTCAGAATTCTTGTGGACTATGGGGAGAATGTGGGAGTGATTATGATGCTGGTCTGCCTTCAGTGTAAGGGAACAGGGAAGGAAGGAAGGCTGGGGGAGAACAGTCTCAGCCTCTTGAGTCCTCATCGGAATGTTAACCAGTCTGACGGGGAGTCCCAACGTTAGGCATCCATTAGAGGAGTCCCCTGCACCACAGGAAGGGGCTGTTCACTTGTACCCTTGCCATGCGTGTTCAGTTGTTTCTGGGAGCAAAACCAATTTGGCATGAATGTAGTGGTAGATCCAGAGGAGTGGCCGATGGGCCAACAAGTGAGCCATTCCAACCAGTGTGTGTTCATGGCTGCTGCACCTCCTTTTCGTTATTCAAACATTCTAGACTTGCTCCTCCCTCAGGAGCATTGTCGCACTGAAAGTCATAGTATTGTTCACATTGGTCAAGACTTGGGCTGAATTCAGCAGTCCTTGTCCCAGTGAAGTCTCCGATCCAGCATGTGTCAACATTTTGTATCTTGCTTGCCTGATACACTGTTTCTTTCCAGAGCACCAATTACCATTTAGCATTATTTCTACCACTTATTGTATAACTTCTTCTGTCAAGAATGTCAGGGATTTTTGTTCTGGTTACTACTCTATTCCCAGAACTTAGACTGCTGTCTAAAACATTGTAGCTCTTTAATAATTATCTGTAAACTTATTTAAATGAAAGTAATGCAATTATGGATGCTTCACTTCAGAATGTTCTAGTCTTCCTGCAGCAGGTTGGTAAAAGTACAGTGATGCCTTCTCACAGACTTCAAGGAGTGTTGGCAAGAGGACTATTTACAGGCTAAAAGTTGATTGGCTAAATCCCAGGTTGGTTTTATCAATTTTTACTTTGTCATCTTTAAAGATGCCCCACAGAGCAAGTGCTAACCTCCCAGTTAATGAAATAGTTATCAGGTGATTTATCGAGTCAACAGTTTCTTAAGGAACCACCTGAGAATGCAAAAACCTACTTCCACTGATCTTATTCTAGGATTCATCTCCTTCCTCTGGGGATGATGGTCAGAGCTGGGGTGGGGAAGGCACTTTCCGGATGGTTGCTCAGTTTTATTAGTAGGTTGCACACACACATTTGCTAGGTTCCATGTATCCTAGTTTGATTTATAGTCATTTTTCCTTTATTTGTTGAACTCTTTATTTGGTGAGCCATTAAACTTAGACAATAATGTCTGTTAAAATATGTTATGCCATTTTTTAAATGAAAGAATAAACAGTTATGAAAACCTGAGTGATGGCTCCATAGAGTACTGCATTGTATTCACTGCTACTTAAGCACTTTAGACTCTGTTGTCTCTCAGCATTAACGTACAAGTCATTGTGTTTTTTAGAGTTAAAAGAATTCTCACATAGCTGACTTTCCAAACTAATGGAGGAGAATGAAAAAAAAATCTGAGAGCAATTGGAAAACTTCCCCCCCTAATTTCCAGAGTAAACGACAGAGAAAATGAGCTCTGTGGGACCAGTGAAGGTGAAACAATGACCTGTGGAAGAAAATATTTCATTTTCAGATTTTATTTTCAGCTTCTGAAGTAGAGTCAAACCAAGACAAAAAAAGAAAGCTTGGCTGGTATACTGCCAGTCTGTTTATGAATCCTAGTTTTATCACAATACAAATAGATAAATAATAGAAACCCATAATGCTTGTTTCTGAAATAGTAGTTAAACTGAAACTCAGTGCACAGGAAACCAAAGATGAATAGTCTTTCATAAACATGTTTTTATAACATAATCCATTCATATAAACAACTGGCAATGCATCCTTTAGGGATTCTTATTAGCCAGTGTTTTCAAAGCTACAATGAATGGATTGAGTTTCAGAATTATTTCCCAATTTTGTGCTGTTGGGAGGAAACATCTGTTTATGTAAATGAACGAGACATTCTGTTCTTTTAGGGACCCAAAAAGAACCCTTCAAAACCAGCCAAATTGGTAAATAAGGAAATGCAACTTCTTCAAAGGACTACAAGTGATGCCTAACAAGAGATATTAAAAAGACAGTGGTTATTGCTTTCCCTTGAAAATTTCTATATTTGGATCAAGTGAAGAATGTCTATTTCCCTTTGATTCAAAGCTTGTCTGGAGCCTTTTGCTTTCTTTTTGCCTGCTCATCAGACTGAAGTTAGAAAACAGATTTACCTCATGGAAAAAGTGTTCAGCAGACAGTGAGGAGTGACCAGGCAGTAAATCTTAGGTCAGTTAATATTTCCACATGTCTGGCAAATATCCATGGAAGGCCAGCAGTCCAGACAGTTTGATGTAGATGCCTCAGCATGTGGCTTCCTTTAATATTCGAGTTAGTCTCTCTTTGCAGCACATTGAGGCTGCTCATCTTGTACATACTAATTTTGCATGAGCTGAGCTTGGCTTGAGGGCACCAGAATAATCTTTAGGTGCTGTTAGCTGGAGACAGCATGAGTAACTATAGGAATCAGCGAGCTATAACTTATGTGCAAAGATGATAGAAAACTCTCACCTTACAGCAAGCTTACAAATGTGTTTTTCTAACTCAAGTGGAACTGGGCTTTTTCCTAAATTCTAACACTTTGGGGAGAAATCAAGGGTGCTTAAGAATTTTAGCCTTTATTCATTACACTTAAGTATCTCAAGTGGTCTGTAACATGTGAAGAGCTCTGTGTTGTACGATTATAGCCACTATTTTGCTATAAGACATTTAATGCACTGCAAATACGAAATTTTCGTAACACTTTCTTCAGCAAACACTGTTTGGATTTAGTTGGTACTCCCCAGTTTTGTCCACTTAAGAAGATAATTTAGCTAGTCATGTCTTAGAATAGCATTTCACTCATGATTCCATTTAAAGCAGAAGTGATACATTTTATTCATGTACTGTCAATTTTATGAACATTTTTGAACAATATCTTTCTCTCTTTTTGTCACTGAAAGGCCATGGAAGCCCTGGGGTTCTTATCTTCACGTGAGAAAGAATCCAGGTGTGAGACAGAGTAGAGTAATAAGGCTTTGTTGGGGAACAGCTTCTGTCAGAAGCTACAGATAAAGAGCACACAGTCGCTGGGTGTGTGTGTGTGTGTGTGTGTGTGTGTGTGTGTGAGGTTACCTGGTTGAATAGAGAGAATTCACCTGGGCAGCCCTGCCAGGCTGCTCAGCCTAAAGGCAGAGGACTGAACCCTCAGTCTGTTTGGACTCCCTAGGTTTTTAAGGGAGTCTGTTTGCCCACCTCGCTTTCTCCTCCAGGACAAAGGACAGAGAGTCCTGGCTGAAGAGGTTGTTGGGTGAAAATTAGCAAATTCCTTCCCAGATTTGCTGGCACTGGGCAGAGGGCAGAGCAGAGGGGCTTCCCTTAGGGCTCATGTTATCAGGTAGCCCATGTGGTCCTGAGGAGAGAATTCTCCTGGGAGCTTTCCTAGGGGGAAGGGCTGGGACCACCTGGGAGGTTACCAGGGTCTGGGCAGGACTTTGAAGGGCAAGATGCTGGGCTTCTGGAGCTTCCACAGTGGGTGCTGGTCTTCAGGTCTGTCTCAGACACAGTTAGGCGACATTTCTGCCTTCCGACCTAACATTTTCATTTTATTCTTTATGCTTGCTCTGACCATCAGTGGTAATTTTATTTAGCGATCACAATAGGAAAAGTCCTGTTTTCATGGTTCTGGATCAAGCTCATCTCTCCTGGATTTAGGTGTATTTTCATAAAGGGGTGATGGAAACGCTTCCCAAATTATACTGTCTCTTAAAACTGGCAAACTTAGAGAAACTGCGTTTTAAGCTACAAGCCAGCGCAATTAAGGAATGAATTTTGCTCTTGTTTAGTTTTAGCTTCCCATTCTGATTGGAGCCTCTTCCCAGAAGAAATTACATTAATTATTTGAAAAGAATACAAATATCAATGATGAAAACACTCAGGTAAGAGCACGTGTACAAAGCGGGTGTCACATCCCCTTTTCCCATAAAATGAAGAAGGGTATGATTTGGGTAGAGGAAGAAACAGCTGTATGTGTGTATCATTCTGTGTGTGGATTTGTGTGTGTGTCTGCTTCAATTTTTTTTCTTCAAACATCTGCTATTACCACAGACTACCCAGAAACACTGAGAATAAGAATTATATTTCTCTGTCCCCCAGGAAATACCTGCTGGTTTTGATTGCACAGGAATAAAAAGACCAGGGTTAAAGGGGCATCGCCCTTGTTTCTCAGCTGTGGAGGTTTCCTCAACAGTGCTGATTGGTCTGTGGACCTGGCCCTGCGACATTCCATCTCCTCATCTGTAATTCACAATTCTCTTCACATCTTTAGTTCTGTCTGCCTCTTGAAGGCCAATCCAGAAATCTTCACTAGCGATTAACTTCCTGCACGTTTCTTCTATTTCTTCAGACCTTCTGGAAGCTAATTTTGACAATCTCTTTTAGAATCAGCTCCATTTCCAGTGACACCTGCCTTTTTACAAAGGATGTGGCATTGATGCCAATATGTTAGTATAATTATTTACCTCTCATATTCTACTTTATAACATTACAGATATCTCTGACTCAGATTCTATTCATTTTGGGATTTTATGGACATACTCCTCTTTTTTGGCTATTTTTATTAATATAAAGGGAATAGATCTCACATAGTTCATAGATACAACTATAAGAATACAATAATTCCCACCCTCCCCTTCATTCCCGCCTTCCTTCCTTCCTCTTTCTTTATCTTCTTTCTTAATTTTTGTGATATTTGTTCAATAAATGGACAAGGGCTATAAATAATAATCAAATCACAAGATGTCAATATTATTCATACCCATTAATATTTTTTTTCTATATATTGGATGCAACAAATCAAAGAAAACAAGTGAGATTTGTCTTTTTGGGCCTGGCACTAAGCATAATGGTCCCCATTTTTATTGCAAAAGGCAGGATTTCATTCTTTGTAATAGCTGAGTAGTATTCCATCATATATATATATATATATATATATATATATATATATGCCACACTTTCTGTATCCAGTATCCAGTATCCAGTCATCAGTTGATGGACATATTTCTTTTTAACTTAATTGATCTAATAACTACAATCCTGCACTTTTACCGCTTGTGTGTATGGCATCTCCATTAGTCTAACAGATCTTTGTGCTCTATTCTGTATACTAGCATAGATAGCATGGTGTGGTCTGTGAACAGGAAGATCAACCTGGCTTTAGTAACACATTTATGCTCAGAAGTACTGGGGAATATGATAGCAAAATAATTTCAACCAAGATCAAGTGTGGGTCTTGAATGTCAGGTTGAAGAGTCTAAATTTTATTCTGGAAGGAAGGAGGATGACAGTATGAAAGCAAAGCTGTAGGGTGATTGATCTTTCTGTCTAACAGAGGTGAGCAGTGGAGCACAGCAAAGACATTAGAATATCAATGACTTGAGGCCTAGGCCAATTTCCACATCAAAATTTGGGGGAAGTTGTTTTTATTTTTGTTTGTTTTACTTTGTTTTTATCACTTAAGAGCTTGGACCACTTTTATTTCTAAGATACCTTTCAGAATCCAATGATTGCATTCTATTTTATCTTTGATAAGATCATAATGTAATTCATGAGTCGTGTGACTTCAGCTGAACAGAAGTAAGTTTGTGTCATTGAACAATGTGGTTATAAGAAAGAGCTGAAGCAATGTTCATGAAGTTAAAAATAAAATAAAATCTATTGTGTTGGAACACGGTGTTGAATTTACCCGATGTTATACTATCTGTATCCAGAATCATCACCTCTAAGTTGACTTGGGGTAATTTTATAAGCAACAATCAGTACATTATTGCAGAAACAGTGACTATTCACAGGAGCATTTTAAGGGATGAGTCCTTGTAATTACAGGTGCCTTGGACATTCTGCCTTAAGTTTAGCAGTCTAATGTTCCCTCTGGTAGAAGGAGCCTTTCAAATGATTGCCAAGACTTACCTAATTTCTTTAATTGTTATTATGATTCTGTCTGCTAGCCTTAGCAGGTGTTTTGAAAACAAATAACTTGGCATTTGACCATGGGAGAGTTATTTAAGTTATTTAGTTTCTCATTTACCAAAAATGAATTTAGAGTTAAATATTTCTTATAGTATTATTGTTAGGTAGGAAGTCAGAAATGGGCTTATGTGTGTGTGACAAAGGCCGAAGGAATTGACATCTACAGCAGTACAGCATCCGCATCTCAGTCATCCCAGTAACCTCCCAGGTGCAGCCCAGTATCTGCACTTCAAAAGTCTTGCCTGGATCCTGATGACCTTCCAGGGGGTCCTCCCCTTCTACTGGATAATCATCCTTCCTCTAAGGTGGGGCAACACCAGCCAGGCTTCCCCTGTCTGATAACTCAGAAAGGAATGTCTCCTATTTACATCCAACAGGTCCTTTGTTCAGAAGGAGAAGGAGAAGGAGAAGGAGAAGGAGAAGGAGAAGGAGAAGGAGAAGGGGAGGGAAGGCAAGACCCATCCCCTTAAAAGCCCCAGCCTAAATGTAAAAATGTCAACTGCACAATATCTCTCAGGTCCTGTCTGGAGAGGTGCCCATCTGTTCTTACAGTTGTCCTTACCCTAATAAACCTTGCTATTTTGCTTTCCACTACTCTCTGTCTCACGCCTGGATTCTTTCTTATGCGAAGACAAGGACCCTTTGCTTCTCCGGTAACATAATGTTAAGATCTAAATTGTGGCACTTAGATGTGCGAAGAACACTTCACCTTCTTCTACCGTAAGGAGGAGATTTTCTTTCCTGAACTTTATGTTACAGTGTGTGGATCAATATCATGTTTTCAGAGGACTCATCACAGTCTCAGTATTCAGAGAAAGTTCTGATGTGAGAAAGGAGCCTCTTCGGAATTTACTCTTCTCTGTGACGGGAGTTGCTTTTTGACAACTTCCTGGAAACATTTCTCCAATTCCTTTCAAAGCAGATGTTCCATGCATTCAACTCTTGGCAGTGATTCTTATATATACTCTATCTCAAGGACCATTGTGCTCAAATGAAGGACTAGACAAATCTACATTCTTGGCAGCTGGACCGTACCTTTAAAACAACTGTCAGGTTCCTAACAGAAAATAGAAGGCACAAAAGTAAATTTATCACAAAGCTAAGAAGACCAAAGAACAAGATGCACCCTTCCTCACTTGCATGAGCATCCTGACAAAGATCCAAGAAGTACCCTAGCAACGTATTCACAAGGTTTTGTTCAAGTTTTAGAAGTAATGTACGTAATTCAGATGGGACAGGACTGCTGACTCTTTTCACTCTAACTTACCCTCAATCATATTGCCCGTATTTCTTGGAAGTATCAGAGTTTCCAGAGAAAATTTTGAAACCTAGCTAAGGGTCTTTTAAATTAGAGATACATATGAGGGCACTTCTGAAAGTTTGTAGGAAGTGGAATTAAAAGATAAGTTTATTTTGGTGCAAAAAAAAATTAAATCCATACATTTGAGGGGACTTCAAAACGTTCATGAAAATGTGTGTTATGAAAAACTGCCCTGATTTCCTAAGGGTGTGCTGCAATATGAATGAGAATCATGCTCCTGACACAACGGAAAAGTAGAAGGAGGAGAGAAATCGAAACTTGAAGTTTGCAGATATTGAAGTTAATCTGCATAAAACCCTTCCAGTCACTAGACATGCAAAAGTTTAAGTGGAGGGTTTGTTTCTCATTGACCTCCAGTCAAAACATAAGTTCTTTTTTGGTCAACAATATTCAATAATGCAGTGTATAATTTTAAATAAACAAACTGCATAAAATCATCTGTAGCAGTTCATATTAAGAAAAACTTGGTAAACATTTGCTCAAAGTCAACAATCCTAAATATTTCCGTTGTGTTACCAATAACAAGATGTGAAGTTTAAAACATATTTTCTAAGTTCTCTGTAACAGATCAACCTTACTCAATGTATCAGTTCCCTAAAGTGGCCATAACATAGTTCTACAAATTGAGTGAGTTAACACAGTGGAAGTTTATTATCTCCTATTTGTGGAGAAGTTCTAGGAGTCTGAAACTGAGGTGTTGGCAGGGCCACCCTTTGTCCAGATCTTCCAAAGGAGGGAGCTTCCTTGTTTCTTCAAGCATTTAGTAGTCCCAGACGTTTCTTCATTCTGGCAGCATCATTCCAGCCTCTGCTCGGCCTTCACATGGCCTTTTCCTGTGTCTTTGTGAATTCACATAGACGCCAATCATACAGAACTGGGGATCAACTGCTCAAAGATGGCGTCATCTGAGCCAGTTACATATGTAGCAATACTATTTCCAAATAAGGTCATGTTCTGAGATATTGGACATCAGGATGCCAAATCATTTTTTTTTGACAGAAGATGGGGTGGGTGGGGTCAGAGGGAGGCAGGAAGCACAACTCAACCAGTAAATACCTTAATTCTGTCCATAGAGAAAATGTTACTAAACTGTTGTCCTAAGGACAGGTGATAAAGAGTATTCAGTAAAAAAAATAAGAGGGAAAACAAGCAAATAGGTATGTCAGGCATGTGATAATGAAAACCAGGTTTTTATAACTTTTTGTGATGTTCATGTTATTTAAAATCTTTTTTAGGTTTGAAAGACATTGTAGTTTCTAATTCCAAAAGCGTGATTGTTGTATCTATTTGTGGTTCATAAATGCATGCCCTGTTTTATCATAAACATCCCCCAAGCAAAGGAATGTTTGAATTCAGGTGAGGCAAAACTTGGAGCTAGGCCTGAGGGCCAGGAAGTTTACTTCCATTCCCATGGTGTTAGATTTTAGTGCTTCCATCATCCTACTGCAAGGGACACAGGAGGTTGGATCCAGCCATACCCCTCTGTGCATAGGGCCATGACTGACTTCCATGTCACTTACAGAGCGAGTCCAAGATGCTCACAAAGGCTGACAGAACAGTGCCTTGTATCTCTCTCCCCATCCACACCCTTGTCCCCTCCTGCTTGACCTCTCTTTGCATCCTCTGCCTGTGTTGACTGTTGTAGCTCTCCTACTGGTCCAGTCTGGTCTCAAGATTTTGATTACTGTTCATTCCTAGTGCCCTTAATACCCGCACAAGCATATAAGGAGTTCAATAAATAGTTGTTGAACATCATAGATTCTGCTGCTGCTATCGTTGAGATTGATCTCAAAGTAGGAACCTTATCTTACGTATTATATCCTATGGTCAGAAAAGGAGTTAAATTGAGTTGTGATGTTGTGAGATAGGAAAGACCAATTGATTTTCTTTCTTTGTTTTTTTAAAGATTTGTTTATTTGAAAGGCAGAGTTACACATGAAGAGAAGGAGAGGCAAAGAGAGAAAGAGGTCTTCCATCTGCTGGTTCACTCCTCAATTTGCTGCAATGGCCTGAGTTGCACTGATCCAAAGCCAGGAGCCAGGAGCTCCCTCTGGGTCTTCCCACATGGGTGCAGGGGCCCAAGCACTTGAGCCATCCTCTACTGCTTTCTCAGGCCATAGCAGAGAGCTGGATCGGAAGTGGAGCAGCCGGACTCAAACAGGCACCCATATGGGATGCCAACACTGCAGCTGGCAGTTATATCCACTATGCCACAGCGCCAGCCCCAAACCAAGTGCTTTTCTATGCAAGTGCACACTACTCTCAATATTTTGCTCCAACACTGGATCTATATAGAAAAACAAACTGTTCAGTCTTCCATACCCTTGTAATACATCTGGTCACCAAATCTATGTGTGTGAGTTTACATGCACGTCTGTTGTGGGGTAAGGGAGATTTTCCTACAGTAGAAAGTTCTCTGTGCTCACTAATCTGGTGTTCTACCATTCAACTCAATCTGACACTAACTAAAGATAGTGCTGGGCCCACGTCTAATGAGACTGCTCCCACTTCAGTCACAAGTATGTCCTCAGCAGAGCCACAATTTCTGGCCACCATGTTTACAAATTGAAGATTTCTGTGACTGCCTCTTCAGGTTTGACAGTACTAGATTGGCTCACACAATCTAGGACAATAGCTTGCTAACTGCCCCCAGTAATAAAAAAGGATATTTTTAAAATTTGTTTTCAAAGGTAATATCTGATTTTAACATCTTTTAAAAGGCCGCGGCTCACTAGACAAATCCTCTGCCTGCAGCGCCAGCACCCCGGGTTCTAGTCCCAGTTGGGGTGCCAGATTCTGTCCCCGTTGCTCCTCTTCCAGTCCAGCTCTCTGCTGTGGCCCGGGAGTGCAGTGAAAAATGGCCCAGGTCCTTGGGCCCTGCACCTGCATGGGAGACCAGGAGGAAGCACCTGGCTTCTGGCTTCGGACTGGTGCAGCCACAACACGCTAGCCGTAGCGGCCACTTGGGGGGTGAACCAACGGAAAAAGTAAGACCTTTCTCTCTGTCTCTCTCTCTCACTAACTCTTCCTGCCCCCCCCCCCCAAAAAAAGATTTGCTTATTTATAGAGGCAGAGAGACAGAAACGGGGAAAGTCAGAGATGGAGAGAGATCTCCCACCTAGTCATTCACTTCCCAAATTCTTCTATTTTTTTTTTTTTGACATGCGGAGTGTAGTGAGAGAGAAAAATAAAGAGAGGAAGGTCTTCCTTTTTTCCATTGGTTCACCCCTAATGGCCGCTGCTGCAGGCTTGCTGTGGCCGGCCAGGTGCTTCTCCTGGTCTTCAATGCGGGTGCAGGGCCCAAGGACTTGGGCCATCGTCCACTGCACTCCTGGGCCACAGGAGAGTGCTGGACAGGAAGAGGAGCGACCAGGACAGAATCCGACTGGGACTAGAACCCGGGGTGCTGGCACCACCGGCCGAGGATTAGCCTATTGAGCCGCAGCACCGGCCCACTTCTTACAACAGCTAGAACTGGGCTAAGCCGGATCCAGGAGCCAGGAACTCAATCCAGGTGTCCCACATACATGGCAGGAATCCAAAGACTTGAGCTAACGCTATTGCCTTCCAGGCGTGCTTTAGTTGCTGTGCCAAATGTCCTTCCCTTTAAAATATCCTTTGTGGGGCAGGGGTTTTATTCATATGTAGGATATTTCTTGGGTTGCCTGCATCCCATATTGCAGTGCCTGGGTTTAATTCACAGCTTAACTCCAGCTTCCTGACGTTGTGGATCCTAAGACACAGCAGTGAAGGCTCAAGCAGTTGGCTCCCTGCCACCCATGTGAGAGATCCACATTGAGTTCTTGGCTCCTGGCTATAGCCTAGCCTAGCTAATATCTGGCTGTTGTTGGCATTTGGGGAGTGAAGCTGTGAACATAGATTTCTGTCTGTCTGTTTCCCTCTGGCTCTCAAATAAGTGAATAAATAAATAAATAGATAAATGCAAAAGAATAGCTAGATGAAGATACTGGCAGAGGCTGGAGGCACTAGGAGAGGGAAACTGAAAATCCCAAGCCCTTAACTGATTTGGTCTTCTTGATGACTGGCTCATCCAGCAGCTCACCAAGAGTCACCTCTTGAAACAAAAGCTGCCCCATCACCTAGGGAAAACAAGGAATCAGGAACAGAGACCAAAAGCTACACTACTTATTATAAAGTCCTAAGAACTCAGATGTATCTGGTGCAACCTCATTTTTGTAGTCATATGTCTCCTGATGTTAGTAATAATTGGACTGCTCCTGCTATAGAATTACTATTTCCTTTTAAGTGGTTTCAGTATTTTATTAATTATTATTATTGTGTGTGTGTGTGTGTGTGTGTGTGTGTGTGTGTGTGTGATGTCTGAAGTAGAAGAGAGCCCTGGCTTTCCAGGGAGCTGGGAGTTAATGAGCAGAATGAGTGATTGTCATGGTTTGACCAGAGACTCACAGGGAGGGCAGGATTTCAGCTCCCCCATGCCGCTCCTTTTCCTCAGGACGTCTCTGGCTCAGGATTTGTGGCCTGACTGCTTTAGCAGACACCGTGGTACTAAACAGCAGGCTGTTAGCGGTGTGGCCCCCTCTTATTGTCCTTTCGGCTTAATTCAGCATTAATTGCTTGGAAAATGAGAGTTCAATTTGAAGAGACACCTGCAGTGTTTCTAATGTTCATTTTGGTAGCAATTCAAGCTGTTCTCATCCATGGTTTCCGGAGAACTGTTAGGCTTCCATACATGGCCAGGTTTCACCCTCATTCATCCTGCCAAGAAAAAGACATGGTGTCTAATTTGCAAACATTTTTCATCCTGGTGGAAAGTCGTGGGTCTTCTAAGTGCCGTGACACAAAACCGAAAGGAAAATATTTGTGTGATGCACATCCAGTCTCTTGCAATTATCTCTGTTTGCTTTTTTGTGACGATAGCTTTGTCTCTGAAGTGCAGATCTTAAATGCCTGTGAAATGAAATCGACTTTGCTTTTATGTTTGTGCCGGGGCTGAGTTCCTTCATTTGTGGTGCCTGTGCTGACGCAGGGTGGGTCTGTGTGAGGCCGGTCATCTACATCCTTTGTGACTCTTTTCCCTCCCATTCTAAATGTTCATTCCCATTTTCTATAGCATGATTTTTGAGTGAGCCAGATGGAGACAGGAGCCTGAAACCGGGGAGTGCATTATAATTGACTGTGCTTTTTGAAGGAGGGTACGCTCCTGCTGAGGGTGGATATGGGCCAGATGTCGGCAGCACACAGTTGTCCAGAGTTAAATGGTGTTTTGATTATGCTCTAAAACAGAAAAAGAAAATTACTTATCCTTTTTTAAAGAATTATCAGTGCTCCAGGAGGGGAGACATTAACAGCTCCTAGGAGAGGCCCAAAAGTGAAAAAATGCTCGTGACAGTTTAATGTGGAACGGCTGTCCTCCGGGCCACACTGACCGGTCAGGAAGTAACTGACATGGCCACAGGTCTCCTGATTCAAGAAAGGAAGTGGCCGCCAGATTTTGGAAGATGCAGATCTCACGCAGCTTATTTGTTTTTATTTTCTGTTTTCTGTGAGGGAAGAGAGAAGTAAAATCGAGACAAAATAATTACAAGGGACAGATGTTCTCAAGACCTCTAGAAATGAGCAAACTCACCCACGCGCTGTTAGGGAAATGTGTCCAACACAATTAAAAAGAACTGAACACTATGTGATAAAGTCACAAACAATCACCAGTGCAAATAAGCAGGGCAGCTGACAAGTCAGACCCGGAGTTGGGCAAGTGGTGAGCAGTGTGTCTTTGCAGGGAGAGTCTGGGTGAGCACAGGTGTGCTTCACACAAAAGGGCAAGGAGAAGCATCCGAGTCAACCTAAAGCCTGAGCTTTCTCTGGAAGCTCAAATGTAGGAAAGAACTAAGGAAGGATTAGATACTGAATGTAGACTTCCATACACTTGCCTGTGCCCATGTCAGCCCGGAAATGTCTTTGTGTAAGCTCAGGAGAACACACAGACCTATGTGGTAAAAACCCAGTCTTGTTCTTCATTAGATTTGGGCTTTATTCTCATCTCTGTCACATTCTAGATTTGAGATGCTGATGATGGTTCTTTACCCCTCCACACCACTGAAAGCCAGAGAGTGGTGCCCCAGTCCATTGAGTCACAGGGATTCTTAAATGAGAAAATCCATAATAATATATTTAGCACAGTGCTGGGGATAGCTAAATACTTACTTAACAAATTATCATTGGTACAAACAACAAATAAACCAAAACTATATGAACACATGTAAAGTATAAAATATGGATGTATATAATACGTTCACAAATCCTTAATACGTCACATATACCTCAAAAGCACACATTGTCAACCAGAGCCAATCTTGATGCACATCCAAGTTCACATTCACTCATGCTTTTCTACATATTCCCAGACTGTAGGTATGCAAAGTTATATGACATTCTTTGGGTTGGCACCATTTTCAATAGCAAATCCTTAGAGTGATCCAGGATTTTCAGATTTTTTGTGCATAAGCAGAATGAGCTCTGCCTATAGACAACTCAAAGGGAACAGTACAAATGCATCCTGTATTTTAAACACACACACGCACATTCTTTGCAAGTTATTGTGCAATGTGTAACAGCAGCAACATTTTACTGGAAATGGTTCTCATTCCAAATATTTCAGATAACAAGCAATGGTAGTAAAAACATATACTTTAGGAAAAAATGTATCCATATGTTAAGCCCAATTAGGTAAGCATTACTGTATTACCCAATCTTCAGGGTGGTAAATGTTCTTTACAGCACTGAAACAGGGCAGAAAGTGCTAGTAAACGAAGTGTCATCAGAAAAAGTTGTTCTTGTTATTTTTGTGACTCCTGGATCCCAGGGACTTGGACAGTCTTAAGGTTTCCTTAGACACTGTGGGGCCCTGCTCCCCATCCATTGCCCAAAGGATCTTCAGAATAACACAATCAGTTGCTTTGACTAGCGGAAGCCCTTCCTCCGTGGCTCCCACGCATTGACTCAGCATTCGATAAAATCCTATCTCTAAAGGCCGTCTGCTTCGAGGCAAGTGAGATATCTTTGACCCCATTTTAAAGTCCTCTCTACTGAGGCTCCAAGTAGACACAGTAACTAAGCTTAGGGTGCTATCAGGATGGGATCCTGAAACAAGAAAAGGAAGGGGTAGAAATTAAGGAAATCTGAAAAAGCCTGGATCTCAATAGAAAATTTATCAGCATCACTCACTGCATTATCCCCTCCCCCCCGTCCATGATTTTTCTTTCCATGGTTTCATTTACCCACAGTTCACCAGGGTCTCAAAATGCTATATGGAGCCTTTCAGAAACAAACAATCTATAAATTCTGAATTAGACATCATTCTGAGTCCCATGAAGAAATCCGCTGCAGTGGCGCCTCCACCCTGCCTGGGCTGTCACTCATCCCTTTGTCCAGTACTTCCCTGCTGTATAAAGTACCCATCTGCAGTCACCATCATTGGTTATCAGATTGACCCTCAGAGTATCACAGTGCTCATGTTCAAGGAACCCTAATTTGACTTAAGGATGGCTCCACAGCATGAGGGGGGTAGGGAAGCCGTGAAGTCCTCTAAGTGAAAACATGAAGGAACCACATATTTTGAGAGATCACCTTCATGAAACTTTTGTTTCAGTATAATGTTGTTACCATTGTTCTATTTTGTTATTAATTATTATTAATGTTTTTTTCACTGTGACTAATTTATGTGGTAAATTGCATCAAACATGCAAGTATAGAAAAAAAAACATAGCAAAGATAGAGTTCAGGACCATCTGTAATTCAAGGCACCTACTAGGGGTCTTGAAACATATCCCTCACAGATAAAGGGTGTCTACTGGAAGTGTGACAAATGCCCCATCCAAATATAAGATATTAATAATAGGGGTGCTTCTGTGTGGGTGTATATGGAGTTTAAACTGTCTATAAATCTAAAATTCATCCAAAATATAGAATGCATTAAAATATAGTGTCCTAAAGTATTCCATAGTTCTGCATTCTGAAGAGGAACTATAAAGCTAACCTTGGACACACGTTGGTTGAAGTCTTTGTATTACAAATGCTTAAAATATCCAATGTGCAAATTCCATCTTTGTAATCTGTCATCTCCATATTTACTGAGGTTAATTCTGGTCAGAGGCAAATGGGATCAGCTGTGGACTGACCACACACAGGGCGGAGCCTGTTCTCATGGCCCTGGTGTCGATAGGGTGAGCGTCGCATTAAAGATTCTCACAGCAAGCAGCCACCAGGGCCTGTGCGGCCTAGAGTCCCGCGCTGTTTGTCTGACCCAGTGCTCCCGGAGTGTGGGTTCCCACAGGAGGGAAAGCTCTCATGGATGAGCATCTCCTCAGGGTGGAGGCTAATCTACAAGGCCTTGGGTCAGTTCTCTCAGTCCCTACCCCACTGGGCTTTACAACAGTAGAAAGTGATCGATCCTGCAGGCCAACTCGGTCAAGACCTTGCCAGGTCGCAGCAGAACTTGGGGTTTGGACAGCTCTGAGGTCAGCAAAGAAACAGCTGGAGGCTTGCATTTCACAACAAAAATGTAAAATTGACAACGTAAGGTGTGGGATTGTTGGCTATTTTTTGCTTCTAGCATTATTCCAGATAAATGAATGAATTACATTGTGGGATGGCATATTATATCCCCATAGAGTTTGTATTCCAACTCCTTTAAGCTCACAATTATTTCTTTTTTTATTTTTTATTTATTTTTTTATTTTTATTTTTGCCAGGCAGAGTGGACAGTGAGAGAGAGAGACAGAGAGAAAGGTCTTCCTTTTGCCGTTGGTTCACCCTCCAATGGCCGCCGTGGCTGGCGCACCGTGCTGATCCAAAGGCAGGAGCCAGGTGTTTCTCCTGGTCTCCCATGGGGTGCAGGGCCCAAGCACATGGGCCATCCTCCACTGCACTCCCGGGCCACAGCAGTGAGCTGGCCTGGAAGAGGGGCAACCAGGACAGAATCCGCACCCGACATGGACTAGAACCCGGTGTGCTGGCGCCGCAGGCAGAGGATTAGCCTATTGAGCCACGGTGCCGGCCAGTTATTTCTAATAAAAGTGCTATTTTGTCTTTTTATTAACATTACATTTTTCAATTAATTCAGCTTCTTGGAAATGAAACTATATACTCTTTTTTAAACATGAACCTTTATTTTAATTTTTAACAAATTTATTTAAGTTATACAAATGTCTTGTATTTCATATATACAGATTTGGGAACACAGTGATACTTCCCACCTTACCCTCCCTCCTGCCCATGTTCCCAAACCTCTTCCTCCTTCCTCTCCTAATCTCTTCTTTAATTTTTACAAAGATCTACTTTCAGTTTATTTTGTACTCATAAGATCAACTCTATAGTAAGTAGAGAGTTCAAGAAACAGTATGAAGAAAAAACACTATCCTCACCAGTAGAGATAAGGGCTATAAACAGTCATCCAATCTCAAATGCCCATTTCACTCAACAACATGACATTTTAGGTTATCTATTAGTTACCACATATCAGGGAAAACATACAGTATCTGTCTTCTTGGGAGTGGCTTATGTCAGTAAGAATAATGGTTTCTAGTTGCATCCACTTTGTTGCAAAAGACTCGATTTCATTGTTTTTTTAATCTCTGAGTACTATTTCATGGTGTATATGTTCATAATTTCTCTATAAAGTCATTAGCTGATGGGCATTTGGGTTGCTTCCATATCTTAGATATTGTGAATTGAGCTGCAATGAACCTGGGGTACACATAACTCTTTCTTATACTGATTTCATTTTTTGGGTAAATTTTCAGGCATGGGATGTCTGAGTCATATGGTAGGTCTATATTCAGGCCACCACCACTGCACGTAGGATACTACCATGACTACCACCACTTCAGTTCCCACTCGATAAGGCCTCCAGAAAATATTTCTGCTGTCATGAGGTAAATGACAAATCAGACATGAAAAGATCACATCCATGTCAAAGAGGACACAATATAGAACTCTTTCATAATGTAAATAAGTCTACCAAAATGGCCTCAGTGCCTCCTTAGAGGTGGGCAGAAAATCATTACATGAAAACGAATTGAAGGCGTGCTAAACCATTTAATACAGTTAAGTACAGTCTTAATGAGCTGAACTTTCAGACTTTAACTGGTTGATGGAAGAATTGAGTAATTCTAAGTCTTAAATGTATGGACATGGACAGTGTGGGGCAGGAGAGCAGCCTTCTAGAAATTTGGACACAGTAATTATAAATAAAGGGCCCAGCAAGTTTGGAGTAAAAGTTGTGCAGTGTATATGAAACCCCAGACCTCAAACTTAGCTGAGATGCCTGATCAATGAACAACCAGATTCAGCAGAGGTAAGGCCTCTCTAATGCACAAGTTCTTAACCCTAGGAAGATCTAGTCTTTTATGGGAACATTTAGTGAATCAAAGTTATAATATTAGCATTTTGTGTTAAGAAGGGTTCCGAGCAATTTAGCATGTTAAATAATTTGAACATCAAAGATATTTTGCTATGATAGAACATTTCAAATTAAAACTTTAACTGGGTAATTTATTTGTTTGATGTTTTAAGGAGAGACTTTCTGTGGTATCTGATGTTAGTTTAAGACTCAGTATCTCAAGATAACGCAGAGTAAAGGCAGGACTTTGCCATGCGATGTGATCAGAAGTCTCTTCTGGGACATACTAATTACCATACATGAAAAATGCCTGGAACATGTCCTGATAGATGTTAATTAGCTCAAGAACCTTTAAAGAACACCCAAGCAGACACTTTGCCTCGTGAAGTGCCTCAGAACCTTAATCAACCTTGCAATGTCTTCTTAAAAAGAATTTCAAAACTAGTCTAAATATTTAACCACTTTCCCCTACAAAATGCATCTACCAAGGCAAATTCTTTTTACTGCTTGGAATTCCTATTCCGTTTTAGGGAAACTTAGTTCAATTCAGGTTTGAATCAATTTCTCTGTTACTTTAAGCATCTTGACATTTAATTCATTAGATTGTAAAAGTTTTCCCTGCATTTGAGACTTTTCTGTGTTCAAAATGAAGTGTTTAAAATAGAAAATCATTGATCCTGAATTTAACAATTCAGTTAGAATTGTTTTAAGAAATATGATGGATAAAATTTGTTAATAAGACCAAATAGTTACCAAAAGATCCCTAAAAAAAAAAAGAAAGAAAGATTGCCAGAAGTTTTTTGATTTCTAAACAGAATAATAAAGTTTGCAATTTAAATTTCATTTAATGGATGCCTATAGGTTTCTGGGATTAGAGAATTATGTACTCTTTTTTAAAAAAGCTTGTCTTTTCTGCACCCAAACGTCTTTTTAAAGGCTTCAAAAATGCTCACAATGGTCCCACCAAAACTTGCCTAATGTGGGATTCCATGAACAGAGTTGGGGGCTTGAACACTGAGAAGCCAAAGTTAACCAATGCCTCCAATGAGTTAGCTCTGTTTACCTTCAAAAATGCTGTCACTGCTCTTAGATTGCCTCTAGAAGCGTATTCATCTCTCAGCTTTCTTTGACTGCCACCCAGAATGGAATCATGAAGCAAATCTTTTCTTAAAATTGGTACTTACATCTCTTCTTTTCAAGTGAGGTCCTCCAAGGAGAAATTAACATAACCAGCTTTGTGTCTCAGCACTGTGGTTTTTTGTTTTGCTTTTATGATTTTGCTTTTATATGTTCACTCTTTCCCTCATGGAAGGAATAGAAATAATTTTGAAAATGATGGCGTGCAACTACATATTTGTGTCTTCAGTTCAAATATCTCATAGTGTTAGACTGTAAGTCCTACAAAGACAGGGCACATTTTTTTTTTTTTTGGTTGCCCTCCTAACCATTATGTTCCTAGAGTCTGTGATATTATTGTCACCCAATAAATACATGGTGTGTGATTGAACACCGCAATGAACAGAATATTAAGTTTCCACTAATAGCATCCACCTTCCACCTTGCACTATGTCTTCACTCTCACCTGCTCTAGCATGTTACCCCCAGCTGTGGTTCATCTTAGAGACTGGTGAAACCTAAATTTACCACTGGGATATGGATTTGCAGGTGGGGTTGGATTATCTTTTTGAGTCCATGGGACACAGTTGACCTCAGATACACATGAGGACAAAACTAAAGAGTTTTAAAGCCAAGTTTATCTGTACCAGATTTGGTATTTAGAGGGATTTAGTTGAAGAATGGGTCACAACCCAGGGCAGAGTGCTGAGCTGGGAGCAAGTACCTGCAGGTTCATGAGTGTAAGGAAGTTGTCCTAGGGTTGCCTCAAGTCAGAAGATTTAGAGAGAGGATAGGGATGAAGCTGGGCTTGAATGGGAGTTCAGAATTTGTGCCTGCATCCAAATGCATCATTGATGCATAGGTTTATGCAGGCTGTGAGCTGCCTGCTGTCTGCTTTAACGTTGAACAAACATCCCACCTATGGGATGAGAACAGATGTGATTTGACTCTGGGAGAAAGGCACATCTCTGGGGTTCAGTTCATTCCCGGCGTCCCACAACACTTTATTCCTCAAGAAGAAAAAAGCATAGAATAAAAAGCAGCCTACCTTGATGACTGTTGTAATGTGCTTTGAAACCACACAAAAGGGGCTGTGGCATGGGAGGTATATCAAAATAATGCACTGCACAGCAGACCAAGTAAATAAAATGAAAATTGCCAGATTCTAAACTAAGGGAATTGTTCTGGACTTTTTATTATTTAATTAATGTTGAATTGAAACTACATTCACAGCTTTTGTATTAATTGTCTGAAAACCAGTGAAGATATGCTAACCATCACAATTGCACTAGACAAAATCATTGTCATATATGACGGCTTTGCTACATAACTGGGGGAGAAGGGTCCAAAGAAGGAGTAATGCAGGAGCCCCTTACTCCAAATAGAGGGAAAAGTGCCAGCAAGGTATTAATGCATGAAGCTTTTTCCTTTCTTCTGTTGATTTCTCTCTTGACTGGTTATTTTGTTTTCAATTACTGATTGATGTGATTGAAAATAATGAAGAGTTGAAAGTTTAAATTGTATTTAAAATTTATATTTTCCTTCTTACCAGAACCATAGAGACAATGCTCAAAACAAACTCTACCATTTTTACATAATTTTTCCATATGCTCACATTCTGTCAACACTGTCCTACCTTTAGCTTCCTGAAGAACAGGAAAGAACACAAAGAAAAAAAAGAAGAAGCTGTGTGTGGCTCCTTCTTTCCTTTCGTTTACATTATCATTTGTTACCTAAGCAGTGAGCGAATGAAGAAGTAACTTGGGTAAGATGGAAATCTTCACTTGGTGTTTCCAAGAATTTCATTACTTTTTTATGGGAACATGTTCATTTGCATAGCAATTGTGGCTTTTGGTGCTCCTGCTAGCTCAGTCCTAGACACAGCTACTTGTTCTGATCTCTCTTTGAGTAAAATTGAACATGTGGGCTCATTGGAGGGAACTGTGCTCACAAGGCATGATGATATTCCATGCAAATACGGTATCAAAGATCTGGGGAAATGCATGCTGAGTGTATCTCATCAATTCCAAGAGAAAATGGTTAAGAAAGTCAAAACCACACCAGCAGAGCCTTAACTCAAGCCCGGGCTCGTTCAGCACAGCTGCACAGACGATATCCATGAAGCCATTTCTGCTGTTAGCTTTGGGAAATAAATGACAAATTTTACTTGATAGAAGCCACAGTCGTATGCCAATGGCATTCAGGAAGGGGGGTGTCCAGGAGGTTTGCAACAAATTGTGCTTTTATGTAGGAAGAAATGTAATAGAATCTTCAACAAGTAAAGGCAAGGAGGGAAAAACAGGTGCTTCTGTAGTAGATACAAGTGTCTTCCTTTTGTTATCCTAGAAGAAAATTGACAAAGATTCTTCATGGTGTTGCTGCATCTTGTACATCACATTTACAATAAAAACTTTTTACATCATAGCAGCAAAGATGTAGAGGCTCCCATGTATCTGATTTTTAAATAAGTAATTGAAGACAGAATGAATGCAGACACTGGTGTAAGAGTGTTTCGTGTTTAAAAAGTCAATTTTTAGATAAATTTGTAGGAGAGGGGACTCACTTTTCCTTAGAGGTAATTACTTCCTTTGAAATATTGTGATCAATATTAGTTGGATCCTTAAGGTAGTCTAAAATGACTATTCACAGTATTGTGCCTAGAATGTAATGTTGATAGTGCCATTTTGTATGCAAAGTCTCATATTTAATGCTTTTATAAGTCATGCATTTTAGGTTCTGGGAACAAATTTTTGCCCATCTTACCCACAGAGGGCGGGGGCTCCCTTAAAGACAGTCCCAGGAAGGTGGAGGACTTGGGTAAGAGGTTCCTCTTATCCTCAAAGGCGTGTGGTTGCTGTGGGAGGCAGGAGCCCAGAAAGATGGTCAAAGACTTAGGTTCCCCTGGGTGCTAATAACTTGTTCGCTTTCTGCCTTTACAAAGGAGAGATTTTTGTGGAAGGAAGACATGGCCCATCCTAGGTGCTTAGAACCTCTTGGCAGAAAACAGAGCGAATGTTCCTTTACTGTCCATCCTCTTCACTGTCCCACTCCACACATACCTCTCTCTGAATAGAGAAATTTAACTTCTTCTCATGCTGTGACAGAAACACAATTTAGAAAAATCACCTCGCCTTTGATTATTAGAGAAGCTGAAGCATTACAACGTGATAAATCCAGAAAAATAGAGATGCATATGTGTATCTCTATATATTTATACATAGAAACTGAAATTGAATGCATGTATTGCTACTTGAGAAAATCTAGAAAAGAGATAAGTAAAAATATCACATTTATTTTAGTAAGAATTTGAAATGAAGAAGAGGAATATGAACTGTAAATAAGACAACAGTAACTATTTTAAAAGATTAAGATTTAAAAATATAGACACACAATTTGGAATGAAATGGAAATGAGCTTCTCTCAGTTGTAATGGATAGTGTGGGAACATATATTGATGTGTAGAGTAGCATAATCCAATGTAAATAGTCATGCAATTGTTTACCTAAGGAAAAATGGGTTTCATATACTAAAAGCCACCATTGATAACTGTGGTGTCAAGCGCTAATGGAGAGTAGGGGCTGCACTTAGGCTTCTAGAAACGCAGAGTAGTTTCTTGGTCTTTGATGAAGAAGGTATTCTCTCCCCAGTTAAGTAAGTCCAGGACTCACTGACAGACCTGGAGTTCTGTGAATCTCACGGATCAGGAAATCACTGTCTGTTCCGAGATTTCAATGTGGATATAATGATAGTGTATTTTACTCTTGATGGCAAACTTTGTAATGTCCTAGAGTACAAATAATATTCAAATTATTAAAAAGGCTATTTAAAATGCTTTAATACTTAAAATTAAGTTATATGTTACTAGAGTTATTTTATAATTTTTCACTAGAATGTTTCAATTTCTCAAAAATCTTTTCATCAGAAAAGCATATGAATACTTTTTATTGGCCTCAAGTGCTTTATATATGCACCGCTTCTCATTTTTGGTGTTATTTTATGGTTCATATTTATGTTCATGAAAATAATACTTTATTTATTGCCCTTCATGGACTTTCATTTTTAAACACATTAGGGAAAAAAACTCCACTTAGAGAACTATTAAAGTTCTTTTCTATAACATTTTGGTTCTTGCTATTTTTTGCTGCCATACCTCATTGTATCTTCCATCTAACTCCACCATAACTAAATGGCCTGAAAGCTTTTAATTAGAAACCAATCTCTTCCTCACGCCCCACACACACAGACTTAAATTGTGTGGAAAAATGTTTACTCTCCCCAAATCCCAGAATGCTGAAACTGCGCGTCAAGTTCTGAAAACACATTAGCTTCAATCTCTAGAATTCTGATTTCAATTTACTGATCTTGAGGTGCTATAAAATGGGAAAGTTTGTTCTAAATCCTACTCAATGAGGCCACTGAAGTGAAAATGAGCCAAGTCTTTGGAAGAAATAACCTATTTAAAACCAGGAGTATGATCAGAGAATGAAACTTACTACAGTATCTTAGGGAGGAACATGGAACTACACCAATTCAGAAAGCTTTAAAAATTCATTTAAAAATGTACATATTCTATCAAAACAAAACCTGGCAGGAGATAGACTAGCACATGTTGGCAAATTCTAATGATATGAAAATAGATTCTGCTGGAGTGAGGTTTTCTATGTATCTAGTCTGCAATGTATTCTAGACGTCTCCAAAAGAGAAACATAAGTCACAACTTCTTTGTGGATGGGTGAGCATTTGGCTCCGCAGTTGAGATCTGCTCAGAATGCTCTCATCCCCTCCTGCAGTGCCTTCTTCCAGTTTCACCTTCCCTTCCAGTCCATCCTTCTGAGAATGCAGACCCTGAAAAGCAGTAGCTGAGGATTCAAATACTTGAGTCACTGCCACCCATGCTGGAGATGATGGGGTTTTGGGCTCCTGACTTCAGCTTAGCCAGCCCTTGCTCTTGTGGGCATCTGGGGAGTGAAGGAGTCTATCCAAGGTCTCTGTCTGCCTTGCATGTGAAATGTAAATTAATTCATGAATTAAAAAGTTTTCCCATAAAGGCACAGTTGAAATGTCTGCACTACAGCCAAATGATAATCTTTAGAAAGATATTGCAGGACAGCCATGTTCTTGAGGACGTGGTTAGCACGATCTGCAGAATGAACCAGGGGATACTACAGCTGGATCTTGCTTGTCTGTTGCCTTCAAGAAGAGGACAGGAGTGGAAATGGCTCAAGGCAGCGGTGACTAATTCTACTAAGTTAACCAGGATCCAAATAGTGTGGTTAGGGGTGCACCAAGTCTTTGGTATGAGGGGCAGAACAATTATCTTTGTCCCATTTTCAGTCATTAGAAGCCACCTTCTTTTCACCTCAACAGAGAATAAATGTAGATGAATTTGGTTTTTGAGATAACACAACATTTATATTTTACTAATAACTTTATTTCTCCTATTTTCTTAGCAAAGAAATAAAAACAAAGACAAGTACCTCCTCATGGCAAGCTATGCAATAATTATAGGACATTAGGGTCTCAGTTTGACATGAATCTTGACATTTATTGAAAGTAACATGTCATTTCAGCTGGAAAGATGATTAAAGATCATTTTTCTTCATTTTTAAAATGGCTTTACTGTACTTTAATCGGATAAAAAATGACAAAATACAGAGTGCATTTCATCTGAATTAATAAAATACTAGAATGATATATTTAGAGACATCAGCAATATTTAAAATCAAAAGAATTTATGTCTGTAGCATGTGTTCTAATACACAACATTCCCTCTTGCTTGATTTTGTACTGTAGAATTAAATTTATTTACTGTCTTATCCTCAGAAAACAGTAGTAGTACCAAATAGGAATAATTCATCAAGTATTTGTTCAATAAATAAAACACAGAAGCAAGAAAATATGGAAAAGTTACCCAAGCTGTTTAGTGAATAGTCCTGTATGGCTATGAAACCAGTTTAGTTATCCCTCTCCCAAAATTATGATACTATCCATAATGTTTCAGAAAAGAAAAATACTTGGACCAGTGTTTCCTGAGAAAATGTAAAATATCTCTCCCTTCCATTATCAAATGATGATTTTTATTCATTTCCCCCATTTTCTTTGCACCCAGCATTCTATAATGAAAATATATTCTTTAATAGATGAACTATACCTCCTACTAGTGTGATCATTCTAGACGTTTTTATTTTATTAGCTAATACAATGTTCCAACGAAAAGGAATTCTATGAATAGTAATCATTTGGAAGTTAGGCCCCATATTTTGGTATGTCTCAAATCATTGAGTTTATATAACTAATTTTTAAAAAATTAAAAAGCATCCACGGAAAAGGATTAATTAGCATATCAGGTACAAGGTCCAATCCCTGAATAGAAAATAAATTTCACAAGTTTAGACGTATTCATTTTATTTTAAAAATGGTAAAAAAAAATCAATGGAAAAACTCATCCTAAAATGCAATATTAGTTTTTCCTCTGAGCAACTATTCTTTCCTCTTGATCTACTTGGGACCTATAATCTATTAAAAAATTGATGCTTTAAATTAGATTTACTTGGATCAGAGTTCAATTCATGTTAAAGTAGCTTAAATTGAATTTAGCCACCCATTGATACATTATAAAGTATGGATACATTAGAAAAACAAGTATTGAAAGAATTGATCGGTGACTAATCAAAACAACAAGAACCTTAAAGTAGAGGAGGAGGACCAGGCATTGGCCTAGGGTTAGGGGGCTTGTGTTCCATGCCAATTGTGGTTCCTGGCTCCAGCTCCTGATTCCAGCTTCTTGCCATGCAGATCTAAAGAGGCAGACGTGATAGGTCATGTAATTAAGTTTGTGCAGCCCATGTGGGAGACCTGCCTGGGATTCCTGGTTCCTGGCATTGACCGTGGCAAAGTCCTGGACTTTATAGCCATTTAGAGAGTGAACCAGTGGATGGGAGCTCTCTGTTTCTGTCTGCTTGCCTGCCTCATTATCATCCTTCCAACCCCATCAAATAAATATATGTATTTTAAAGGGGAGGGAAGAATAAGATATGAGTTCCACATTTGCCTTTGTTTTCCCTGAAGGTGTTTTTTCAGTTCACTCAGCAGTGGGGAAAGGAATTCAAGCCAAACAGAGTAGTGGAACTGAGCTGAGGTTGTGCAAATTAGAGACAAGTCTATTAGAGTAGCTGGCATTGAGAGGGAATATCATGGACAGCAGGGCACCAGATCAGGGGAAGCACAAAAATATTTATAAAGAAATTAATTTCAAGACAACAGCAGCCTCCTTCAATGTGTATATATGTGCACGATGCAGGATTCCAAGACACCCAGATGGAAAACGGTTTAGAAGGTTAAAGAGCTAAGCAGAGATCTTAATGGCAATGTGATGTTGGAGAATGAGAAGCTAAATCCATTTAACTTGATGGGTGTGTTAGTCTGCTTGGGCTGTTGTAAGGAAATACCAAAGACTAGGTGACCAACACAGCAGAAATCTGTCTCATGGCTTTGGAGGCTGAGGTGAGAGTGCAATCGTGTTTGGGTGCTGCGAGGGCTCATTTCTTGACTTGTGGGTAGCTGCCTTCTCTGCGTTCTCACAGGGTGAAGCAGAACAGCACGCTTTCTGGAATCTCTTCTTATAAAGGCACTACACCAATGCTGTCATGAGGGCCTTACTCCCATCACCTCTTCCAAACCTAGCAACTCGGCCAAGGCCCCACATTCTAATTATCATCCCATCGGGGGTATGGACTTTAGCATGCAGATTTGAGGGATGTGTGGGACACAGTTTAGTCCATAGAAGTGGATCTTAGTCTCCTCCTCCTTTTGCAACAAATTATCACAAAACTGGAAATTTGAAAATATGAAAATTTTCAGAAACTCAGAGGTCTACAATAGATTCCCACTGACTTAAAAGTAAGGAGTCAGAAAGGAAGGGTTCGTTCTTGTCTGTTCTAGAGAACTATTCGTCTCCTCACCCATTCCTGTGTCTGAAGCCTTCCTCTTGCCTTACGAATGTTTCTTGTTTTTGTTGTTTGTTTTATTTTTTTTACAGGCAGAGTGGACAGTGAGAGAGAGAGACAGAGAGAAAGGTCTTCCTTTTACTGTTGGCTCACCCTCCAATGGCCACCGCGGCCAGCACGCTGCGGCCGGCGCATCGTGCTGATCCGAAGCCAGGAGCCACGTGCTTCTCCTGGTCTCCCCATGGGGTGCAGGGCCCAAGCACTTGGGCCATCCTCCACTGCACTCCCGGGCCACAGCAGAGAGCTGGCCTGTAAGAGGGACAACCGGGACAGAATCCGGTGCCCTGACCGAGACTAGAACCTGGGGTGCTGGCGCCGCAAGGCGGAGGATTAGCCTATTGAGCCATGGCGCCAGCCAGGAATGTTTTTTCAAAGTAAATCAAAGTAGATACAATCAAATCCATAGATGGAGCAGCTATTCAGTTTCAGTTAAGGGATTTAAAATAATTCAGATTAACATGCCAACAAATTGGAGGAATAGATAAAGAATAGTGGGAGAGGCTTAGAATTCATCCAAACCATTACATGGCAATTATAACTGATAAAAAAAAACAAGACTGAAACTAAAAAATATATTATCCAACTGGAATAAAAGACCATAAAGAGTATGGCAAAAGGATAGTTAAACAAAAGACATGTCTTCAGAAAGGATTTAGCCCTGCTTTTCAAATAAATAAATAAATCTTTAAAAAATGTATGAGGTTTTCTACTTTATTTTTGATGTTTGCATGATCTTGACAGTAAAATCTTGAAAGGACATTATAAGAAAAATTGCAAGTAATATTTCTCATGAACTTAGGCCAAAATCCTAAAGATTATAATCAATCAAAATCAACCCTATATAAAGGGTAATATATCATGATCAACTTGATTTATTTCAAAAAACCTTCCAAAGTTCATTATAACATTTAAAGCCAATAAATGTAGATCACTACATTAATAGCATAAAGAAACACACAATATGGTCATCTTGATAGAAAGCTGAATATTGGGGCTGGTGCTGTGGCATAGTGGGTAAAACCACTACCTGCAGTTTTGGCATCCCATATGGGTGCCTGTTTGAGTTCCGGCTGTTCCACTTCTGATCCGGCTCTCTGCTATGGCCTGGGAAAGCACTAGAAGATGGCCCAAGTCCTTGGGCTCCTGCACCCCTGTGGGAAACCCGGAAGAAGCTCCTGGCTTCAGATCAGCTCAGCTCCAGCCATTTCGACCACTGAGGGAGTGAACCAGCAGATGGAGGAACTCTCTCTCTGACTCTCCCTCTCTCTGTAATTCTGCCTTTCAAATAAATAAATAAATCTTAACAAAAAAAAATGAAATCTGAATATTAAAACTCAGTAAGCTAGAAAACTCCTTTAACCTACTAAACTGCATCTATCACAAATTTCATTCAGCATCACAGTCAATGTGGGAGGACTGCATCCTTTTCTCTCAAGTTTGCAGCCAAGTCAAAAATGCTTATCACATTTGTATTCAACATCACCTGAGGACCCTTGGCTGTGTAATAAAGAAAAAGAAACTTGTGATCCAAGCTTAGAGCAGAAAAAAATAAAACAATCTTCACCAATGACAATGGAAACATCAGCATGAGTTTTAATCACATGAAATTCAAATTATTCATATTTATAATTATATATATTTTATATCTATAGTTATAATTCTTATAATGCATGTGAGTATACACGGATTATAAATTTTTGTACTCAATTAACTTCTTTTAATTCCATTTCCACAGTGAAGAACTGTTTTGTATTTGGTGTGGAAAATTCAGACTTGACAAAGTAATACCAACATCTATATTTAAAAACAAGCATGTGGAAATTTACAAGAGATTTCTGGAGGAAAATTCAAGAAAAAGTGAATTGATGGTGACTATGCCCAGCATAACGTGTTTTCAAGGCATAGTAATTAAAATAGATGGCAACTTTTTAAAAACAGAATTATTTATTTATTTATGTGCTTGAAAGCCAGATTTATGGGGGGAGGACACAGAGAGAGGGAGAGAGATCTTCTACCCAATGATTAACTCCAAAAGTGGCTGCAAAGGCCAGAGCTGAGCCAGGCCAAAGCAAGGAGCCAGGAGCTTCATCCAGGTTTCCCAGAGGAGTGCAGGGGCCAAACATTTGGGCCGTCTTCACTGCTCTTCCCAGACCATTAGCAGAGAATTGGATCAGAAATGGTGCAGCCAGGACATAAACCAGTGCTCATACGGGATGCTGGCATTTGCTACACCAGTGTTGGCCTCTAAAATAGTTTGTACTTTTTTAATATTGATTTTACATCCTACAAATTTACTTTTTTCATTTATTCTAACATTCAACAAGTATTTATTAAACATTTGTTTTGTATAAATGTTGGAAGCGGTAACTTCAGCATAGTTAGAGACACTTTTTAAGATACCACTCACATTATCTGACTCAGCTAAATACACTTCAGCAATCAGTTTTTTTAATTCTAACCAAGTACATGAATTATAAGGTTTTCCTACAAATCATTAAGATAGAAATATATACAAGGTAAGTTAGTACATTTAAACAAGTGTTATTTGCTTTTTTTAAAATATATACTTCTTTTGTAGCTACCAGCAAACTCAAATATGTATTAACTATGTTTTTTAAAGGTGATTTTCTTAAAAAATCTAATTTTTTGAAGTAATTAATAAATAACACTGCTTGAGTTCAAGGTGTACAATGTGATGATTTATAATGTTTTTTGAAATTATTACCACAATCAAATTATTTTAAAAAAAAAACTAACACCTCACTTATGGTTTGCTTTGTCTTACAGTGAAAATGTATAACCAAATTTCAGATACACAAGCTCGGCATTGATATCAATAGTCCCCATGCTGCTCATGAGATCCAAATTGTTTATAGTATGGGAATTCAGAATGAACACAGAAAAGAGGTTTCATTCTCTTATTTTGTACTTGACTATGAAATGTTTGCATTTTCTAAAATTGTTCTTGTTTTACTTTAATTTCATTGTTTGAAATTACAAAAAATAATTACTTATTTCTTTACACATATTCATAAAAATAATACATTTTTAATCAAAGGAAGGGTTTGAGGGAATGGTCTGCAACGGTCTTCAGATTGGATTGATGCTTGGACAGACTGTAATTCCAGGTCTGCAAGTAGTGTGGGTTAAAGATCGCATGTCTGTATCCATCTTATATATATATATATATATATATATATATGAATGAAATCAGTATACTTTGATCTTTAATTTTCATAAAAGTAATTTCTTTCAAGGGGGCTTTTACCCAAGTCCTTCAAAAGCTCTTTGAGAAACTGCATTTTCCTAAGTGCTATTAGCAGGCTTTGCAAGTTTTCAGTGTCTATTGAGAGAATGTTCTTTTTCAAGTAGTGTGTCACTGGAAAACTCTTTTGAGATTTTTTTAACGAAAAATATTACATGATTTCATACTTGGAAGGCCCCTGAATACTTTTAAATTCCAACAAATAGCCTGGTAACATCACAGGAGCAGGAAATGAGTTCAAATCATAAAATATAATAAACATTTCAAGTGAGTTCACACGTCTGTGCTCAGCTTGGGGCAGCATTGGGAACAGGTACTTCGTTGCCAGGAGTTAGGTGACTCAGCCAATCCTCTGGCTACCAGGCAGGAAGGTTGCGGGAATGAGTGAGGCTTCATAGAGTCCAAAACAAGAGCCCCTGTAGGTGGAAAGCTGGAGAATTATGGGAAGCATGGGAAGAATGCAGTCCTTTAGTCAAATTACTTAAATGGACATTACTCACTAGGGAGCTCCATTCTGCTGGAAAGACACAGTTGGAAAAAAAAAAAAAACAAATAAGTACAATATCAATATTTTTTATTTTGAAATTTTACTGTGAAATTAGAGGGAAAAAGTGAAAGATCCTTCAACACTCATAATAAATTTTACTTTGATTCTCTTTTAAAAATATTTTAACTACCACTTCAACAACTCTTAGAAAAACATGAGTCAGAGAAGCCCTGATTCTGTCCAAGGTGTATCACCAGAACAGAGATAGAAGCATTAGTTCTACCTCCTATTTCATTTATAAAGCAGAAAAACAAAAAAACAAAAAACCTAGTATGTGTATTTGTTTACAACTAAACCAAATTAATAGCAAAAAATAGAACAGATAGTTGTCATATTTCAAAGGTAAATTCTTCAAAATAGATGAGTCATGGAAACTTGAACCAGCTTTTATCATAGGAAGAATGTGAAACTGTGCGAAGGTTCATGGAAGGAGCAATGCTATCCTATTACCATTACCTGTTTTATATTTTAACACTCGGGAAAACACAACCTGGGAATTTTAGTCAAGAATCTTATGTGCAAGAAACAGAAGCCAGCTAGCTTGTTGACTGTGAAATGGGAGTTCATTCAAAGCAAATAGCTATCTCTCAGAAGTCAAGAATGCAGACGGGCAGCTTGGGAACTGGGACTGGCACTAACTATAAAACTGTCATGGCTGCTCCTCTGCTGTCTTGGCATCCATGGCACAGAAGACTAGATGTGGCTCCTCTCTCTCCTGTCCAACAATAGCTTCAAGGCTCATCCCCTGTCTGTGAAGAATCTATATTCCGCTCATCAGAAGGAGTCTCAGCTGTAATTTCAAACACCCATTTCTTTGGGTCAAGTGTGCATTGAAAGCCCAACTGGCTGCCCCAGTTAATTCTCTGGGAAGGGTGTTCTTAGAGAAAGCAGTCTCAGTGGCACAGAAAACCACACTAGAGTAGAAACCAGTTTGGAGCCAAGATGACTCACTCCACTAGTACAGAGGTGGTGTTGATATTGGTGGCATGAAGGGACATACTATGGCTCAGGAAAGGAGTGTGTAACTACTGTAAAGTGCCATGTCGAATCTTCCTATTGTTATAAGAGAAAATACTTCAGGTCATCCTACTCTGTCAAGAAAGAAAAGCCACTGTCCCAAAGTCATGGGAAATTGAAATGGTTCCTGATAGCACTTCTCTTGATTATGTCATACGTTAGCATGTTCTTCATAATCAAGGTCTCTTAGGCCTTTCACAATAAATTTTCTGTTTTCAACTTTTATCGAAATGCACGAGTTGATTTGGTCTTCACATCCATCTTACAGCACCAGCAATTATTCTCCTCACTTCACTGGGTTGGAAGTTGAGGGTCAAAACCAACCCTGATGAAAAACACAAAACTGGGAAATCAACGAGCATCCCCTTGTTTTAAAGCAACAAGGATTGGAGCTGGCATGGTGGTGCAGCAGGTTAAAGCCCCAGCCTACAGTGCTGGCAGCCCACATGGGCGCTGGTTCTGGTCTCTGCTGCTCCACTGCTGATCCAACTCCCTGCTAGTGCGTCTGGAAAAGCAGTGCAGAATGGCCCAAGTCCTTGGGCCTCTGCACCCACATGGGAGAACAAGAAGCAATTGTCAGTAGAAACAAACCTATAATTAATTCAGATAGGAGTAGCTAGACAAACACTCATAAGAGAAAAAAATGAATCAATACATCTACAATCATAAAGATTGAAAATTTTCAGTACTATGGCAACCAGGAAAGTGTGATGCTCAGAACTTGCTGTGAGACATGTAGTTAACGACAGGTTCCAGTTGAACAGCCTTAGGATCTGCTGCAGTATTTAATCCAATGCAGGCCTTCTCCAAGATGCTGTCAGCCAATCACCGAATATACTAGTCAGACACTTGCTGAAAACAGGACTACTTTACAGGTGGTCTTTGTACTAGTTGTCTCGTAAGCCTGGCTGAGGCTCACAAAGTTACACATCCATCTTTGCCCCTTTCCACTCAATCCTCCTCATGAACCTTGACCAACTACATCCCTAAGTCATGTAATATGTAAGTATTAGCTCTAGATGTTTTTTAGATCTAAATGTGATAGCTAAAAACAACACAACTTCTGCAGAAAACAATTGGAAGGTATCTTCTTGAACTTGGTGTGGGCAAAAATTAGCCAGGACACAAAAAGTACTTAACCAAGAAATAGTCGAATATCTCTTTTCACTTAATAATCAACATTATATTTTTAGCATTCAAATTTCTCCAAAGAATTTGGTAGTACAATACAATAGATCATTCTGCTGCAGCATGACATTTCTTATAAATAGGAATGGTCTATTTCAGCGTTCCTTTTACTCTTAGGGCATACCCTCTATTCCTAAGCTTTTGTCCTTAAGTATAGGAGTTATGTATATGGCAAGAAATTTTTAAGATCTTAAAGGAAAACTCAGCTTATTACTTGGGTAATGTCACTGTTAGGATCATTGGCTGCTATTCTCAGCCTGTCTTTTATACTACCGTGTCTGTTCAAGTGTTTACAAGATGTGATAATGGAACCAACCAAAGCTTTCACTAACCAGGTGGTCAACCACATGCTGCTGCAGGGTTACACTCAGCTCCCCACCCAGGAGATCACAGCTTGAGACATTGCCCCATGCCAGTGGAGAGTAACTTGTTGCCCCATGTTAGCAGGAAGTAGTTCTAAAAGACAGATCATCATCCCTCCACCTCTCCTGGACTTATGAGGTCAATGTAATCCCATACAACAACTGCTTTTTATAAAAAACAAAAGGGAGAAATGTTAGTAAAATGGTGCAGGTCTTATTTGTGGTGCAGTCTACATCTCGGATCGGACACTATCCTAGGCTCTAGCCCCTGACTATTGCTAGAAGCCAGGTGACCAGATGGCCCAATCACAGGTGTCACCTCTACCTCCACTCTAATGAGATTTGCTACTCCTGTTTCCCTGTCCCCTGTAAAGGTTTATGTCTTTGTTATCAGGACCTGTTTCTTGCACACATGCTCTCTCTCCTGATCTCTTTCCCTCTTACTCTCTCACACTCTCCCCCCAGCCCGTCAGGCTTTCTCCAGCCAACAGTAAATCTTTCCCTTAGAGAAAAAAAAAGAAAAATTCACAGGTTTTGTAAAAAAAAGACTTCTCTGGGGCCAGTGCTGTGGCATAGTGGGTAAAGTCACTCCCTGCAGTGCTGGCCTCCCATATGGAAACCAGTGTGAGTTCCAGCTGCTCCACTTCTAATCCAGCTCTCTGCTAACAGCCTGGGAAATCAGCAGAGCTGGCCCATGTCCTTGGGTCCCTGCACCTGCGTGGGAGACTTGGAAGAAGCTTCTGGCTCCTGGCTTTGGTTCAGCTCAGCTCTGGCCTTTGCAGTCAATGGGGGAGTGATCCCGTGGATGGAAGACCTCTCTCTCTCGTTCTTTCTCTCTCTGTCTTTCTGCCTCTGACTCTTTGCCTTTCAAATAAATAAATCTTAAAACAAACAGACAAAAAACCTTCTAAAGCACAGAAAATCTTAAAGCTTCAACCTCAGTCTCCCTAGTATATGTTACTATCAAAGTCTCATTGCCATATTGGCATTCCTACCTACTTTTAAATGCTTTAGACTCTCGCTTTATATATACATAGCTGAGGATTCAAGCACTAGCTCGAGTGTAATATATCTGAAGGTACCTCAAACATTTTGTGGAAACATGGAACTACAAGATACATTTATTTGGTGCAAATGATTTTTTTAAATCAAGGCATAGTTGTTTGTAATGTGCACTGCCCACACATGTTTCGAAGTTCCCTTAAATATAGACTTTATCAGCTTCTCTGAAATTCTTTACAATTGCTGCCATTGTAGCTGTGGGTTTGTGCTTCAGTTCCATCCCCTTTAGCTGCAACAAACCAAATCATAAGGTATTTTTGGATCTAGTTTTAAAAAATGTATTTATATAAATACAGACTTCATGCATTCCACAGGTACACTTCAAAGAAGACAACCGCACTTCCCTCACTCCCCTGGTACCTACTCATTCCTACTCCCTCCTTCCGCTTTCTTTATCAGTTTTTACAAAGATATAGTTTTAATCTACTGTACATTCACAAGTTTAATTTGCCATTAATCATAATATTCAAAAAGTAAAAAGTAGGAAGATCATAGTTCCATGGGAGTTAACAAAGGGCTAAGGACGACAGTCATAGAGATGAAGAAATCAGTATGTCAGATAGAAAACACAGTAGAAATCCTTGACAACAACCGTCATGAGAGGGAAGGAAGAATATGCAGCACAGAAGATAAATCCTTGGAAATATCCCAGACAAAAAAAAATAAGCAAAAGAAACCATTGGAAAAACTGAAATAGTATTCAAGATTTACGGGATACTAAAAAATGACCGAACATACATGTATTAGGAGTTCCTGAAGGTGTGGAAATAGAGAATAGATTTGAGGACCTATTCAGTGAAATAAAAAAGAAAACTTTCTTAATTTGGAGAAAGAAACAGACACCCAAATATATTACACACATAGAGTCCCTTTTGGACATGATCGAAAAATCTTCACCACATCATATTATAGTCAAACTTTCAAAAGTAAGTAAAAAATAATATTCTAAAATGTGCACAAGAGAAATGCCAGATTACCTTCAGATGATCCTCAATTAGACTAGTGGACAATTTCTCATGAGGAACCTTACATGCTAGGAGAGAATGAAGAGACATAGTAAAAGCAAGGTGCATCTATATTCTGCCTACAAGAAACACATATTACCAACAAAGAGACACACAGACTGGAAGTGAAGTATGGAAAAAGATATTCCATGCTAGTAAAAAGCAAAACTGAGCAAGTGTAGCCATCCTAATATCAGATAAAATAGTAGGCTTTAACCAAAAGAGAGAGAGAGAGAGAGAGAGAGAGAGAGAGAGAGAGAGATAAGAAAACTTAAATGAACAGAGAAGGTAATGATACAATGGTTAAGGGATCATTTCAACAGGACAATGTGACTATAATAAATGTATACTCAATCAATGCTAGGGCACCTGGCTATTTAAAAGATATGTTAATGGATCTAAAAGAAGATATAGACTCTAATACTATAATAATGGAGGAACTTCAACACCCGTTTCATCAATGCACAGATCAACTAGACAAAAAATCAACAAAGAAACAACAGAGCTAATCTACACTGTGTCCAAAATAGTCCTAATTGATTTATACATTCTGATGTATCTCAAAATTTTGGAGTATACATTTTTTATCAGTGCATGGATCCTTTTCTAGGATGACCATTTTCTAGACCATCAAGCAAATCTCATCAAATTAAAAAAAAAAATTGGAATCATACCAGGCACTTTTTCTTACCACAATGGAATGAAGCTGGAAATTAACAACTAAAGAAACTCTAGAAAATATGCTAATGCATATAGACTGAAAAACATGTTCCTGAATGAACAGTGGGTCATAAAAGAAATCAAAAGAAAAATCCAAAAATTCTTGAAAACTAATGAAGATGACAACACAACATATCAAAACTTATGAGATACATCTAAAGCAATGTTGAGAAGGAAGTTTATAGCAATTAGTGCCTACACATCAAGAAACTGGCAAGGCATCAAATAAATCAGCTATCAATGCTTCTCAAAGACTTAGGAAAACAAGAACAAAGCAAACCCAAAATTAGTAGGAGGAAAAAAATAATTAAAATTAGAGAAGAAACAAACAAAATTGAAATAAAAAGATACAAATGGTAAGTGAAATTAAGAGTTACTTTTTGAAAAAAAAAATTGATACACCACTGGCACAGCTAACCAAAACAGAGGGCAAAAAAACAAAATCAGTAAAATCAGAGATGAAAAAGAGAGATGTTACAATATATACCACAGATGGTCGGCGCCGTGGCTCAACAGGCTAATCCTCTGCCTTGCGGCGCCGGCACACCGGGTTCTAGTCCCGGTTGGGGCGCCGGATTCTGTCCCTGTTGCCCCTCTTCCAGGCCAGCCCTCTGCTGTGGCCCAGGAGTGCAGTGGAGGATGGCCCAAGTGCTTGGGCCCTGCACCCCAGGGGAGACCAGGAGAAGCACCTAGCACCTGGCTCCTGCCATCGGATGAGCGCGGTGCGCCGGCTGCAGCGCGCCATCCACGGCAGCCATTGGAGGGTGAACCAACGGCAAAGGAAGACCTTTCTCTCTGTCTCTCTCTCTCACTGTCCACTCTGCCTGTCAAAAAAAAAAAACAATATATACCACAGAAATAAAAAGAATCATCAGGAATTATTAAAAACAGCTATATACTAACAAATTGGAAATGGATAGATTTCTGTAATCTAATCAAATGGATTCATAAAGATATAGAAAACCTAAATCAACCAATAATTAAAACACGATTGAATCAGTAATGAAGACCTTCCCAAAAAGGTAAAGCCCATGACTGGATGGCTTCACTGCTGAATTCTACCAAACATTTAAAGAACTAATTCCATTCTTCTCAAACTATTTCAAACAATTGAAAGGGAAGGAGTCCTCCCAAACTCCTTTGATGAGGCCAGCATCACCTTAATTCAAAAAGCAGAAAAATATACAAGTAAGAAAGACTATACCAATATCCTTGATGAACTCAGAGACAAAAATCTTCAACAAGATACTAGCCAACTGGATCTAACAACAAGTCAGAAAGGCATTCACCCAGACCAAATGGGATTTCTTCCTGGTATGCAGGAAGGGTTCAACATATACAAATCAGTAAATGTAATATACCATATTAGTAAATGAAGAATATAAACCATATGGTTATATCAATAGATTCAGAGAACTCGTTTAAAGCATACAATATCCCTTCATGATACAAACTTTAAGCAAATTGGGCATGGAAGGAATATTCCTCTGGTAGCTTTGGGATCCACAAGGAGGGAATGGAGAGTCCCTACTTGCACTTCCGGGGAAGAAAAGTCCTTGTCAAGGTCCCTGTGGGTGCCTAAAGGTCAACCAATGGGGATCAGACCCACCCCAACCTTTAATCCCTATGCCCTGAATCTCTGATGGCTCTATTAGTTGGATAGCTGCTCCATAGCAAGGTCATTCTTACAAATGAAATTCTAACACTTTCTGTTTTATTTTCTTCACTGTTGTTTTAGCATACTCTGCTATAAATCCATACACATCTTTTTTTTTTTCTTCATAAAGAGGCAAAAAAGTTTAGAAGTTAAGAATTTGAAGACATTTTGTTAAATCCCCTCTTTTTATGCATAAGAAATCAACCTGTTTGGTAATTAGAAGATGCAGAACCAGAAATAAGATCTGCTTTATGGTCTTTCTCATAGTCTACATATTCCATAGTCAAACAGACTACATTACCTTACAATTATGGTAGTGTCTACCACCTGAAGGCTTAAAAATGATGGAGGCATAATTAGACCATAACCAAGATTCTTGCAGCTTATTCTCTTAGGAAAAAAATGAAGACAGTGAAGATACAGGGTGTGAAAGCTGAATGACATGTAGCTCTGATTTAATTGTGTATTAGCAAAATTTGTGTCTCTGGGGCTAGGCAGGTGGAGTGAGACAAGTGGAGGTCCCATTTCCTGCCATTCTGTTTCAAAACACTTGACACTCCATTGTCTGTTACATTTACTTATTTGGATTACTTTTTTCTATTTTTTCTTTAAGATTTATTTATTTATTTGAAAGAGTTACACAGAGAGAGAAGGAGAGGCAGAGACAAAAAGAGAGAGAGAGGTCTTCCATCCACTGCTTCACTCCCCAATTGGCTGCAACAGCCGGAGCTGCACCAGCCAGAGCTGCACTGATCTGAAGCCAGGAGCCAGAGCTTCTTCCAGGTCTCCCACACTGGCTCAAGGGTTTGACCCTTGCATCCATGTTGTAGACATGAAAGAAGCTTTGGGCCCCTGGCTTTGGCCTGGCCCAGCCCTGGCCATTGCAGGCATGTGGTTGGAAGATCTCTCTCTCTGTAACTCTACCTTTCAAAGAAATGATATAAGCCTGTGTATTCAATACCTACCTTAAATGTAGAATCGAAGCCCTCTGTGTCTCTCTTCCTTCATCCTGATAAAACTCTCTCCTCCACTTGGTGGTTACTATTTTCATTCATTGCTTTTACTATATAGATACATATACACATAAACAATACAAATATATACACATCTATAAACACACATACACATGGTGCCTTCAAAAAGTTCATGGAAAATAGAACTTTTTTAAAGATTTATATATTTAATTGAGAGGCAGTATTACAGAGAGAGAGAGAGAGAGAGAGAGAGAGAGAGAGAGAGATAACGGGAGACAAAGATACATCTTCCATCCACTGGTTCACTCCCCAAACTGGAAAATGTTGCTGGTGCCCATATGGGATGCCAGCACTACAGTTGAATGCTGTCCCCAAAAAATGGGAATTCTTGAAGTCCTTTCTTTTACATTCCAAAGAAATATATAATAGTGTTTGGGATATTGTAAGAGTATGTAAATACATTGCAATGAACCTATTCTTTTTTTATAACTTTTAATACATTCCTTTTATAATAATTATTTAACAAAATTTGACAATTTTTTGAAGTGTATAAAGAAAATAAAATCATCCATAATATCATAACACTGTTAACATGTCAGCATAAGACTTTATCCTGTAGTCTTTGTTCGTTTCTTAAAAAATAAAGTTGGATTTATGCTGTATGAGTAATAAACAGTTGAGCATACATATTTTGCCTTTTTAAAAATACTTTCAAATACTTGAAGTTGGATGTATTTATAATTATTAGTTATACTTTCAGATGTTTATTATGATTTTAATTCCATCAATAACAATGCATACTCTTGTCCAAAAAACTTAGATCATATCTCTGATTATTACTTTTGGATAGATTTTTGAAACTATTCTCTTGTGATTTTTTATTTCTACACTAAGTCTGAGAAAATAATCTGATAAGCGTATCTTTGAGTCAACTTCATTTCTTTATAATGTTCTGCTATATAAAAAAAACACACATGCATTATTCACCCCTATATTTATAGATATTTATTCTACTTTTTTATTGAAGACAACACTGCTGGGAATTTTCACATATATAATTCCTTGGAGTATTCTGCCAGGATAAATAAAATATATCTGGAATTCATACTGCATGAGTGTCTTTGTATTTGATATGTTACAACAAAAACCCATTATACAATGTCATCGTATTGATATATTAATTCTATGGACAGTGGATAACAAAGAATTTTCTTTAGTCTTTTTCTTTTTAAATATCTAGTAACAGTGCAAGTTTTATTTATTATTAACTGGATGGATGCTAAATAAAATCCTCTAGTTGTTTAATTTTAATTTCCTGATTACTGATATCAAGAATTGTCTTTGTTATTGCTATTTAGCTTTATCCTCTCTGCATCACATAATTATACTTTTTCCAATTTCATATTAGATTGACTGACTTTTCTCCATTGGTTGTGAGAGTTCCATAAGTTTTTTAAAATTTTCTATATTGAAATTGCATATTGTTGAACTTTTTATTTAGTATAGAGTTGGTTGTCTGTGTATAAAGTTAATTCCAAATGGATCTTAGTGTAAAAGGGGGCTGGGAATGGGACAGGGAGAAAGAGGATGGCTGGGAGTGTGGATGGGGGTGCTGGTATGGTTGAAGAATCACTACATTCCTAAAGTTGTACTTATGAAATGCATGAAATTTATATGCCTTAAATAGAAGGTTTCTTCTGGAAAAAAATCTTATATTGAAGTTGCATGTATGTTTTACATTTTAAATGAAAACAATTTGAAAGTTTTAGAAGTTTATATAATATTTCACATCCATTTATAAAATTAAACCCTTTGGAGTAGATGTTACATGAATAAACAATTTTCCTAAGGATATCTGTTGGTCACTAGTGGACACCAGTTGGATACCTCAGTGGCAACCAAGTGTGGAACCTGTATTTCTTACACATTACCCAAGGCTTTTCCAATTCTATGTTGCAAGAATACTATCAAGAACCTCTATGTGCTAAGCATGATTCTAGCCACTGAAGACATTAATGTGAAAGTCACAGCTCACATCTCATCACATGACACCACCCCACACATAGAATTTCCTATCACAGCAGCCAATGCCAACCTTAACATTCTAAAAAGTACAATGCTATCCATGTTCTTGTGCTTCTGAATTTGTTCCATCTGTGGTAAATGTTCTTCCTTACAGACACGTTTATTCTTACACTTCTTTGAAGACTCTACCTAATCATATTCTCATCTGCAAAGTTTTCCATTAACTGTTTTAGGCATTGTTAGGCATTTCCTCTAGAGGAACACCCTTATCGTCTTTGCTTTATTTCCAGGTTGGTCTTCCTCTAAATACTGTGGTACTGAAAGAGAGAGCCCATTTCCCGTTTGGTTTCTGTTTCCAAGGATAAGACTCATCATGACCAGTTTGTAACCACTGTTTTCTGAGTAAATAAATGCTGAAGTAAAAGAAATATAGAGGTCACATCTAGTCAAGTAACAACGTGGTCTAACATGATAAATGTAACGAGTATCCCTTAGGTTACCATGCATGCATGTGTGTGTGTGTGTGTGTGTGTGTGTGTGTGTTTTAATTTAAGAGCCTTTTAACTGTTCCATCTTAGCCCCCACTATGAACCTATGATCTTTTTATATATTTGAGACAGATTTCTAATGAGAAGATCTATGGCCATTTGACTTATTGCCACAAATATAATTTGGGGAATGGTTAGCTCTGAAAGATAAGCAATTACTTAAAATTTGCTTTCAATTTTATGACTTAGCTAATTTGATTGGTGGTCCTTTTGAGATGTATACTCAGCAAAAATGCTAAAGACAACACTACTACAGCTGAATCCACTTTCTCCTAAAACCATATCCTTCAGATGTCTCAAATGAAGAGAATAAAGAAAAATTCTTTACTTACATTTTATAGCTGCACTGGGTGAGAAAATGACAAACACACCTCCCAAAAGATTGAGATACTCGGAATACACATCAACATTTTCCGATTGCTTTCTTGTTTGAAAGTAATGAAGAACATCTTGCTGTAATTCATGATGAAATCAGTAGTCACATAACTTCAAGGCCAAATTCACTTCAAATCACTTACTGCTTTTATTGTATCTAGCTTAATGGTTCTAAGCATTTTAAGTATTTTTAGGATTATAAGTGTTTCCATTAGAATATAATAACTAGAAATAATTTTCATTTGCCCCCTTCCTTGCCAAATTGCAGACATCACATCAACAACTTATCAGAATTAAAAAAAAAAAAAACTGACTCTAATGCATTGTACATCCAGCTGTGAGTCAGAGCATCCCAGTGTATGAAGCCACCTCCTGCTCACAAATTGAAGCCCGTTTGATTCTTCCCTGAGTACAACTTGAACCCCATGAGGAGTGGCGTATGATGTGTTATTCTTGTCTATCCCGGGTACCTGGAACTGCAGTTGGAACTTACATGAATTATTTCATGAGGCAGGTAGTATCACAACAGACACATTTGAGATGAACACAACAGGAATGAGAACAACTAAGTAATTTGTAACAATTAAGTTTGGATGGCAATCAGGGGTCTGACAGCAGACACTTTGCCTGTAACTATCTTCTCCATTGTCTTCTCTTCAAGCAATGAGATGTGTTTTTGTTTGTTTGGTTTTATAAAGCTTTTATTTAATAAATACAAATTTCGTAGGTACAGCTTTAAGGAATATAGTGGTTCTTCCCCCCATACCCACCCTCTCACACCCACTCCTGTCCCACCTCCTGCATCCATTCCATTCTTCATTAATATTCATTTTAATTATCTTTATATATCAAAGACCAACTCTATACTAAGTAAAGGTTTCAACAGTTTACACCCACACAGACACACAAAGTATGAAGTACTGTTTGAAGACAAGTTTTACTGTTAATACTCATAGTACAACTCATTAGGGATAGAGTTCCTACATGGAAAGTAAGTACACAGTGACTCCTGTTGTTGATTTAACAATTGGCACTCTTATTTGTGACGTCAGCGATCAACCAAGGCTCTTGACATGAGCTGCCAAGGCTATGGAAGCTTTTTGAGTTCACAAACTCTGTCCGTATTTAGACAGGGCCATAAGCAAAGTGGAAGTTCTCTCCTCCCTTCAGAGAAAAGTACCTCCTTCTTTGAGGGCCCATTTTTTCCTCCCTCCAGAGAAAAGTACCTCCTTCTTTGAGGGCCCATTTTTCCACTGGATCTCACTCAAAGAGATCCTTCATGTGGATCATTTTTTGCCACAGTGTCTTGGTTTTATTCAGCCAAAGCCTACCCCTGGCCATATTGCGATCTTTTGGGCCCTCTTTCATGGATCTTGAAAGAGATTCTTTACTGGGATAATTTCTTGATAGTCTTATTTAAACTTTTTATTTATATTTATTTAATTTGAGAGAGAGAGAGAATCTTACATCACCTGGTTCATTCCCCAAATGTCCACAACAGCCAAAGCTGGGCCAGGTTACAGTTAGGAACTGGAACTCCATTGAGGTCTCCTAGCTATCTGCATCCTCACCTGCTTCTTCCCAGGGAGTGCATCAATAGGGGGGTACAATCAGGACTGGGGTCAGAATTCAAACCCAGGCACTTTGACCTGATATGTGGGCAATACAAACATTATTTCAAATAACTTTCCCTGAGAGTTTTATTTTAAAAGAATATAGTTTTTGTACATTGTGGGGTTTTTTAAAGTTCATGTTTACTACACAGAGAGACAACTGGAATTTATCTAAGGCAAAGTGTCAGCAAAGGGTGCTGACTCTTATTGGCAACCAGACAGTTATGACATCCATGAGAGATCAACTCTGTTATATCACGTGACATCATGTCACATCACCTCACCTAATGTCACTCCTGGTCTACTGTAGCAATTTGCTGGGACTTCTTCCATGGTGTAATTTACATTTCGTAAGCTTTCCTGCAAATGTTTGCTTTTTTGTTGTTCTGGTTTGATAATTCTGATGAGACTCACACTTTCTGCATTGCCCTAATTGAGAACAAAGCACTGTTCAAAATGCAGGGCTTTATTGGTAAAATGCAAATTATAAAATCACAGAATTTTTCATTTGAAAAGAGAAACTTTTCTATTGGGGATATATTTCAAGATGTTACATGGAAACCTAAGGTAAATTCAAAGAGTTCATGGAAAATGTAATTAAAAACAGAAATTAAAAATATAAACTTTATTTCTTAGCATAAGTTCCATCAAGATCAAGATATTTTGGAAGTGTTGATACCATCCATTAAGTCAGTCCCCAAAGAACTGAAGATCTTGGGAATTTGTTCATGACAGTGCAGTTTTTTTTTAATATCTGCAGAAGAAAAATGGGTGCTTTTTAAAGATCTTTTAAGATTAGGAAACAAAGAAGTCAGCAGGAGGCATTGAGACTATAAAGTGGAAGCTGCATGATGTTCCATTGAAAAATGCAATGGTCCCTGACTGATGAGTCTGTGCAGCACCAATGTAGTGGAGAAGGATCCTCTTCTGGTGAAGCTTTCCTGGGTGTTTTTCTGCTAAGCTTTGACCACGCTTCTCAAAATACTCTCATGCTAAGCAGATGTTCACATTCTTTGGCTTCAAGGAAGCCAATATGGAAAATGTCCTGAGCATCCCAGAAACCCTTGCCACAACCCTTGTTCTTGCCCAGCCTGCTTGTGATGTGACTCTGCCACTTGCACTTCTTGGTAGCCACTGCTTTCATTGTGCTTTGTCTTCAAACCCAACCTGGTAAAGTCATGTTTCTTCCATTTCTTCGAGGAAATGCTTCAAATACTTCAGTATATTGATTGAACTTGTTTAAAATTCCCCTTGAAAGCTCTACTCATGTCTCCAACTCATCTGAAAAGAAAAGATTTGGCACTCACCAAGCATAAAATTGGCTGCACTTTAATTTTCAGTCATAATTTTGCCAGTTGAACCAGTTGAGGCATTATTGGTGTTAGCTATTGTTTCATCTATTAATTTTCAGTTCTCTTTAATTAGGGCACAAACAAAATTAGTTTTTTCCTTGCAAACTGTTGCAAGTGATCTGTCACTTTGGACTTCTTTCCTCTTTAAGTCAGGTTAACCATTTGTAAATTGCTGATTTCTTTGAAGCACTGTTCCCAAAAGCCTTCCATAGAGTGTCAATACTTTCACCATTTTTACACTCAAGCATTGTCATAAACTGATGTTTGTTCTTGGTTCAATTTTAGCAGAATTCATGTTGCTCTTATTGGAGTTGTTTTCAAGCTAACATCTTATCCTTCTTGGTGCCTCAAGCTAGATTCTGTTCAGCCGTGTTCTAACACATTGCTGTGAGTTTATTTTGGTGTGAAAAAATTGGAAATACATACATAACTTTTTCACAATACACATTTCTATGAGTTTTTAAAATACTCCTCATATACTTATGATAAACTTTAGTTGATAAATTAGGCACAGTAAAAGATTAACAATAATAACTGATAATAAATAGAATGTTATAAAATATCTGATAATAAATTTCATTTGAAATGTCTGAGTTGATTATTTTCTAGAAGTTCCCATTTTATGTTCTCATATTTGTTTGACCATGGGAAATTGCAACTAAATGAAGAAAGATTGTGAAAGAGGGGAGCTACTATATTATGGTCAGATCCTTTAATTTTAGTGACTTAGAAACTGAGACCTAAAAGACAATGTGATCTATGCAAGGCTAATAGTTTATTATGCAATGTAACACATGGTGTATTTCAGGCGACTACGTGCTCTGGTAGAAGGAAGTCATAGTTAATAGGAGAGAAAGGACTCATCGAGAAGACAGGACCGAGCAGAAACTGTAAAGGGAGGTGGTTATTGTAAGGGTGATCGAGGTTAAAGCAATGCAGACAGAGTTACCAAGGAGCCTCAGGCAGGAGCATGCCTGCCACCTTACGAAGGGAAGGAAGATGAAGCAGAGTCAACCCATGGAGGCGGTCAGAGGGGTGGGAGTGGGGTGCTGGGAAGATCACCTGGAGCTGAAGTGAGTCAGTAACTGGAAACGAACACAGAATATGCTCTAAGACACTGCAAGAAAATATACAAGTAAGGATGGAGATCAATAACCTAGAAAATGGAAAAGGGGTAAGCAGATCAATAAACCAAAAGTTGGCTTTTTAAGCAGATCGTCAATAACCAAACTTCTGGTAAAACTGACAAAGAAAAAAGGTGTTACTAGTACATGATGTTGTAAAGATGATACGGATAAAGACAGAGCTATGGATATAGGTGACATGTAAATTGTAATAATAGAGTGTCATGAGCAATTTTTAACCAGCAAATATCAAAACAGGCAAAAAGAGGAGTTCCAAGAAAATACAATATACAGTAGAAAATCTAAATTTTATAAATGTTAATTTAAAAAATTTGTCTTTCAAAATAAATTCTTAACCCAGATGGTTCTGTAGGTGTATGCAAGCAGTTATAGTTTTAAATCATTCCCCTTGGGAAATAGAAAAGAGAGAATTCTCTCCTCATCTCTTTCAGCATAAATCTGAAACCAAGGATAAAGAATCCAGTTTGAGAAAAGGAATTTAACTCTTAAAAATACATACACAATTCCTAAACAGAACTTTACAAATCAAAGCAAACAACATATAAAAAATATAATACACAAAATCAAATTAGGCATGATTCAGGAATGCAAGAGCAGTTTAACTTTAGAAATTTATAAACATTTATCACAATAACAAAACAAAAGAGAATATCTTACACATCTTTATGCATGAATAGCTGTGGAAATGCATTTGATAAACTTCATCATAAATACATGACAATAATTCCAGTTAACAGAAATTAATATTTTATTTCATATAGCAAATCTATGAATCATTTTCCATATGCTGCTTCCTACATACAGAAATATTAGAAATACCACATTTGGATTCAGGACCAAGAGAATATTTTGTATCAAAGATTTTGTGCACCTGAGTTAAAACAAAACAAGTTACCAAAAATTTTTCTGTAGCTGGGAACTGGGAGAGCACGTGATCGATGTCTTCACCAGCCAGCACAGGGGCTAGAAACACGTTTCAAAGTAAATACCTGTACAAGCATGTTTTCAGTTAGGTAAAAATATTTATAGTATGGCTGTCTCTCTAAAGTAATAATATCACCTTTGTCTTCATTCAATGCTATGCTTCCAAACCAAAGGAACAATTTAGATTGCAGTCTTCATCTCTGGTGCTTCCCAAACTCTAATTTCAAAGAGGATGAATGTAGAATTAACAGGCATGGAATTAGGTTTAATATCATGCTCTTCTTGGATTCCTTTGAAAATGTTCCAAAATAGAAAGAAATGGGAGAGAGGAGAGGAAGGAAAAGGGGCCATTTAGCAGAACTTTTCCCAAAGGGGAGAACTGAGTAGTAGATGCCATAGTGATTGGGTAAAGGAAAGATTAAGCTGTTACTGATCCTCTCTTAGTGACCCATCCACCTCAAGCCGCTCCTTCTCCTTTGGAAATGGTAAGTCTTACTCACACAGGGCGTAGGCTTTGAAATGAAAGTTCTGGAATCCATGTCTGGCTCTGTCAGTAATTGAGGGACTCCCACAAATTACGCAGTGCGTTAGTTTCCTAGGGCTGCTGTTAGAAACTACTGATTCTAAAACAACAAGAATTTGTTGTCTCACAGTCATGACCTGGAAGCCTCAGAAGGACCCACTTCCCCCAAAGGCTCTAGGGAGATAAATGTCTCTTTAATGTCTTTGATTATTTCTTGGCTTTCTTTTGTTTTGTTTTGCTCAGATCACATCTCCAGAGATCACACTTTCCATGCTTGAGAGAAACAATGAGTTGACAATCGGAAGTGTATCTACCAGGATGCTGAGTGAATGATGTTTACATTGACTTTGTTTAAGATGATCTAAAATGGGGCCAGCACTGTGGCATATCAGATAAAGTCGCCCCCTGTAGTACTGGCATCCCATGTGGATACCGGTTCAAGTCCTGGCCGCTCCACTTCTGATCCAGCTCTCTGCTCTGACCTAGAAAAGCAGTGGAGGATGGCCCAAGTCCTTGGGCCCCTGCACCTGTGTGGGAAGACCTGGAGGAAGCTCCTGGCTCCTGGCTTTGGATCGGCATAGCTCCGGCTGTTGCAGCCATCTGGGGAGTGAACCAGCGAATGGAAGATCTCTCTCTCTCTCTCTCTCTCTCTCTCTCTCTCTCTCTCTCCCTCTCTCTGCCTCACCTTCTCTCTGTGTAGCTCTTTCAAATAAATAAATAAATCATTAAAAAAAAGATGATCTAAAAATTATCTATGTGAAGAGTATGCAAATACAAAAATCCAATGCCCCTTAGCATGTCTCTGAAAACAGGCACTTGATCAACAAATCCACATTGTTCTCCTTATATAAGCATTTTCAGTTCTGTGCTCCATGCTCCCAGAAACAAAGAAGACAAGAAACTGGATTATCTGATAGCTTCCTAATGAGTCTGTTCCCTGTTCCATGCATATTGCCACCATCACCTTCACCCTACCATCAGTGAAACGTGTATCCATTGATAACATCAGCATCAATCCTGAAACAGTGATCACAATGTTCTTCAGCCACCTACCTGCACTGTAGGATGGTGCAATCTGATTTCCACTGATGTGAACCAACTGAAGCACTTCACATAAATCACCAGATTAAAGGACCTCTCAGAAATTCCCTGCCTTTGTAATGTAGTGTAATCTACGGATCATGTTCTGTTGGGTTTTCAAAGTCCCTTTATCCTCTCAGCTGCTCATTTCCATCTTCTGTGTGCCAGCACTGCATCTCACTTTTTTACTTTTTGCTTATTTTTCCTCTAACTGGAATATTCCTTAGATGGTGACATCTCTACACCCCTCTTTATGATCCCTCTTCACACTCTACAACCACAGTCATTTTGGTTGGGGCTCACATCTCTGGGATGCTGAAGACCTTTGATGTAAGGAAGTTGAGAGGAGTTGGCATCACCAATTCAATAGGCTTAACACAAAGCTCATTATCTTGACCTTCAAACCATCACCTTGTTTTTCTCTATGCCATTAAAATCCCAGTGTATTAACCTATCATTAACCTTGTTCATTACCATTCATTCATTCATCAGTAGCTTTTCTCCCTGCTTTCAATCATGAAAATCTGTACAGCTTGTTTCTGCATAGCCATCCACCAAATGACCACATCCATATTCCAGACTTCCTTTCTAAATGAAAGGATGAAAGCTAATGTATCCTGATATGATATTGATTTATTCTCTCTTTAAAAAAATCACCTGAAGTTTCCAGCATTCCCTGTCCTTACATGTGCTTCCTAAATGCTGAGTATCTTGTGAAAGGCCACACCTCGGTTAAGTGACTTGACCAAGAGAGGGACCCGGGTCACCTCATGCCAACTACCCTAATTTTTATGCACTAACAAGACACTTTCTAGGGGTTTCCAACATTATAACCATGCCGCTCAGTATTGCTTTACAAATATCTTTACAAAACACATGCTAGCAAAAGCAAATGCTCTGTTAAGCCTCCTTTGGAATCATTACAAAGTCAATTATTTTTGTGAATAATGTTCTCATCCCCAAATCCCAGGTGACTTCACAACTGGCCCTTTCTCATCGGAAGAACAACTTCCTGTTTAATGTCCAAGAATGTTCACACTGCTACCCAGGCACATACAACTCATCATGAAGGGATATTTGGATACTTAACCCCATTCCTCCAACAGAGTTCAAGTTCAAATTTTGAATCTCCTATAGGAAAACCTGTCTATCACAGAAGCTTGACCATACAGCTACATAGTAAACCTTGGCAGAATGAATCATTACTTGATAGATATCTGCAAGGTATAAAATGTTGTGTTGCATACTCTTCAGCACATTATTCAACTTAGAAAATAAGCTTTGCCGATCAATGGCTCATTCTAATTCTTCTGTTTTATTTATTTATTTTTTTTTACTTTTTCTACATATGTAGAGATCTTCAAATATTCTTGCAAATATATTCCCAGGTACAACCAAATTCTCGAGGAAGCCATAGAAACGGGTGATACATTTCACTGAAACCTGCAAATCTCTGCTTAGACTTCCTTCAGGACTTATTGGACTCAGTGGAAGCAAAAGCTTAATATTTATTTTTAGTCTAGAAAAACATATATGGTCAGTATTTTGGCTCCCAAGAGGAAAAACAGGAAGATTCCTGGGACACCAGCTGTTTCATTGAGCTGGAGAACACTGACATAGTTTGATCCCTTAGTTTCTGTTCCTCCCTTATGTGTTTTTATCCTAATAAGAAGTTATCTGTCCAGTCTCCTCAACTATGAGAAGTTAATTATCCTATATAATAAACCCCAACACAAGGTGTTTCTCTTGTTAAATTCAGAATAATTTTTAAATATGTGGAGACATCTTTCAAGGAACTTAAGACATTATTTTCAAAATTAATTATGTTAATGAAGGATTTTGTGGTAAACAGAATATACTGTAATGTGAGACACACAATTTTTGAAGTATAATGGGTATTATTTTATTGTATACTATATATTGTAATGTATATCACAATGTATTTAAATTGGTATAATTAATGTAATATATCATACTGAGAATTATGGATTTGATGTTGTATTTATGTAAATATTTTATGCATTCTCCTTTAATAAAAATTATGTTCATTCCAAAGGACAATTTTGTAAAGAACAATAGTAAAACAAATATCCATGAACTTCCTATCCAAGTTCATGAATAGTTACAGATCTATCAGTAGAAATACTATCCCTTTCTTCCCCTTAATATTTTTCATTTTAACTTTTAAAATTCTTATATTTAATCACATTGACATGTATCCTGAAACACTTTATTGTGAATTTTGTGTATTTGAGGCTTTATGGAAATGTATGTGTAACTTAGTTTTGTCACTCAATGTTAAATATTGATCCATAGAGTTATAGTTCAATTTTCATTAATCTATAGTAGTCCATTTTGTTTATATAATAATTTGTTAATGTATTGCCTTGTCTACATACTTTTATATAATTTCAATTTTTGTGATACAAAAAGTACTTACCCATATCTGCAGTTATACATATGTAAAATGCTTCCTGTAAGTATAGAATAGAGATAGCATCCTGGTTTATAAGTTATACGAATGCCTACAATGACAAATAATGTATTGAATTACAAAGCAATTGTACCATTTCATAACCTCAGTGGAAGTGCATAAGTGTTTTATTGATTCATACTCTCATCAACCACGTGGTATAGAAGCTTCCTATTGACAATCTAGTGACTGTAAATTATTAGTTTAGTGCAACCTAAATGTACAATATACTAATGGCTAGGGATGCAAAGTGTAACTTCATTTACTATGAGCAATTCATATTTCCCTTTTTTGTGAAATATGATTTCATATGATCTAATCCTTTTTCTCTTGTTCTGCCTACTTAGGGATTTTTTGAAACTCATTACATATTCTTGGTCTTTAGCCTTAGCTAGCTTTAGGAATTACAAGGGGATTCTCTCAATTTGTAGACTCTTTTACCTACTTCATGGTGTCCTTTGATGAATGGAAGTTCTTAATTTTACAGGACTTAAGCTTATCAAATTGTGATTTTATGCCCCAAATCCTAAATATACTCCAATATTTTCTTTTAGAGTTTCAAAGTTTCCATTTTCTTTTTGAGGATCTATTATATACAGGAGTTATTAGTGTCTGTACTTTAAGAATGTAATTCTACATATTCTATATAATTAGTGAATAGTCCCAGATGAAATTTAAGTTTTCCCATTACTCTTTAGTGCTGCTTTGGTCACAGATCAGCTTCCACATTTATATGACCTCTTCTAATACATGTCTCCACAATGTTCCTGCTGAATAATTTGTTCTTTAAATGAGGTTATTACTCTCTATCTTCCTGTTCTTGGATTCTAGTTTATCTTGTTGAGTCATATGAAATCACCAATATTTTGCTGGTTTTGAAGCACAAATATAACAATTTCATACTAACAGAATTCTTGTAGCATCCATTCTAATCTTTAGGTTAAATATTGATATTGATCCACAAAAGCATGATTCTCCCCACTATTACTTCATGGTTCTCTACAGTTGGCACCTCAGGTACAACATGTTCAGACTCTAATCTTTTTTTTTTCTCATCCATCTCTCAGATTTAAGCAATGTACAGTAATTTTTTCCTTTCAAACATTATTGGATTAAGAAATATCAACAGTTGCTTTTTCACCTAAACAAACTACTAGATTAGGAACATTTCTTAACCTTCTCATATTAAATTTTTTTCACATTCAATTGATGCTGTGCTCTGCAGCATTTCAAATTCATCTATTCTTTATATTCATTTTAAAATTGTTGCAGTTCAGTCCCATCTACTTTATCGTGATCACTGCTGCATCTTAACATCTAGTTACAGTTATATGCTACTCAAAAATGCAGAGAGAGAGTAGAGTCCATCAGACGGAAATCAAAACATAAGTTGCTAAACAGAGTTTTCTTCTAATATGGCCAATTAAGCACTTACTAGATTGACAGATAATGCCCACATACTCTGAAAATGATTTAAATAACAGTGCAATAAAGGCTCTAGAGAGCATCGAAAAGTAAGCAAAGCTAAGACAGCGATTCTACACTTGAAAGAAGGGCACAGTGTGGGATGTATTTCCCACTTTATTACTTTATTTTCATTCAGCAGGGCACAATCAGTGACTTTAAGTTGGAGAACTACTCTTAAAATGCTACAATTTGTTTGTCCTGAAAATCAATATAATAGAATTCAAGCAGCAACAGCCATTGTTGAGTAGGGTAAGATATCAGTAAGAAACACTTTAGAAAAAGGAAGCCTCCAATTTTGTTTAGAACTCCAGCAAAACCCGAGGGTGATTTGTGTATATGCATATATACGGAGAGGACTCCCCCAACACCACTTAGGATGAATGAATTGAAATGAGATTTGAACTAATGTTTAACCAGATGCCACATAATTTCCATTTAAATTCAGCGAAGTAAATTTCTTGTTAAAGCAAGAAAAACAAAAACAACAAAAATGCTTTTGTGGAACTCAGTGCCAGGATACAATCCAAAACTACTGAACATGGTTAGAACCAAATGAATAGAAGCCATTCTCAAGGTAAAAGACAATGGATAAAAATGACTTCAAAACGATCCAGATGTGAGAAGTAACATGCAAATATTTATGGTAGGTATTAAAATTATGCTTGATGAGCTAAAAGAAAATGTACTTGCAATGAATAAAAGCAAAATCTTAATAGAGAATGAAAATCAAAGAACTAGGTGCAACTTCTAGAATGGAAAAGTTACACATTACTCACAGGTGCTTATTGGAAAGGATTATAAGTAGAATGGAGCAAAAAGAAAAAATAAAATGAACCTGAAGTTGAGCTAATGGCAACTATCAAATATGAAGATGGCAGAGGAAAAATGATTGAAAAATACTTGAAATATCCTCATAGACTTTTGGGACAACATGAAGGCCTAACATGCATGTATGATAATTAGAATTGCAGAAGAAAAAATACAGAAAGTGATACAGGGATTACTTAAAATATGAACATAAAAATTTCCATATTTGGCAAAAGTAATAAATTTACAGCTATTCAAGAAGTGCAATGGGATACACAGCAGACTCATAGAATGGCAGATGTCCTAAATAACACTCTGGCCTCAGAATCAGCCCTTAGGGCATTCCGATTTGGCTCAAGAGCCCATGAGATTGTTATAGGCATGGAAAGCCAAGACACTCTGTCAAAAAAGAAAAAAGAAGACCTAAATGAAAGATCTCTGCAAGTGAGATCCCAGTGGAAAGAACGGGGCCATCAAAGAAGGAGATAATTTTCTCTGAAGGGAGGAGAGAACTTCCACTTTGACTATGACCCTGTCGGAATAAGATCGAAGTTGGCGAACTCAAAAGGCTTCCATAGCCTTGGCAACTCATGACTAGAGCCTAGGGAGATTCCTGACGCCATAAACAAGACTGTCAAATTGTTAAATCAACATCAGGAGTCACTGTGTATTTACTTTTCATGTGGGATCTGTCTTCAATGTGTTGTCCAATGTGAATTAATGCTATAACTAGTACTGAGACAGTATTTTACACTTTGTGTTTCTGTGTGGGTGCAAACTGATGAAATATTTACTTAATATATACTAAATTGATCTGTATTTAAAGATAATTGAAAATGAATCTTGGTGTGAATGGAATGGGAGAGGGAGCGGGAGATGGGAGGGGTGTGAGTGGGAGGGAAATTATGGGGGGGGAGCCATTGTAATACATAAACTGTACTTTGGAAATTTATATTTACTAAATAAAAAATAAATTAAAAAAATAGAAATGTATTAAATAAAACAAAGTGAAACATTTTTCAGCAGACATACCCTGTATAATCTGCTTAAAGAAATTTCTCAGGTTAAAGGGCAGGCACACCAGATGGTTCTATATCTACTCAGGAACAGTGAATCTGATCTCCAAAAATAAAATTATGGAAAATATAAAATACTACATTTCCTTTATAATTTCTTTAAGTACATGACTACTAAAAAGGCAAATATTAGTATCTTGTCCTGCAGAGTTTATAGGATATGTATTTTAACTCAAGGGGTAGCTATAAGTGGATACCTGGATTTCTATTTTTGTTGTGAAGTGGTAGAATATCAAGTCTAAGTGGTCTCTGAAAAGCATAATAATTATGCACCAGAAAATATTGCTAAGAGTCTAACTAAAGAGCAAGCATTCATGTAGAATTCTAGTAATGCTTAGATAGTTTTAAAAGGAGCTGGCACTGTGGCATAGCAGGTAAATCTGCCTCCTGCAGTGCCGGCATCCCATTTGGGCACCAGTTCCAGTCCCAGCTGTTACATTTCCTATCCAGCTCTCTACTATGGCCTTGGAGAGCAGTGGAAGATGGCTTAAGTGCTTGGGCCTCTGCATCCACATGGAAAACCCAGAGAAGCTCCAGGCTCCTGGCTTCAGATTAGCCCAGGTCCGGCCATTGTGGCCATTTAGGGAGTGAACCAGCAGGTGGAAGACCTCTTTCCCTCTCCCTCTCTCTCTCTCTCTCTCTCTCTCTCTCTCTCTGCTTCTGTAACTCCATCTTTCAAATAAATAAATAAATCTTAAAAAAATTGTTTAAAAGGGAAAATCGGTGAAAGAATGGAAGATGACGTGGAAGGAAAAGAACACAACAATTGTGTCAAGACTGAATTAATCTTATGGCCAAAGCAGTGCAATTAAAAGATAGGACAGGCCCAACCCTGCCTCCCAGCTTCAGGCCTGCCTAGTCCCAGATGTTTGTGCACCTTCGAGGAACCAACCAATGGATGGGAATATTCTCAGTGCTCCCCACACCCCCACCCTTTAAATAACAAAAAGTGCAGGAATTGTTAGAACTGTGTGCATTTAAAAAAAAAAAAAAACATTAAAAGTAAACCCAAGAATATTAAATGTAAGAATGGCAAAAGACGTAGCATTTGAACAGCTTAAAAGGGCTGAAGTGATCAGAGGAGTGTCAGATATTACAGTCCTAAAAACAAAGAGTATTCCCAGAGATAAAGAGGGACATTTGATAATGATGGGAAACATTAATTATTCAGGGAAACAAAACAATCATAAATATGCATGAGCCTAATCACAGAGCTCCAAGACAATGGGAAGCAAAAATTGACAGAATTCTAGGAAGAAATAGACAATGTCTGGAAAGCTTATTTCCAACTTCTTGGCAATTGGTAGAACAAATAGAAAATTTCAGAATTAAAAACGCAATCTGGATTATCTTATCCACTGTTTTACCATTGGTATTTATAGAATATTATATCAATAACTGCAAAATAAATATTTTTCAATGCTCATGAAATATTCACCAAGATAGAGCATTCATTGACCATAAAACATGCTTCATTAATTTAGAAGAGCTGCATTCACACAATCTCACTTAATCCATTAGCAAGATGAATTTATGATGCATAATAATAAATATTTAGAAAAATGGTATTTTTAAGTAAAATAATATTGCATAGACCGCAGAAAAATATGAAGGAACTTAGAAAACATTTTAATTGAATGATGGTGGATATATACTACATTTTAATATTTATGGGATGCAAGCAATTAGAGGGAGATGCATAATTTTATGCTTGCGTTTTTAAGGCAAGAAAAGAAAGACATTGTTGTCCTTTAAGAAACCAACAAAAGAAATTCAAAACAACTCAAAACAAAATGAATAAAATAGTAACTATAATGATAATAGCAAAAATTAATGAAATTGAAAAGGGACATTTAATAAAGTTATCCAAGTAAAATGTTGTTTCTGTTAGGAATATATCTAGAAAATTGATTCACCCCTAACCAGACTATCTAAGAAAAGGAGAAAGAATTAAGTTTTTATCAAAGAAAACAGCAGGAATGTGGAATAGGGAACCACGAAAATAGTGAAGATTTCAAGTTGTTAAATAGGAGCTTTGGTTGAAGGAAAAAAAAGAATGCCATTGTATTTTCTTTCTTTCTTTCTTTCTTTCTTTCTTTCTTTCTTTCTTTCTTTCTTTCTTTCTTTTATTTTATTTTTCTATTAACATTCTATTAACATTGTGACTTTATCTTTGTTCTAAGCTAGCTTTCTAAATTTAAAAAAATATTTTATTTTGTTTTTTATTTTTTTAAAGATTTATTTTATTTATTTGAAAGAGTTACAGAGAGAGGTAGAGACAGAGAGAGAGGTCTTCCATCCACTGATTCACTCCCCAGATAGCTGCAACAGCCGGAGCTGCGCCTATCTGAAGCCAGGAACCAGGAGCTTCTTCTGGGTCTCCCAAGTGGGTGCAGGGGCCCAAGGACTTGGGCCATCTTCTACTGCTTTCCTAGGCCATAGCAGAGAGCTGGATTGGAAGAGGAGCAGCCGGAACTAGAACCAGCACCCACAAGGGATGCCAGCGCTTCAGGCCACAGCACTGGGCCCCTGATTTTCAAAAATATTTTAATGAATATTTAAAATATGTAAATAAAACATTTTAATAAAAATAGTTTTAAAAATTAAATCAGTTTTAACAGATTCAGTATGGTCTGTAGATATAATTCTGGGCTCATTTTTGATAAACTCATCTGAGGCATTCGTATGTGTACACTTCTTCGCTGATTGTGTGCATTACTCAGTTGGTTGAATGCATACATACACACATACACACACATGCACACACCACTTGGCATATAATTTCAAGGTTAACAGGCCCTCCTAACAGCCAGCCAAAAACTTTACAGATCTCAGCTTAGGTAATCATGCTTTAAATACTGGTAAGGAACCAGTTTTCTGCCCATGGCCATTTGCCTTACAAAATTATCAACTTAAAACTCAGCCTAGTATAGATTTATTGAATTTCAATTCCGCCGGTGGCTGCCTTGGCAGGCTAGAGCGGATGATTTTGTAGACTTTATGTGATCCATGGGCTGCATCTTCCCCACTCCTGCAAACAGATAGCTTCATGCTGCACTCCTAAGTGGGTTGTGTCTACCCCAAATTAACCATTAATTTTAAAAGATGACTAGGTAGTATATAATTTCAGTTGAGATATTCAGTAAATGCTACAAGACTTGGGAGTAAATTCCTGAAAATAGACTGGTTATCTCAGAACTAAACCTTTGGGATATTGGTCACTAGGTGTTAGAAGATGTGGAAGGATTCAAAAACAAGAGTAAAATTCAAAAGACAAAAGAGTACAATGTCTAGCTAGAAGAAGTAGGAGATTCTTGGTTAGATGAAGAGAGATCCAGAGAAAAAGAGCCAAAGCACGTTGCAGGATCGAGAGATTGGGTGGGGCTTGTTCTGTATACATTGCACTCTTGGGCATGGTAAACACAACAGAAGAGGGAGAACCACAGTGAGTGGTACACAGGACATGAGGGCACACATGTTGACTGCCTGGATATTTTACCTTGAAAAAAAGATAAATGAGATCATCCAAATACTTAGCTCTGCCACTCCACACACTCCTCATGGATAGTGAGACAGCATAGCTTTTACAAGGAAAATAACCTCCTCTCAATGTGAAGAAACATCTGTATAAAAATGTTGTATCAAAGGCACCTTATAGGCAAACTAACCAAGGCTATCGTTCGTGAATGGATATGTCAGACATTCCTAGGAGCTCCTTAGTTTGCAATGACCCTGAGATAGGTGTATCCCTTACAGTTTCAGCAAGTTTTGTTTGAAGAGAAAGTAGCCCACGACTGATTTCCATTTGCCATGGCTGCCAAAACACTGAAATAAGCCAAGGGGGCAGTCAACTGGGTGACAAGTGAATCCCTTCCTGTCAACACGGCCTCTCCAAAGAATTGTAGAGACGCTAAGTCGCACCAAGGAAGGATGAAGAACAGAGGGGCCAAGTTTCATGTGTGAAGGTAGGAGACTGTAGCAGCTGGTAGTTAATCTGCATTTGTGGGAGAATTTTAATTAACACAATCTATGTACACAATTGTCATTTGGACTTTCAATTCTCAGTAATTGTACATAAGTATGCTTTGGAGTAGGTGAAGGCTATATTAATAAAAGAACAATGGTGTAGCCAAAGATAAATTTTAAATGCAATATAAGAAAATGAATTGCAAAAACTCACATGAAAGGTAATTGTATGCAGTAACTGTGTATGTTGAAGGAGACTTGGTCACCTATCATTTAATCACCATGTTGAGCTACAACTTGAGGCTCACCCTCTTCATTTAAGGACTTGTTTAGCTTATTGAGTAGATAAAACCTGACACAGGAGGTAGACACAGATACGGAATTAGGAGAGTGAGAGTCTTATGGGAGAGAAACACCTATGATAGGAAAGGTATGGTAGCAGAACTGGGCAGGAGAAGACATCCAGCTATGAAGCAGCTGCTCAAAGTCTTCGCCAGACAACAAGGGTGTACTGAAGGAGAGAGCTCTCGCTCACTGGAGGTGATCAGCTTTGGGGAGAAATGAGCCCCTTGCTTAGTCCACAATATCTGGAAGACTGTGATAGTCACTTGGAAATGTTCTGAGTTGAAGTAGACAAAATATTATAGAGATATAGTGATTTTTATTGTAATTTTTATTCCTCAATGGTTAGATCTATGCTTCATACATATTTTCAGAATTATTAGGGAAAGGCAATGGGGTTGCATTTCAATGGGAATACAACTTCTGTTGACTTGGGGCCATGGCGCTTGAAAATCATCTAGGTTCCCATAGCCATAGGACTTTCTGAATAGTAAATACTTTTCTATTTTAGCTCCATCAAGAGAGTTTCATAGACTGATGTTGGGAGCCTAGTCTGAGAGACAACGGCTTTGGGTTTGCTTTCTTCTGTATACATCACAGAAAGACTTAGCCCTGGTAAAGGACTTGGGAAGTTGTAGTAGTAGTCCCACTGCACAGATGAAGGAGCAGAGGCTCAGGAACTCAAGGGGAAGCTCCTCCGCCTTTTCTTCCCACATGGTCACTCTCTATTTTATCCCCTTTTCACATTTAACTCCATGTATTATGTGGGGCTACTTAGTACTAATGTTTAAATCTCACTCTGGCGATTTATTTAAATATTTTCTTGTGGGACAGACATTTGGATGTGGTGGTTAAATGGTCAGCTGAGACTCCATCTTGCATGCCAGGCCTGGGTTTGAGTCCTGGCTCTGCCCTCAATTCCAGCTTCCTGCTGATGCACACCCTGGGAGGCAACAGTGATGGCTCAAGTAGTTGGATCCCTTTCACCCAAATGGGAGGTCTAGAAGTTCATGGCTCCTGGCTTCAGCCCGGCTCAGGCATTTTGAGACAGGGTTTACAACTGGGAAACATCTATCTTTCTGTGTCTCTCTGCCTTTCAAATACAATTAATAGACATCTATAAACATTTTGATGTCATAATTTTCAACTAGATAGTGGATTATTAATAATGTGACTGATAAGTAATAAAGAAAGCCAGAATTAATGCATGAAGTGGAATAGTAGAGGACAAATGACCTGAAGTGAAGACTGTACTGACGGTAAATGGAAATTGGCACAGTGTGTGCTACAACACACCATGTGCTTGTAACTCAATGACGTGCATAAAATGAAACAGTATGAGAGTGTAAAATAGCAGTGGTTATCAACGGTTGGGAATGGAGGACAGATAGGTGAAAGGGAGGAGATTTTTAGGGCAGTTAAACCGTTCCAAACGACACTATAATTACCAATATATGACGTGTTATGCATTTGGCAAAACTCATAGAAGTGTGCAATACAAAGAGTGAGCCCTAACGTAAACTATGGCCATTAGGGAAGGATAATTTACCAATGTTGGTTCCTTAGTTGTAGCCTATGAATTACACCAGCATGGGAGAGATAAATAGGGGAATGAGGGCAAAACGGACTCTACTCCTTAAATTCAATTTTTCTGTAAACCTAAAACCACTTTAAGAAAGCAGTTTATTATTTTAAAATAAGTTTCTTTATAAAAATCAGATATGGGAGAAAAATTAGCCAATGTGAGATGTCAAAATAAATCCCAGTTTTTGGACACATTTTGAAGTTGTTGGATAGGCTGCCTGCTAAATATCCAAATTCCAGTGAATTGATGTGGAGTGGGTTTACATGAACAAAGAACAAAGAGAACCAATTCCATTTTTCTCAATTCACTGCAGACAGCATGCCCATGCCTTTAAGTTGTGGACAGATGGCTCAGTGACAGGCACTGGGTATTCATGAGTGTGGGGCTGAATCTCATTACACCCTAACAAGAGGATCTTAATGGAGACAATCAAAACCAAGCCTGGTTAATCACATGCAAAGATACTGATCTTTTTTTTCTTTTTTTAAACTGAGTGCAGGAACATTTTCACGAAATCTGAAAAATCCGATGATGAACATTATTTTCATTATCTTTTATTTTCTTTGTTCCTTGAATAGCTAATAAACCAATGCAATTTGAAAACTAATTTCTGATTACATTACGGTTATTTTTACTATTATTCTCTAGCAACACTTCGGGTAAGCACCTCTTTTTCTTGTTTACAGTTCCTACTTTCTTTCTTGAGGCCCTTTTATATGTCTTTTACAAACTACTTTTGCCCCTTAAGATATGTAAAACCAACAAAGGAAAGAGTCTTTCAGCACAATCTTGTGGTACCATCAACAAACCTACAAATTTTTAATATATAGCATACACACAAGCCTCTATTCTAGTCCACAATGTAAGGTGCATGACAGGAATGATATCTCACCTATAAATGCATTAAAAATATTAGCAAATTCGGCTGGCGCCGTGGCTCAACAGGCTAATCCTCTGCCTTGCGGCGCCGGCACACCGGGTTCTAGTCCCGGTCGATCGGGGTGCTGGATTCTGTCCTTGTTGCCCCTCTTCCAGGCCAGCTCTCTGCTGTGGCCCGGGAGTGCAGTGAAGGATGGCTCAAGTGCTTGGGCACTGCACCCCATGGGAGACCAGGAGAAGCACCTGGCTCCTGCCATCGGATGAGTATGGTGCGCCGTCCGCGGCGGCCATTGGAGGGTGAACCAACAGCAAAAGGAAGACCTTTCTCTCTGTCTCTCTCTCTCACTGTCCACTCTGCCTGTCAAAAAAAAAATTAGCAAATTCATATATTTCATATAACTCAATTAAGACAATGTATTCATGAAAGGCTCTTTGGGGAAAATTAGTATATTTAAAAAAATAGGAATAACTTCAAAAAATTCATGCCTATTTATGAATTATCACTCTATGGCCTTTAGGCATCCTACTACAGGTGGCATTGTAAGAAAGTCTTTCATCCATAGAAGGAAGCAACTTTAATAAGCTGAAAATGCACACTCCAAGCACAATGAATACATGCAAAAGAAATTGAGTGAACCCATCAGGAAGGGAAAGAGTTAATGGATGCCTCTCAGTATGAGCAAGGCTCCAGCAGGGTAGCAGGGGCTGATGGAGATGTGAGGTTAGGGGGTGATGGGTTTTATTCTATATGGGAAGACAGACTTTACTAAAATTCTGTTGAGACAAACCCACAGGAACATTGGGAAAATAGCACAAGCACTCTTTTCAATGCATAGCTGAGATACCAAGAAGAAAGGAAATCTTACAGCAGGAATAATCCACTCAGGGCACAGCACGTGCACTGAAGAACAGCTTTCCTGGCCGGGTGTGATGCAGAGGCAGTGACAAGTCGGGAGACTGGGCTGCCCTCTCTGCGGAAGCAGGCGTGGAGGCTTTCGACCTGTACAAGCCAGGTAAAGATGAAGAAAGCATCTACCCTAAGGAGAAAAGGGCCAACCTTGCCACCCTGTGCCGGCTTCAGGGCAAAAAAAAAAAAAAAACTCACCTGGGAATTTTTAAGCCACAGACCTCCCCACTACCATGGTCAACAGCGGGGAAGTTCCCACATTCCAATGTCTGGAAACACAGCATAAGAAATCTGCCAGAACAAAGATCTCCCAGGCCAGTGGAGATACTTCATGGTGTTTGGCCAAGGTAAAGGCAAAACTACCTGTGTCCAGGTCATCAATATTCTTAGATAGAGCCTGTATAAGTCAAGTTCTTGACCCAAAATTAGAAAGCATGAACAAGACCAAGCCTCCAAGACAGAGACAACACAAAAAATGTGGCAGAATTTCATGCAGAATAGTCATTTAACAGAAGATGTGAAATAAGTAAGTCTAAAATAACTAAAGTATAAAAATGTTGAGAATATCAACTATAAATTATAATGGATGCTCTAGAATTTAAAGCATAGTCATTAAAATCTCATGAATGGATCATAGATTAGATACAGCTGAAGAAATAATTGATGAGAAGAAATCCTAATCTATAAACTAGCTCAATCTTGGCAGCATTTTGGAGTACCTTGGAAAAGTTTGTGAACCCCAATGTCCCAGCTATGCCCCATATAAGTTGGATTGAAAACTGTGAGGAGGAGAATCAGAGCACCAATGGTTTCTAAAGTTCTGCCAATGATTCCAATTCTACCCATAGCTGCCTCAGGAATACAGTACACAGGAAATCAATAAAAAAGAAACATCACAATACAGAAACACACACACTCGTACACAATCCAGACACACACACTCATCTGATCCAGAAACTCACACTCACACATACAGTCTCACACACATGACCCAGAAACACACATACACATTCAAACACACAATCCAGAAACACACAATACTCTGACACATATGATCTAGAAACACATACACACACACACACATACACATTCACTCACTCAAGGTACCCCCACACACACATTGTGTCTTTATAGCTCTTCATATATTGACTGCCTTTTCTGTGCCAGAAACAGGAGGTAAAATATAAATGAGATGAAAACCCTAAGCATTTCAAGCTACATCTTTAAGTGGAATTACCACAAAGTGCAAACCTCCAATACACTGCTTTTGACATGAAATTATCTGGTAACTGGAACTTGGCTGTGGTAGGGAAAGTAGCGTGTACCAAAGGCACAGTCAGAAATCTCAGCTCATCGAGCCACACATGGGGAACTCCTATTTCCCCTAGATACGCTATGCTGGATTCCCGGGGGTCTCAGTACTCCCTGGTTTCCTGCTGTGATTGTAGCAGCAACTGAGTCCTGAACCACTATGGTGCCCAGCTCCCCTGTCTTCATTAGCACCTTTTGCATCTCCCCTTTTGGGGAACACTCGCTCCATGTTTCCACTGGGTGAGGAAAACAAATTTTGCTTTGTGAACAAAACAAAATATTAGTCCCTGCCTGAGATGTGGGCATGGAGGGAGAAGGGTGGGGGTGTTTGGTGCTAGGGTCTGGACTAAGCCTTCCAAGAGATCTCTGGGAGTGCGATGAGCCCCAGGATGAATATCCTGAGCTTTGGAGAATGCCTCGTCCTTTGTTTTTTCCATCATCTCAGCCTGGAGCCACTTAAAACACTCACCTCCCACTACCCGTGCCTATGAAACAAGATTACTTCTGTCCCGAATCAAAATAAATTAAATGTGAATAAGCAAATATTTTTTCTTGAAAAATTTCCCCCCAAATTAATAATTCATGTGTACATTAAAAAAATAATCAATGCTTATTCTAATCATTTCCCCACCACCACCAATACCATAAAATCCTTAAAGGGTTGAGAAATCCTAACATTTCAGAATTATTTCTTGGAATAAATTCTACCATAAAATTCACAACATTGTTATTCTTCAAAAGCAGTCATCAAGTGACATCAGTATTTTTTAAAATGTACCAGTTTGCTACGGTTTATTTTGATTAAAAAATTTAAGCTGAAGATGTGACCAGACAAGCAGGTGCCATTACAGCTGCGCCTAGTTGGCCATTATTTTCTGCATGGCACTGCCACCTAGTGGCTGATTGTATTATGAACACAGGTTGTACTGGTCTCTTGTCCATATCAGTTGTAGTTAAAAAGAAAAAAAAAAGAAAATCTGAACAACAACTTATATATTACCATACAGCACTGTTAATCAAATTGGATAAAAGAGTCACACACTTATTTTTAAAAAAATAATAATATGAGAGGAACATCCCCATGGTGTTGTTGGCTTTTTGGATTGTTTAGCAAAACTAAATAACATATTTTAAGATATTTTGATAAAAAATAGAGTCAGAGGGCTAGATACCTCACTATAATTAATTACTTATTTTTTTCATTTTACATGTGAGAAAACTTAGACCAGAAGGGAAAACATATTATAAGCGCCTGATGAAAGTCTCAAAACTAGCTGGTAAATTCTGATTAAAACCACAGGAATTGTGACTCACAGCCAGGCATTTTCTGCAATCTGGCTTTATACTTTAAGAAAACTTTCTCACTAATTTATTGGAAACAGCGTCAGCAAGTTATGAAAATAATTATCTGGATGAGATGAGCCGAAACATTATTTTTATGGAATCGAATTAAGGTCTCCTAAAACTACCTGTGCATGCGGGGTTCACTGTCTCGAGAGCAAAGGGAGGTCTCACAGGCCATGAACTCAGAGTAGTTCTTCAGCTTGTTAACTAACTTAATAATATATGTCTATATATAACTTAATAATATATGTCACCTAACTTAATAATATATGTCTATCTCACCAAGACAGGAGAGTACATCATAGTTACAGTAACATGTACATTAAAAGTGAATAACTGAACCTAATAAGTATATTATTTAGCTACAGAGAGGAAGAATGTTCTCTAACTCCAGTATGTGTGTGTGTGTGTGTGTATTTATATATAGTTACCAGGCATATATATATATATATATATATATATATATATACTATATCTATACAGAATATAGCTATATATCTATATAGTATCTATATACTATATCTATACAGAAAATTAAAATGTTCTACAAACTAATGTATATATGCATATGTACACAGTATATATGTTTAGTTACTGTGTATATAAATATGAAATGTACACACAGTGTATAGTTATATATATGCAACATACATATATATATGTTTAGTTACAGAAAAAAATGTTCTATAAAGTCTAGGTGTCACACAATAATGCTAGAACTAGGCTGAATTATCTGTTCTTAACATGTGACCCTACACAGAAAGAAAAGGAAAGAAACAGCCAAGAATATGTTTCCTTTTCTTTGCCTCAAACCTTTGTATGCATTTCTACACTGCAATTTCTCAATAGGAAAACCCGTTGGTTACAGTTCCTTGAGGCTTAATAGGAATTGTTTGGTGTTAAATCATGTGTGAAATTGAAAGTTCCAGTGCTTTTAATGCATGATCTGAGCAGACATTTTACTGGAATAATTGAAAAAATATTACTGCAGTCATTACCTTTAACTTGTTTAGAAAACCTCAAATAACACAAGATACTAATTTTTAAACATAATAAAATATATAATTGTGTGTGACTTGTTTTATTTTAGAGTTGCAAATATTGCCTTTAGAAAGATCAGAATTCCCTGTTCTTTTTATGTGATAAATAAATTGGGCCAGAATAAATGAACTAATGTAAGGCTGCTCAAAGTGTGGCCTGATCAGAAAACTTGGGGCAAGCAATAAGAAACTCCTCTTTAGTGACAAGGAGAGAAGACAGCATCAGCATCACCTGGGAACTGGTAAGAAATGTAAAAGATCAGAACCTGTTGTGGCTTTCTTGTGTCTAGAAATCAGTGTTTCAACATCCAGATGACTCATTTGCATGGTAAAGTATTAGAAGTAAGGCTCCAGTTCCAAGATAAGCCTTGTTTCTTCTTTGTCTTCATGTGGCTCCTTCCTAAGCAGCAAAATCACATGGCTAACACCAACCACGACCATCCTCAATTTATTATCTCCCTACTCCAATGTGAACCTTCATTGCCCTTCTACAGACACTAGAATGGGCCCTGCCAACAGCTCCCTGTTACCAGCTGGCACAAGGAGACACGGTAGGAAAAGGGTTTTTTCTTCTTGGTTCCGTGCACTCTTCTTACAAGGATGCTACACCCCACAGCTCCTGCAGGACATGTTGGCCAGCGGCATCTGTAGCCAGCCACGGCTCCAACACGTCACCGGGCATCACCACGGCAGAGGACAGGAGTTGCCACTGCCCTGTGAAGAGGTTGCTTGGCAGCCTCTGAGGTAGCTTTGCAGCGAGTCCACAGGTGTAGCACCTCCTTGGAAACAGTGTTTCCTAGCAACACAAAGAGCATGTTTCCAGCAAGTTGCAAGAACAAAGAAACATCCTGACTACTCTGCTATCCAGTGAACCACCATGCACCTCTCCACCCCATGTACCTCTCCAGGGGGCTCTTGCTGGGATCTGTCTCAAGCCTCTGCAGTCGCAGCTGCTTCTCAGGCTTGCTACTTTTATATTCTACAGAATTTTCCTTACTTCTCCTAGTCAATCCCTCATTATGACATCCTCCCTCCCTTTGATTCAGATATTAATTCTTTATGTTCAACTTTCCTCATTATAAGTGCTGTGTGGCTTCTCTCTGAATGAATTCTGGAAGATATGTTTAACTTTTCCATAAGGTTCTTCTGGAATATTGGACAGTTTTATAGCCAGTATAAAGATACAGCTTGTGGTAAAACTAAACACTCAACGAATCACACAACTATTTAGGTAAATGAACAAATTATTTTTGTTCATAGACACAATCTCACAGGGCTGTGGTCTTGTGCAGTTTTGCTTTTCTTTCAGATCATACGTGCTGATCTCATATGTGTTCCTTACAGGACAGGAATGGCAATGACTCACAAGTATTTAGTGCTTCAGCATATTCAAAATTTTTCCTATTTATGTGTGATTCAGAGTATAATTTTTATAGTAGAAATAAGCATGAAGCAGTACCTCTAATAACGTTTATCTCCAGGTGCCAAAAAGATAGTTATCTGATCCATGAGGTGACTCCCGTGTGGTCCCATCGCCCCAATGAGAACAATGCCGCCAAAACTGGGACAACAGAAATGTTCTTTCCCAAGCATCTTAAACAGCACAGAAAATTTCGTTTTGTAGTTATCTGGTTGACCAGAACCTGTAATTAAAGATGTTAAATCTGTATATATGAAATACATGAAATTTGTATAACGAAATTTAAAAAGAATTCTAGTTGTATGCTGTGATTGTAGGAGAAAGCAGAAAAGTTTGACATTAATGGTACCTGAACCCTGTTGATAAAACCTTGACTTTCTTGGATGTGGGAGGCAAATGAAAACAAAAAGACAAGACTGCCTAAGTTTAGAGAATGCTTAGCAAACCTGATTTACCTTTGAGATCTGCTTCACGTCATTGGGATTTGGGACTGGATCAAAAACATATTTATTGAACTTTTATTCAGTCAAAGAGAAATCTCTTCCCCCTTGGTAACTTTCCCCAGCAGCTGTTAATTTCAGAACCTACCCCCACCTCAGGACACAGGCTCCGATCAGGACCCGCAATCTGAAGGAATTTATCACCTCCACCCCTTTTTCTAGGTTGAAGGGCTTTATTCTTCTTGGCAGGACTTACTGCCCTGGGACCTAATGCAAGTGTTTCCTCTCCTAGTGTTGCCAGATGAAGTGTGGAGTTCCAGTTATATTTGAGTTCCAGATCATTGATGAACAAATTTTTAGGATAAGTACATCCCATGCAATCTTTGACATAAGAAGTGCTTTCTAGTAGGACCCAAATATTGTCTGACGTATGGTGATAGTAACACATGGTTCATGGTTGGTACAAAATTCAGACTGAGCCAGGCCTCTGCAAACTCCTCCTCCTGGGGACTTCATCTTCTACCCCCATCAACAGTGGAGGTGTCCTGGGGGTCTAGATCCTTATTGTACTGTTGTTGTCTCCTTGTATTTCTTCTTTTTCTCCCTCTATTTCCTAGACAAGGGCAAGACACTTAGTAAAATATTGACAGGCATTTGTCATCAAGAGCCTTAGGATTCCTGCCACAGTGGTGAATTTCCTTCCTAACCAGGGTCCCCTTTTGCAAAGCGACTTGGATGAGAAGTCACTGTGCCCCACCATGCTTTGCATGCCCTCCCCAGCCCCTCGGAGTGATGGATGACAGCTAGGAGAGTGTCTGCCTCCTGCTGGTGTCTGTTTCTGTATTTGGGTGACACCCTGGCAATGGGATAACCAGGAAGAGCTCTGCTTCGGGCTCCTTCCCACTGTGCTGTGGGCTTCTTTCTCTACCTTCACACTTCCTCAGCCCAAGGAGCTAGTCTTCCCATTCTAAAATTTGTTAAAAATTTTTAGCAGACATGCAGATTGCTCATATTTATAGGGTGCTATGTGATGTTTTGATACATATATCCATGGTGTAATGTCCAATCAGGGTAAATATATTTATCTTTTCAAATATTTAACATTTCTTTAGGATGTCTGAGTTGTTTTTTCTTAATAGAAAATTATACGGTGCATTCCCATTATCTAGTCACCCTACTGTGCAATAAAACCACAGAATTTCCCATTTCTATCTAGCTATAACCTATTACCTGTCAATCAGTCTTTCTCCATCCTTCTCCTCACTCCCATCCCTAGTCTTTGTAACTACCATTATACATTCAACTTCTGTGAGATCACTTTTTCTTTTTAAACTCCACAAATGAGTGAACTCATGTGATACTTGTCTTTCTTATAGGGACTCCAGGGACCCCTGGAAAGGAATTAAAAAATATAGGAAGGATAAAACAGCCTGGGAGCCCTGGCAGGAGGTTGGGGAGGGAGATGAGAGACCGAAGAAGCAAAGTAATTTTTAGATGTTGTTGAGTCTGCTGAACAGATCTAAGCACTCTCCAAGCTTCTGTTTAAAACAGGTTACTCCAATTTCAGTTCCTTGATGGACTCACATAGCATGTTTTATTAACACTTCCACCAATCAGGGAGAACATCCTGCTTTAACATGCATAAAAGTCTCAGCCACACAGTCTTGAGAGGCAGCTCTGAGCGAGCAGCCCTCTAGGGCAGTCTGCACTTTGGGGTGAGCAGTCCCTTAGAGAGCTTTGCTCACTCCTTCCTTGGATTCCTCATTTTTCATGATCATGAGACAAAGATCCTGGCAGAGAAGATAAGCAGCAATCCAGCAGGTAGCAGCCCTCTTCAATGGAGCCAACAGAGAAGAAAAGCTGAAACCCAAAAGGCAGCAGTGCTTATAAAACATGGTAGAGAGGAGAGAGCTTAACAGGAAGAGATGTGACATGGGAGTGGACTGCTCCTGAGACTCTGGGGAGAAGAATCTGCTACACCTCTCAGAGACAAGGTGAAGACTGGAGGGACCAGAGCCACTACTCCTGTAACACTGACACCAGAACTCCTGCGACATTTCTGTGCATGGTTTCTTTTACTGAATGACCTCCATTTCCCTCCCTGTTGCTGCGAGTGACAAAGTTCCATCCCTTTGTATTGCTGAGTAGTATTACCCTGTGGGTATGTACCACAAAAAAAAATCTTCATCCATTCATCAGAAGATGGACACTTAGGTTGCTTTTTTTCTTGGCTATTGTGAATTGTGCTGCAATAAATATGGTTAATATTATCCTAAGGCCATGAATATATATATATATATATATATATACAAAAAAGTGGGAAATAGGATAATTCTGCAATTTGGCAAAAATGTAGCCATAAATCAGGGATTCCCCATTGGTGAATAATACTTATGCTCAAAGTGATTGTTGATACAAACAAGTTACACCTTCCACCTTTGTGATTATTTTCTGTTTGAGGTACTTACCCTTTGTTCTTATTTTTGTCTTTTAGTCTTTTTGCTTTGTCTTAATTGAAAATTTATGTATTCCATTTTCCCTCCTTTCTGAGGATTGCAGTCATAGTATTTTTTTTTACCTTTGTTTTAGTTTTGCCTTAGAGTTTTAAACTCATACAACTAAGCCAAGTATTTTCAATTTACACCAGATTCTTATAAGCAGTGTGACTTTTAATAAAATTATCCTAATGCCCTCCTCCTGTCACGTGTCATATTTCCGTTCACTTATACGTACATGCATCCATTTCACTTCCCTCTCCTGGTTCCTGAAGAGAGGCACAGTGGAATCCTTACCCTTGCTCTTCAGGTAACGTGGTCTTTCCTGTGGTCTCTATCAGGACTTTACCTTTGATTTTCTGTAGTTTGCGATCCATAGGTCCAGCTGTAGCTTTGTTTGTTTGGGTCTGTCTCCTGCTTGGTTTCTCTGAGCTCTCTGGATCTGTCTTTTGGGCCTCCCTCCCCCACTCATTTCAGGAACTTCTTTTCCATCCTTGTTTCAAGGATTTCTGTTGTTCCCTGCCTCTTTCTTCCCATTCTGTTTGACACATCATGCATAAGTTTCATCTTTTGAACTTGTCCCACTTTTTTTTTTTAAGAGATGGCAGTCCCTTTTTTTTTTAAAGATTGATTTATTTATTTGAAAGTCAGAGTTACACAGAGAGAAAGAGGCAGAGAGAGAGAGAGAGAGAGAGAGAGAGAGAGAGAGAGGTCTTCCATCCGCTTATTCACTCCCCAGTTTGCCCCATGGCTGGAGCTATGCCAGTCTGAAGCCAGGAACCAGGAGCCAGGAGCGAGGAGCTTCTTCCAGGTCTCCTATGCGGATGCAGGGGCCCAAGGACTTGGACCATCTTCCACTGGTTTCCCAGGCTACAGCAGAGAGCTGGATTGGAAGTGGAGCAGCCAGGACTTGAACCGGTGCCCGTATAGGATGCCAGCACTGCAGGCAGCAGCTTTACCCACTAGGCCACAGTGCCAGCTCCTGTGCCACTATTCTTGTATATTCTCTGCTTTGCTGTGGTCGTTCAGTCTTTTTCTGTTTGCTTTTCAGTTTTGTAGGTTTCTGTTGAGACATCTGCAAACCCGGGGATTCTGCCCTGAGCTGGGGAAGTCGACTTTCCCTGAGTCCCTGAGAAGTCGGCTTTCCCTGAGTCCCTGAGAAGTCGACTTTCCCTGAGTCCCTGAGAAGCCTTCATTTCTCTGGCAGCATTTTTATTTCTAGCCTCCCTTTTTGGCTCTTTCTTAGGACGTCCTTCACCCCGCTCACATTACCCATCTGTTCTTGCTGCTGTTTTCGTTACCCAGTACAGCTCTTAGCATGTGAGTCATAATTGTGTTAAATTCCCAGCCTGATCATTCCAATATCTGTGCCATATGTGAGTCTTGTTCTGACGTCTGGTCTGTGCTTCCTTGCCTTTTAATGTGTAGCTTTGTCTCAATAGCTGGACGTGATGGAACAGCCAAGGCAACTTCAGCAAACAGGCCTTGAGCAATGCTGTGACAGGGTGTGGATGAGCGGATGTCTCCTACAGATCTACAAACTGGTTTCAGTGTTTGATGAGCCTGGGGCTCTGGGCTGCCAACCTCACGGCTGTTGCCCCATCCTCCCAGTCTGAGGTGGGACAAAATGGTTAACATGGGCTCAAGTTTTTCAAAATTAGATTCTGATAAAACTGCAGCAGGGTAAGCTGTGATAAAATATTTCCTTGGGGCCAGTGCTATGGCACAGCAGGTAAAGATGCCACCTGCAGTGTCGGCATCCCCATATGGGTGCTGGTTAGAGTCCTGGCTGCCCCATTTCTGATCCAGCCCTCTGCCATGGCCTGGGAAAGTAGTGGAAGATGGCCCAAGTCCTTGGGCCCCTGCACCCATATGAGAGACCTGGAAGAAACTCCTGGCTCCTGGCTTCAGATCGGCCAAGCTCTGGCCAGTGTGGCCAATTGGGGAGTAAACCAGTGGATGGAAGATCTCTCTCTCTCTCTCTCTCTCTCTCTCTCTCTCTCTCTCTCTCTCTGCCTCTCCTCTCTCTGTGTAACTTTGACTTCCAAATAAATAAATAAATCTTTAAAAAACATACTTGCTGCTGAGGAAAATCCTTTTTGGGAATATTTCTAACTGATCACTTCCTTTGCCTCTGATAGTCACTATGAGAACCTGATCATGTTCTTGGATTTAAAACTCAAGAAATTTGTCCCTCCCATAACTGGGGGCCCCTGAAGATTTCAACTCTCAGAATACTGGAAGTTTCTGTTTCCCTGTCTGTGCACCTGTTCTGCAGCACTCTCTGTATGTGTGCTTCTTTATCTGTAAATTAAAATCACTTGTCCACCTGTCTGTTTGTCTCTCCAATTTGAGGGACAGAAATGTTGCCCCATGATCTCTCTTCTCCAATAAATTTGCAAAGAGTTGTACACTGCCCAGTTTGTTCAGCATTTTCCTTGTAGTTAGCATGGACTGGTAGCTTCTGGCTGCGTCCATGCCACACTCATAAACCAGCAGCCCTCTGCAGAATGTCACATGTCCAGCTTCATGTCTGGCACACAAGGAAGCTCAACAAAGTTGAACTAAACTGAACCAGGATTTTTAAAAAGGCCGTTTTATTAATTCAAGATGAGGCAGATAACCAGGTTATCTAATGTGGATTCCCAGTTAACATTTCTTGGCAGGGGTGTGCCAGGAGCCTGTTACTGCTTCTTTAACAAGAAGACTAGCCGGACTCTCCGCATCAGGAGCTGGAGGTAGACTTTGATTCTTGCCCTACTTTGCCCGCAGCCTCACAGGCAAATGGAGTTACCTTCCATCATGCTCCAAATCCCACTGGGAACCCCCAACAGGTGTGTCTACAAGGGATGGTTTGTTCAGTTGGGTGTAAATTGGTTCCTTAGCTTTCTTCTCTTCCCACAGGAAACTTGGGAATCTGACTACTTGTTGGGGAAACCAAGTGCCGGCAAACTATTGGAGATCTAGTCTCTGGTCTGAGCCACCACAGCAAAACTTGGAGTAATTGAGTGAGTCACAGACAGGGGGACTCTGCGTGTGTGGTTTCCAGCGGTGTCAGGGCCCGGTCATGCACTCACTCCTGGAGTGATGCTGAGTGTCACCATCCAGGCTTTAGCTATTTCTCATTGCCATCGTTGCTTTACCTGTGACTTGTTCATCCTGGATCCTGAGGTTCGGTGGGTGCTTCTGCCACATTCTGAGCCATCTTCTGCTGTGGTGCTCACTGTTCACTGGTGATGAGCAGGGGATGGAACCTCCTGACACTCTCCTTGTCTGCAAAACAGGTGTGAGGAATCTTCCTTGTCTTCTTCCCAAAGTGATATACCACGGGTAAGGAATCTTTCTATTACCAAGGGCCATTGGGTATTGATAACATCATTCGTGGGGCATGCAAACTTACCAACTTAATCATGAGTTTGCTACAGATTTATTGAATTTCAAGTCCCACCTGAAGTTGCCTTTGCAGGACCACAAGCCTTACATTCCTTAATCCTGGTAGGTGAATAACAGGAACATTTCTTTTTCAATTAAAACTAAAATTTTAAAACCTGTTCAGTGGTAAGAAATTACAAGGCATTTCTCTAGGCTTTCTGCCTCATTTCTCTTAAATATTTCTTGACTGTAGACTTTTGGTTATATTCTCATCATTAGTTAGAGCCTCAATTTTTTAAACAACAACAAAAAAACTAAACCAATGAAAATACTACAAAGTCCCCTAAATACATCCATTTTGGTTTAAATCACTAAAATTGGTGTTAAATCACTTCCTCTTCCCCGGCCTCAGTTTCCCCAGCTGTGATGGGGGAGGGTGGATCTCTGGTGTCCGAAGTCTCTTTCAGAGCTGGAAGCAGATCTCTGACTGTGTCGGTCACAATTAAACAGGCCGCCCGCTCACTGGGAAACCAGCCCCAGGGTTCTCCAGAAATAACCAGGAAAACCGCCTGTTGACCAAAGCCTTCTGAATCAAGCTTCTGAGGAGGGGACCTGAGAAGCCATCACTGCAAACCACACGGCAGGTGTTCCACCATCAGGCAAGTTTCAGAATCAGTGATTTTATTCACGTCCTCAAAGCGCTCATTTCAGAAGATATGAGTTCCGCCCATGGGCTCCTTACCACGGAAACTGTCAAGGGACACAAAAGCTGGTTTGAAATGTTCCCTACCTAACTTTGTTGCTCATGCTTCAGCTCATTTCTTGTTTCTCATTGCATTAAACAAACAAGATACAAGCAAATAACAAGTGTGTATATACCCTTACGTGCCCTGGAACATGACAAAGTGAAATCTCACTTTCAGGAAATTTCCCTATTTTTATAAATTTAGTAAAGACTCAGAGATGGAAACAGACAGGCAGGCAGACAGAGCTCCCATAAGCTGTTTTGCTCTCCAAAAGCCTGCAGTAGCTCAGTCTGGGCCCTGTCAACACTGGAATCCTGGAACTCAGCTTGGATCACCCGCGTGAGAGGCAGGGACCCATCTACTCCATCATCACATGCTGCTTCCCAGGGTGTATGTGAGCAGGACTCTGGCACTGAGAGTGGAGCTGGGGTTTGAACCCGCATCCTGCAATATGGGATGTGGGAGTCCCAACTGGCAGCCTAATACTGCCAGGCAAAATGATGACCCTTTTACTCTAATTTCAAAGGAGGCTCGACTGATAAAGTTTGTACTCCTATCCCCATTGTAACTAATGTCCTTGGAGTCCTACCCTCCTTATTTCATAAAATGGGGAAAACATTCATCATTTTTATGTGAATGACAGGCATTAAAACCCAAACCTTGTTTGGATGCTAAGGGATTCATGTGATTTTGTGTTTCTGAGAAGTTTTGTTTTCTTGTCTGTGCTGAGCTAATAGATCAACAGGCTGGAGACAGGTATTTACTATGTGACTTTGGGCAAGTTACTCAAACTCAATAAGCCCCAGTTCTATACTGAGTGGAAGAATCATTTCCCAAGGGTCACACAAGATATGAAGCAGGGATCATTCCTGCATATCCCAAGGATTATAGGGGATAAGGATGTTTATTAGGCCTGCACTGCTTCAGAGAGTTCATTTCTGAGTAATTTTTCAATTTTAAGACTAAATTAATTTCAAGTGTAATTTATAACCCACAGTTTAAGTTATGACATTAAGGATAAAGCTGGCTTTTTATGGACTATTTTCTTTCTTACTCTTAATTCTTTACTGGACTTAAGTAAAAGAGAATTCAGTTTTATAATCCAGGCTCCAAGATTAATCAAAACGCAAAATGAGAGAATTTTCTTCTGTTTTTTCTAGACGGGGACTTGTGAGCTCACTCTCCCTTGGGAGATGACTGCTCTGAGCTGGCATCTGGTCACTCTAAAGTGGCCCCTCCACCAAGATCATGAGGCAGGTTGTCACATGTGCTCCCAAAGCCACCCTTCTAGTCACTCCTTTTTGGTCCGTCACCCCAGGGACAGAGCTGGCCCAGGACTCCTGTTTCTGTGGGACCCCAATCTGCCCTCAGGCTACTACAGAGAAGTCTTCAGTGTCTGAGGACTCCCCTCCCCACCAAAGCACTGATTATTTGTCCTTTTTTGATGCTCTAACAAAATTCCTGAGGTTAGGTTCTTTAAACAGAAGAGGTATCTCTAGCTCATCCTTTTCCACGCCAGGAGTCCAAGATTGGGTTGCCCCAGGCGTTTGGCCTCTGGCCAGGCTCTCCTCTGCCCCCAGGCTGCATCACTTCATGGCGGAGAGCATCTTGGTGAGAACGTGTGCAGGAGGGAAAGATCTTACAGACAGACATGAAGTCAGACAGCAAGGAAGTGCCAGGGCCACTCCCCTGTGTCTGTCTCACAAGTACTAACCAGGGTCTCACAAGAACCATGTACAAGTCCATCAAAGGGTATGGCCAAAGTGACCCAATGACCTCCCAACTGGGCCCCACCTCCTGCAGGTGCCCCCACCTCTTCACATTCCCAACCTGAAGACCACGCTCTAACACGAGAACTCATGGGGGATGCATGCCAAGGCACAGCAGCACCCCTCTTCCCGACCTGAAGACCACGCTCTAACACGAGATCTCACGGGGGATGCATGCCAAGGCACAGCAGCACCCCTCTTCCTGACCTGAAGACCACGCTCTAACACAAGAACTCATGGGGGATGCATGCCAAGGCACAGCAGCACCCCTCTTCCTCCTTCCTGGGAATTGCATGGCAATCAAGAAGTCTCTGGTTAGCCAGAAGGTGTTGGCGACTGGGTTAAGACGCAGACTGACAAGGGAACCAGAAGCAGAAATCACTCCAAAGGAGACTGCACGCAAGATGCCCAGAGCTGAACTAGCTTGAAAAAGCACCCTCGTCACACCTGTTTCCCTCCCATGCATGTGGGTTTTGTCCTCTTGTTCTCCTCCATCAAGTTTATCCAATGCTGGGGCTGGTGCTGTGGTGTAGCAGGTTGGACTGCTGCCTGCCGTTTGGGTCACTGCTGCTACGCTTCTGATCCTGCTCCCTGCTGGTGTACCTGGGAGAGCAGTGGAGGATGGCCCAGGTCCTTGGGCCCCTGACATCCATGTGGGAGACCTGGAGAAGGCTCCTGGCTCCTTCATATGGCTCATACATCCCAAACTAAGTCCTGAGCAAACTTCTAAAACAGAAACTAGGGTTTTTAGGAAGTGCGAACTACAAACACGGTTAGAAAGAGACTGGAATGAGGGGCAAATCTGAGCATTTTTCCAACTTGTGAGGAGGCGGCAGAAGTTACTCTGCTTCAAAGAGTCGCACAAAATATAACCAAACCAATTGATGGGAGATTTTTATTCTATTGACAGAGTCCATAGGTTGGTTTTTATTAGATAAACTCTATAATTTATATGATAAATATATAATAAGTATGTAAATTATAATATGTTATATTATAAATAAACATATATTCCATGTTCTTGTTTGTCTTTGATCAACTTGAGTTTATAAGCATTATTACTTGGGAATTATTTTCTCTATGCTATTCCATTTTTTGCTTATTTATAAAATACATAAATGTCCATTTTGGAGAACTTGGTAATGGCAGAGAAATGCAAAGAATAAATAAATTATCTATGACACAAAAAAGAGAAGTCAGGTATTCATAAATTTGGTTATTTCCTTTTCTGACTCCTAACACCTATGTGTGTATACGTGTATGTGTTTATTATATAAAAGGTAGACTGGTACTATAAAATCTAAATTTATCCATAAGAGTAGTATGTGAATTTTTTTGATATTCTGTAATTGGAGGATCAGAGGGTCAAATAATGCTAATATTTGGTGTATTTTTAAAAACACTGCCGAATTGCCTTCTAGCAAGCTTGTATTGATTAATTTTTGCAAACTATGTATGACGTGCCTATTTCTGCATATCTTTCATTCAACAGGATATTATAATTTTAAAAATATTACTAGGTTAGTTCATGGAAGTTATTCTCATCACTTTCATGAACATTTGAATAGCAGTGAGGCTTTTCATTTTTATCTATTTACTATGTGTTACTATGTGTTTGTTTTCATTTCTTTGTTTCAACAGAACCCATTCACTCTCCTTGTCAGTTTTCACATCTGGATATTCTTTTTAAAATGACTTATAGATGCTGTTTATAAATAAAATATAGCGTGTGAAATAATAGCAATGAAGCTGACTCACTTAGAAATGCAGACAGAAAAGGGGCAACATGTAAACACGGGCCTCAGTGTCAGATGGCCACTTGGTCTTTAGCATGCCCTAGAGCCAGAAATAATGGACACTAGGGACTTGACTAATATAACACATGAGGTCCATTTTTTTTTTTTTTATTTTCTTGTTCCTTCTTCAGAAGTACCAGTTATCTGTTGTCTGATCACAATGTCTATTTTAAAGATTTATTTGCTTCCTTTTCTTTAAAATTTAATTATTTTCTTTTTCGGTTTTCATTTCATTTTTTCTTGTTAACTCTGCTTTGAAAGCACATTTCAGTCTTGTTCTTCTCCTCATTGTGTAGATTTTCCACAGTTGGTCCCTGTCTTTGTTAAGTCCCTCACTGTTTATAGTTATGTTATGCTAATTCTTGTGTCAAGTCATTTTTTCTGACTTCTTCTTTCTTCTCAGCTTTCTATTTTATTTCACTTTTTTATGTTTTCATTGAGAAGAAAACATATATTTCTTCATTTCTCCATTGTGAGGGGAGGGTCTCTCACCTACTATCATATACTCAGTGTCTTGCAGATTGAATACCTGAACGCATGGCTAGATGAGTCTGACGAATGTGGGCCACTGTTCAAAACATATCCTGCTCATCCTGCACCCCTCAACATCTTCATCAGTCAGTAAATTAACATCTGGTTGCCTCTTCTCCTTTAATGATACTGGTATTTGAATTTTAGTTTGTCTGCATGGACTATCAAGGAGGGTCTGAAGATATATATCTGGCACGTCTAATCTGCTACCATACCAATCCAGAATCCCAGTCTGCATTGCCTTGGCTTGGAGAGTTTTTAATGACGTGCTTAGAAATGAGTTGGGATCATAATCCAATTGAACTTAATTTCTTAGATGAAATGTGTAAAATGAGATGACATGATTCATACCAAGGGACACTGGCCAACCACCCAGTTATGAACTGATTTTGGTGTGAAGATCGAATTGTGGATGGAGCTTACACACAGCTGCAGAGAGGGGAATGCAGGCCAGCTGGCCTGTCCCAATGATCCAGAGACAGGCCAATTGTCTTCCCTCATTAAAATTTCCACAAAAGGAGGGACATTTGGGATTTTCTTAGAAAAAGTGGAAACAGGAGTCCAGGCTATTAGGTGCCAATAAAGATGAATAGAGTCTCATTGAAGAAAGCATTGAGTCTTTAGGGGCTGGGAGTGGTGGTGACCCTTGGGGTCCTGGAGACACGAGGAGTCTTCAGAAAGTGTATAGAAAATGAAACTAAGAGATAAGCTTATTTTGCTGCATTTTTTTAAAAAAATAATCATGCATATGAAGAGTTCCTAAAAATTAATAGCAAAGGGATATTTAAAAAAAGCTGGGCATGGATTTCACACATTTTTTGGTCTCCTCACATGTCTGGGTCCCACAGCATGACAGCCACTCAGGCAGAAAGGCCAGCTGTGAAAGCAAAACGGCTTTCACTGGAGTAAACACATATTTTAGAGATGTGTTGAGTGCAACTGACTCGATGCTTTCCCAAGCAGCAGTGATGGTGGAATGAGGCAGATCTGCAAAGCTCCTTATGTGACCTGATGTGGGACAGTGGGCTACATGACAAAGACTGCAAGAGTTTGGGCCACCTAGGCTTTCCAAGAAATATTACAACACAGCTAGAAGCTGAGGAAGAAAATACCCTCAGGAGAGAGAAGGGGAAGGAAATGGAGCCAGATCGGTATTTACTTAATCAGAAACAATTCCGAGTAGTAGATGGTTCCCAGAAGACAGTCTAAAGCAATTAGGTCTGCACTCAGAATGTGCAAGTTTGGCTTTGATAAAGTTACCTGAGGGTGTGATTTAGAACTGTGAATTCCCCAGTCCCATCTGGACTAACTGAATCAGAGCAGACTGGATTATGGGCTCATTATCCGTATTTTTAAAAACAGTAAAATGTACAGCATGATGAACATAGTTAGTAACGCTGTGTTTTATACTGGAAATTTCCTGAGAAGGTAGATTTCAGGTGTCATATGTATTTGTTTGAACTCGTTAATGATTCCGTTTTATGGACAGGTGTGAGCATCTCTGATATACGACACAGAATACACAATAAAGTCTTTAAAATGGGAAGCTTTGTTCTCCCAGTGCATTTTAATAGAAAATGTTGAAAATTTACATTAAATTGCCAGCTAGTCAAGACTAGGGATTGGCTTGCATTTCCTTGTATTTTGTGTTTTCAAGCCCATCTTCTTAAGCTGTTGCTTTCATACCATGACTCCTCTTCTTGAAAGCTTATATGATGGTGAACTTACAGGATATGACACAAAATAGACCAGATTTATGCTTCAATGTAAGCAATCAGAAAACAGGATATGAGGGACCTAGTCAGGAGAAGAGAATTTCAGAAATGTCCACATATTTTTCACTTGCGTCTTTTGCTAGTGTTGATGTACATATATGTAAGGAGAAATTCCTTGAGCCCAAGCAAAGAAGAGCCAAGATGTTATCAGCTGAGAAACTCCCAGAGCCCACACAAGGCTCTGACAACTCATAAGGAAGAGAAGTTGAAAGTCTCTGGGCATTCAATGGAGACCCGAGGGTCTCTGGGCATTCAATGGAGACCCGAGGCAGGGCACATCTCAGTAGTTGGGTTAAACTGTCCCTAAGCAAAGGCTATGCTTGACCTAGTCTATGAAAGCTTAAAAAGGAGCCTCAAAATGTTTAAGCTATTAAGAACCAACTAACTTTGGGAAAAAGCATTCTGACATTCTATTAAAAATATGAAGTACAAGTACATAATATTTGGAACTCTCAGCATGTAATAAAAATTATAAGACCTACAAAAATGTAGAAAAATGTGAACTGTAACTAAGGGAAAATTCTATCAACAGAAATGGACCAAAAATAACAGAGATGATGGAATTAGCAGTCAAACGCAATGAAAGCCTTTATTATGATAAATATAATAAGAGATTTAAAGAAAATCAAGGTATATTGATCAGAAAAATGGAATTTATAATCAAAGGAGTTAAATAGATCCCCTGGAGATGAAAAATATAGTGTGGGAAATGAAACATTCATTGGTTACATAACAGAAAAGTAGACACTCCAGGAGAAAAGATCAGTGGACTTGAACATAATCATAGCAATGGTCAAACTGAAAAGTAAAAACAGAAAAAGAAATTTCTGAAATGCTGATGTGAAGGGCATGTAGATCCTTACGCCAATGAAACTCATAACTGGTAATAATTATTTCAAAAATTCCACAAGTCATGCCATTAAAAATTGTCCTAAATGTATATAGCAAATGTGGAAGCATTTATTCAAGAAATTCTACATTGGTATGTGAGCCATCACCCACCCAGTACACTCAGTTAAGAGTGACAGTGAGTGAGTGAGGGAGACCAATGGCACAGGGCTCCCTAAATCCCATCTTCCTGTCTAGGACTACAGCAGTCAGACAATGTGGGGCTGGCGTAAGAATAAATCTGCCCATCAATAGAATATAGTGAAAGTCCACACATAAACCCTTAGCACTCATGACTCATGGATTTTGAAAAGAGTGCCCAGGCAATTCAATGAGGAACGATTAGTCCATATCCCACATGGCCCTGAAACAATTTTATATCTGAAGAAATTAGTTGGGCCTCTTCCTCACACTACACACCCTCTTAGAGCTACATGTGAGAGATAAAAATAGAAAACTATAAGCAGAATGTGTACCCACCTGTTGTGACTTTGCATAAGGCAATGTTTTGTTAGACACTGGGGCTGTCCAGTGGGGCTGGGGTCTGTGGGCGCCTCAGACATAGGGTGAAAGTCCTTCACCAGCAGGCTGCCAGCTGTGGCTGGAAAGCCTGTCTTCTTGTGCTGTATGTGTGACCTTGCTGCTTTAATTCACATCTTCAGGGTGGTTGCAATCTTTCACTGAGAGCTGGCAGAGGCAGGGGCTGAGCCCCTGGGGAGAGTTGGACTGGCTCCAGGAGATCCCAGCTATCTTGAGTGACCTTGAAGTTTTAAATCCTACCTTCAAGTTAGTCGTACTCTTCTACGCAGAGCTAGCCTCTGAGGAGACAGACAGTCTCCAGGAGAACACCATCTCCATGAGCTCCAAGCCAATCAACACACACCCGTGAAACTCCCATCCAAGGTGCACCCCCAATAGAATGAGCCAGTGAACAGACACCAATGCCTTAAAAGCCCAGGACACTTACACAAAGCCAGTGTCCCGCTCGGGCACTCTGCCTGGTCTCCTCTCAGACTAGATGCTTTTCCTGTCACTTGCCGATCAAATAAAAGTTTCTTTTCTGTCAAATAAAAGTGTTGGTCTGTTTGCAAATTGCTTCTTGTCTCTTTATTTCTATACTAAGCTGAGGGAAAGAACCCATGAGTCCCGCTCCTGCAACCGCCCTCCCCTCCGTGACTGGTAACGGATGTCACCGGCACAGGTGGGTATTGCAACACAAGTTAAGTCTCTCATTGCAACACCGGCAGCCTGTATTGGAGCCCCGTTTCGGTGCCTCTCCGTTCCAATCCAGCTCCCTGCTAATGCGTCTGGGAAACAGGAGATGGTGGATTAAGTACTTGAATCCCTGCCACCCATGTAGGAGACCTGGATGAAGTTCTTGGCTCCTGGCTTTGGCCTGGCGGTTGCAGGGATTTGCGGAGTGAACCAGTGGAAGGAAGATATCTCTTTCTCTCTCTTTCTCACTCTGCAGCTCAGCCTTTCAAATAAATAAATAAATCTTTAAGAAAAGAGTCACAAGTAGCAATGAAGAAATAAATGGATGAAATTCCATGAGTATTAACAACTCTTGTGCCATAAATAGTACAATCAAGATGAAAGAACAGCTCATATTTTTCTTTTATATATTTTTTCAATTTTATACAATACTTGAGGTATATCTTATGCTAATTTCTGATATATTGCTTAATTTTATTTAATGTTTAATTAATTCTTTGTTTATTCTTCAACAATGGAGTCAGCTTTTAATTATTTTAAAGAAAAAACTTATTTTGTTTTCCCTCCCTTCCCCCCTTCCTCCCCCTTCCCCCCCCCTCTCCCCCCCCTCCCGCGCTCTCTTCTTATTTTGTATAACATAATTTGAATATTGTTTATATATATATATATATATCTGTAAAGGTTAATAAAGGATTGAACATATAGAAAATTTTAAGCCAATATCGTGTTCTAGGGACTTCAGAGTTTTTTCTTTGGGATTTCAAATATCCATGCTACCTCTTGGACTTTCTTATGCTTACCTTACTTTTTGTAGAAATATATACAAACTTTTAAACAAACATCACAACCATTACTTCTGTGTATTGTCAGTAAAAAATTGCATCTCTATAGTTCTGTGTTAATTTTGTAATAGCTGAAAAATAATTTACTGCCATAGCAGTTATCTCTTGTCTGTATCTTTATAGGCATGATTTTTTTTCAATATAGAAGATGTCATTTTGCAGGAAGTGCTGTGGAGAATTGGCTGACTAAGTGCTGGTTCATGGGTGGTATGAAACATTCTCTTTAAAAAACATTCTGAATAGCTTTCACAAGCAGCTTATAGTAAGTTCTGAATTGCCAAGCGCATTATGATTTACAGATCATCAAAATGTCATGTTTTCAGAGTTGGCATAGATGAGTCGTCTTTGGTCCAGCTGCTGGTGGAATGCAGGGAGGTAGGAGAGGGCAGGCAGGCGTCTAGCGCTAGCTCCTGTCTGAATCCACTCCCGTGGCATCACATCAGGACCCTGGAGGCTGCCTCAAGGTCTAATACTCGGGAAAATGCCGGTTGCCAGATTTGAAATGGAACTGAAGTCATTTGGGAGGAAAAAATAGCTGGAACTTATTCACTTAAGTGTCACATTTTCCAAGAAATAAATGATGTCCTGACCAAAATCTTGGTCCACTGATTGTTTAAACAGAATCTTAATAGTTCATCCCTGCAGTGCTGGAAAGCTCATACATTACAGCAAAAGTGGAATAAATAAAACATCGCATGTGCAGATCTATGTGATTTATTAAGAAAATCATGGACTGTGGAGGTCACTAGATAATCCCAGTGTTTTATTTCTGTCAAGTCACAGTCTTCCTGTTTCAATTTTCTGGTCTCCAAATTGTAATTAACATTTGATGGATTGCTTAGTAAACTGATTTGCAAATGTCATGCAAAAGTTCGCTAAGAGAAGTAAATGATTTTCAAAATTATATTATCCCCAAGACATCTATGCTTTTACCTATGTTATTCTGAATATTCACAACCAGTCTCTGAAAGGACATTTTTTTTTTCTTAAACTAGTTTCTCAATACCTGCGAGAGAATTATCTTCCACTGTCTGTTCCATCCTTTCTCAGCCTGTGGCCTCCTGCTGAAAGTCATTTCCATCACTCAGAGGTCGTCATGCCAGTATCTGTGTCTTGACAAGGGATGCTGGGAAAGGCAGGCAAGGCTCACTGACTGCATATCAGACGTAAAATAAAACACTCCACTCTTGGACCTAGGCCAAAATTTCTGCCTGTCCCACCCCCGCTCCTTCTTTTGAAACATGACACTTGCGATTTGGTTTGTCTTCACATGCCATTCAAATAGCGCTGTCACACATGTAAATGTGATTGATGGGCTGATGATGTCAAAATAGCACAGTGTTGCAGCCACTTGTCTCATATTTTTCATGTAGCAGGAAGAATGTCCTTAAATTGCTTTTCTAATGGAAGCAGCTGTCCCAATTAGCAGGTCTGACATTATGATCCTCCCAGGTCAAACACATTTTATATTACCTTCTGTGGCAGTATCTGGGTGATTTTATAAATTCCCAACATGAAGAAGTACACTTCCATAAATTATCAGGATATTTTGAGGGATCTTGATGTGTTATTGATATCCAGATGGTATACATTTTTTCCAATGCATCCCATAAGTTTTGACTTTAACAAATTACATTTTTAGAAAATAATGAAAAGTTCAGATTCCTATATTTTCCTTCCATCAAAGTCAGCTTACAGTGTAATCAAGTACATTACAAGTGTATGCAGTGTAAACCGTATTATGTCCCATTAAAATATGTAAGAACCACATGTTGCTTTGAAAGAAATAATGCAAACAATAATGCAAAACAAAACAAGCTATTCATTACCCAAATAAATGTACAAATTCCAATATCAAGACTACATAGTGTCTTTCTTTCTTTCTTTCTTTCTTTCTTTCTTTCTTTCTTTCTTTCTTTCTTTCTAGATAGAATTACAGAGAGAAGTAGAGACACAGAGAGAGATCTTTCAAGATAGAATTACAGAGAGAGGTAGAGACAGAGAGAGAGGTCTTCCATCTGCTGGTTCACTCCCCAGAAGAGGAGCAGCCAGGACTAGAACCAACACCCATACGGGATGCCAACACTTCAGGCCAGGGCTTTAACCCACTGTGCCACAACACCGGCCCCATAGTGTTTTATTTTAAAAGCATTAGAAGTAATGCACATTTAGCTTTGCAGCCACTTCCTGAAGGCCAGGGTGCAAGGTGAACCTGCCACTCATCACTGCCAGAGAGCAAGTGGACTATTCTGCCCCAGGGATGAAGAAACTTCAGTGGAGTCTGCACACTGGGGCTCACAGCTTCACTACTTTAAAGTGTGGTTCCATGTCGGATACCATCTAGCAATAGGAAATTGTCAGAAATACGGACCCCAAGACGCCGCCACAGCCCTACTGAATCATCACCTGCATTTTTTTTTTTGCTTTTATTTAAAGAATATAAATTTCCAAGGTACAGCTTGTGGATTCCAATGGCTCCTCCCCCCCACAACTTCCCTCCCTCCCGCCACCCTCCCCTCTCCCGCTCCCTCTCCCCTTCTGTTCACATCAAGATTTATTTTCAATTCTCTTTATACACAGCAGATCAGTTTATAACATATTATGTAAAGATTTTAACAGTTTGCCCTCACATAGAGGCACAAACTGAAATTATTGTTGGAGTACTAGTTATAGTATTGATTCACAATGTACAGTACATTAAAGACAGAGATCCTACATGGTTTTTTTTTTTTTTTAAAGAATTGATTAATTATCTATGCATTTTCCAATTTAACACCTAGAGTTTTTAATCATTTGCAATTATCTTTATACACAGAAGATTGATTTAATATTATAGTACGTGAAGATTTCATCAGTTTGCTCCCACACAGAAACACAAAGTGAAAAAATACTGTTTCATTACTAGTATTAGCATTATTTCACATTGGATAACACATTAAGGACAGATCCCTGGAAATTATGGGACATGTACTCTACAGAATACTATACAGCAGTCAAAAACAATGAAATCCGATCATTTGCAACAAAATGGAGGGATCTGGAAAACATCATGCTGAGTGAATTAAGCCAGTCCCAAAGAGACAAATATCATTTGTTTTCCATGATTGGTGATGATTAACTGAGCACCAAAGAGGAAACCTGCTGAAACGAAATGAACACTATGAGAAAATAAGACATGATCAGCTCCTGTCTGAACTGTTGATGTATTACTGACGTCATCACCTGCATTTTAACAAGGCTGCCAGGTCTGGTGTACAGATTACAACTTTAAATCTACTGTCTCAGAGGACTTGTTGTCTGGGTAGACTACATAGGAGATTCTCAGCAATTTAGTGGTAAAAAAGACACTTTGCAAGTGATAAAATTCCTGACAGGTGGCGTTATCATACACCATTTCAGGTATCATTTCAGTTGATGTGGATTCAATTTGAAACCCAGGCACCCCGACTTTACACTGCTGATTGAAAGAACATCAAGAATTTTCTAAATCACACGTTGGGCAATTTACCTTTCTTTTTAAGGGAGAGATTGTGATAAACCTTAAAAGAGTCATATTGCTGGGATTTATTCATTTACTGCCAAAAAATTGTTGTGCTTTACTTACATGCCAGATACAGTTCTAGGGTCAAAGTGAAAGAATGAACAGAACATGGACTTTGTCCTTATGATACTTATACTTCAGTTAGGAAGCCAGAAAAATAAGCCTATAATTAAAATATATGGTAGGTATCCATCTAAAATAATCACAGAGGAACCATATAGTATATGAAGGGCTTTATAGTCCCGTGCAGATGTGGGAAGTTTGTTTTTGGGTTTTGGGGTCCACATAAACAGGAGCATTTCTCAGCATGCAAGTTATTGATTGAATACTTACTAACATCGGACTCAACTGATAGTTGGCAAAATAGTACCTGTGCTTTCATGAGACTTTGTATTACAGTAGAGGAGGTACAATAAACAACAAATGTATAACATAAAAGCAAATGAAATGGGCTACCAAATGCTTACCAGGTCAAGGAAACAGAGCTATGGAGGAGCAGCAGAATTTAATAGAGGGGTCAGGGGAGGTCGCTGGAGAGGAAGGGGCCTTTGATCTGAGAAGCAAGTGAGGGAAAGACCAGGTAAAAGAAACCCAGAGAGGAGCCTTGTAGGCAGGAGAGTTTGTAGCAAGTTTTACGTGTGGCAAGGATACCTGGAGTGGAGGGATCAAAGGAGGGTGTGACTAGAAGGAACTGAGACGCACCAGAGAGCGGTTGAGTTAAGTAAGTGCGGGATTACTCAGGGGCCTGGGTGCTTGTGGTTAGGACTCTAAGATGGGACGCTATTAGACAATTTGAACAAAGCCATGGAATGAGTTGTCTTATGCTCCAGAATCATAGTTTTGGTGGCTGTATGGAAAACTTATCTCAGTGGCACGCAGAAATAGCAAGACTCAACATGGAACAAAGGAGGCATGGACAGCCCACTCCTGGTGCCATGGAGTACTTGCAAGTAAGGCTTGTGGTGGTGAGTCATGGGTAGAAGAGCCCCAGAAAACATGATCCTCGTCCACTCACTATTTAGGAGAACCCTGCTGGGGTGTAATCTAGTTGGAAGCATTGTGGAGGGCATTCCAACAGGCCCTACATACTTTCATGGCAGGGAAGCTGGGTAAATGCTGTCAATTGTGTAGCAGTGAGTTTCCTGGATGATGAGGTGGCCTGCTAGGAAGGGTAGCTCTCTGGAGTTCTATCTCTGGAATGATCCTATTTTTCCACTGAGTTAAACAAGATTTGCTAACAACAATTGAAACACTCCAAATTAAGTACCTGGGTTTGATTTCTGGCTGTGGCTCCTAACTCAAGCTTGCTGCTAGCGCAGGACCTGGGGAGCAGAGCCGATGGCTCCACTGGGTTCATGCCACCCATGTGGGAGACTTGGATTGAGTCCTGATTCCCAACTTGGAGTCAACCCGGTCCTACTGCTGTGGGCATTTAGGGAGTGAATTAATGGATACAAGTCTCTCTCTCTCTCTCTCTCTCTCTCTCTCTCTCTCTCTCTCTCTTTTCAGAGCTATCTACATGTGTCTCTTACCAACCAGTTAGGAGGTTTTTGTGACAGTAAAGCAGAAGAGAACAGCATAAAAAGGTTAGACATTAGTGAATGTAGAAAGACTGATAGGAGAGATTCAGGAAAAGCAAGCTGGAGTCAGGTTGCAAAGAGTTCACTCCCTGTGCTGAGAGGTTGTGCTATGTTACACAGAAACATGGCCAGGTTCAGCCAGACACAGCAATTGCCCACAGTACCAGTCTGCAGATTGCTAACAACTCAGTGTCCTGAATGTAGCAGAAATTCACAATGGTGAGCTATGCACATATAAGCAATGGTAAGTGTGACAGTTTTTATGTTTTTTCAGGATTATTATGAGTTCAAAGGTATGATGTTTCCTATTCCTTAGTGGCATATTTAATTTAAATAGATCTTAAAAACATATTACATGCTTAATCAGAAAGTCTGGAGGTGGCAAAGAATAGAGAAATGATATGAATGCAGTTTGTGGACCACCAATCAGAGCATGGGTAAGAGAAAGTGCCAAGACAGAGCCACAGAATGTGGCTAGAGCAGAGAGTGATGGGCTGTGTTTAAAAGGCTATGAGGGATGGTATAGATTAGGTGGGGCTGGATGCTAAGTATTTGAGAACCAATACCAGTGATGTCAGACGCCAGCAGCCCTCACCCCCTCTTGCTCAAAGATTTAGAGAAAATTTCTTAAACAAAGCCCATGCCAAAAGTTCTGTAATTTCTTCAGGCTGCATCCCTTTCCTGCTTTCTCACACAAATTCTTGTCCCAAATATAACAAGTCCAGATGGGAAACTCAGCTGCTTTACCAATTTCACACACAACTGTCATATTCACCCCGTGAGGCATTTGTGAATCAGGTAGAATTTGCTATGGCCCTGAGGTAGAGGAGGGTAACTTTTTGCGAAATATACAACAACAAAACTTTAAAAACCTGTTTTACATTTCCTTTGCTAAATAAAAACTATGCCAAAACCTAATAGTTTAAAACAATTGCTTATTTAGTTGACAAATTTAAGGCTCACGGATCTGTAGAGGAATTGACTGGGTAGTTCATACCTGTCACACATGGCATTCACTCCCATTGACTACCCTTGGAAAGTTTGTAGAACTATAACTGACAATAGATTGTGAATCTATTTATAAATAGCCTATTCCTTTCAGTTGACTTACATGCCTATCCCATTGTTAATAACACTATCAATTATAGTTATAAATAAATTAATGAATACACCAACTGTGTTACTTTCAAAAATTGTTTTGACTGTTTTAGGTATTTTATAATTTCAAAAAAATTTTTAAAATCAGCTTGTCAACTTCTACAAAGAAAGGGTACAAGTACTTTGACTGGAATTGCATTGACTATATAATATATATCAATTTACAGAAAATGACATGCTAACAATATGTAATCTTCTGACATATGAATACATTAAATCTCTCCACTTACTTTGCTATTTAACTTCTCTCAGCAGTGTTTTGTAGACCTAAGTGCATAGCTCTTACACACATTTTGATTATTATCCAAAAACTACATCATGCTTTTTGAAGCTATTGGAAATCGTAATTTTATTTCTACTGTTAACTTATAAAAATGAATAAGAATTCTAACATATAGGAATACAATAGATTTTTGTATTTTGACTTTGCTAAAGCAAACTTCCTAAATTAATTTACTACCCATGATAATTTCATAAATTCTTGAGGGTTTTCTCAATAGATGAACATGTGATCCACATACATAAAATAGTTTTATATTTTCAATGAGAGTATCTTCTTTGTTTTTTAACAAATATTTATTTATTATTACAAAGAGTTTTACAGACACACACACACACACACACACACACACATAGAGGAAGAGACAGAGAGAGAGAAAGATCTTCCAACCACTGGTTCACTCTCCAAATGGCTGCAATGACCAGTATTGGGCCAGGCCAAAGCCAAGAGCCATGAGATTCATCCAGGTCTTCCATGTAAATGCAGAGGCCCAAGCACATGTGTCATCTTCAGCTACTTTCTCAGGTGCATTAGCAGGGAGCTGAATCATAAGTGGAGCAGCTGGGACTTTAATGGCACCCATATGGGATGCTGGCACTGCAGATGTTGGCTTAACCCACTCTGCCACAGTGACAGCCCCTATCTTATTTCTTCTGATTTCTTTATTTACCCTGATAGGGTCTCCAGAAGGTAGATATCCTTGCCTTGATTGTAGCCTTAGAATGAAAGGTTTCATTTGTTCACTATTGAATATGAAGTTATCTTTTGGGACTTTAAAAGTAAGAAATGTGGGAATGTAAACTGGTCCAGACACTGTGGAATACAGTGTAGTGATACCTCTGAAATCTGAATATAGACCTACCATATGATCCAGCAACCCCACTCCTGGGAATTTACCCAAACCAAAAGAAATCAGCATATGAAACAGTAATCTGTACCCCCATGTTAATTGCAGCTCAATTCACAATAGCTAAGATATGGAATTAACACAGATGTCTATCAACAAATAACTTGATAAAGAAATTATGGTATATATACACTATGGTGTACTAATCAGCTGTAAAAAATAAATCCTGTCTTTTGTAACAAAATGGATGCAACTGGAAACCAGTCAGGCTGTCTCCAAGAGACGCCTGCTATCTCCATGGGCCCCAAGCCAATCAGCATACAGTATGTGAAACCCCTGTCCAATGGGCACCCCCATAGAGAGACCCAATGAAAAGAAAGTAAAGCCTTAAAGAGCCATCCACTTCCTGAAAAACAGTGTCCCATCTCAGATAAGACAATACTTCACTGTCACTTTGTAAAACAAATATAAAGGTTTTGGCTTTTTGCAAATTGTTTTCACCTTTTTATTTCTATACTAAGCTGAGGAAAAGAGCCTACCAAACTTGCTCCTGTAAGCACCCTCCCCTGGTAGCAACAATCAATGAATGCAGTCTGAAGCTCATCCTTTTCCCTTGGGAAGTTTGAAATTACTAATTACTAACTAAATGTCTTCTCTTGATAAATCTATTCAGATTATTTTATCTTGAGTCAGTTTTTGTGATTTTGAATTTTGCAGCAATTGATCCGTTTCATCTAAGTCACTTTAATGTTGACATTCAGTTGTTCATAGTGCAAAATATTGTCTCCCAGGAGTCTGTAGAGAAGAGAGATTTGGTATCGATAAGTTTGCATGACTTTTTTTTCATCTTGCTGATTTAACAAGGATAAACAAGGATAACAGAAAAAAATTAATAATCATATTAGCAATTAAAATATCAAGTAAACTGGAGGCAAGGATAGTACCACTGAAAGAAGGAGAAAGAGATATAAGGGTGTGCCGTAAGTGGCTCCTGGCTTTCAGATTTTTGTCTCAAGAATTTAAGTGGAGGTAGCCTGTATCCAGCTGTCTGCTAGTTGATTTGAATTAGAGTGGTGGTAGAATTATCCCTTCATGATGCTTTCTCCTGGAGAGCTCAAATTCTCTTTGTTTTAGATTGTCCCTTGATACAGAAGCTAGGAGGTTGTTGTAGGATGTCTAGGCTAAAGGTGATATAGTGGTTCCTGTGATTTGTCCTGTGAAAGCCACAGGAATGGGTTGGTGATAACCTACCATGATGAATTAAATCCTTGTATTTACTCCACTAGACTATGAAAAAATCACTATCAAGGATAAGAGCTGACATCTCTTGATACCCGTGACATCTCATGATCCATTTATGTGGCAGTTGCATCTGACTTCTCAGTGAGGTGGGTCTAAAAGCTGTGAGAGTGATGGGTAAGTCTACAGCTCTAGGCGGTGAAGCTCCTTGGCTAATTTTCCTGATTTTTCAACATGATGCTCATTTGCTCTACTTTCTTTGATGGGTGTTAGCGGCAGTGAAGCTAATCACATGAAGGAGTTAAGGGTCCGTGATATGTCCAAAGCTAACAAAATAAAAACCAACTAAAATGCATATTTGCTGCTTATAGACATTTCTTGTTACAGCTAACTAATGGACAAAGTGTTAGGTCTTTAACTTCTGCCATTTGCACAGATTTGGTCTCAGGAAAAGAACTGAATTCAAGTAAGCCTGAATGAGCTGTGATTGTATTTCTTGTACCTCTTGTCCATTTCTCATTTTCGCAAATGGCTCTAAAGCTGGATTGTTAAAAGATATTTAAGAGGATTGTAGTAAGACAAGGAAACTTCCTGATAAGTATATGGTAGACATGAGTTTTATCTTTCTCTTTGGGAAAGACATGTAGAGGACTTTAAGGTTTTGTGGTGGCAGATGACAATACGTGTGGGTAAAAAGAGCAAGAAATTACAGGAAGCCAGTCTAGAAGCTAAGGCAAGGTGATTGCTTTTCTAGAGTTCCATTTCCTTACAACATTAACAGAAGATTTTGTCTAGACAGGAACTAGAGGGACTCTTTTTAAATTAGTCCAACAGCTTAATCAGAGAGACAATCATTTGGTGGGGTTTCTCTTCTGAGTCAGGTTCCTGAGATTCAGAGTGGGGATGCGTCTGCCATCAGGTCTTTCAGTTTCTTCTAATATTTGCCAGTTAAGGTTTTTTTTTTTTTAATTTATTTTTCTTTTACAGGCAGACTGGACAGTGAGAGAGAGAGATAAAGAGAGAAAGGTCTTCCTTTGCCATTGGTTCACCCTCCAATGGCCGCTGAGGCCTGCAAACTGCGGCCGGTGCACCGCGCTGATCTGAAGGCAGGAGCCAGGTGTTTCTCCAGGTCTCCCATGGGGTGCAGGGCCCAAGCACTTGGGCCATCCTCCACTGCACTCCTGGGCCACAGCAGAGAGGTGGCCTGGAAGAGGGGCAACCAGGACAGAATCCGGCGCCCCGACCGGGACTAGAACCTGGGAGGATTAGCCTAGGTGGAGGATTAGCCTATTGAGCCGCAGTGCCGGCCCGCCAGTTAGGGGTTTTTAAAAATACTTTTAAAGGTGAAGATTTCCACCCTATATGGAACAACTTAGTCTTGTATACTACTATCCAGTCTTAATTTTTTTTAATATGTGCTTTTTTATCTTAAAATAGGCCCCACAAGGAGATGAATAAGGATGTTCTAAATCCTATCGCCTATGTGAATTCTACCAGAGAGGAATAGGACTGAAGAAAAACCCTCATAGAAGATGAGTTCAGTGCTAGAGGGAACAAGAAGGAGCAGCTAAGGGGGCCAGAGTGAAACATTTGCTGCTTTTTCAGTTTTTTTAATTTATGATTTTTAAAATTAAAGTTTAGTTTTTTTGTTTTTAACAGATTCAATACACTTTTCTGATGCAATTCTAAGAAAATAATGAATTTTCCCTTCTCCTTTTCCTTTCTTTCTCCTACCTTCACTCCATCTCCCTTCATTCCTCCTTCCTTCCTTCCTTTCTCTCTCTCTCTCTCTCTCTCTCTCTCTCTCTCTTTCTCTTTTGCTCTCTCTCTCTCTCTCTCTCTCTCTCTCTGGGGTAACATTTTAATTTACATTATAGTCAGTCTTAACACTCCAGCGAATTAACAAGCAAAAATCAAAAAGACCCTAGTCTAGCAGGAATATAGGCAAAGGCTATAAATAATAATCAAATAGAAAGACGATCATTTCACCCATACACAGTAAATTTTAAAGTAATCACAGATCTTAGTAATATAACATTCTTAGCCATTGGTTTGACAAAGGTATAAAACAAAGGTTGATACAAGTGTATTTTCAGCACCCCTCTGATCAAACAGGCCCGCCATTCTTTTTTTCTTTATTAGTTTTAACTCCTGATTGTAAGAAAGAACAGGTGATATTTGTCTTTCTGTGTCCAGCTTACTTCAGTCAACCTGCTGCCCTCTAGTTGCATCTGTTTTGTTGCGGATGGTAGATTTCATTCATTGTTGTAGCTGAGTAATAGTCCACTGTGTCTATATGCCACACTTTATTTATCCTTTCATCTGATAATGCACACCATGGTTGGTAACATATTTTGGCTACTGTGAACAGTGCTGCTACAAACATGGCAGTACAGGCACCTCTGATACAGTGTGTTCGTCTTTTGGGTATATGCTATATCATATGGCAAGTCTATTTCTAGTTTTCTAAGAAATCTTCATACCATTTTCCACAGTGAATGTACTAATTTACATTCCCACTAACAGTGGGATAAGTCTATAATAGTGTATAAGCATCCCCCTGTCACACATCCTTGCCAGCATCTGCTACTCCTGTCTTGGATTTTAGGTTTGATTTACATTTCCTAATGGCTAGTGATGTTGAGCATTGTTTTATTTTAGGCCATTTTGTAGTTATTCCTTTGAGAACTATCTGTTGAAGGACTTTACCCATTTCTTAACTGGAATGGTTGTTTGTTTTTGTTGAGTTTTTTTTTTTAAGTTGCGGATGTATTCTGGTTGGTAGTCCTTTGTTGGATAGGAGACTTGCAAATATTATTTTTCCCATTCTGTTGAATGTCTCTTCATTCTACTCACCATTTCCTCGCTGTGAAGAAGTTTCTGAGTTTTATAAAATACCATTTCTCCAGTTTTGTTTTTGCTGCCTGTGCTTTGAGATTCTTGGCCAAGAAGTGGTCTCCTACACCAATGTCTTGGGAGCGTTTTCCCTACATTTTCTTCTGGTAACTTCATAGTCTCAGGTTTTACATTTAGTGTTTTTCTTCATCGTAAGTTCATTTTTGTATATCTTGAGAGGTAGGGTTATGATTTCATTCTGCTACATAAATATATCTGGTTTTGCCATCATCAATTGTTGAACAGATTATCCTTATTCCACTGAATGGTCTGAAGCCTTTTTTTCAAAAACCAGTTTGTTGTTGTACATGGATTAATTTCTGGACTCCATATTCCCTCCATTGATCTGTGTGTCAGTTTTTATGCCAGCACCATGCTCTTTAATTACCATAGGTTTGTAATATGCTTTGAAGTCAGGAATTGTGATGCTTCCAGCTTGATGTTTTGTTTTTTTCCCAGAGTCGCTTTGACTGTTTGACTTTTGTGATTCCTTATGAACATTAGATTTTAGGATTGCTTTTTCTAATTCTATAAATAATGTCATTGGTTTTTGATAGTGATTGCATTGAAGGTGTAAACTGATTTGAGTAATATAAACGATTTTATATCAACTCTTTTTTTCTTATTTATTTATTTGAAAGGCAGAGTTATAGAGAGAAAGGGAGAGACAGAGAGAGAGTGGTCTTTCATCTGCTGGTTCATTCCCCAAATGACTGCAAGAGCTGGGGCTGAGCCAGACCAAAGCCAGGAGCCAGAAACTTCTACTGATTTTGGTTTTGGTTCATTTTCGTTTTTCTAAGTCTTCAAAATTCTCATTAGATCTTTTATTTAAAATATTTCTCTTTTTTAAATGTAAGTACTTAATTCTGTAAACTTCCCTCAATACTGCTTTTGCTGTATCCTTCAGGTTTTCATATACTGTGTTTCCATTTTCTTTTGACAGGCAGAGTGGACAGTGAGAGAGACAGACAGAGAGAAAGGTCTTCCTTTTTTCATTGGTTCACCCCCAAGTGGCTGCTATGGCAGGTGCCACAGCCAGCGCACAACGCTGATCTGAAGCCAGGAGCCAGGTGTTTCTCCTGGTCTCCCAGGCAGATGCAGGGCCCAAGGACTTGGGCCATCCTCCACTCCTTCCCGAGCCACAGCAGATAGTTGGACAGGAAGAGAAGCAACCAGGACAGAATCCAGCGCCCCGGGTTGCCAGCGTCACAGGTGGAAGATTAGCCTATTGAGCCACCACTCCCGCCTGTGTTTCCATTTTCAAGCATTTCAAGAAAGTATTTTATTTCCTGTTTAATTTCTTCAGTGACTCCTTGATCCTTCAGTAACGTGCTGTTTAGTTTCCATGTATTTATGAGTGTTTTATTGTTCTTCTTGCTGTTGATTTTTACCTTTATTTTTAAATGGTCTGAAAAGACACATGGTATGATTTCTTTTTTATTTTTTCTTTTTTTATTTAGTGAATATAAATTTCCAAAGTACAGTTTATGGATTACAATGGCTTTACTTCCCCCCATAACTTCCCTTCAAACTCGCACCCCTCCCATCTCCTGCTCCCTCTCCCATTCCATTCACATCAAGATTCATTTTCAATTCTCTTTATATAAAGAAGATCAATTTAGTATATATTAAGTAAAGATTTCATCAGTTTGCATCTACAAAGAAACACAAAGTGTAAGTACTGTTTGAATACTAGTTTTAGCATTAATTCACATTGGACAACATTAAGGACAGATCCCACATGAGAAGTAAATACACAGTGACTTCTGTTGTTGACTTAACAATTTGACACTCCTGTTTATGGCGTCAATAATCTCCCTAGGCTCTAGTCATTAGTTGCCAAGGCTATGGAAGCCTTTTGAGTTGGCAGACTGCGATCTTATTCCAACAGGATCATAGTCAAAGTGGAAGTTCTCTCCTACCTTCAGAGAAAGGTACGTCCTTCTTTGATGGCCCCGTTCTTTCCACTGGGCTCTCACTCACAGAGATCTTTCATTTAGGTCTTCTTTTTCTTTTTTTTGCCGGAGTTTCTTGGCTTTCCATGCCTAAAATACTCTCATGGGCTCTTCAGCCATATCCGAGTGCCTTAAGGGCTGATTCTGAGACCAGAGTTCTATTCAGGAAATCTGCCATTCTATGAGTCTGCTGTGTATCCCGCTTCCCATGATGGATCATTCTCTCCCTTTTTCATTCTATCAGTTAGCAATAGCAGACACTAGTCTTGTTTGTGTGATCCCTTGGATGCTTAGACATATCAGTGTGATCAATTGTGAACAGAAATTGATCCCTTGGACTAGTGAGATGGCATTGGTACATGCCACCTTGATGGGATTGTATTGGAATTCCCTGGCAAGTTTCTAAATCCACCATTTGGGGCAAGTCCAATTGATCATGTCGCAAATTGTACATCTACTCCCTCTCTTATTCCCACTGTTACATTTAATAGGGATCACTTTTCAGTTAAAATTTAAACACCTAAGAATAATTGTGTGTTAATTACAGAGTTCAACCAATAGTACTAGCACAAAACAAAACAAAAATACTAAAATGGATAAAGTATTAATTACATTGCACATCAACAGTCAGGACAACAGCTGATCAAGTCACTGTTTCCATTTCACTTCAACAGGTTTCTCCTTTGATGCTCAGTTAGTTGTTGCCGATCAGGGAGAACATACGAGATTTGACTGGCTTAATTCCCTCAGCATAATGTTTTCCAGTATCCTCCATTTTGTTGTAAATGACCAAATTTCATTGTTTTTGACTGTTGTATAGTATTCTATAGAGTACATGTCCCATAATTTCTTTATCCAGTCTACTGTTGATGGGCATTTGGGTTTATTCTAGGTTTTAGCTATTGTGAATTGAGCTGCAATAAACACTAAGGTGAATACAGCTTTTGTGTTTGCCAATTTAATTTCTTTGGGTAAATGCCCAGGAGTGGGATGGCTGGGTTGTATGGTAGGGTTATATTAAGGTTTCTGAGGAATCTCCAGACTGACTTCCATAGTGGCTTCACCAGTTTGCATTCCCACCAACAGTGGGTTAGTGTCCCTTTATCCCCACATCCTCTCCAGCATCTGTTGTTGGTAGATTTCTGAATGTGAGCCATTCTCACTGCGGTGAGGTGAAACCTCATTGTGGTTTTGATTTGCATATCCCTGATTGCTAGGGTTCTTGAACATTTTTTCAAGTGCCTGTTGGCCATTTGGATTTCCTCTTTTGAAAAATGTCTATTGAGGTTCTTGGCCCATCTCTTAAGTGGGTTGATTGCTTTGATGCTGTGGATTTTCTAGATATCTTTGTAGATTCTGGTTATTAATCCTCTATCTGTAACATAGTTTGCAAATATTTTTTCCCATTCTGTTGGTTGCCTCTTCATTCATCTGACTGTTTCTTTTGCAGAACAGAAACTTCTCAATTTGATGCAATCCCAATAGTTAATTTTGGCTTTGACTGCCTGCGCCTCTAGGGTCTTTTCTAGGAAGTCTTTGCCGGTACCTACATCTTGCAGGGTTTCTCCAATGCTCTCTAATAATTTGATGGTGTCAGGTCATAGATTTAAGTGTTTAATCCATGTTGAGTGAATTTTTGTGTAAGGTGAAAGGTAGGGGTATTTCTTCAATCTTTTGCACGTGGAAATCAAATTTTCCCAGCACTATTTATTGAATAGACTGTCCTTATTCCAGGGATTGGTTTTAGATCCTTGATCAAATATAAGTTGGTTATAGATATTTGGATTGATTTCTGGTGTTTCTATTCTGTTCCATTGGTCTATCCATCTGTTTCTGTACAAGTAACATGCTGTTTTTTTTTTATTTTTTTTTTATTTTTGACAGGCAGAGTGGACAGTGAGAGAGAGACAGAGAGAAAGGTCTTCCTTTGCCGTTGGTTCACCCTCCAATGGCTGCCGTGGTCAGCGCGCTGCGGCCGGCGCACTGCGCTCATCCGATGGCAGGAGCCAGGTACCAGGTGCTTTTTCCTGGTCTCCCATGGGGTGCAGGGCCCAAGCACTTGGGCCATCCTCCACTGCACTCCAGGCCACAGCAGAGGGCTGGACTGGAAGAGGGGCAACCGGGACAGAATCCGGCGCCCTGACCGGGACTAGAACCCGGTGTGCCGGCGCCACAAGGCGGAGGATTAGCCTGTTGAGCCACAGCGCCGGCCGACATGCTGTTTTGATAACCATAGCCCTGTAGTATATCCTGAAATCTGGTATTGTGATGCCTCCGGCTTTGTTTTTGTTGTACAAGATTGCTTTGGCTATTCGTGGTCTCCTGTGTCTCCATATGAATTTCAGCATCATTTTTTCCTGATCTGAGAAGAATTTCTTTGGTATTTTGATTGTTATTGTATTGAATCTGTAAATTGCTTTTGGGAGAATGGACATTTTGATGCTATTCATTCTTCCAATACATGAGCATGGAAGATTTTTCCATTTTTTGGTATCCTCTTCTATTTCTTTCTTTAAGATTTTGTAATTTTCATTGTAGAGATCTTTAATGTCCTTGGTTAAGTTTATTCCAAGGTATTTGATTGTTTTTTAGCTATTGTGAATGGGATTGATCCTAGCAGTTCTTTCATAGCCATGTCATTGCCGTGTATACAAAGGTTGTTGATTTTTGTGCATTGATTTTATATCCTGCTACTTCGCCAAACTCTTCTATGAGTTCCAATAGTCTCTTAGTAGAGTTCTTTGGGTCCCCTAAATAAATAATCTTATCATCTGCAAAGAGGGATAGTTTGAGTTCTTCCTTCCCAATTTGTATCCCTTTAATTTCTTTTTCTTGCCTAATAGCTCTGGCTAAGACTTCCAGCACTATATTGAATAGCAGTGGTGAGAGTGGGCATCCCTGTCTTGTACCAGATCTCAGTGGAAATGCTTCCAACTTTTCCCCATTCAATATGATGCTGGCTGTGGGTTTTTCATAAATTGCTTTGATTTTACTGAGGTCCGTTCCTTCCATACCCAGTTTGCTTAGAGTTTTCATCATGAAAGTGTGTGGTATTTTATCAAATGCTTTCTCTGCGTCTATTGAGATAATCGAATGGTTTTTCTTCTGCAGTCTGTTAATGTGGTGTATCACGTTGATTGTTTTGCGAAATTGAACCATCCCTGCATACCAGGGATAAATCCCACTTGGTCTGGGTGGATGATCTTTCTTTTGTGTTGTTTCATTCTATTTGCCAGAATTTCATTTAGGATTTTGCATCTATGTTCATCAGGGATATTGGTCTGTAATTCTCTTTCAATGCTGCATCTTTTTCTGGCTTAGGGATTAAGGTGATGCTGGCTTTATAGAAAGAATTTGGGAGGATTCCCTCTTATTTGATTTTTCTGAATAGTTTGAGAAGAAATGGAGTTAATTCTTTTTTAAGTGTCTGGTAGAATTTAGCAGCGAAACTATCTGGTCCTAGGCTTTTCTTTGTTGGGAGTGCCTTTATTACTGTTTCAATTTCTGTCTCAGTTATGGGTCTGTTTAAGTTTTCTATGTCTTCCTGGTTCAATTAGGTAGGTTGTATGTGTGCAGGAATCTATCCTTTTCTGATAGATTTCCCTGTTTGCTGACATACAAGTCCTTGTAGTAATTTCTGATGATTCTCTTTATTTCTGTTGTGTCTGTTGTTACATTTCCTTTTTCATCTCCGATTTTATTGATTTGGGTATTTTCTCTTCTTTTTTTAGTTAGTTGGGCCAACGGCGTGTCAATTTTATTTTATTTTTTTTCAAAAAACCAGCTCCTCATTTGGCTGTTTTTTTGTAATTTTTTATTCAATCCTGTTGATATTTTTTCTGATTTTAATTATTTCTCTTCTCCCACTAGATTTGGGTCTGGTTTGCTGCAGATTTTTTAGATCCTTGAGATGAACTGAAAGCTCATTTATTTGGTGCCTTTCCAATTTCTTGATGTAGGCACCTATTGATATGAACTTTCCTCTTAACACTGCTTTTGCTGTATCCCATAAGTTTTGGTATGTTGTGGTATTATCCTCATTTACTTCCAGAAAGTTTTTGATTTCTCTTTTAATTTCTTCTATGACCCATTGTTCATTTGGGAGCATGTTGTTCAATCTGCATGTGTTTGCATATGCTCTAGGGATTCCTGAGTTGCTAATTTCCAACTTCATTCCTTTATGGTCTGAGAAGCTGCATCGTATGATTCTAATAATTTTGAATTTGCTGAGACTTGCTTTATGGCCTAGCATGTGGTCAATCCTAGAGAAGGTTCCATGTACTGCTGAGAAGAATGTAAATGCTTCATGTGTAGGATGAAAGGTTCTGTAGATATCTGTTAGATCCATTTGGTCTATAGTGTCATTTAAATCTACTGACTCTTTGTTGATCTTCTGTCCTGTTTATCTGTCTATTTCTGAGAGTGGAGTATTGAAGTCCACCAGTACTATTCTATTGGAATCTTAGTCTCCCTTTAGGTCCCTTAACAAATCTTTTATATAAACTGGTGTCCTGTAATTAGGTGCATATACATTGCTGATCGTTATATCTTCCTGTTGAATGGATATCTTAATCATTATATAGTGCCCCCTCTTTGTCTCCTCTTACAGTCTTTGTGTTAAAGTTTACGTTGTCTGATATTAAGATGACTACGCCTGCTCTTTTTTCATTTCTGTTGACATGGAATATCTTTTTCCAGCCTTTCACTTTCAGTCTATGCATCTTTGTTGGAAAAATGTGTTTCTTGTAGGCAACAAATAGATGGGTTTTGTTAGTTAATCCATTCAGCCAGTCTGTGCCTTTTAACTGGACAGTTCAGGCCATTAATGTTCAATGCTACTATTGATAAGTAGTAACTTTACCCTGCCATTTGCCAAAGATATTTTCTAATATATGCTTTGAATTCCCTGTGATCTTTTGCTGTGAGGTTTCCTTCCTTTAGCTTCTTTCATATTGATGACCGTGTTTCTGTGTTTCTTTATGTAACACATCTTTTTTTTTTTTTTTTTTTGACAGGCAGAGTGGACAGTGAGAGAGAGAGACAGAGAGAAAGGTCTTCCTTTGCCGTTGGTTCACCCTCCAATGGCTACCACGGACAGCGCGCTGCGGCCGGCGCACTGCGTTCATCCGATGGCAGGAGCCAGGTGCTAGGTGCTTATCCTGGTCTCCCATGGGGTGCAGGGCCCAAGCACTTGGGCCATCCTCCACTGCACTCCTGGGCCACAGCAGAGGGCTGGCCTGGAAGAGGGGCAACCGGGACAGAATCTGGCGCCCCGACCGGGACTAGAACCCAGTGTGCCGGCGCCGCAAGGCGGAGGATTAGCCTGTTGAGCCACGGCGCCGGCCAGTGTAACACATCTTTAAGCATTCTTTTGCAGGGCTGGACGAGTGGTGACAAATTCTTTCAATTTCTGTTTGCTGTGAAAGTTCTTTATTTCACCTTCATTCTCAAATGAGAGCTTTGCAGGATATAATATTCTGGTCTGGCAGTTTTTCTCTCTTAGTACCTGGGCTATGTCTTGCCATTCCCTTCTAGCTTGTAGGGTTTCAGATGAGAAGTCTGCTGTGAGTCTAATTGGAGATCCTCTGAGAGTAATCTGATGTTTCTCTCTTGCACATTTTAGGATCTTTTCTTTCTGTTTCACTGTGGTGAGTTTGATTAGAATGTGTCGTGGTGAGGATCTCTTTTGGTCATGTTTATTAGGGGTTCTATGAACTTCCTGTACTAGGATATCTCTGTCCTTCTCCATTCCTGGGAAGTTCTCTGCAAGTATCTCTCTAAAAAGGCTTCTAATCCTTTCTCCTTCTCCATGCGTTCAGGAACTCCTAGAACCTGAATCTTGGGTTTTTTTTTTTAATAGTATCCTGTAGATTCCCAACAATATTTTTTAGATTTCTAATTTTCCTCTTCTTTTCTTTGGATTGACTGTATACTTTCCTGTGCTCTGTCTTCTAAGTCTGATATTCTCTCTTCTGCTTCACTCATTTTGTTTTTAAGGCTCTCTAATATGTTTGTCATTTGATCTACTGAGTTCTTCATTTCATTTTGATTTCTCGTCACTATCAAATTTTCCTGTTCTACTGGTTTCTGCGTTTCATTTTGATTCCTCCTTAAGATTTCATTTTTGTGAGAGAGATTTTCTATCCTGTCCTGTAAGGAAATCCATACCTCAAGCATTTGTTTTTGAAAACTTCTAATTGTTCTTATCATAAATTTTTTAAAATCCTTATCTTGCATTTCTTCCACCTCATCATTTTCATAATCTTGTCTTGGGGTGTCTTGTTCATTTGGGGGTGTCATAATGTCTTCCTTGTGCTTGTTTCCTAGGTTTTTGTGTTTGTTGCTTGGCATTGTGGAGATATCTTTGGATTCTTCTTCCCTCGCTGTGGTGTTTTTTCTTGTTATACTATGACTGTATTAACTGGACTGTATGCTTTTGATGGAGGCTGGTTAAGGGTGTGCCAAATGTGACACTCCCAAGTTAGGCATGGTAAATTTATCTCTCTTTCTTTCTTTCTTTCTTTCTTTCATTCATTCAAAAGGGAAGTAATTCCACACAGTTGAATGGAATTGGAAGTAGTTAGCAGGCAAATGATATACCCATAGGAGCCAGAGATTGGAAGCTCTTTCCAAGGATCACACATGGAATCTGTGCTGCCCTCAGTGTGGGCTCAAATTCTCCTGCAGTCTCCCACTGGGTTGCCAAGTTTACCAAATTGTAGCATCTCTGGAGAGTACTCACATGAATTCCATGAGTTCTCTCCCCCACCATCTCTTTTTTCACAGTCTCAGTTCATTAGCACCACCATTCACTAGGTCCTAATCTCCTGTTATTTCATCCCCCAACCCCATAGTCAGGTTTTTCTGCTAGGCTGAGGGTCGGTGCAGACCTGAGGTCACCCTGCTTATTACGTATGTCCAAAATGGTGCCTGCTCTTTGTCTTGCTCGCCTTTGAGAGGTGAGTGGAGAGAGAGAATCTCATGTCTGTATTGGTCACGTTTTTTTTCTCTCTCTTCTCGTTAGCCTGGTGAACTTTTCCCCACGGGGTTTCAAGCCTCTAGTCTGCTCTTTCCACTTGCCTTCCGGTGTCTCAGGCTATTGAGGTTCGGCTCACCTTGTGTTCCAGCGCTGGTGTGTTGATTCTTCCGCTGGTGTCCCGAACTGTGGGCTCCCACGCTCTCCACACAAGTCCACTGTGAATCACTAGTTCTGAAAATTTCCTCTGCTTTTTCTTTCCCTACTCTTCCTTGAACCTGCAGTATCTCCACTTTTATTAAACTGTCCCTCCCGGACTACCAGTGTGCTCCCTTCCTATTCCGCCATCTTGCTGCTCTCTCCCTATGATTTCAATCTTTTTAAATTTACTGAGACTTGACTTGTGGCCTAATGTATTTTCTATCCTTCTAAGTGTTTCATGTGCTAAGGAGTAGAATGTGTATTTTGTAATTGTTGATCTAAATGTACTTTAGCTGTCTTGATAGAGGCTCTTACTCTGATGTATCTTTATTGATTTTCAGTCTGGATTATCTGTGCATTGATGAGTGAGGTGTTGAAGTCACCCGCTCATTGTTTTGGAATCTCTCCCTTTATGTCCAGTAGTATTTACTGTCTATATAAGGGTGGTCTTGCATTGGGTACATATGCATTTATGATTATTATATGTTTTTGCTCCACTGAACATTTATCAAAATACAATGTCCTTCTTTATCTCTTTTTACAGTTTTTGATTTAAAGTCTGTGTTATCTGATATGAAGATAGTTACTCTGGCTCATCTTTGGTTTCCATTTGCCTGGTATATCTTTCTCTAGTCCTTCATTTTCAGTCTATGTAAATCTTGTTCATAAAGTGAGTTTCCTCTATGTAGCATTATTGATTTTTTTAATCCATTTAGATGATGTACATATTTTTGCTAGATAAGTTAATTCATTTACATTCAAGGTAGTATTGAGCCCAAACCAGTCATTTTTTTAAATTGGATTCTGATTATTTTTGCTCTCTTAGTGAATTTGGTGGTGTAATGATGTTTTCTTCTAATGCAGGATGCCCTTCAGAATTTCTTATAAGGCTGGTCTATTGGTGATGAATTCTTTGTTTTGTTTTTTGTAGTCTGGAAAATACATTTTCCCCTTCATTTTAAAGGATATCTTCACTGGATATAATATGTTTGGTTGAAAATTTTGTTCTTTTCAGACATTGACTATATCATCTCACTCTCTTCTAGCAGATAGAGTTCTGCTGAATGGTCTGATGTTAGCCTAATTGGTTTTCTTTCACTTGTAACTTGTCACTGTTCTCTTACTGTCTTTAGGATTCTCTCCTGCCTAACTTTTGACAATTTGACTACAACATGCCTTGACAGACATTTTTTTTTGGTTGAATCTTTTTGGTTCCTTTAATTTCTTGTATTTTGATGGTAGCAAGTTCTCAATGCCTTTTTCCTTTTCTTCTTCAGGAGTCTCTATAATATGAATTTTGGTTGTTTAATTGTACCCCATTTTTCTCATAGACTGCATTCTTTTTGATTCTATTCTCTCTATTTTCATCTGAATGAATTATTTAAAATTCTTGTCCTTGAGTTCACAAATTCTTTTCTCTCTTGGTCTGCTGTTGAAACTCTTAATCATATTTTTATTTCACTTATTAGAGATTTCATCTCCAAAATTTCTATTTCATTCTCCTTAATAATTTCTATCTTAGTAATGTTTTCCTTTATGTCACTCATTGATTTCCTCATTTATTTAATCTTTCTATCTGTATTCTCTTGTATCACATTAAATTTCCTATAATCTTTACTTTGAATTCTATTTTTTCTATTTCTGGAACTTCATAATTTCTTCAGTTCAGGTCTAATTCTGGAGGACTATTATGCTATTCTTGAGGCATCATACTACCTTCCTTCGTGTCTCCTGTGTCCCTACATTTACATCTGCATCTCACAGATCTAGATGACATCTGTGCATCTGGTTTAATCATCTTTTTTTTATAGAGTGGGTTTTGTTGGAATAGAATGTCTGGTTTAGCTGGAATGCAGGATATCACTTGTCTTGTTGCTTTTTCTTTGGTTCTAGTTGAGTCTAAGAGTATAGTCTATGAGTGATTTATTTAGTTTTAATTGATGTCAATTGGGTCTATAAATAACACAACGTTTTAATCTGCTGCAGCTCATAGGGACAGAGTGTGGCTTTGAGATGAATATGGGTGTGCATCTTCAGTCTACAGAGTTTGGTGTCAGTTACACTGGGGATTTTGATAGGGTCTTGTTCTTGTTGTGTGGGAAACAAAGGTGGCTGTCCTATTGTCCCACTGGCAAACCTGAAAGTTGTTGGGATTTGTGGCAACAATTTCCATGGCTCTAGATCTGTGTGATGTAGATGGAAATTTCTGCAGGTCTAGTTAGGAGAGTCCAATTGATGCTGTGTCTTTTAACACTAACAACCCTGGTACTTGGACTGGAGGATGTGAACTGAAGCCCTGCTGGATGACTACATGATATAAGGAGAATTCCTCTCTGTCAGGTGTGGGTCCAGAGAAGTGGAATGCAGGTAGGTTCTTCTCTAGGTCCACCAAGTAGAGTTGAAGGATATTGAGGAAATTAGAACTAAAATTGTTACAGTCTTGGCACTACAGGGTACAGTAGGGTCATTACTCAAGTCTCTCAGGATGGAAGCAGATTTTTCATGGGCTACTGCTAGTGCTAGCTCCCAAACCTAAATGGAATCCTCCTGGCTCATACTGAGTGAGTAATTGTAGCTCTGGAACTAATTTCCCCAAATCTCCACATTAATAGGGTGCAGGGGATTTGTCCTTGGCTGCCTGAGTTGTGCTGGTTCTGACTGATCATTTCTGATATCAGTGGAACAGAGTGCTATGATTTTTCATAGCCCAGTCTGGTGCTCTGCTTGGGTGAGGGTGGTTTCCCTTCCCCAAGCCTGGCTATTGCTCAGACCCCAGTTACTCTCCAGGCTGGATTAAAAGTCAATGGATGGCTGTGGAAATCTCTGTCTGCAGTTCTTTACATTTCCAAAAATCCAGCAGTATTCTACCAAAATTTCATAGGTCAGATAATGTCAGTGGAAGAAACTAATTGAAAGTAAAGGGAATAAAAAGTCATATTGTTAGGTGACAAGAATACAACATTGATATCTGAATGAGAAAAATAATATAAAGAAAAGGAAAGTTGTTGATTAATCCTATCTATTTAATCTGTTTGGTTTTTCAACTTTTGAGTTTAAGGAAAGCACAATAATGTAATTAGGAATTTTGAGATGTGTAAGTTAAATTATGATATTAAGAATAAAAATATGAGTATGTGGAATCATACTATTATTATGTGCTTGAATTATTAGGAATTACACATATGCATAGCATAATATCTAGAAAAATATGAAAAATCAAAAACTATAGATAAAAATGAATAGGAAACATAAATGTAACACTAAAAATAATTACTGTAGTAATCCAAAGGTAGACATAAAAGATGGTACAAAGGTGCTCGCACTGTGAAGTAGTGGGTAAAGCCACTGCCTGCAGTGCTGGCATCCCATATGGGTGCCTGTTTGAGTCTCAGCTGCTCTACTTCTGATCCAGCTCCCTACTAATGTACCTGGGAATGAAGCAGAAGATGGCCCAAGTGCTTGGGCCCCTACACCACATGAGAGGCATGGATAAACTCCAGTTCCTCACTTAAGCCTGCCCTAATTCTGGTCTTTGCAGCCATTTGGCAAGTGAACCAGCAGATTTTAAAATCTCTCTCTCCATCTCTCTCTTTCTCTTTCTCTCTCAGCCTCTTCCTCTCCTTCTTTGTAGCTCTGCCTTTCAAATAAATAAATAAATACATATTCTTACAAAGAAACCTTTTATTTAAGGAATACAAACTTCATGCACTTCATAAGTACATCTTGAGTTATATAGTGATTCTTCCCACCATACCTGCACTCCTACCGACACTCCTACACCTCCTCCTCCTACTTCTCCCATTCCCAGTCCCATTCTCTGCTAAGATCCATTTTTGACTAACTTTATATACAGAAGATCAACTCTATGCTATGTAAATAGTTCAACAATTTGTACAGAAAAATTAAAAAAAAAAAAAAAACCTTGTTCCTCAACATTCCAGAAAAGGGCTGTTCAAAAGTCATTGCATCCTGAAGTTAATTTCCTTCTTTGTCTTTTCTTTTTAGAAACTTAATTAACTTTAAAGAAGCACCAAAGAATGATACCTCCTTTGGGAGCAATTAGATATAATTATTTTACAAGTTTTTGAGGACAGAGGTCCTGCATGGGAAGTTAGTGCTTAGTGACTCTTGTTGTTAATTTGACAATTAACACTCTTATGTAAATAATATTTTTATAAAAGAAAAAGAGAGGAATTATAGTATCCGTAGTACAATGGAACACATCACATAATGTACAAACATTAATAAGGCACAAAAATATTTAGAACCTTATGTCAATGTATTAAACAACTTTAATAAAATGGTTGGTTTCCTTGCAAAATACAGAGCACTAAAACTGATAGAAGAGTAAATAGGAAATCTAAATAATCCTATGATTCTAAAAGAAATTGAGTTAAAAACTTTCCCAATAATAACTCTAAGAACAGATTGTTTAACTGAGTCAAACATTTAGGAAAAATAAAAAAAAATCTTTACATCTTTATATAAAGGAGAAAAGCTATATAAATGACTTCATCAAAATTTAAATGTATACTTTACCAAGATCATAAGAAAAATGAGTAAGCATAAAATATTCATATATTGTATCCACATATCCATATGTCTTTCTGATCATGGACTAACATCTTGAATGTGTAGAGAAGGCTTCCTACAAAATGTTTCATAGAATTCATCTGGGCTTGGAGTCTCCCTTGCAGTGAGCTATTCAGCAATTTCTTATAAAGCTACTTGTGCTTATAAAAAAACTCAGAAATTTGGCTGTATGCATTTGCATGAGTAAAATGAAAACATTACTACAACAATTTGCACACACGTGATCATAGCAGATTTTACAAAATAATTCCAAATTATAGTGACCTAAATGTCCAGAAAGTGAAAAGAGTTTAAAGAAAAAGCGGCCAACTTTTGGAAGAAAATACTACTCAGGAGAAAAAAAGGAATGAATTATTTGTATATTGAATGATTAAAATAAGTAGCAGAGACATCACACAGAACCTATGATCCCAGACACAGTAGCGTGTACAGGGCGAGAGTCCATTTTCGTGGAATCCACGAACAGATAAAACTAATCTCTGGTGCTGAAAAACAGTAGTGATAGCCTACAGTGAGGCAAGAATTAGCAAGAAGGGACAGTAGGGAACTTTCTGGGTTGATGGGAATGTTCACTGTCTTGTTTTGGCTGGCAGTATTATGTTCATGTACAATTACAATTATTAGGGGTGGGCATTTTGCCTAGAAATTAAGACACACTCATGTCATATCAGAATTTTAGAATTCGATTCCCTGCTGCAATCCCCCACTCATTTCCTGAAAATGTAGACCGTAGGATGGGATGGTGATGGTTCAAGGTGTTGGGTTCCTGCCTCCACTTTGGAGACTTGCTTTGAGAGCTTGGCTTCTAGTTCCAGACACAGGCCAGCCTTGACTGTTATATGCATTTAGGGAATAAATCAGTGGATAGGAATGTGCCACCCACCCCCGCCCCAACCCTGCTCACTCTCTTTCCCTTCAAATAAGCACATAAGAACGATTTCTTTTTATTTATGAAAATTCAGCCTCAATAAAGAGAAACAATTTCTCTTTGATACAAAATCTTCCCTTCTTCATCAACTCTTCCCCCAGTTCCTGATAACATAAGAAATAAATACAAAGACCATGAAATAATCAATTATCAGAGTGTAGATGTGCCATGTTTCTATATTTGTGTAACAGCCACAAGGCTCTGAGGACTTAGAAATCACACTTTTCACACAAAACATGTAAAGTGCTGGAAACCCTGAATTCACAGTCACCTGCAAACACAGCCTTTAAGCTGCCAGTGGGATAAATTCCAGTTAGATTTTTTGTTGTGCTACATCAAAAACCTCAGCCGGAATATTGGCAGGCGTATCATGTAGCAAGCTGTGCCCAATAATGTAGACTCTAGTTAGAACCCACGTTTGAGGTGGCCAACTCAGGTTCTGGAAGTCTGGCATTTAAGGGGCCTTTATTTGGGAGCTGTAGGAGGAAGAAAACATTGTGCTGCAAACTTTAGCAGAGAATCAGTATTTGTTACGCACTGTCCGGTCAGCCTTTCTGCACTTGAAACATTCTCACCAAACCTCAAGGTGGAGCTATCATCACACACTTTCTCACTAAATTTTCTGGCATTGCGAACAAAAAAATAACACTGCAGGGTTTTACGTCTGTTTTTCTCCTTTAATTTGCTCCCTAAACAACACTTATTTTTTCATTGATTCCTCGGGGCAACGGTCAATGGTCCACACAGAACATATTTTCTACATGCCCCGGGACTCATTTTGTCCTTCCTCAGCTGAACGCTTCTGTGACAAATCACTTTACATTGATATGTGTGAGGGACTTTCACATTCTCTAAACTATTTTATTTATTTTTTTAGAAAATACTGACAAACAGGAAGCACTAAATTGTGTTTCAATCCATAGATTGAAGAAATATGCTTATTATATGCTTATGTCTGCTTAAATTTAAATGAATTAAAACAGAATAAAATAAAAACTCAGTTGTGCAGTTATACTATGTACACTCAGGTATTCAATAGGTACATGTGGCTAGTGGTTTCATTATTGGATATCTTAGATGAATGCATTTCTATCAGAGTAATTTCTGTTTGAGTATGCTCTACAGTAACATTTCCCTTCACTTTTGAAGAATAAAACAGAACATATTAATTATAACTATATTTTAGATGGAAAGCAGTTTTTGGTTAGAGAATCATTCTTTCTTGCACTTGATACTGTTTCAGAACATCTTTGCTGGTTGTTAGTATTGTCTCTCTACCTAATCCTCCCTCATATTTCTTTGGTTGAAGTACCCAACAAATGTAACTAAAGGAACATTCTAAGTGGCAAAAGCCAGACCCCAGTCAGAAAGTCTCTGATTACATAGGGCAGCATTCCTGGGCTCAGTTAGCATTTTTAACAGTAACACAAAATTGGCTTACATGCTCAACTGTCATAGGTCTTAAGGAATGAAGCCTCAACATCCACACTTTGGTTTTTAAGAGCTGTGGCCTGAGGAATCTATTTCCTACAAGCTCCAGGTGATTCTTATCTGCCCCTTTTTAAGTGCTACCAATAGAATTTATCTACCTGTCAGAGTGTTCAAAAGTAATGTTAAAGCTAAAAAAATTTTACAGTGGAAGAGAATGCTTATTGTCTATTCCTCATTTTTCCTTAAAGGGGAGGACACCTCATTTTCTAAGAGGCACAGTAAGTGATAGCAACATTTGCGTTCTCTTGCATTTCAATTCCTCTGTATTTCTCCCCTTGGTAGGAGGAATGACTTTGTGATAGTTGACACTTGGGGAAAACATCAGTGTCTAGGTCTCTACCCCTCCAGGATGGGGTTTTCTATCAAACAATGAGAGGTTCCTTTGTAAGGGCAGAAACCTTCACCCCTGCTCAGCCTATCTTATCAGCCACATCAAGGAACCCATTGTTCAAAGCTACAGTCTCCAGTTCCATCCTTATCAGCAATAGAGATCATAATTTGCTTCCATAATTGATTTGAATCTCAGGAGCCCATGTTTATTTATTACTTGAATTGGAGACATTAGCTTGAGGGTGAAAGTGCACACCTTATGTTGAAGAAGAGGCTGCACTTTGGATTGTGGCATGGCGGTACAGGGAGTTGGGACGAGAAGAATCCTCTGGGAGACACTGGGGCAGACCCTCAGTTCACTCAACATGAGAAGATGTGCTTGTCTCTCATCAACTTTCAAGTGATAGGGAGTGTTTGCCATGTTACTTTTCAGTGTTTTCTCTATTTCTTTTATGGGAATATGCAGAAATAGAAAAGAATGCTGGAGGACCCTACTGGTCAGTAGCCAGAAATATCCAACTTTTGACTTGAGATCCTCTTTAATGAAATGGCATCCACAGGTATTGTGTTTGTCATTCTTTGTTTAAATATGTATTGATCCTTGTAGTCCATATTTAAGTTTTGTGAGGAGGATGAGGTAGAAAGAGAACTAAGTATAAGCCTGATTGTGTTGGGAAAAACAAAAACCATACTAAGAATAGAAAGGATTGATATGCCCTTTTTATTTATGTATTTACTATCTTTTGGACAGGCAGAGTTAGAGAGAGAAAGATTTATTTATTGACTTGAATGGCAGAGAGAGGGACACACACACAATACACAGAGAGAGAGAGAGAATGAGAAAGAGAGAGAGAGAGAAAGAGAGAGAGAGAGAGAGAGATTCCATTAGATGGTTCATGCCCCTAAATGGCTGAAGCCTGTAGCCAGGAACTTCATCTATGTCTCTCATGTTGGTGTCAGGGACCCAAGTACTTGGACCATAATCCACTGCAGAACAGTATTAGGTTTTAAGATGAAATATGTGTCCACAATCTCAAGATGAGAGCCAACTGTTCAACCTTAGCTTCTGAGCCCTGCAATATGAAATATGTGTGCTCAGCCAGTGTGGTGGTGATGACTCACAACAATGCAGATGGTGAAATGAGGCAGGCAATATAAGACCAGGCTGTGATGGACGAGTGAGCAGATCAGGGAGACGAGGCATCAGTAGCAGACAGAGGAAGGGAGAGACAGAGGAAAGAGCCACCTGCCTGATGTGTGTTAACATCACATCACTTGTGAAATCCAGGGTTTTTTTTCTGATTGATGTACAATGAGTTAAAGTGGGAGAAATGAAGTGTGTATGACTGAAAAACTTAAATTACTTCCTTCAAGTGGGATAAGTGCAATGTCAGTTGAGATATGAGCACAAAGCTTGTATGAAGACTTTCTGAGAACCCTCAACATTTATGGGCCCTAATACAGGCAACCAATGCCACCACTTTGAGAAATTAACTTAATTTGAAGACAGAATAAAGCACTACTCCAAAGAAGTGTGTCTATAGCAGGAGAATAAGATGAAACCAGCAACATAACACTCTGAACACATGTTTGAACTTACAAAATAGTAGAGTTTATTCAGAAGAGAGTGGATGTGAAGATGAGTGAATCCAAATCATGCTCTCTCTAAAGACATTTTGCTAAAAGATTTGATGTATTTCACTGGAAGAGAAGATTCAGGAGGATTGGAAGGGCTGGCTTCAAATATTTGAAGAACTGTCATATAGAAAGGAGACTAGATTTATCCTCTGTAGTCCTGACAGGTGAACTAATACCTGCAGTGAAAATTATAGCAAAGTAAACTTCAAGCTCAGTGTCCGGAGAGATTTTCTAACAGCAATTCTAGACCCTAGGAGCAGCATTTGGCACTGGTGAATGCTTTGTAGCATCTCTACATTCAGCCTTTGGGAGTTTCTTCCTTAGTTCTTCCTATAGATTGCTTGTTCCATTGTTCACGACAGGGCCTATGTACAGAGCAGTCTGGTTTTATAACTATGCACAAAACATCCTACAATTAAATCTCACATTCTCCCTGAAGTGCATCAAACAGAAAGCTGATATCAAATGTTTTTTACACCTAAGGCAAGAGTTTGCTGCCAAGGCTGTTGACTCCTAGTGTGCAGCTTTAAAAAGTCAAGGGGTCTTTTTCTGTTTGTTTTTTTGTTTGGACTGCTCTTCCTGGAGTGTTGTCCTTGTATCTCAGAACTCAACCTTTTAGTTAAAAACCCAAATCTAGGACAGCATTTAAATAAAAGGTTAACATTGAATAATTGTTAAAACCACGGGTTATAGTTCTTGAGAATGAAAATGAATTTTTAAATGTTAATTAATGCAACTTCTCATGACTCCTGACAGGATAAATAGCCAGAAACAAACCCTCACCAACCCCCATCCAGTTTTCTTATGGGAAATGCTAAAAGCAATTCATTTTATAGTCATCAATTCTTTCGGTAGGGCTATTTTGGAATTACATTGTGAAACTTCTTTATTTCAGCCTTATTTTTTAAGTGACACATAGTAACTATACATCAATAGTGTGGACTACTATGTTTCAGTACATGTATACACTGTGGACATATTTTGTACCTCTGTAAAAGCAGGCCAAATGCGAGAAATTCCGAGTGCTTTCCAGAACAGCACTGATCACCCTCTGGCCTAGAAGACGACCCCAGTGTTCCTCACCTCTTGGGTCCTCTAGATGATCATGAATTTTGAGATGAGAGCCACAGTCAATACATGAAACTTTTGTCCCCTTTTCCTTCTTATCAAGAAAACTCATGATCTGGTTTCTGGTTCACAGACCCATTACAGTAGCCCCCCTCACCTAACGTTTTCCTTTCCACACTTACAGTTCCCCAAGATCAACCATGGTCCAAATACACCAAATGAATAATTCCAAAAATATACAGTTTCTAAACTTTAAATTGTGCACTGCTCTGGTTAGGGTGGTAAAGTCTCCGACCTTCCTGCTCCATTTTGTCTGGGATGGGAATCATCCCATTGTCTAGCATATTCAAGTTGTATTTGCTACCTGCTCATTATTCACTCTATAGCTGTCTTGGGTATCAGATCAACCGCTGAAGTATCATGGTGTGTGTGGTTAAGTCACCATTACGTAATAGACTAATATTGCATCACAGGCCTATCACAATTGCACTTCTCATCACATTGGTATTGTGATATTCACATCCTCTCAAGAAAAAGAAGGGTGAGCCAAGTCCAATAAGGTATTTGGGGAATGGGGAGACAGAGAGTACAGATTCCCTTAAATTTTACTACAGTTATTGTTATAATTGTCCTGTGCTATGATTGCTAATCATATACTGTGGCTACTTTCTAAATCATATATGTCATAGGTATGTATATATGGGCAAACACAATACAACAGTCTCCCCTTACCTGAGGGAGCAGATTCCAAGATCCACAGTGAACATTTCAAACCATGAGTAATATACAAGTCCTATACACTCATTTACTGTACCTTTTTCCCATGAACACATACCTGTGATAAAATTAAACTTATAATTTAAGTACAGAAAGAGGTAAATAATAATACTTAATAACAAAATAGAACAATTGCAACTCTATATGTTTAAATATACATGTACTTAAATTTCACAGATTGTGTTTTAAAGACATTTTTCCACAATATTTTCAGATTACAGTTGATTTCAAGCAGCTGAAACAATGAAAACTGAAACTGCAGGTGATGGGGGACTGTTGTATAGCTAGGGTTCAGACCTTTCTGCAGTTTCAGGCATGCATCTGGTGTCTTGGAGCAAAACCTCTTCTGATAAGGAAATACTACTGTTTAAAAAACGGAAAGAGACTTCAATCTATTTCAAATTAGGACAATACAGAATGCTAAGAAATGTTGCGTGCAGAGATCAGACTTGAAAAGTTGTTCTAAAGGAGTTATTACTCAGAAATTGCTGAACATGGGCGTATGCATGTTTGGGATATTTGCATTGTTTGAATAGTTATGTAGTTGTAAGTCATAGCTACGTGAGGCATATATGAGCTTTAAATATATTTCACATGTCTGCTTTACTCAAAGTTCTAATATGTGAGGCACTTTTGAGCCCCAATTTTTTATAGAGATTTATTTAAAAGTCAGAGTTACAGAAAAAGAGAGAGAGTGAGAGAGAGAGAGTGCATGTAAGAGAGGGAGAGTGTTCTTGTATCCAGCAGCTCACTCCCTAATTGACTGCCAACAACCAGGGCTGGGCTAGGCCAACAGGTCTGGACTGGGCCAAAGCCAGGAGCTAGGAGCTTCTTTCAGGTCTCCCATTTGGGTACAGAGGCCAAAGCACCAGAGCCATCTTCCACTGCCTTTCCCAGGTGCATTAGCAGGTGGCTGGATTGGAGGTGGGACAGCAGCCACTCAAACTAAGGCCTATATGGGATATTGGCATTGCAGGCAGTGACTTTACCCACTATGCCACAATGCCAGCCCCCAAGGTCAATTTTTTAAAATACCAGAAAACATCTTGGATAATTTTTCACTTTTCAATATCAATTCATTCATCAACATCCTTTCCAATTCCCTCCATCTGTCCTTTCTCTCATCATACCTAAATATTATATTTCAAAATAAAAAGGACTCTGTGAAGCAAAGATGTGAATTGCCCATTTAAGTTGGATTAACCCCTAACACATGGCACCCATGCAATAATCATACATTAAAATAGAACAGTAATAGATGTCAGTTGCTGAAATAAATCTGTATTAGGCCACCTGGAAAAAAGTAATATTTTCCATTTTAAAATGTCTTTGTAGTTGGACTTCTAGAAAAATAGTCTCTTAAATGTCTGAGTTTCCACTATATAAATCCAAAGTTTGCAGCAGTTTCATGATTTATGACAATAATTTACTTTGTTATTATATAACACCTTACTGTAGTAATGACCTCATAATTCAATAGCATTATAGCAATTACTTTTTAAAATCTGTGATTGAAAAATTATGAACTTTACATTTAGGAATTGTTTGTGTTTGATGAATATTGGTGAGTGCAGCTTTTAATTATCTCTAATATAGACATGAGACATTTTGTTCTAAGACCTGTTTTAATTCTCTATTAAAAGTATTTTTTTTCATTTTCACTAACATTGCAGATTTTAAAAATTTATAGAGTAGTTGAAAAATTGCTTTTTCTGAAATCAAAATATCAATAAAATTCATGAATATCAAATAGAATTGCATGCCACAGAACATCTAATGAGTATGGGTTAGAGCATTCTGCTATGGGTTGTAGACAGTGGGCCCCAGTTGTTGTACTAAATCAACAGTAATCTACAGTTTAGAAATGACCCAAAACTGAGCCACTGTAAGAAAAACTATGTTATACACAGAGCTGCTATTAGATCAATGTCTTTCTTCAATTTAGGTGAGGTCTTCTTACTCAAGTGGCAGATACATTTATACTTCACACTCCCAGCTACCAGAGCTGCACTCCTTGAAGGATTTATAAGAAATTCCTTTCTATTGATATGCATGTTTTGGTTTGGAAACACATCGGTAATGATTACTTGCTCTGAATTTTAAAATATTTACTGTCAAGTCCTGCAACTCCCACTTTTGTGACCTGGGTCACAAACCATCATATACACTCTGGCATCTGAAGAAAAATAGATTCCATGGTCACATGTTACATGAGTAGGAGGCTCAAACTGGGATGATACTTTCTGCTTTAATATTTTTTGCTTTTAAATAATTTACAGTTAATACAAGAAGTACAAATTGTAAAACATCCACCAGAATCTATCTGGGGCCACAGGCACAATCTACTTGCCCTCTCTGAGTGAGACTGGATCCCGTAGGTGTGGCACCTACAGTGTCTTTCATTCTCATGTTCTTCCACGATCATTTCCAGAAAACACAGGATGGCATGCACTTGATGATTTCAAATTGAGGGAGAATTTTTCTGATGAGCAGAAATACTTCTCCCTTTAATTTTCACTTTCCATGTACATGATGACTTTCATGACACAATGTACTTATTATCTAATTATATAAGACTATTTTTCCAGAACATATGACTACTCCTTTGACTTGGGTTTAGTAATCAGCAAAATTCTCTTCTGCTTGTTCTGCCTCTCCTCCTCTTCTTTTCTTTCTCTTTCTTCCTCCTTTCCCTTTCTCCCCTCCCCCCTTCTGTCAATCAATACTCTTAGTCCTCTTAGTCCCTTCTATGCATAGATTCACCTTGCCCTTTCTCAGCCAGCATGTTGCCATCAATCAGCCCAAAGGAGCTGCCAGTCAGATTGGGACTCTGGACTCTTGCACTACACTCAGAAAATCCTGCTGCCTTTTTTCATCCTCTGATAATAGTCGATGATACATTTGCATTCTCCTATGGGATTAGGTGAATTCACAGGATTTAAAGCAGGTGTATGTATGCTGTGAATATCTCATGCAGTTACCACTGTTGTATGATCCATGTTTAACAAGAAAAACTTTTTTATATTGCCCTTATTTTTTAAAAAAAATTGTTTTGCTATAACCTATGACTGAATGACTTTCTCAAGTATCAAGAAATGTTTAGATCTTAATGTAAAAATGCAGTTTCAATCCAGATCCAATAATAACTATATACTGAATAGAGTTTAGCTGGCAGGTATCTTTAGCAAATTTGTGATTTAAAATCCTGGTGGTCAGTGGTCCTTGTGGTTGCAGCCAGGATCCTATGAGCAGTTTAAGTGGGAACTGCTAACACTGCTGAAATCAGCTGAGTTTGGGTGTTTAAACCCAGGATATGCTTGCTGAGTTCCAGTAAAGATTGTTCCTATTCAGAACTCCATTTAAGTCAGTTTTCTTCATGACTTTACAAATGGACACTTTAAATGTGGGCAGGTTCACTCCAGCAGGCAAACTCTTATTTAATTTTTGAACCTACTAGGTAAAATACTAAATTTCTGCTGGTTTGGGTGCAACGTTGCTAGGAGCTCCAGTCAAGTTACTTTCGAGAATGTCTTCGTTTGTGCTGGAACCTGAATTTTTTTAAGCATGATTAATTCTTCACTCATGGTGGTACTCATTTAATTAAACAGAATTTTGGTTCCATTTTAGCTTGATCTTTATTATTTTTCTTTTATTTATTTATTTTTTTTGACAGGCAGAGTGGACAGTGAGAGAGAGAGACAGAGAGAAAGGTCTTCCTTTATCGTTGGTTCACCCTCCAAAGGCCAATGCTGCTGGCATGCTGCGGCTGGTGCACCTCGCTGATCCAAAGCCAGGAGCCAGGTGCTTCTTCTGGTCTCCATAGCGGGTGCAGGGCCCAAAGACTTGGGCCATTCTCCACTGCACTCCTGAGACACAGCAGAGAGCTGAACTGGAAGAGGGGCAACCAGAACAGAATCTGGTGCCCCGAATGGAACTAGAACCTGGGGTGCCGGCACCACAGGCGAAGGATTAGTTTATTGAGCAGAGGTGCCGGCCTTAGCTTGATCTTTAGATACAAACATTAAATCATATGTTGATTATATCACCAATATTATAACAGCGGGCAATTATTTCCAATTGCATCAAATTAAAGCCTTTTTTCACTAACTTACACAGTAAGTGAAGATTTTAAATACTATTGTGGGATAATGGTAAATATGCTATTTCCTCACCTAATGGAAATTAATGTTGAAATTTTCCCAAAATTCGAACTGTAAGATTTAACTAAATTGATAACCTAATAGCATTCTCTCTTAGTTTGCTGCATGGCTTGAACTCTTGAATCCTGTCTGGTATAGCTGATAGTATGGGAGGCACCACTCATACAGTCTTCCATAATCCACTGTTAACCACCATGAACCATCCCCCCTGCTCGTTAAGATGCTTGCATCCCAAATCAGAGTGCCTCGGTTTGAGTCCTGGCTCCAGGTCTCAATTCCAGATTCCTGCTAATTCAGATGCTAGGAAGAAGCAGGGCTCAAGCGGTTGGGTCCCTGCCAACCACGTGGGAGACAAGGATTGAGTTCATGGCTTTCAGTACTTCAGCCCAGCCCAGTACTAGCATTTTTGGGCACTTAGTGGATGGAGACACTGGTGCTCTGGCTCTCTGTTCGTCTGCCTCTGGATTTAAACAAAAAAGCCCACTAAATACAGAATGTGTAAACACTAGTTCAACTGCATCTAACGCATCTACCATGACACTGAACTCTCTTGATGCCCACAGGTATCCTGTTTTTCAGATTAACTGCTTGGGTAGTTCTCACCTAGCATATTTGACTAAAAGCTGTACAAAAAACAAGTGTTCTCATGTCCACTTTCACGAAAGCTTGCGCAAGGGAAAAATCTCATTCAAACATCACAGCCGTACCATTAATTCATCAAGGTATGGTGATGCAACAGTCACACATAACTTCTTTTCATTTAGAACCATAATCTTGCATTTATATTTTTCCACATTCACACCACTGTATTGCCCTAGTTATACTGATATTTTAATTTTTATTGGAAGTTTTATAAATAATAACACATATGCACCACTGTCTAGCAAATACAATAAAGATCCTTTAACTCACACAATGGCACAGGCTACAGTCCTCACTGGGGGTTTTGCTAGGAGGCCTTAGTCATTGGCCCTCAGAATTGAAGTCCTTTTCTTGACTTCATATCTTTTGCTTTGAAAGGAACACAGAGTTTATGTTGTATATTTCCCTCAGATTTCTTTAGTCCATCAAGGCTAAGATAAATTGAATGGCTGTGCCATAATCTCATTAGTGCCTAGACTTCACCCCGTTTTTGATAGTGGTCCATTCATATATTTGAAACTATCCTGTTGGCCTCTCCTCCTGTTCATTACATCCTAATAGCTCAAGATGTCTCTTCAATGTGCTATTTTTTTTTTTTAATGTGTTAGTGTCACTCTTCGGAATAACTTGAGTCTTTTGCATATCACTGCTTCCTAGTTTAATAAATAACAAGACTAGGAGTGCCTCCTTCACACAATTCCCCCCTCTCATATCAGGGTCATGTTTGGAGCCCACACATTCCCAGAGGAATTCTCTTTATCCCTGCATAGTCAGTTCAGTGACTATATTCACAACACAGTCATCTTATCTGTGAACTACTTTACTTTGTCAACAGAATGAAGGAGGAGCAGGGAGATTTCTTTTCAAGTTAAACATTGCTTGAATTCTTTCTTTAATCCAGTTTAGCAAATTGGGACTACTATGCATCCAGAAGCATAATAGCAAAGAGGATACTAACTGAGGGTCTAATAGATTCAACTATCATATTTTCTTCAGGTTTCTTGAGATCATCAAGACTAGGATAATTTGTAACTAAATATTCCCTCCTATCTATTGTGTCCTGGGATAATAAAATAATAATAATAATACGATAGATGATAATTAATAATAAATAAATAATGGATACCAATATAGCAAACATCATTAATATATTAAAACTATTGTCACTGAGACTCCTTTGTATGCTGCTTATATTTATTCACCAAGTAAATCCATTTCTTGGTAGAATTTCTCCTCATCTCAGTAGTCTCTTGGTTGGGAACTTCTACTTCTATGATTATTTTAGTAATGAGGTTTCAACAGGTAATTGGCACTTTTAATCTCTGTTGGGACTATTTCTCCATTCCTTACCCATACAAAACATCTAGTCACTACTTAATTCTGCACTTCAGATTTCTCTCAACCCCACTTTATATTCACTGTCTCGTTCCTCATCTGTTTAGCTAATCTCCAACTCTGCATCTATTACCTCTAATGCCTACTGAGAGACCTTTCCAGTCTCAGAGCTTGTATGACTTCAGATTAGTCTCGGCTCAGCAGCCAGATTTATAACAAAGGTTCTTTTCGTCTTTCCTTCTGAACAAAGTTTTAATCATTATACTTGACTCTAGTATCACTTTGATAATTCTGCTAAGTGTATCAATGGACCTAGTTATGACTTTTTGCACTACTGAAAAGAATCATAAGATTCCTAAAAGTATACTCACATAAGGTTTTCATAAAAACAAAGCTGATGAGCAGCAGGAGAATTTTCAAGGGAGTCCAACCCCTCCAGCTACATCTTTCAAATTTCATTCTTAGTCGCACAGAATATGTTTTGTCACTGGATGATGAACTGCCAAGGCAAGCAGAAACGCCTTACTCTCAGGTTCATTAACACCTCCCTGGACTTCTGGCCAACTCTACAGCCAGGCTAAGTAACAGAAAAATTACAACTATGAAACAGAAAGTCAGCATGAACCATCAATCTGTGCATTAGAACACAGCTGGTTGGCTGCCTTCTTGATACTTTTCAGAGTCCAGCATGGAAATATGTCAATAGTTAGATAGTAAATTTCAATCTAGTATGGCCAATGGTTACCATTATGGCTTCAGGCATCTTCTAGAGATAAACACAGGCTAGAAATGGACTGAGATGAACAATGGCAAATTTTCCAAATGTGCTGTGGATAAATTTCCTCATATGTATACAATAATAAAAATAATAGCTAAAATAACATGCTCATATTATGCTAAATGAAACAAAGCATGCAAATTGCTAAGTATTGTGCCTAGCAAATAGGAACAAAATTTTAAAATGTAAAGCAATGACTCAGGGAGCAGATGTGGTACAATGGTTAAGATACTGTTCGGCACATGCACATCCTGTATCAGAGTACCTGGGGTTGAGTCCTGCTCCACTTCAGATCCAGCTTCCTGAAGCAGGCGAGGGTTCCTGTATGTGGGACCCTGAGATTCATGGGGAGACCTGGGTGGAGTTCCTGGCTCCTGGCTTCAGCCTGGTTCAGTCTTCATTTTCTGTAGGTATTTGGGGAGTGGTGAACCAGCAGATGAAAGATTCTCTCTCTCTCTCTCTCCCTCTCTCTCTGTTTCTCTTTCTGCCTTTCAAATAAATGAAAACAGATCAACAACAAATTTTAAAAAAATAAAATATAAAGGTTCTAATAATAGTGTGTACTTGCCATGATTTAATCACGCTCTTAGGCTGGTGATATCATACTCACACCTTAATTTGGCACAATGATTCATCGAAGTTCCTAAGGGAAATCAATCTGTGAGTAGAATCAGGAAGAGGTATATAAGAAAGCCAAAAATAGGTTTGCCTACCTGTTTCCTCCAATGAATTCCTTTTTATTTCTTTGTGTCTCCTAATTTTGATGTTATTCATCTGCTAAATTTAATTTTCTCCATAGAGCTATCTGTGGAGGAAAAAAAGATATATGGGGTGGATATATGGGTATTTCTGTCACAACAAGAAATTTAGAAAAAATAGAGTCATTGGATGATTTCAGCAGGGAATTGGCTCCAGAACCCCTCATTATGGTATCAAAATTTGTGGATACCTAAGTCCCTTATATAATGTGGTGCTGTGTTTGCATATAGCCCACACACATCCTTCCACATATTTTAAATCATCTCTATATTACTTACAATATCTAAAATTCAATGCAAATGCTGTGTAAGTAGTTCTTATATGGTATTGTTGAATAGTGACAGGAAAACATCTATACATCTATCCATGTTCAGTAGAATATTCTTATCTGTGGTTGGCTCAGTTGGTGGGTCCTAAACCCATGCCTCTAGAGGGCCAATTGTAAAGTGACTCTTATTAGAAAACAAGAGATATTATCCAAGGCCTGCTTTCAAAGGCAATCAAATATGGCCTTGAATGAAGTACATTGGCAATGATAATTTCTAGAACCCATATCAATCATTTGTTTGTCAGTCATGATTTTGTTGACTTACTGCCATAGACAGTTAACTAGTATTGGTCATAGGATAAGGCATGTCTCATTGAATGTCCCCTCTCCTCTTCTCCCATTGATCCATTTATGGAATCATAGTCCTCCCTGACTCATGTATACCAACATATAAAGGGAATTCACGTGAACAGAGTGGCTTGACGGTTTTGTGGGCCAACCCCTCCTGGTAAAATAGGAGAAAATATTCCTTCCTTCGACTCCCAACACTCACATGTGCCAAGAACCAGAGACCAAATGAACATAGGCAATATGATCAAGTAAAACCTGGACAGTATCCAAAATCTTAGTTATTCTCAAAAAGTTACTCCTATGAACCCCTTTTCTCAAATGAAACTGACATGCAATTTCAACAAGTAAAACGGATACAAATGACAATATTCTTCTTATCTCAGGAGTAAAAGTCCTTGGGTACTAACAGTTCAAAGCCCAATCTGCTTAGTGTATATTTAAAAAAAAAAAAAAAACATCAGAACTACAGCTACTCTGTACATCAGCTTCTCATTGAAAGGAGGTAACAGCATATTATCTTAGGACTTGCTCTAGCTCAGAGAACTAGAAGGAACCTTAGAAGTCACATTCTGGGTTTATAAATCCATCCTTTGAAGTGTCACATGATATAAACACATTGCACTGTGACATGGTAGGAAAGAGAGGGAGCTGGATCTCTACCAGAGAATAGACCCTGATGGAAACCATAACAATTCACTACACACAAACAGAACAAAACATCTGTGACCCTGGTCTCATTGCCAGTTTAAACCCTTGATGGAGCTGAAGCCCTTCATTTTGTAGATGAGGAAATAGAAATTTACAAAGCGTAACTGAGATGATTGAAGTCTCCCATTTCTGGAGCCATGTCCTCCGCCTTCATCTCATGAGTAGAGAAAGGAATCTCAAACAATTGGTGAAGGGAAAACATTTGAAAAGAAATTTCTATTTTTTGGAAAATATTATGTTTTTACACTATTGCAGACTTAGATTATGACATAGAAGAAATAAATGGTTTCCTTCAATAACTTCAATAATTTAAGAAAGTTTGAGCCAATGCACATAGAATCAGTCAGTCACATTGTTTTGGGAGTCCCTGAATGTCTGTTCTTCGCTCATTTACATCCTTAGAGCTATCAAAGGATGGTACTGGGACTGACACTAGTCCCCTTGCCACACTTTTAAGTAGCATTACTACTAAGGATTTTGTGGGAACCACAGGTTTGATTTAGAATTCATAAGCATGTCTTTGTGTATGCATATCTAGGAGAACACACACAATCGAGCATGTCCTTTAAAGAGCAATCACATCAGACTTTCTTTCTTTTTTTTTTTTTTTGACAGGCAGAATGGACAGTGAGAGAGAGAGACAGAGAGAGAGGTCTTCCTTTGCCGTTGGTTCATCCTCCAATGGCTGCTGCGGCCAGCGCACCGCACTGATCCGAAGGCAGGAGCCAGGTGCTTTTCCTGATCTCCCATGGGGTGCAGGGCCCAAGCACTTGGGCCATCCTCCACTGCACTCCTGGGACACAGCAGAGAGCTGGACTCGATGAGGAGCAACTGGGACAGAATCCGGCACCCCAACCGTGACTAAAACCCGGTGTTCTGGCACTGCAAGGCAGAGGATTAGCCTAGTGAGCCACGGTGCCGGCCCAGATTTTAATTTTCTTCTGGAATATCTTTGGTGGTACTAAGCATTCCTTATAAATGTAGTTTGTAAGAATGGCAGCCATATGCTGCTATTTTAAAAAATACATATAAATAGCCAACAAGTAGAAGGTAGGCTGTAATAGATCCTTTTGCTTAGAAAAAGAAGTCATAAATTACAATGCTGCAACATTTAATTAGTGCTTCATTCCTGCGTTCTCACTTTGTTATATATAGAAACAACTTCAACTGGGCCAAAGGTGCTTACTTAATTAGTTGGTATACAGACAGAGTAGAATAATAACTCAGTGAGATTTTCAAAAATGCCAGGTAACACAGTAACACTTAGTTTTTTAATTGCAAAAAGTTATTAGTCCCTGTCTACATTCATAGTTAATTTGGGAGAATTCTTCATAGCTAACCAGTAATGACTAAGTGAAGCAAAATAAAACTCAAATCCTCAAGGTTTCGTCACTTCAAATTAGTCACTTTAAACTTTAGTTTTTATATTTAATGAATTGTTGACTCATGAAATGGCCTGGATTTTTTTTTTTAAATAATGACTCTTAGAAAAGAAGAGAAAGCATTCTGGCATTTGCTCTGTATTTTTCTATATGAATAAGGGCACCTTAACTGGACTTTTTGTGAAGCAATGTTGGGGAAATCAGGTCTCCGAGACACTTTAGGCTCTTCCTCTTTTCCAGAACTGAGTTCCGTTCAGGCGGACCTAGGAATGCCCCTCCTCCCAAATGAATCATCATCTTCCTTCTCACCCCGTCAGGCACTTCAAAAAGTTTGATTGTGTAAGAAAGTAGATTTGAGGTCAAATAGCATCCATTGGAATTTCTTAACACAGTTACAAAATGTTGTCTCAAATCTTTCAGGAAGAGAAGTGTTTTAGATACTTTTCTAAAGCCAATGGCTATAACACGTGCTGAGGTCCTACTCCAAACATCACAGTCACTACCCCTAGACCTTAAACACTGTAAAGAGGGGCTATGCTATTGTTGGTGCCGCCTGCCTCTTCAGAAACATGCAGTCATGCTGTGGAAGACTTGGAAGTTCTAGGTTCACTAAGTACGCCATAAAACTGACGTGAACAAAACCGCCAGTATATTGTGAGTCCCATATCTATAAGGATATAGAAATCTGGGACTAATTCCATTGCTCTAAGTGTTCTATATAAGGTGCAATATCTCTTCTAGGTCATCTCTACTTGGGTGCCTCATCATTTATCCCAAGTCAGGACACCCAAACCTGACACCAAAAGCAATTATTTCCCTCCAAACTCTGAATTAGGGCTTCTGTTAGTATATCTATATCTATATATATATATATATACACATATATATATATACATATATATACACACATATATACACACACATATATATACACATATACATATATATACATATATATACACACACACCTGGGATCTATATATACATATATATATATACATATATATACACACACACCTGGGATCTTACATAAGCAAATTATTTATTTATGTTTTTTCATTTAATTATTTGAGAAGTAGCGAGAGAGACAGAGATCGCACTAGTTTGTTCAGTCCCCAAATATTGGCAAGGCCAGAAACTGGGCTATGCCATAGCTGGGAGCTTGAAACTCAATCTAGATCTCCCACAGGTGGCAAGGACCCAAGTACTTGAGCCATCACCTGCTGCTTCCCAGGGTCTGCATTAGAAGGAACCTGGAAATGAGAGGCAAACCAGGACTCAAATTCAGGCACTCTGGTATGAAAATCCTTCTCTCTAGCCTACAGCAGAGCACATTTGGGTTAACAGAATGCAGGGAGTGCTAGAGTAGGCAACTCCTCACTTGTGTGGAATAATTGTGAGCTGAAATTGGTGCACCTGGAACAGGAAGAGTTCCCTTCATATATATTTTCTGACCATGACTCCATCATACCCAAATATGTTCATAAGAAATGTGAACCTCTGTCCTCCATTTCTGCCTTTACACTTTCAGAAACAGCTTCTTGTTCTTTAGTTTTCTTAGGGATATGAGTTTGGCAGTGAATACTTGGGGTCTCCCAAGTCCAGCAGACAGATCCAGGGCATTGAATGGTTTACTCAAAGTTCCTCTCATCTTTCTCAATGTACCCTTGATTTCCAAGCATGCATATTGACAAGGATTCCACTGAGCTACAGGACCTCTGACAACATAGAACTGTAGTTGAGGGCTCAATGAATATGGGCCAAGACCTCAATTTGAGACTCTATTCCATTTTTTATGAGCTAAGAGAACTTCAGCAAGTTTTTTAACCTAAGCCCTTGGGGTTCTTTTCATGGGTAAAATCTAATAATTATGGGATTTATTTTATACCAATGGTGAAAAAGAATAAATGATGTAGCTAAGGTGACAAAATTAACACAGGACTTAGCAAATATCATTATAATAATTGTAACTGTCAATGAAAATCATTAAGCTATTATTCTCAGGTGCTTAGTATCAGGAACCTAGGCTGAGTGTTTAGAATTAAATTAAGATGCTAATGAAGTTTTTGGTTAGCTGATAGCTTCAGGGAGCTGCCAACAGCTGATGAGGTGAAATGCAGAGAATAAACAAACAGGAATCTGGGAACCCTGTGTTCCATTACCCACTTCTTTTTTGACAAATATTCACGTTTATAAATCTTTCCTGATGTGAGGAGGGAATAAAATGACTTCCCTTAAGATTTGTTTCTATAAGAGATAAGAAATGGACATTTTCAAAGCATAAAAATAGATGTCTTCTAAATATTTCTTATAAGTCTGTCACTGTAGCAGCCCAATTTAAAAGTATGGGTCCAAGATAATATCACCAAAATGGTGAATTTTCTTTGATCATTGGCAATGTTTTCCTTCAAAGCCCATAAAGACCTAGATCTACAAGAGTATAATTCTTTATGATAAATTACTATAGAGCTTTGTTAGAGAGTATTCAAAATTCATCTTTGATATTAGACCAGATGACCTCCAGTTGAGAATATTTTAATACAGCAACACATTTCAGAAAATTGGAATATATTAGATATGGTTTCTAAGGTAGATGTTGTGTCATTGAATCTAAGAGTTATGGAGCAGGGGGCAGACATGTTCTTTACAACAACTTCTAGTATTAGTGACTTTTGAGTCTATAAAACAAAAAATGAATTTCCCATAACATATAATCCCCATTAAAAACTAAAATTGGGCTGTACTATTGTATTACAGTCTGCTTCAATGTTTGCCTTAATTTAAAAAAGATCTTTCAGCTTAAGATTAATTTTGATTTTGAAACAACCTAATATCTGACAACCCCTAAACTTCTACACTAAAGAAATTTATGCAATGGAGAATCTAATGAGAAATGATGTAATTAAGACATGGAATGTTTCCAATCTTTCTTCTACCATGTGATACCATCTCTGTGTCTTCTGAAGCAAAATGGAAAGCTATGAAATGATCCTGATAATGGTAGTGGTAACGGTTTAACAAATGGATTTCTTTGACTCAACTGAAAGCAAAAAAGACTCCCTGAAACCCACATTCTGCAAATCCCTAAATATCCTTTTTGTCAAATCTTCTACCAAAAGTTAAACATATTTATGGCTATCTTTGAGCTATAATACCCACATGCTTCTCTCTCTTTTTTTAGTTATTTTAAATGCAGAATTACATACTGAGAGAGGGAGAGGGAGAGAGAGAGATCTTCTACCTGTTGTTTCACTCTGGCTGTATCTGCTGGTGATGGGCCAGGCTGAAACCAGGAGCCAGAAGCTTCGTGTGGGTTTCCCTCTTTGGATTCAGTTACCCAATCTCTTGGGCTATCCTCTGTTGCTTTCCTAGGCACATTAGCAGGGAGCCTAGATAGAAGGTAGAACAACTGGGACTCAAACCAGTGCCCATATGAGATGCTGGTGTTGCAGGTGGTAGAGTACCCTACATGTCATAATGCAAGCCCCATTCTCTGCTGTCTTGTATGATTCACCACAATGCCAATTTGCTGGAAAGTTTGAAGAATTGACAGGGTTCAGAGTGAGTTATTCCTGTAGGGTCAGAGTGCAAGAAAAAAGAGAGAAAAGAGAGAGATTTATGTTTTCATGAAAACATCTAATAAGCTGTAAAGAACTCAAAGGTGTGTTAACCTAAAGCCTCGTATTTTCCTTCATCAACTCTAACTGTAAAATCTTCCATTCAATTTCAAAAGGATTATAAACCTAAAACTTTAGAATTAGAATGATCTAGGATTACTTGGAGATCCAGCTGCTTTCAGCTAGTTAGGAACATATAGTTAGCTTGCAGCCAGATGGTGTGAGAGAAAGGAATTTGTCATCAGCTCCATCAGTGTAGGCATAGCATCTGCAATCAAAAGGATGTAACTCTAAGTTAAAGGAGATCAAGCTATGAATGAAGAATACACATTTACTTACAGAGTAAAGATTAGAGTCGAATTTTGGCAAACTGGAATTTATCTGGTTACACATAGCTGTCTGGAGATGGAGAGGTGAGAATGACCCATGACAACTGATGGCAACTGAACAAGAAAATGGGATGGCTTAGCTTAGTGAGGAAGAGATCTGGGAAGATTCTAGTCTTATTATTTAGTATGTGGTAAAAAAAAAAAAACTGGAATTGCCCAAAAAACTCCCAAAAGACAGAGTAGAGCCAATGGAAGTTGTTAACCAGTTAATGTGAGGTTAATTATCTCTCTCCATTAATGGTACTCTGGTTAATTGGTACTATAACAAAATGATTTATTGATGGATGAGTCCTGAATTCGCCTGCAAGCACTTTGGGTGGTGTGATGGTGGTTTAAGTACTCTGTGTGCCTTTAGCCTCATTATCATCAATAAATCAAGCAGATCTGCACTAAATGTCAATGGGGGGCAATATTAGTTATTACAGCAGGACAACGGGTGTCAGTGTGACTGTTCTGGACTGCTGCTTTTCTGTGAGGCTGTTGTCAGGGAGTTCCTTTTCACAGATCTTCCTTATCTACCGAAGAAAAGGTCAAAAAATGTGATCAGCTCTCCGCAGAAGTAAGGGAGTGAGAAAGAAAAGCCCAAACATATTTGTAAATAGAAATGTTTGCTTTTATCAACCTATCAAACTGTTCTTGCTATATGAATACTGCCAACCCCCACACATCTTCCTTTCCCTTAATGTTCAGGGATGGTTGTCTGAGCTCTTGATGTGCAGATCCTGCTTCCTGGTCCTGCCCTCTTCCTAGTAGTGTTGCAGCCATATCTACTTTCTCTTTATTCCAAAACACCTCATATCCAAGTCATCATTATTATAATTTAATTTGTTAAATCAATTATGAACTGGAAGCAAATGTATTTTTCTAAAAATTGACAAATACCTCTATTAACTGTACAAAGGATTCTTGCATCTGAAAATGGTGTTTCCTCTTACCCTGACACAATTCTGATGGTTTATAGTTCAGCGTGCTCCATCTGCAGCAAAATGCTCCATCTGCAACAAAATGGAAAACCTGCCCACTCATCGGGAGAGAAAAGTTAGTGGTGGTGGTTAGCACCAGAATCAAGCTGGTGGATTGTCAGGCTCAAAGGTATTGACCAGGGGATTGTTGGAACTCTGCTCTAGGAAAGCGTTGTGGGACACAGTCCTAGAGAAGCCAGATGACTGAGTACAGAACTGAGGTAGGAAGGAGTCACAGAACTCAGCGCTAGAGTTGGGATACTACAAGTGCAGTCACCAGAAAACAAAATAAAACCAGAATAGTACAAAGTCAGAGCTACCCAGATAAGAAAACAAACACAGTGCTGACACGGAGCTCTTGTCCTAGGAATGCGTATGTCCTCATACCCTGTGGTTAGCACTGGTTCCCAGGTCTGGAGCAGGGACCCGCAGTGAGTTTGGGATTTCACTGGCAACAGATTCTGGGATAAACAAAAGTTGAAGAAGGAGGGTGGTGGCTCACTGTGGGGCATTGACTCATTTGTGTCAGGCTTCCTGATTCCTGGAGTCCAGGAAGCCACTTTAGAAGATTGGAGTTGCTCCTTCCTCCCTCCCTCCCTCCCCCCCTCCCTCCCTCCCTCCTTCCTTCCTTCTTTCCTTCCTTCCTTCTTCCCTCCCACCTTTCCTCTATTCCTCGATTCCTCTCTCCCTATTTTCCTTCCTTCCTCCTCTCTCCCTTCCTCTCTATTTTAAGCTATTTTAAAATTTTAAAAGTTCAATTGACAAACATTGTATTGTATCAGGATTTGTGTACCAAGACAAGACACCAAGGCCTTTTAAAAGGAAGTAGTCTTTTATTACACCAGAATAAGGCCCAGGTGGAATTTCTTCTACAAGATCCTGAACCCAGAACAAAGTGTATTTCCTTAGATATGGCTTTAGCTTCTTTGTTTCCCTTATATGGTTACCTGCATATATTTGATTAGATATTCTCATGTTACATGGAGGCCACAGCATTGATGTGATATTGTTCATGAGAGCTTAGTTACTGAAGATGTGCTTTGTTTTACTCACATACGGAGCCATCTGCTGTCTGGCAAGAATCATTGCTCTGTGCTAACTAGCAGAACCAGAAATGGTTAATATGAGCAGAGAGACTACAGTTGAAGCACTCATGGGTAAGCAGATAACAACTACATTTCATTCCCAGGACAGATGCCTCCCTTTTTCTGCTTCTGACCTTGGGAAGGCCTCTACCACAGCTTTAATCATGTCAGAAACAAGCTTAATTCAAAGACAAAGGCCTCTGCCACATTCCCTGCTTGGATGCTCAGAATCATTTTGGGTCAGACAGCATCATCCTTGCTTTAAGCACTTGTATTTTCACAGCATTATGATACGTGTGCAGCTGTTTTGTTTTTCTCCCACCAGGGTCTTTATGAAGCTATAATAGTGTCCTCATAGACAAGGGCACAAGAGAAGGAGAAGTCAGAGAAGCTCCTAACATAATCACAGCACCTATCAAAGATTTGAATCCACTAAAAGTTAAAAACCGTCCTACAAACAAGTCTCTGGAGTTTTAATATTTCTAGGTCTGGACCAGAACAGGGGTGACCTTTTTTTATTTGATTAGTAATTTTCTTATGACCTTGTCTTCGTCATCTCTTTGCATACAACAGTTTCTTAGATTAAAAGTGTAAAACTAATTTGAGAGGCAAAAGAGAAAGGATCAGGCCATTTATTTGATCAGGCAGCTCATTCCTCAAGCTTCCACCGTGAGTAAACCGGTCATCTCCTGCAGTGACTGACGCAAGGCTGTTGTCCTCCGGATTCTGTAGCAACCATCTCTGGTGATCTCTGGTGGATCACTTGTTTCAGATGGTCAGCTTGTACAGTGTTGCTGGATCTGAGTTGTACTCCCAGGGAGTTATCTTGTTGACCTTGACCACAATACGGTTGTATGAAGCAACAGTCTCTTATCTGTAAGAACTTATTTTATCTGTTTGAAGGCCTTTTCCCCACTTTTGTGGCTTTGTAACTCTGGAGGAAACAGATCTAACCAAGTGAAAACAACTTGATGTAAAACAAAAAGACTGAATCATTATTAGAGTACTTACCAAATGTTATCTAAACCAGGAGGAAGTTTTCTGATTGAGGGAGGCATGTAGGCCTGGCCAGGTACATGTGAGGCCCAAACCTATCTCTTTACATGGGATGCTGAAAAATACATCATAAGGAAGGTGTGAACCTCTTTAGGGAAGACACCCTGTGGCTCTCAATACCTAGCCTGCCTGGAGAAGAGCTGGCTTGAACAGGAGGATAGTCTAGACCAGGTGGCATATTTAAAAGGAAGAGTACCGCCCTGCTTGTACTGACCCTATGCCTTCTCCATGACAATGGTGGTGCCTGGGCAGCTGGGCAGAGTGAGGACTTTTTCAGCTTGGAGCCAGCAGGGTCTGTGGTTCTAATCTGGGAGCCCTTTGGCCCCTGTGGCAATTCCACTTACCAGACTCTTTATAGGATTTTGTAGAGGCTGGCTTTTTCAGGACAGCTATTTGCTGTCTCCTGGCTTTCCATATCAAAATCTGATACAGTTTGGGGTAGACTGGCCTCATTGGGTCTATTTGGTGGCAGAACACTGTGTAAAATAGCTATTTGTTGGTGCACATGCTTTACATTGCTCCTTCTGCCTAACTCACTTTTTTTCTTGATCTCTATGAAAGTAGACCACAGAGGCAACCTCTAGGAGGTCAGTCAATGGGGTGTTCAGTTCTACCCTTAATCTTTGACGGCCTGAGCTAGAAGTCTGTAGTCACAGGTATTTTTAGGTAGAGTTTTTTGTGAGACAACACAATGCCCATAAGGAGGCCTATGACTTTTATATAAAATCAAAACATGAGGTTCATTTTACTTAAATTGTCTATAAATTTTGTCATTAATTTGCCAAAGTATAGCTTTAAATTGGACTTTAGAGGGAACAATGAGCACTCAATTATATCTTTACCCATATTAGTTTTAGATCAGTATTATACCTTTATGATTGCAAAAACCTAACACAAATGCAGCTTGATTGACCAGCAAACACAAACATCTCATTGTTATGCCTGATTCAGTCATCCCCAAAGACCACTAAGGAGCTGATACCACTGTAAAGCACACGAGAATTTTATTGCAGGTCCAGGCCTGGACTCTCAATTAACACAGATGCAGCGGGTCTGAATTGAGAGCCCCAACCCTTCAGTTAACACGGTTTTTATAGGGTTTTCAGAGACATTCTATACATCGTGGTACCATTTAGCAAATCATCTCATCCCGCGGGAAATTCAAAGGACATCTCCTAGAATTGATTAGTGCATCCAGTGGCGGGAAGGGACCTACTAAAGGTGGTTGGATGGCTTTGGGGTTGATGCCTTTTGAATTGATTGGCTGAAACATAGAGTCCGAGCTGATGGGGTGTACGTGCCGAACTGCAGGGTCTCAGGTAGCTATCAATCACCTTATCGGCCCTGAGAAGACACCAGGAACTCTAGGTATTTCTCTGTTATCTGTTAATTGGCTGTTGCTAGGAGAGTTTATTGCAAGGGGAGTTCATGTATTTACTTTTAGGAGCTTCTGGCTCAGAGTTCAGGGTCTGGTCAGGCCCAAGTTACAAGATGGAGGTCTAATTAAAATAGTTACACCTTGATCCAGGCTCAGGTCTTACTTCATGACTTAAAACATTACTTTTTTCTCTACCAACAGATTTAGAGCAGCCTATTTATCAGAGATTTAAGTCACATGTAACAAAAAAGTAATTTGTGTTAATTTAGCAGTCTTATATGTATGATTTATTATCCATAAGCCAATTAATCAAACTGTATTTAATGATTTTTAAAATAAAATATGCAGTCTGCACACACATATGTAAAATATACATTATAAGAGTGAACAATAAAGCAGTTTCAGTAACAGTTTCTTTTAACTGTTTTTTTAAAGGATTTTATTTGTTTGAAAGGCATAGTTACAGTCAGAGAGACACACAGAGAGAGGCATTCATCCACTGATTCACTCCTCAAATGGCTGCAACAGCCAGAGCTGGGTAAATCCAAAGCCAGGATCCAGGACCTTCGTCCAGATCTCCCACGTGGGTGTAGCACTCAAGGAGTTAGGCCATCTTCTGCTGCTTTCCCAGGCACATTATCAGGGGCTGGATTGGAAGCAGAGCAGCCAGAACTTGAACTGGTACCCATATGTGATGGTAGCATGCAGGCTGGGGTGGCAACTAACTGAGCCACAAAGCTGGCCCCTTTTAACTGTTTTTAAAATTACGATTTATTGATTAGAATAACCTTTTGTTTTTATTAACCTGGATTAACCATACTTTTTTAGTTGGAACCTATAGTTTATTGTTAAACTTTCATTTTTATCTGTTCACAGAGCTGTCCCAAAGTCCTGAATACAATAAGAATAATGGAGAGAAGTTCTTTGGGACCCAGAAGAAGAAAAATTTAAACACAGAACCAACAATATTTTAATCTGTATGAGCAATTTTGTTTTGTTTGGTTTTGTCCTGGAGGCCTGAAACCTCTTATTAAGAGAATATAATGACACAAGACACCAATTTACTACACACAGTATTTTAGAAGGCACCTGTAGGATTTTTTAAAACACTTCTCTCTTTTAGGCCTTTAGGCCATTTTATTAAGATAACCATTATGACTGGTAACACAAAAAGATATTTACACTTTTGTAACTTTGGACATTTGAATCAATACATTTTATATTAACATAACTTAAAATTTAGTACCATTTTACATCTTGACAGTATTTTTAATATAATATAAAAAGCCTAATTAATCGGTGTCTCTACAAGATGAGAGATATATCCTTAGACAGTTCCAGGGCCCAGCTGGAAATATCAAAGTCCAAAGAATTTGGAACTCTCAGTTTCTGAATGTCTGTCAAAGATATCAAAAAGGCTTAAAATATCAGATTGAAACAGGATCCTTTAACATCATGACATAATATACTTCAGATTTAATCATTGTTATAAAGTGATCACTCAAGCATTTTAAAATAAATACATATTTAAACAAATCATAATTCTTTTTTAAAACAACTATTTTCAAACAATTAAATCTGAAACAGAGAATGCAAAGATATAAATTAAAGAAAAATGGGTTGATAGCTTTTGTGTATAAATTTTTATAACCTTTTATGACTTTCTCACACTTTTTTAAACTTTTATTTAATGAATATAAATTTCCCAAGTACTTATGGATTACAATGGCTTCCCCCCCATAACTTCCCTCCCACCCACAACCCTCCCATCTCCTGCTCTCTCTCCCATTCCATTCACATCAAGATTCATTTTCAATTCTCTTTATATAACGAAGATCATTTTAGTATCTATTAACTAAAGATTTCAACAGTTTCCACCCACATAGCAACACAAAGTGAAAAATACTGTTGGAGTACTAGTTATAGCATTAAATCACAATGTACAGCACATTAAGGACAGAGATCCTACATGAGGAGTAAGTGCACAGTGACTCTTGTTCTTGACTTAACAAATTGACACTCTTGTTTATGGCATCAGTAATCTCCCTAGGCTCTAGTCACGAGTTGCCAAGGCTATGGAAGACTTTTGAGTTCACCGACTCTGATCATATTTAGACAAGGTCATAGTCAAAGTGGAGTACTCTCCTCTCTCCAGAGAAAGGTACCTCCTTCTATGATGACCTGTTCTTTCCACTGGGATCTCACTCACAGAGATCTTTCATTTAGGTCTTCTTTTTTTGACAGAGTGTCTTGGCTTTCCATGCCTGAAATACTCTCATGGGCTCTTCAGCCGGATCCAAATGCCTTAAGGGTTGATTCTGAGGCCAGAGTGCTATTTAGGACATCTGCCATTCTATGAGTCTGCTGTGTAACCTGCTTCCCATGTTGGATCATTCTCTCCCTTTTTTATTCCATCGGTTAGTATTTTCAGACACTAGTCTTGTTTATGTGATCCCTTTGACTCTTAGACCTATCAGTGTGATCAATTGTGAACAGAAATTGATCACTTGGACTAGTGAGATGGCATTGGTACATGCCACCTCGATGGGATTAAATTGGAATCCCCTGGTATGTTTCTAACTCTACCATTTGGCGCAAGTAAGCTTGAACATGTCCCAAATTGTACATCTCTTCCCTCTCATATTCTCACTCTTATATTTAACAGGGATCATTTTTTTCAGTTAAGTATCAACACTTAAGAATAATTGTGTATTAATTATAGAATTCAACCAATAGTGTTAAGTAGAACAAACAAACAAAAATGCTAGGAGGGATAACGTATTAAGTTGTTCATCAACAGTCAGGGCAAGAGCTGATCAAGTCACCATTTCTCATAGTGTCCATTTCACTTCAACAGGTTTCCTTTTTGGTTCACAGTTAGTTGTCAATGATCAGGGAGAACGTATAATATTTGTCTCTTTGGGACTGGCTTATTTCACTCAGCATAATGTTTTCCAGATTCCTACATTTTGTTGCAAATGAACGGATTTCATTGTTTTTGACTGTTGTATTGTATTCTATAGAATACGTATCCCATAATTTCTTTATCCAGTCTACTGTTGATGGGCATTTAGGTTGATTCCTGGTCTTAGCTATTGTGAATTGAGCTGCATTAAACATTAAGGTGCAGACGGCTTTTTTGTTTGCTAATTTAATTTCCTTTGGGTAAATTCCAAGGAGTGGGTTGAATGGTTGGTTATATTCAGGTTTCTGAGGAATCCCCAGACTGACTTCCATAGTGGCTTTACCAGTTTACATTCCCACTGACAGTGGATTTGTGTCCCTTTTTCTGCACATCTTCACCAGCATCTATTGTTGGTAGATTTCTGAATGTGAGCCATTCTAACAGGGGTGAGGTGAAACCTCATTGTGGTTTGAATTGCGTTTCCCTGATTGTTAGTGATCTTGAACATTTTTTCATGTGCCTGTTGGACATTTGGATTTCCTTTTTTGAAAAATGTCTATTGAGGGCCTTCGCACATCTCTTAAGTGGGTTGTTTGTTTTGTTGTGGAGTTTCTTGATCTTTTTTTAGATTCTGGTTATTAATTCTTTATCTGTAGCATAGTTTGCAAATATTTTTTCTCATTCTGTCAGTTGCCTCTTCACTCTCCTGACTGTTTCTTTTGCAGTACAGAAACTTCTCAATTGGATGCAACCCCAATAGTTTATTTTGGCTATGACTGCCTGCACCTCTAGGGTCTTTTCCAGGAAGTCTTTGCCGGTGCCAATATCTTAAAGTGTTTCTCCAATGTTCTCGGATAATTTGATGGTGTGAGGTTGTAGATTTAGGTCTTTAATCTATACTGAGTGAATTTTTGTGTAAGTGTAAGGTAGGGGTCTTTATGCTTCTGCACATGAAGATCCAGTTTTCCTAGCACAATTTATTGAATAGACTGTTCTTGCTTTTTTTTCATTTCTGTTGGCATGGAATATCTTTTTTCAGCCTTTCATTTTCAGTCTGCATGCATCTTTGTTGGAAAGATGTTTTTCTTGTAGGCAGCAAATAGATGGGATTTGTGCCATTTTCCCAAAGATATTTTCTGGTATATGCTTTAAGCTTCCTATGATCTTTTACTGGTAGGTTTTCTTCCTTTTCCTTCTTTCATACTGATGGCCATATTTCTGTGTTTCTGTGTGTAGCATATCTTTAAGCATTTTTTGCAGGGCTGGACGAATGTCGACAAATTCTTTCAATTTCTGTTTGCTGTGAAAGGTCTTTTTTTCACCTTCAATCACAAATGAGAGCTTTGCAGGATATAATATTCTGGGCTGGCAGTTTTTCTTTCTTAGTACCTGGGCTCTATCTCTCCATTCCCTCCTAGCCTGTAGGGTTTCTGATGAGAAGTCTGCCGTGAGTTTAATTGGAGATCCTCTGAGAGTAATCTGACATTTCTCTCTTGCACATTTTAGGATCTTTTCTTTCTGTTTCACTGTAGTGAGTTTAGTTACAATGTGTCGTGGTGAGGAACTCTTTTGGTCATGTTTACTAGGAGTTCTATGAGCTTCCTGTACTAGGTTGTCGCTGTCCTTCTCCAAACCCGGAAAGTTCTCTGCAAGAATCTCACTAAAAAGGCATTCTAATCCTTTCTCCCTCTCCATGGATTCAGGAACTCCCAGCACCAGAATGTTGTTTTTTTTTAATAGTATCCTGTAGATTCCTGACAATATTTTTTAGATTTCTAATTTCCTCTTCTTTTCTTTGGTTGGACTTTATACTTTCCTGTTCTCTGTCCTCTAAGTCCAATATTCTCTCTTCTTCTTCACTCTTTCTGTTTTTATGGCTGTCTAATGTGTTGTTATTTGATCTATTGTAATGTGTTGTCATTTGATCTATTGAATTCTTCATTTCATTATGGGTTCTCGTCACTATCACAGTTTCATGTTCTACTAGTTTCTGCGTTTCATTTTGATTCCTCCTTAATATTTCATTTTCGTGAGAGAGATTTTCTATCCTGTTCATTAAGGATTTCTGTAGTTCAAGAATTTGTTTTTGAGAGCTTCTTAATATTCTTATCAATTTGTTGAGATCCATTTCTTGCATTTCTTCTATCTCGTCGTCTTCATAATCTTGTCTTGGGGTATCTTTTTCATTTGGGGGTGTCATAGTGTCTTCCTTGTTCTTGTTACCTCAGTTTCCGCATTTGTTTGGCATTGTGGAGATATTCTTTGTTTTCTTCACTGTGGTGTTTTTTCTCATTATACTATGACTCTAGATTAAGTGGACTGTCTGCTTTTGCTGGATCCTTAGAGGCTGTGATGGGTGTGGCCAGAGAGCTCTGTTTGGTTTTTCAGGGTTAAGGGTGTGCCAAAGATGACTCACCCAGTTTGTTCTCTCTCTTGCTCTCTCTCTCTCTCTTTTGACTCAGAAGGGAAATAATTCCACACAGGTGAGTGGAATTGAGGGTAGTTGATGTATGAAATCTCGCCCCTGTGGGTATTAGTCTGCTCTACCCCAAGACCACACAAAGGGTCTATGCAGCTCTCCATGTGGTCTCAAATTTCTCAGAAGTCTCTCACTGGGTTGCCAAGGTTATTGAGTTTTCATACTCGGTGAGTTCTCTCACCCACTCTTAGATTTTCACAGTCTCAGTTTGTTAGCTCCACACTTTCATTAGGTTCTAACCTCCAGTTATTTCTCCCCACCAGCGTCAGTTTTTCTGCTTGGCTTATGGCGGGCGCTGCTTAAGTATGTCCAAAATGGCGCCTGCTCATTATCTTGCTCTGTTTTGTAAGGTGAGTGGAGAGAGAGGCTAGTGTCCATGCCGATTTCCCTTATTTATTTTTTTTTCTCACACTTTAAAAAGAAAGATTTATTTATTCATTTTAAAGGCAGAGTTACAGAGAGGCAGAGGCAGAGAGGGAAAGGAAGGTATTGCAACCTCTCTCTCACTCCCCAGATGGCTACAACAACCAGAGCTGAAATGATCCAAAGCCAGGAGCCACTAGGGTCTTCTGGGCCTCTGAAGTGGGTGCAGGAGCCCAAGGACTAGAGCCATCTTATACTGCTTTCTCAGGCCATAGCAGAGAGATGGATTGGAAGTGGAGCAACCAGGACTCAAATTGGTGCCTGTATGGGATGCCAGCACTGCAGGCAGAAGCTTCACCTGCTATACCACAGCGATGGCCCCTCTCACATCTTTTCTAACTTACTTAAACCTTTCTATCTTTTCCTTTCTAGTCTAGAGTAAACTAGTATTAGGACAAAGCAATTCTTACAAGCCATGTTCTTTCTTTATTATATTTTTTTAAATAAAAAAAAGCCTCTATTTTAACCTTTTTCATTAAAAAACATATTTTTATCTTTATGACCTCTGACTTCTTTTCCATCTTTTGACTTTCTTGATTTACACTGAAATAATCCTTTAAAATATCTAAATTAAGACATTATTAAATAAATGAACATACCAAGTTTCAGCCTTAGTTACTTCTAAGCAGTCTTGAATTATTTTTCTTTATAGGCAGTTTATGAAAACCTATTTGTTAACAAATCCAAAATTTTTCATAGAATATAAGGTGTTAAGAGTACTTAAGTTTACATTTAGACACATTTATCTCATTTACCATTATCCAATTTACGTTAAGCAATTACAAACAAGTTATTAAAGATGCTGATATTATATCGTACCTTGTCTGAATTAAGGTCAAAATTACATTTATATGGAATTTTATTTTATTTTTTATAAAACAACTCTAACTTGAAATAAGTGATATCAATCCAAAATCTATTAAATGGCCATTTTTTATTTAGTCTGTAGAAGACAGGCAGTGTTGCATAAAACACCACCATTTTTTTTCTTAAGGCAGTGAATTTTATATTTATAATACTCAGTTACAGCTGAACCAAATTAGCACAAGTGTCATTACCCTGTGTGAGATTGTTACAAGTATGTCTCTTTAGATTTCAGATTGAATTTGAGCCTAGCTTTTCACCTAACAATCACTTTCGGCTGACACCTAGCCAACAGTCAAATACCTGGGACCATCTTTGAAACAAATACTTGTTCAGGCAGCAGCAAGACAAGTCCCAAGGGTGACTGTAGGCCAAGGGCCTGTGTGCCACATGAGCAAGAAGACCGCTGAAGATCCTTAACTTACATTTAGGAGAATTTAAGGGTCATTGCTCCAGGCTGAGAGACAGGTGACCCTCCTCGTCCACTCAGCAAAGCAGTGAAGTTAACATACTGCAAACCAAGAGTGGAGAAAAAAGTTTAAACTAAACTGCCTCTCTCCCTCTCTCCCTCTCTCCCTCTCTCCCTCTCCCCCTCTCCCCCTCTCTCCCTCCCCCGCTCTGTCTGCCCCTCTGTCTCTGTCTCTGTCTTTTCAAAGAAATGACAACCAGAGGGGAGGGGAGTGGGGTTTAATCCTTTAGGTCCTTATACAATCACAACAGAAATTTGGTTTGATAATCTGATGATGGATATTAGGTTATAAAAAAGATATGAATTTCATATCCTGTTTATCATTTGAGAATTTCATGGCTCCCACTGGAAGTCCCAAGATTAGAGACTCAGTTGAGCTAAGGTAGTCCCTTTGACATTTTAGAAGTAAAACTACTTAATTTACACTCAGTAAACTTTTTGTCCCAGAGGCAAGGGAGAAGGGAAGAAGAAACAATGGGAACTGGACTCCTTTCCCTTATAGGCCCCAGTCTGAAAACAGACTGTGTGCTCAGCTCTCAGCTATTTGAGCTACTTACTGGCCTGCCAGGTGTGTTTTTTCCATTAAACCATGTTACCCGCTTTACCACAGTTCTCTATCTTATATCAGAATTCTTTTTTTTTTTCACAGAGACAAGAACCTAGTTTCCTTGGCCTGACAGGTGTGTTTTTCCATTTACCACTGTTTTCTGCCTTTCATCAGAACTTTTTTGCATGGAGACATAAAGCTATTTCACCATCTCTGCTGACAGTACCACATCACCAAGGCTCTCTGGGCCGGGGTTTCTAGCTCTGCGAGAACAACCTGACTCCACGTGGGAGGCCAAACCAGTCAATGAACAGAGCATCTGTGACAATTCAGCACCGAGACAGACAGGCACCCAGAAGAAGCACCCAGCAGGAAAGACTCCACTGTGCCATCACTCACCACACCAGTGATGTCAGGGCACTCCCTGGAAGTGGCTGATGGGATTTTTCTTTCCCTTTTTTTCCCACAGGTCCCATGAATGTGCAGAGCCTCCCCTGATTATGCCCTGCTCCCTGAGGGCTGTTGCCCCAGTGTGGCCCTCAGGCCACCTATCACCTGCTTGGTTCCTTGCCAAGCTCTATCCTGCCATTCAGAGTTGGGAGACCTGGGGAAAGTCACCAACCTGCCACATAATGCCTGAGAGCTTCCTATACGATTACCTGGGCAACAGCCTCCCCTTCTGCCATCCATGTCAGGTCCTCCAAACCAACTCAACCCCGGATTCTTTTTTTTAACTTCTATTTAATAAATATAAATTTCCAAAGTACAGCTTATGGATTACAATGGCTCCCTGCCCCCCACATAACTTCCCTCCCACTGGCAGCCCTCCCATCTCCCGCTCTCTCTTCCAGTCCATTCATGTTAAGATTCATTTTCAATTCTCCTTATATACAGAAGATCAGTTTAGTATATATTAACTAAAGATTTCATCAGTTTGCACTCACACAGAACATAAAGTATAAAATACTTTTTGAGTACTAGTTATAGCATTCATTCACATTGGACAACACATTAAGGACAGAGATCCCACATGAAGAGTAAGTACACAGTGACTCCTGTTGTTGACTTAACAAATTGACACTCTTGTTTATGGCCTCAGTAATCTCCCTAGGCTCTAGTCATGAGTTGCCAAGGCTATGGAAGAGTTCGCCAACTTCGATCTTATATAGATAAGGTCATATTCAAAGTAGAAGTTCTCTCCTCCCTTCAGAGAAAGGTACCTCCTTCTTTGATGGCCCATTCTTTCTACTGGGATCACACTCACAGAGATCTTTCATTTAGGTCCTTTTTTTTTCAGGCTTTCCATGCCTAAAATACTCTCATGGGCTCTTGAGCCAGATCCGAATGCCTTAAGGGCTGATTCTGAGGCCAGAGTGCTGTTTAGGACTTCTGCCCTTCTATGAGTCTGCTGTGTATCCCACTTCCCATGTTGGATTGTTCTCTCCCTTTTTAATTCTATCAGTAATAGCAGACACTAGTCTTGTTTGTGTGATCCCTTTGACTCTTAGACCTTTCAGTGTAATCAATTTTGAACTGAAATTGATCACTTGGACTAGTGAGATCGCATTGGTACATGCCACCTTGATGGGATTGAATTGGAATCCCCTGGCACATTTCTAACTCCACCATTTGGTCAACCCCAGATTCTTACCTGTTCCCATGGGTGGTGCCCCCTTGGGACTATCTCCTGTGCCCACTGGTTCTATCATGCTCCCCTGCATGCTGGGGGAGAGCCACTCCCTATGGAATAAGTGGTCCATTTGAGCCAATGTAATTCACTCGACCTCTGATGTCAGGGGCCCCGCATCTCTGGACACAAAGGAGGTGGAACACCCACTTTCTTATCCTGGACAGGCCCTCAGAAAATGTGTCAGTATTCGTGTACCAAGACAAAATATCAAGGCCTTTTAACAGGAAGTAGACTTTTACTATGCTGGCATAAACCCCAGGTGAAATTTCTTATACAAAATCCTGAACCCAGAACAAAGAGAGGTATTTCCTTATAATGGCTTTAGCTTCTTTGTTTCCCTTATATGGTTACCTGCATATATTTGATTAGATATTCTCATGTTACATGGAGGCCACAGCATTGATGTGATATTGTTCATGAGAGCTTAGTTACTGAAGATGTGCTTTGTTTTACTCACATACGGAGCCATCTGCTGTCTGGCAAGACATCATTGCTATGTGCTAACTAGCAGAACCTGAAATGGTTAATATGAGCAGAGACTACAGTTGAAGCATTCATAGGCAAGCAGGTAACTACTACATTTCCTTCCCAGGACGGATGCCTCCCTTTTTCTGCTTCTGACCTTGGGAAGGCCTCTAAAACAACTTTAATCACATCAGAACAAATTAATTCAAAGACAAAAGGCCTCTGAAACAGTATGTATTCAACATGTACAACATGGTGTTTTGATAAATGTATATATTTCATAGTGATTACCATAGTTCAATTAACACATCCATCACTTCTCATAGTGTGTTAGTTTATGTGTGTGTGTGTGTGTTTGTATGTGTGTTGAACAAACTTAAAATTTGCTTTCTTTTTAGTTGCATATAAACTACAACCTCAGATGGTGACGTTCAGCAGCACCCAGGAAGCAAGTCCTAGAGGGAGCTGTGGTCATCTTTTCCACAGAGGTATTGAACTCTGCTGTCTGCCTCAGCCTTGCCCTGATCTTTCAGCCTCTCCCAACATTTTGTATAGTCATCTCTGTCCTGCTACTTTTTGTAGCATACAAACAACATTGCTTTTTTTGCTGTTTGCTAGGCTGAACCGCCTCCACAGCAGGCTTCTGGAGACATTGTACCCTTGTTGCTACTATGCATCCATGGCACTCTGGCTGGCACAGCCATGGGACCAGAGTCTATACATTTGTTTCTCCTGCAAGGTCTTTAATTAAAACAGCCCTTTCAAACATGGGAAATATGGGAATATAGGGAGTGTCTTTCAGAAAGACCCATATTGTTATATATTAATGTTAGACGTCGCAAAGCACAACGGACACCAGAGTAAGGGAAAGGATTTATTGGGGAACACCCTACAGACCAGAGTGAAGGGGCGGTGAAGGAGAAAAGAGAAGGAGACTGTAAGAGAGACAGAGAGGAGGGAGAAGAGAGATGAGAGGAGGAGACTAGAGAGCAGAACCAAGAGAGCAGGAGAGAGCCAAGAGAGAAGAGAGCAGAGAAGAGCCAAGAAAGCACCTATTCAGGAACAGGCCCTTTTAAAACTTGCCCTGAGGGTGGGCAGGGAAGCAGGAGCAGCGAATCCCATTAGGATGGGAGTGGAGCCTGGCTCAGGTAGCTGGGCCATGTGGCCACCTGGCTACAACTGCGCCAGTTTCCTAACACATATGGATTATTTATTATACATCTATTATGTGACTTTCTCCAGATTACCTCATGGGAGTTTAACAACAACCTAGGAGATAAATATCATCATCTTTCTTCCATTGTTTAGAGTGAGAGATGTGCCACAGTCTGATTGTGGCTGAGACCACATTGGAAGCCTGTGAGGCCTATGTGGACTGCTTTTACAAACCCTTAACTTCTCCATCAGTTGGGGTATTCATTTCTTACCATAGATATACCAAACTGTGGCTTCAACACACAAAATCATTATCTTACTGTCCTACAGGTCAGAGGACTGCAATTGCTTTCATTTGATTAATATCAGCAGGGCCTTGCCCTGCACGTCCTGGGGAGATTCCAGATCCTAGTGTTTGCTGGCTTTCCTGAGCTTGTAGGGGCTGCTCGTCTGTCTCTGCCTCATTCTCAATACATCCCGCTCCTTTACTGCTGTCAAATCCTCCTCTGCTTCCTTCTTTTAAGAGCACTTTTCCCTGAGTTTGAGTCCAAGCTTGATAATTCCAGTGAACTCCTCCTTTCAAATTCTTAATTCATCATGCATTTTTCCATGTAGGATGGTATTTACAGGTCTAAGGGTTAGGATGCTGCTCTCTGCTCAGCCCAGTGCAGTGGATAAATCCACAGGCCATTTAAGTATAGGGAATTTCATTAAGAAGGTAGTCCGGTGATAAATACTTTTTGGAAAAATGGAGAAGAAAAGGGGATTAGAGGCTGCAGAAGGACTCTAGGCTCACATAAGCATAGAAGCAAGTATGGGAAGGAAAGAGATGAACTCCAAGTCAGAGACTGAGGACCAGGAGAAACCAAACTGAACAACACTTTGATCTTGGACTTCCAGCCTGCAGAACTGTGAGGAAATGTACTTTCGTTGTTCAAGGCAACCAGACAAGTAATTATGATTAAATTTTTTCTGATCTCTATCTTGCCAATTTAACTGGGATTTTGCTTGCAATTTTGTTTGCAGTTTTCTACTCATGTCCCTGGATGTCCCCACCACTTTAGCAGTAATTTCTCCATCACTGGAGTCTATACAACTCTTACCCAGTATCAAGAGACTTTAGGTGCCTCATGGACAACTGCTCATGCCAATAAGAGCATAAATGTGGGGGCCAGTGCTGTGTTGCAGAGGGTTAAAGCCCTGGCTTGAAACACTGGCATCCCTAATGGGCACCGGTTCTAGTCCCAGCTGCTCCTCTTCCAATCCAGCTCTCTGCTATGGCCTGGGAAAGCAGTGGAAGATGGCCCAAGTCCTTGGGCCCCTACACCCACATGGGAGACCTAGAAGAAGGTCCTGGCTTTGGATCAGTGCAGTTCCAGCTGTTGTGACCATCTGGGGAGTGAACCAGCAGAAGGAAGACCTCTCTCTCTGTCTCTACCTCTCCCTGTAACTCTGTCTTTCAATTAAATAAAATTAATCTTTTTAAAAAAAGAACAAAATGTGACACTTGCCTAAGTCCCCGTCCTCCTTCTTGTGTATTCTGCTCTTCTTGCTGCAGGAGCCTGAAAGAAATGTGAAGAATTTTCCCTCCCCTATCCCAACAACACATGTCATATTGTTGATCTAGAAGTAGAGGCTGCCGGGCACTAGAACTATGGCTCCTATTCAAGATGCTTTGTTTTATTTTTTTTTATTTATTTTTTTTTATTTTTTGACAGGCAGAGTGGACAGTGAGAGAGAGAGACAGAGAGAAAGGTCTTCCTTTGCCGTTGGTTCACCCTCCAATGGCTGCCACGGTCGGCGCGCTGCGGCTGGCGCACCGCACTCATCCGATGGCAGGAGCCAGGTGCTAGGTGCTTTTTTCCTGGTCTCCCATGGGGTGCAGGGCCCAAGCACCTGGGCCATCCTCCACTGCACTCCTGGGCCACAGCAGAGGGCTGGCCTGGAAGAGGGGCAACCGGGACAGAATCCGGCGCCCCAACCGGGACTAGAACCCGGTGTGCCGGCGCCGCAAGGCGGAGGATTAGCCTGTTGAGCCACGGCGCCGGCCAAGATGCTTTGTTTTAAAAGACCACTGGCTGTGAGAAAATGCAGTGGTTTATTCCAAGGAAGATATAGGTTAGCGACTGTCTTCCTAAAGACTATGAGCCTGGAAATACGAGCCTGTATCTGAGTGTGGTGAGTATGTGCTTCACCAGGAAGTGATAGGAAACCTGTCCCCAGGGTGGCTCACAGGTGAGGAGTCTATGCAACTCTTACGATTTCAGCTGGCTAGGTCTTTGCCCATACATACATCATTTAAAAGTTATTTATTGGGGTCGGCACCATGGCTCACTTGGCTAATCCTCTGCCTGTGATTCCAGCATCCCATATGGACACCGGTTCTAGTCCCAGCTGCTCCTCTTCCAGTCCAGCTCTCTGCTGTGGCCCAGGAGGGCAGTGGAGGATAGTCCAGGTGCTTGGGCCTCTGCATCCGCATGGAAGACCAGGAAGAGACACCTGGCTCCTGGCTTCGGATCGGCATAGCTCTGGCTGTAGCAGCCATTTGGGGGGTGAACCAATGGAAGGAAGACCTTTCTCTCTGTCTCTCTCTCTCATTGTCTATAACTCTACCTGTCAAATAAATAAATAAAAATTTAAAAAGTTGTTTATTTTATTTGAATTGCAGAATTAGAGAGAGAGAGAGAGAATATGAATGAGAGATCTTCCATCCACTAGTTCACTCCTCAAATGGCCCCAATGGCTGGAGCTGGGTCAGGTTGAACCCAGGAGCCAGGAGATTCATCTGGGTCTCCCACATGGGTGCAGGGGACCAAGCACTTGGGCCATCTTTCACTGCTTTCTCAGGTGCATTATCAAGGAGTTGGATTGGAAGTGGAGCAGCCGGAACTTGAACCAGCGCCCATATGGAATGCTGGCACTGTGGATGTGGCTTATCCCACTGCACCACAGCACTGGCCCCTGCCCATGCACATTATATCCTGATCATTCCTTTCAGGACTCTGAATAGTTAGTAGTTTTAGTAGTTAGCACATTAAAATTTGACAGATGATGCTATGGTAGAGGGTAAAGGAATGGGCTTCAGGGTATTTACATTTGGAAGCCAAAGTTGTGAGAAGCAAAAGACCCAGTGGTGTGGCAACCAAGGCAAACATTGATGAGTTTTCATTTCCTTAGGATCAAATCACTTGACTTTTATTGGTAGTTAATCAGATTTAGGTAACAAAACTTAAATAGGGAAAGATTTCTGGCTTGATGAGGCTAGTGTCTGCCATCACAGGGTTCAGAATCCACCTGTGCCTTTTCTTTGCCCCTTCCCTGGGCAGTTGCAACTATTTCTTCTGGTCTGCAGGCATAGGTCATCCAACTTTGGAACCTGATTTTACATGGCCTTGGTGTTAAGATCACACATGCTAAGGACCATGGATAAATCTGCTTCACTGCTAGGCTGGTTCAATCTTGGCTTCCCTTGACCCTTGACCTCAGATGCCTTCTTGTGCAGAACACAGACTTCTACTCTGAGTTGAATGACAGAGCTTCTCACTTGTACATACCAGGGTGTCGTCATACATTTTTAAAGCCATCAAACAAAGCACTAACTGTGCCACCTTTGATGCAACTATCGCAAGTTTTCTATGTTGTTCATCTCTTCCAAGACTTCAGATTTAAAAGGGAAGTAAGTGAAAAGTAGAAGAGCTAACACATATAAAGTGTTTATTGTAAAAGATGACACATATAGATGTTTAATAAAGTGCAGTTGTTATTTGTATTGTTCTTGCTACTCATTTGCCTTAGGTAGCCTGAGAGCAGATGTGACACTAAGAGTAGTTGTCTGAATCTGTCTGACTCCAAAACCCAAGCTCTTTTCAGTCACTCTAACAGAAGAGGAATTGTGGCTGCCCCTTCCCTTCAAACGAAACTGCTGCTGGTGGGTGTCTCTTTGTGAACCTGAGCCATCATTATTGATGTGATAACTGATTCCTGTTTCTGTATCCTGTGGAATAATAGAAATCTCACATGCTCAGGTTTATTTTACCACGATTATTTAGTATACCTTGTTTATTTTAGCAAAAGTTAAATATTTTGTGAAGTAACAGACTGGTGGATATTGTCTAACTCATGTCATGCGTCTCCTTTATAGAAGCAAAGGAATAAAAACAGTAATATTAAAAATGTTTCTAACTAAAGTGCCCATCAATTTGATGCTCCCAAAGAAACAATGACTGAAATATTTCGAGGAAACATAGTGAAGGTGGAAAAAAATTGTTGGGTTTAACACATTTTAGTTGCATGGGAACCTGTTAAAATCAATTCCAAATTGAGCAATAATTCTACAGTGCTTTTAAACTCTTCTGAGTGAAAAATTTACAGGACAGTCTTTCAAAAAAATAAGGTGGGAATTTTAAAAAACACATTAAACAGTCTACTAATATTTCAGTGTAGCAATTTTTCAAGGCAATTTATTCTATTCAAGATATTTCATGAAGCAGAAATGACTTTTCCACCGGTGAGGAATAAAATTTAACATCTACCAACTGATGAGTAGCTCTAAGAATCATCAGAAACAGAAATAACAATAATAATAATCATTTTTTCATGCACAAACCATTTGGAAGAAAAATATATTGTGCTTCATGCCTCTATACTTCAAATAGATGAGAGCTTACAGCTTTTTCCCTCTACCTAACATAAGTGCCCAGTGGGATGCAGAGGATGTGGGTTGCTGTCTTATGCAGTTGAGTCCTTCACTCTTTGTAACCAAATGGAGGAAGTTTTGGGCACTGCTGTACATGGAATCTCCTTTACCTCTGCAAAGGAACATAGTGTCATTATGCATCAAAAGACAGTAGCCTGACATTTTGGTAGAAACATTGTCAAAGCTTGTCAGTCTAGGGGCCAGTGTTAATTTGTGTAGCTGATAAAGCTGCTGCCTGCCTCCCATATGGGCACCAGTTTGAGTCCTGAATGCTCCACTCCTGAGCCCTGCTAATGGCCTGGGAAAATCAGTGGAAGATGGCCTATGTCCTTGGGCCCCTGCCACCCATATGGGAGATCCAGAAGTAGCTTTGGCTGCTGGTTCTGGCCTGGCCCAGCCTTGGCTGTTGCAGCCATTTACAGAGTGAACCAGTGGATGGAAGATCTCTCTCTGTCTCTCTCTATCTCTGTAACTCTGGCTTTTAAATAAATAAATAAACCTTTTTAAAAAAAAAAAAAAACTTGCCAATCTAGATGGCTCAGTAAATACACTGGGTCTAGCAAATCTACAAAGGACACTAAATTAGGAAAACACATTTCAACATGTATCTTTCTTCATGCTCCGGTTCAGCCTGAATCTTACGCTGCCCTGGCAAGCCTCGGCCTCAGAGGACAGACTTTGTAGGTGTCACTCTCTGGTCCTCACTGTCACCAGTCTCTGCCTTGTCTCTGTGTCAAGTCCTAGGGAGGAGGAAGTCTTCAGACCTCTCTTAATTTTGCATCAGCACTGGGTAATATGCCATGAGAATTTCTGACCTCCTTTATGAGAGCTGACCTTGGCTCTATCCTCTGCATAAAATGGAATCCTTTTCTGGAGTTTGGAAATGGGATCATTTTGGGGGCTATTGCAAGGTGGTGTAGAAGTGCTCTCATATTATAGTTTATGCTATTTAACATGTTTTTTAGAAACATATACCTGTGAAATCATCACTCCTATCAAGGGAGTGAACATGCCGACTCTATGGTGTCCGCTTGTAATCTTCCTCTCCTACCTACCTCCCTATCTTTTCTCAGGCAACTGAAGCTTTGCATTCTCTCAATATTGATAAGTTTGCATTTCCTAGAGTTTTTATATACATGGAATCATGTCATGGTGTGTGTGTTTGTGTGTGTGTGTGTCTGAGAGAGAGATGTTCTGGCATTTCTTATTCAGAAAAATTATTTTAAGATTTATTTGTTCATTTTTATTGTTTAGTTGTAAATCATCATTTGAATATACCACAGTTTTGTACAACCATCTATTGGTGGACATTTGGAAAGTTTCCAGTATGGGGTTACTACAAAGAAAGTTATGCTGGGTGTCTGTGTACAAGTCTTTACATAGCCACATGTTTCCTTCCTCTTTGGTAAATGTCTAGAAGAGAAATGATTGAGTCATAACAAAGGATTGTGTGACTTTTTATAAAACTCCTAAAATGTTTTCCACAGTATTGTAACGTTTTGCCTTCCCACTAGCAGTATATGGGAGTTGTATTTCTCCTACATCTTCACCAATTTTTGGTATAGAGAAAATCTCTGTGACTTTGGATTAAACAAAGACGTCTTAGATATAATACCAAAAGTGTAACACATAAGATGAGAAATCCATAAATTGAATTGCATATATTATATTTAATACTTCTCTTCAAAGAACATAGGCCAGAGAAAAGAAAGCTTCAGGCTACAAAAATAGTTGCAAAGCACATATTTGATAAGATCTTGTAGACAAAATGTACATTGACCCCTCAAAATCAAGAATAAAGAAAATGATTAAAAACAGGAGCTTGATTTCAAGACACCTTATCAAAGAAGGCATCTGAATGATCAGTAAGTACAAATTTTGCAAATTAAAACCATAATGAAGTAAAACCATCCATCTATTACAATGGCTACATGAAAACACTATATTATTATGACCTGTATTATTTGTTTTTAACTTGTAAATGTTGAGATAATTGTAGATTAACATGAAGTTAGTTGTAAATTAATAGCCTGAAACATTCCTCCACTTTCTTCCTAGGATAACATCTTGCAAAACGATAGTACAATATCACAAAGAGGGAACTGGCCTTGATACAAGCCATATAACTTATGCAGATTTCACCTAGTTTTTAGATATTTGTGCTTGTGGTTAGTTCTCTGTAGTTTCATCACATGTGTAAGATCAAGTGACCCACACAGTTAAGGGATTGACCAGCTGGATAATCAGGCTCTTTCCCATGACTCTGTCACTGCCCATCCACCTCCCCTCCCGCTCCTGGTCCCTAACCTCTGGGAACCACCCATCTGTTCTCCACTTGTAGTTATGTTATTTTTGTCTTTTTTATATTTTTAACTTCCTTCCATTCTCTTCCCAATCTCACACCACAGTTGCCACCATCCTTTGAACGCTGATTCAAAATTTTGGCAGTGCTGAAGGTGCTAACAGAGTCACAGAGAATGCTCTCGAGAATTTTTCGTTTTGCAAAATTGCCAGTGAAAGCTCAGCCATGCAGAGGAAGTGAGATCAAACTCGGCAAACCTGTTATTAACAAGAAGACTTGTTTCAAATGCACTAGTCAAAAGGCCAAACAAAATCAAACATCTAAAACTGTATCCCATTAAATCTACTTAAATGAATTAAATACAATAATTTAACAGAATTCAACAGCTACTCATACGGCTGTTCAAATAGATATAAAGGCTCCTGTGGTGCTTCCCTTCCATGCGGTGTTAGCTTTGAGGCAACTGTGTGGACAGACACTTGCTTGTGTGTCCCTTTGTGTCCAGCATTGATTCTACTCCTCTTTAAACCTATCACATCCTCTTTTGTATCATATTATTCAGATACAGTTGACTGATTATTTTTTACTGTCCCCATATGCATGTATTTAGGTCCTTGTCTATATCTTTTTTTCTTTTCTTTAAGTACTGGATCTTTACTTTAAAAACTGAAGCTTTCTGGTCGGAAAACTGGGTCACACCACATTATGTACAATTTGCTTCACTTGGGAGCACAGTCCTATCAACACTTGAAACTAGGATGTACATGTATTCATTTCATGAGAAATAAAAATATCACTTGGTAATGTGCTGTCCAGCTGACCAAAGATCAATAATGTCACAGCACCAAGTTTAACACTTATGTGTACACTTTTAAGTTAAAGTTTTATCTATAAATGAGAAAATATTACTTATAAAGAGCTAGTCTCAAAATAGTCAAGTAAACTACACACTACAGATTAATTTTCAAAGCAAATCTGAATTTCTAAGCAAATCTGAAGTTAAGCAAAATGTGATGACAATTTTCAGGATGCACAAGAACCATTGTTTGTCCCATTGTCTCCTCTGAATTGGAATGAGCCTTCCCCTTCCTTCTCATGGAGAACCTTGAAAAATTAGAAGATATTATAAAGGAGATCTGCCCAGATGACTCTTTATGCCAGCTGAGGGGATTCATTGTGATTAGTAATGTATCATTTAATTGTTTCAGAAATGTCAGCCTCATAAATGCCACCTAAGCCCAATTCCATGCAAGTACTCATCTCACCTTGCTAGCTATGAATCTAGAACTAAATATAGCAACAAGGAGAGATTTATTTTGGAATTGGGCTGGTGGATTGTGGAGTCTTGGTGAGTACAAAATCTGATGGGCGAGAGCATCAGACTGGAGACTTTGGACAGCGCTGCAGTTTGAGTCCAGAGGCCACCTGCTGGAGAACCAGCGAAGAGCTGCTGTGATGTTGCAGAAATGTCGCCTGCTGCCAGAATCTCTCTGACTCCAGGGAGGGCAGCCTGTTTTTCTATGAAGGCTTTCATTGGGTGGAAGAGGCCACCTGTATTATGAATGGCCATTTAGTCTAAAGATTTAAATGTAAATATATATTTACAGAAACATCCAGAATAATGTTTTACTAAATATCTGGCCTGGCCATGGTGACAGATGAAATTGCCATCACACTAATATTCATACCCTCCTTAATGCTTACGTCGCCTGGAATCACTGATGCAATGAAAAGGAGAAATAGAGCAGCCCAGCTTGCACATTTTTGAAAAACTTCACTGGTTTTGAACCCAACTGGCCTCATATTCTTAACCAACTATCCACCTACATCAGAGCTCCTGTCTTCTTAAACTTCATATATATATATATATATATATATATATATATATATATATATATAGTAGGTTATTGTAAATTACAGTCATTCTTTTTTTTTTTTTTGACAGGCAGAGTGGACAGTGAGAGAGAGAGACAGAAAGAAAGGTCTTACTTTTCCATTGGTTCATCCCCCCAATGGCCGCTGTGGCCGGCGCACTGTGCTGATTTGAAGCCAGGAGCCAGGTGCTTCTCCTGGTCTCCCATGTGGGTGCAGGGCCCAAGCACTTGGGCCATCCTCCACTGTACTCTCAGGCCACAGCAGAGAGCTGGACTGGAAGAGGAGCAACCTGGATAGAATCTGGCGCTCCGACTGGGACTAGAACCCGGGGTGCCGGCGTTGCAGGCAGAGGATTAGCCTATTGAGCCAAGGCACCAGCCCAGTCATTCTTTTAAAATGTAAATTGGATCATATCACATCTTTGCTTATAACACTCTAGTAATGTCCCTGTATTAAAAATAAAATGTGAAGTTGGGTTTTCAAAGTCTACAAGAGTAAACCTTTGCTTATTTCTCATTAACTCAAGGTCTCAGTTAGAATCCTTCAATATGCCAGGTGCTTGCTCACTTAGGCACTTTGCACCAGCTTTTCCTTGTACCTTGTCATCTCTCCCCCTTGGCATAATGGACTCTTTCTTGTTTTTCAGATCTCAGCTTAAATTTTACCTCTTTGAATAACAACTTTACCTGACTGCTCAACCTCAAGTTGGCTTCCAGCCATTCCCTTCGATGTGTCTTCTGCAATTGAGTATTGGTAAGCAGTGCTGGATCTAATTGTATCTGAACCTCAGGTGAAAAGAGAAATCAGTATTGCTGATTCTGTCTTCATTAAAAATCTTGATATTTTGCTCATCATGTGATTATATTACTTAATGTCGTTCACCATGTACTTAATGTTGATTACTTCTCAATGTGGTAGTAACATGCTGTTTAATTACTGAGTTTCTTGGTGTCTACTTGAATTTTGTGTCCCCAGTGACATACTTAGCTCTTCCCTGTCCTAACTCTATTGGTGTCCCAGGCTGCTCTTTACTATTGAGCCACTCCAATGGCTTCCACTTTAACCCTTCCCCACCACCTAGCCTATAAAATTTTGAAAATATGTGGACATCACTGAGGAATCTCACAAGGTCATTGGGTTGATGATTCATGACATAAAACTGTAAAGATTAGTATGTGTGGCAAGCATAGGGAGGATAGTATGGGAGTGCTAGGTGGAGTTATTAAAGGCAGTTTGGGGGTGGGAGGTGCGGAAGGGAAATAACTCACAATCTGGTGGGGTTTCCACAGTCATAATAAAGTACAAGTATTGGGTCATTCAGGTAGTCACGCTGCTCTGTCAATCTCTTAGGGAGTAGAGATCTTCTGAGATTTTTTGAGGGGCCCCACATGACCCGTGAATAGCCACCCAGGTTGGTCAAGTTCATGATAACTATACATTGCAATGTATAATTTATTCAGAGGAGACAATGAATCATGGCATGATCAATGTGTAGGGCTCAAAGTGAGAGCAATCTCTTTAAGAATCCTCTGATCGGCTATTTAAACATCAAGAGTGCACTGTAAAGCTCTTGGTATTTAGTTGTATTATTATGTTTCCATTCTTAAAGACCAGGATCACCCGTATTGCCTGTTCTTGAGCAGGTCATTTCCTTTACCCCATCCTTCATATTCCTCTGCTATAACCTCAAAGATGGCTTTTAGTCTCTAGGTATCTCAACAGTAAGAAAGCTGAAATTTTACTGTGTATGTAAGAAATTAAAAGTTCTGAGGGAAACTTGGCCACACGGATAACAAGAGTGGAAAGGGAAATAGTATTTTAAGGTGGCTCAATAACACTGCCTTCGGATGAAACACCTTCTGCCCTTAAAGCGATGCCATCCTTCGGAAGGAGGAAGGGCTGAGGGCAAGTGATGTTTACATAACTTAGTATCAGGAATTGCAATCCAAGGGAGGATTGTCATTTGTTTTTAGACTTGACTTAAAGTGGAGAAATAGAAAGAGTGAGAAAAAATAAAACAAGCACAGATGGGGGAAAAACAGAAAGCATTTTTTAGTAGTGAAATGTTTTAGATGGACACATGTTAAGTCAGAATACTGAGTGCTAAGTATGGATCACAGGAAGAATCCCAGGGGCCAGTCTGCATATTCAAGTCAGCCAAAACCAAATAAGATGAAGCAGAAGTTGTAGAACTGTGGAGACGTCTTCTTTAGCTTGAATGAAATGAGACTCAGGAAGCCAGGAATGAATTACTTAGGTGAAGTTTTCAGTCTCAACTGAGAGAACCAATACTACCTGGGTTTTGCTTGGTCACAGGACTACACCCTGTGGTGGGTCATAGTGCTATACAGAGAAAATGGCACGAACATGAAGCAAGCAGGATTTGGAGGCTGGATCCTACATGAGTTATTGGGTTCCGCCTTAGGGGAAGCTCCAGGGTAGTTTAGAAGTTTGAGTCTCAGAAAAAAAAGCATTCAGGAAACTCAGGAACACACACTGATATCTCTGGTTTGCTGTGAGTATGCTCATTCCAGAAGTGTTTTAGGATCAGTTTGCCTATTTTTTTCTCAAACCAACTCTGGACAGGTCAGTGTGGCCACCTGTCTAACACATGAACACAAGTAGGTAGAAGGTCTCATAGGTGAACTTGTTCTTCCTTGGATCAGTTTGCCCTTCCCTTTCTGTAATGAGTACAGAGCTGGGAAGACATGTACATAATTGGATCTCAGAAACTATTACACATACACTTACCTCTGCACAGGGGGCAGTTTTCATCAACTGCATAGCAGTGTAGTGCACTTTCCTCTTGTGAATGTTTTTATTGCTTTTCTCATGTGAATGGAATAACTAACATCGAGGTCTTCATCTTTAATATATTTACTACGAGGCATAGAAACGTATTGTCACATAATAAGAACTCAAGAATATTTATGTGTACATTTATTGCAGATAACACCATCTAACATTAATAGAAGTGCTTATTATGTGTCAGGAATTGATTTAAGTTCCTGAAATAGATGGGTATGATTTGCTCACAGATGTTCAGTTCTTGCCCACTCTTGTTGTGTTTCCTGGTAGGCAGAGTACATATAACTACCCATCTAGTTGGTTTTTGCATTTATGAGTTGTTTTGGACAATGTAATATGAATAGGGATAAATATACTTTGCCAAGGTAGAAGCTTTAAAGACACGTGTATGGTTTCTCTGACCCTTTTGGGCTTTTGCCCTCAGCCACAAGAACATGGAGGCCCGGTTGTGTTGCTCTCACAGCCTAAAAAGTTGTGCTGCTGAGTCAAGTGCACTGAGACTGAGGGGATCTTTGAGGGCCCATCCAGCTCATGACCTTCACATAATGTGAGCAAGAAATAAGCATTTGTCGTTAAGTTACTAATTCTGAAGCTCATTGTCACCATAGCAAAAGTGTCAAATCCAGTATTCATGCAACTGAGGGCTCCCGATGTCCTATTTGCCATGGGTAGTACTGGTTTATACCTGTTATCCTGGTATAATCAGTAGTAGCCTCTTTTACTCCAAGCATGTCCCAGATTGGTTAGTTATGTATTCGCCCTATGTAAAAGCTGCTTGCTTTCATGTTGTTTCTGCAGTCCCTTTGCACTCCCTCGCTTGTCTTCACCACTCGCTTGACTAATCTGTCATGAAAAATGACTGGGTGTTTCAGGAGAAGTTGTCTCTCATGTGATTCACCCGCCGGTGTTGCTCACATCCTGTATGAAGAGATGCCCCTTGGTGATTCTACATGGGAATGGCGTCCGCTTTAGGTAAACTCCAAGCTTCTTGTGTATGGAGCTCCCCATGAACACGGAGTGTCTGGTTGATCCTTTTTGTGTCAGGAATCACTGTGTTCTCTTTCTTGAGTTGGCGATCAGTCCAATAAGCAGGTACCAAAATACTGAAATTCAAGGAAACATGTGTGGGAAAATGACCTAAGGGAAAGGAGATGAAGCTGATCATTAGGAAAATGCAAACTGAGCGATTACAGAACTTAATTGAACCAAACACCCGCAGAAGACAGGAGTTGGTACACAGGCTCCTTAGGTATGACTCCTTCCCACACACACTTGCCTCTGATATTTTGTCCTTTAAGTGTCTCTAATTGACTTAAACTAGAACTTCTATGACAAATTCTTAGACTCTTCAAACCACATTCGCCAAGTTAAAAGTCATCTAAATTTCGACTTTAAAAGCCAGAATCTCCTCATTTCTGTTCTGTATTGTGTCTGATTTCAGGCTACCTGTGTTTCACAAGGTGTCGTTTATTAAAGGCACTTAGACTGCAATCCATAGGCTAGTGGCTTTCAACCATTATACAGCAAAGATTTTCATGTTGATAACTATTTTTCTTCTTGGAGCAATGAGATTTCTTTTTGGGAAAATTTCTAAACCTTCTCTTGCTGTCTTATATTCATTTTCTGCAGTGCAAGTATGGACAGAACTTATATTGACCATTGATGAAGAGTAAGGAGTACTCATTAACTGACACTCGATATTTGCGAATACTGTGTTTTACTGGCCATACCACAGCTCATCTTCTTAGCAACCTTGTGACTAGGGAAGACATCACTCAATTTGATCAATAAGCAACAAGGACTCAGGGGAATCTAACCTCTTCCTCCCAGAGTCACATTGTTATTAACATGTGGCCTTCCAGAATCCAAAATCTTGGCTTTTTCCCTTGTTTCAAACATTGCTTATCCCTGTTCTACCTTACTTAGAATTACCTCAGAATTACCTCAAGGCTATTGAGTTAACATTGCTGGTTCCAACAAGGCAGTCCACAAAATGCGACTTAGAATACTATTTCTGGGGGCCTGCGCTGTGGTTCAGCAGGTTAACGCTCTGGCCTGAAGTGCCGGCATCCCATATGGGTGCCAGTTCTAGTCCCAGCTGCTCCTCTTCCAATCCAGCTCTCTGCTGTGGCCTGGGAGAGCAGTAGAAGATGTCCCAAGTCCTTGGGCCCCCTGCACCTGCGTGAGAGACCTGGAAGAAGCTCCTGGCTTCAGATAGGCGCAGCTCTGGCCTTAGCGGCCATCTGAGGAGTGAACCATCAGATGGAAGACCTCTCCCTCCCTCTCTCTATCTCTCTCTCTCCCCCTCTCCTTTCTCTGTGTAACTCTTTCAAATAAATAAATGCATATTTCAAATAAATATTTCAAATAAATAAATCAATTTCAAATAAAATAAATATATCTTTAAAAAAAGAATACTATTTCTGAAGGTGTTTTTATTTTGTGACTTTTCAAATGCTAAGATATACATGATGGAACTCATGTATGTGGCCTGCATGAAATCCCACAATACACATTAAGAAAAAGTAAAATGATTGTAGGTTATGGAAAACATATCATTCTAGTGTATTTTGGCTTCTTTCTGAATTTCTTTTCAGCTCACCATACCTCAAAGTGTTGCAGAGCCATTCCTGGCTCAGTGTTGTTTTCCTGTCTTCACACCCTTGATGCTCTCCTTATTCTTGATGTGGAGGATTATGCCTTCCCCATCTCTCCCTATTCTTATTTTTAGTGTTTCGACTGTGTATCCGATATGCTGTCTGTAAAAATCTCTTTTTAGCTTGTTTGGTCCTACAACACATATTTATACTATTATAGGCTTGTTTTCCATGTTTTAATGTAGTTTCTATATATTTCTCTTTTGTCTCTTTTTGGGTTATTTTTCTTTTTCTTGTTCTTTTTCTTTCTTTCTTTTTTGGTAGCATCTTGACATAGATTTCCAGCATTTCTTTTTGTTCAAGGTACTACTTTAGCTACTTCCCACACATTAAAAAATATTAATTTATCTGAAAGGCAGAGTTACAGAGAGAGAGAAAGAGAGAGAAAGAGAAAGAGAGGGGGAGAGAGATCTTTAACCCACTGGTTCACTCCCCAAATGGCTGCAACAGCCAGAGCTGGGTCAGGCCATAGTCAGGATCCAGGAGCTTCCTCTGAGTCTCCCACATGAGTGCAGGGGCCCAAGCACTTGGGCCATCTTCTGCTGCTTTTCCAGAAACATTAGAAGAGAGCTGATATGAAAGTGGAGCAGCTGGGACTTGAACTGACGCCCATATTGGATGCTAACACTGTAGGCAACGGCTTAACCCCCTATACCACAACACTTGCCCCTTCCCACACACTTTGACATATTATAATTTCAATAATTTTTAAATTAAATTAGAAAAAGCATTGACTTTTTGGACCAGGGTTTGAGATTTTTCCAAAATACAGAGACTTTCTGTTTTGTCTTTTTTTTTTTTTAATTGGTAGTCAGTCACTGAAATAAGAGCAGAGTGTTGCATGATTTCATTTATTTAAAATTTTTGATACTTATCTTTAAAGTCTATTATTTGGTAAATTTCAGCAAATATTATAGAAGTGCTTGGGAAAAAATATGTTTTGTGAAGTTATAGCACACAGTATTCTGATATCTATATTTAGTTAAATTTGTTAATTTTGTTATTATAATCTTATAAATACTTACTGAGAATTGTTTCTGTTTCCTCTATTGATTATCGATGTTAGGTTGAGATTTTTTCCTGTGGCTTGGATTTGCTTATTTCTCCTTCTTTGTCATTTTTGCTTTTTAGATCATACATTGAAGTTCATATGAATTAGTTATACAAATGTCAAAGATTGATTTCATCTTAATAAATTTATTCTATTACTATCACAGACTGATCTTTATCTCCACATTCATTTGGCAATTCAGAGTTAGAGAGAGAAAGAGGGAAAAAGCGAGAGATCCTCTGTCTGCTGATTCAATCCCCCAAGACGGTCCCAGTGGCCAGCACTAGGCCAGGCTGAGGCCAGGAGCCAAATGCTTCATCTAGGTCTCCCATGAGTCTGACAGGGGGCCTTCTACTTGGGCTATCCTCTGCTGCTTTCCCAGGCTATAACAGGTAGCTGGATCAGAAGTGGAGCAGTTGGGATGGGATCTGTTGCCCATATTGGGTACTGACAACACAACCTCTCATGCCACAATGCCAGCCCCTTATTCTTTTTTTTTTTTTCATTTTTTAAGATTTATTTATTTATATGAAAGTCAGGGTTACGCAGTGAGAGAAAGAGAGGCAGAGAGAGAGTGAGATAGAGAGAGAGAGAGAGAGAGAGAGAGAGAGAGAGGTCTTCCATTTGTTGATTCACTGCCCAAATGACCGCAGCAGCCAGAGCTGAGCTGGAGTTATTTGTTGAAATATATAACAGTATTTTTACACTTTGTGTTTCTGTGTGGGTGCAAATTGATGAAATCTTTACATAGTATATATTGAATCGATCTTCTGTATATAAAGATAATTGCAAATGATTAAAAAATCTTGGTGTTAAACTGGGAAAAAAAAAAAGAAATATATAACAAAACTACTGAGGCAAGGCTAGACAATCGCCCCTCCTTCCCCCGCCCAACGTCCTGCCCTCCTAATCTTCCCTCCTTCCCCTGCCCAATGTCCTGCCCTTCTAATCTCTCCTACTTCCCCTGCCCGACACTCTGCCTTTATGATATATAAGTGTGTGGTTGAAAAATAAAATTTGCAGCTTGATCAGGAAAAAAAAAAGAAAAGAAATATATAACAAATATATCCTGTGTAAACCAATTACACCAGAAAACTGGCTTTTCCATTTCCTATTTTTCCTAGTAATTGGAGCCTACCAGGTCTTTTACCCGGTACTTTATGTAGTTTCTGATGCATTATTGTGAATTTAAGTTACCCTACTGTGCTATCTAAGAAAGTGAACAATTTATTACTTCTATCTGACTGCATTTTAGTATCTCTTACCCAAAATCCCTGTATCACATCTTCCACCATAACCTATGTTGATTAATGCTTTAATGTCATATTGGCTTCTTTTTCTTTTGACTTCCTCATATGAGAGCGAACATAGGGTATTTGTCATTCTTGTTTGACTTGTTTCACTTAACATAGTTTCAGTTCCATCCATTTTGTCCCAAATGTCAGGATTTCATTGCTTGTTTTAAAAAAACGGCTGAAATAAATTCTATTATGTATATATACCACCTTTCTTTTCCCATTCATCTGTTGATATACATATAATTTGATTCAATATTGGCTATTGTGAATAGTGCTGCAATGAACATAGGAGTGGAGATGTCTCTTTCACATGCTGGTTTCATTTGCTGTGGCTATATATACCCAGCAATGATATAAATTCACTGCTCTCCATAATGGCACCATTAATTTGAATTCAGTACATATGGGTTTCTTTTTCTCCATATCCTTGCAACATTTTTTTACTTATCTTTTTCATAGTAGCTACTCTCCCTGGAGTGAGATTATATCTCACTGTATGATTTTTAAAATCTGTATGTATTTGTTTATTTCATTTTGTTTGAAAAGGGGTTGGGGTGGGAGGGAGACAGAGAGAGAGAGAGAGAGAGAGAGAGAGAGAGAGAGAGAGAGCAATCTGCCAGCTACTGGCTACTGGTTTACTCTACAATTGCCTGCAGCCGTTAAGGTTGGGCCAGGCCAAAGCCAGGAGCATGGGACTCAATCTGAGTCTTCCACATGGGTGATAGAGACCCGACCATTTGAGAGGACACCTCCTGCCTCCCAGAGTATGAATTAGCATGAACCTGGAATTGAAAGTGGAGCCAGGACTGAAACTCAGGTACCCCAATAGGAGATGTGGGCATCCTGAGTGGCAGCTTAACTGCTGCACCAAATGCTACCTCCTTGTTATGGCTTTCATTTGCATTTTCCTGATGGATACTGATATTGAGCTATTTTTCTCATGTATTTGCTGGACATTTTTATTTATTTTTCTGAGAAATATCTGCTCAGATCCTTTGCAATTTCTTAACTGATTAGTTTTCTTGTTGTTAAGTTTATTGAGTTTCTTATGAACTCTGGCTATGAATTGTTTTTCAGATACATATCTTGCATTTATTTTCTCCCATTCTAGTGGTTGTCTTTACAATTTGTTGATTGTTTCTGTTGCTGTACAGAAGCTTCTCAGGTCAGTATAATCCAATTTGTAAACTGTGACTTTGGGGTCTTCTATAATTTCTTTCATCAGGGCTTTGTAACTTCCATTGTAGGTTTTTCACATACTACAGTAAATTTATTTGAAAATATCACATTATTTTATTTATAGGTGTTGTGAGTGCAGTTAATCTTGTAATTTCTCAGTGAGTTCATTACTTATTTTTGCATGTTGATTTTGTATCCAGTGACATTATTGAATTTGTTAATCAGTTCTAATAGTCTCTGGGGTTTTATTTTTTTTTCTCTTACTTAATAAGTCTGGCTGCCAATTCCAATAATATGTTGGAGAAGAGCAGTGAGAGTGGACATTCTTTTTAAGATTTATTTATTTATTTGAAAGTCAGAGTTACCCAGAGAGAGAAGGAGAGGCAGAGAGAGAGGTCATCCATCTGATGGTTCACTCCCCAATTGGCTGAAATGGCTGGAGCTCCTCCAGTCCAAAGCCAGGAGCCAGGAGCTTCTTCCAGGTCTCCTCATGTGGGTGCAGGGGCCCAAGGACTTGGGCCATCTTTTATTGCTTTCTCAGGCCATAGAAGAGAGCTGGATTGGAAGTGGAAGAGCTGGGTCTTGAAGCGGTGCCATATAGAATGCTGGCACTGCAGGCAGCAGCTTTACCCACTATGCCACAGCACAGTGGACATTCTTGTATGGCTACAGATGTTAGAGGAAAGGCTTCCAGCTTTACCCTATTCCATATGATGTTGATGTAGGTTTATCACAAATAAAGGTCTGTTCATTCTATATCTAATTTTCCAAGGAGTTTTTTTTTTTTTTAAAAAAAAGCCATGAATGGGTGTTGAATTTTGCTTTTGTCTGCATCTATTAAGGTGGTCATTTGATTTTTCTCTCTCATTCTATTGATGCCATGTGTTACATTTATTGATTTGTTCATGCTAAAGCATTCCTGTACCCCTAGAACAAATCCCACTTAAGTGTGATGAATGATTGTTTTCATGTACTGTTAGATTTGGCTTGCTAAAAGTTTGTTTGGGATTTTTGCTTATGTATTTCTCAGGGATATTGGTTTTTAGTTTTCTTCTTCCTCTTTGTCTTCCTCTTCCTCCTACTCTTCCTTCTTCTTGTGTCCTTGTGTAGTTTTGGAATCAATTTAGTCCTGGCTTCATGGAATGAGTTTGGAAGAGTTCCCTCTCATTTGGGGTAATAGTTTGAGAATTAGTGTTAGTTCTTCACTGAAAGTTTAGTAATTGGGTGGGTGTTTGGTGTAACCGTTAAGATGCTACTTGGGATGTTCACACCTCATATCAAAGTATCTCTGAGTTCTATCTTCATTCCCAATTTCCACTTCAGGTGATAACTCAAGAAATTGAGTCCCTGCTACTCACCTGACAGAACTGCATTGAGTCCCTGGTTCCCAGATTCAATCTGACCCAGCCTCAACCATTGCTAGTATTTTGGGAGTTAACCAACAGATGGGAAATTTCTGTATTTTTCCATCTCTGTCTGTTTCTGTCTGCCTCTCAATTAAAATAACATTTTAAAACAGCTTTGTAGAATTCAGCAGTGAAGGCTTCTGGTCTTTGGCTTTCCCTGGTCAGGAGATTTTTGATTTATTATTCAATTTCAGTACTTGCTACTGATTTGCTTATGCTTTTCAGTGTCTTCATCACTTAATTTTGATAAGTTATATATATATTCAAAAATTTCCATTTTGTCTAGCTTTTGCAGTTTGTTGGCATATAAATGTTTATAACAGACTAATGGTCTTTTGTATTTCTGAGGTATAAGTTGTGATATTTCATTTTTCATATTTGATTTTAACTTTTGGAGTCTTCTCTTCCTGTTTCTAGTTTAACTAAAGGTTAAGCTATTTTGGTTATCTTTTCAAGAACTAACTCTGCATTTCATTGATATTTTATTGTAGTTGTTTAGTTTTATTTCCTTTGGCTGTGTTTTAAAGTTTATTGTTCTTTCCCTTCTACTTACTTTTTATTTGTTTTTTTTTTTTTACTCTTTCTCTAAATCCTTGAGATGCAGTGCTAGATTTCATTTGCTTGTTTATGTCTTCCTATTTTTTGATGTAGGCAATTATTGCTACAAAATTCCCTCTTAGTACTTCTATTGCTGTATTCCATGAGTTTGCATGCTGCTTTCTATTTTTGTTAGTTTCAGAAAACATTTTAATTTCTCCTTTGATTTATTCAAAGACTCATTGTTCATTCCGGAGCACATTGTTCAGTACACAGAAATTTGTATAGCTTCTAGAATTTCTTTTGTTATTGACTTATAGTTTTATTTCATTGTGATCAGAAAAATAGGTTGCTATTGCATTTTTAAAAATGTTTTGATACTTGACATGTGGACTCACATTTTGTGTATCCTAGAGAAATTTCTATGTGTTGATGGAAAGAGTATTTTATTCTGAAACAAATTTGGTGGCTAAGAAACCAGAAATTCATGATCCCTTTGACTCTTAGACCTATCAGTGTGATCAATTGTGAACTGAAATTGATCACTTGGACTAGTGAGATGGCATTGGTACATGCCACCTTAATGGGATTGTATAGGAATCCCCTGGCACAATTCTAACTCCATCATTTGGGGCACATCCGATTGAGCACACTGATAGGTCTAAGAGTCAAAGGGATCACACAAACAAGACTAGTGTCTGCTAATACTAACTGATAGAATAAAAATGGGAGAGAATGGTCTATCATGGGAAGTGGGATACACAGCAGACTCATTGAATGGCAGATGTCCTAAATAGCACTCTGGCCTCAGAATCAGCCCTTAAGGCATTCGGATCTGGCTCAAGAGCCCATGAGAGTATTTTAGGCATGGAAAGCCAAGACACTCTGGGGGAAAAAAAAAAGAAAACCTAAATGAAAGATCTCTGTGAGTGAGATCCCAGTGGAAAGAATGGGGCCATCAAAGAAGGAGGTGCCTTTCTCTGAAGGGAGGAGAGAACTTCCACTTTGACTATGACTCAGTTGGAATAAGATCGAAGTCGGTGAACCCTAAAGGCTTCCATAGCCTTGGCAACTCACAACTGGAGCTTAGGGAGATTACTGACGCCATAATCAAATTATGTCAAATTGTTAAATCAACATCAGGAGTCACTGTGTACTTACGTCTCATGAGGGAGCTGTCCTTAATGTGTTGTCCATGTGAAGTAATACTATCACTAGTACTGAAACGGTATTTTACACTTTGTGTTTCTGTGTGGGTGCAAACTGATGAAATCTTTACTTAGTATATACTGAATCGATCTTCTGTATATAAAGATAATTGAAAATGAAAAAAAAACTTGTTGTTAAATTGGAAATTGCATAAAAAATTAATCTTTTTTTAATTAAATATCATGTAAGATCTCTGTCCTTAATGTGCTGTACATTGTGAATTAATACTATAACTAGTACTCCAATAGTATTTTTCACTTTGTGTCTCTATGTGAGGGCAAACTGTTGAAATCTTTATGTAATATGCACTAAACTGATCTATATATAAAGAGAATTGAAAAGGAATCTTGATGTGAATGGCAGGGGAGAGGGAGTGGGAAAGGGGAGGGTTGCGGGTGGGAGGGAAGTTATAGTGGGGGGGGAAGCCATTGTAATTCATAAGCTGTACTTTGGAAATTTGTATTCTTTTACTAAAAGCTTTATAAAAAATAAACGAGAAATGCATCCTCTCAAAGCTCTGGAAGCCACAAATCCAAGATCAACGTGTCATCAGAGTCAACTCCTTCTGAGGGAGAACATCTCTTACCTAGCTTCTGGTGCTTGGATGGAAGTCTTTGATGTGCTCCTTGTGGAAGCATCACTCCCATCTCTGTCTCCATTTCATATTATGCTCTCTGTGTGCACTGATTCTGCCTAAACTTCCATTTTTATGAGAATATCAGTCATATGGAATCTGGGCCTACTCTAATGATCTCATTTTGACTAATGGCTTCCACAGTGACCTTCTTTCTGCAGAAGGTCACATTTGAAATACTTGCCATTAAGTTATCAACATGTGAATTTGAGGAGCAAGAGCACAGTTCAGCTTATAGCATATAAAGACTTATATACAGGGGCCAGTGCTGTGGCATAGTGGGTTATGCATCTGCCTGTGGTGCTGGCATCCCATGTGGGTGCTGATTCAATCCCAGCTGCCCCATTTTCAATCCAGCTCCCTGATGATGACCTGGAAAGCAGTAGAAGATAGCCTAAGTGCCTGGGTCCCTGTACCTATGTGGGAGACCCAAAAGTTCCTGATTCCTGGCTTTGGATCAGCCCAGCTCTGGCCATTGTAGCCCTTTGGGGAGTAAAGTGGTGGATAGAAGAACCGCTCTATCTGTCTTTCCTCTTTCTATAACTCTGTATTTCAAATAAATAAATAAATAAATCATTTTTTTAAATAAAGACTTATGTATTAGGTCTCTGCTGCTGGTATAAAAAAATCCCACAAACCCAGCAGTTTACAATAACTCCTTTTATAAATTGCATGTTTTTTAAGGTTAGAAATCTAATATGGGTCTCAGGAAATTTAAATCAGATTATTAGGGCTGCATTACTTTCTGGAAGCTCTGGGGTTAATTATGATTCCTGCCTTTTTCAGGTTTGAGGCAAGGAATGAGCCCCTGTCTTTATCTTCCAAACCAGAACATTGCATTTCTATGATCATTATTCTATATCCATATCTGCCCCTGACTCTGACCTCCCTTGGAGGTCGTGTCCCACTTTATAAGGATCCATATGACTAGGTTGAGAAAACTCAGTTTATCCAGGATAATCCCCATCTCAAGATCCTTAACTCTAATTTCACAATGAAAAGTCTGCTGTGTCACGTAAGGTAGCATATTCATAGGTCCCAAAGATTAAGATGTGAATCTCTGTGTGCAGGGACAGGAGATTATTCTGCCTACCGCCAACCACTTGGAAAATGTTTGCTTTCTGACCCTGAAACTCCCTCTGCTGATGTAGAAGTCTCGTTACAAGAAAGGAATGAGTCCATTAGGAAACAACAAAAGTTCTGTTTATCTGATAATTGAAATTGTTACTTGACTATATTAAGATTCTCAAATAACAGGCATAAAAGGACATATGAGGATTGGAACAGTTTTTCAAGTGGAATTAGAGCTACTGGGACATAGTAGGATGCCTCCACAAATGGCAGAGTGCAACATAGGTGGAACTCTGAAGATCTTCAAGGGTGGCTCCAATTTTTAGTAAAATCTGATAGCTCAGCAAGTCAATACAGCTGGGGTAACCAATATCCATAAGGATTTAAAACTTGGATCACTCTAAGTTATTAAAAATTCCTCACTCACTGAGGTCCTGGCTGGGGTGAACAATGGAAGGATGAAATGACACATGTCAACTAGTGTCACAGCTGTGCCTAGGAAGAGATTGGAGCAGCAGTAGACACCCTTATTCTATTTTTTACTGGGTTGTATTGAAAGAATGTTAAAGCTAAGCAGACCCCCCCCCCCTTCTCTTCTGACCCTTGCCAGATTAACTTTTGACCTACTTTCTAAATTCCTGACTCAAGGAGGGGTTGAGGCCTGTTTTTACTGAATAGACATAATGATGAAGGGGCAGGAAGAGAAAACACCGGAATGTGGCCTTGTAAAATTAGGGGACTGGCCCACCGAAACCAAAACCCATAGAAACCTGTTCACCTTGACAGGCATCCAGTTAATGAACTTAGGGTTTTATTTAACCTTGGGAAATGTATGGTGAAAGTGACCCTTACCTGTTGTAAATCTTGCTAATAGCTGATGTTATCTGTACCTTGCATATGTACACTTTGTGCTTATGGGATTCCCCTGTTCCCATGTGAAATATGTTCTATAGATTCAATGGATTAACTTCAAAGCTTTTGTGTGACTATAAAAAGCTGATGTGATTTGTACTCAGGGTCGCTCGCTCACATTTGTGACGCTGCAACCCCGCATGCTGGTGAATAAAATACTCTACTTTCGTTTTGCATAAGAGACTGTCTCTTGGTGTATTCTTTACTCCAGCATGGCCGTAACAGTATTTGTGATAAATAGATCACATTCATTTCCCCTCTCCTCCATTTGTTTACATAGAGCATTATGATGGACACTAACTTTATACTTTAGACTCTATATTGCTTGATGCTAAGGTGAAATTATGATGAAACTAGGGGACAAATGAATATCAATGAAAAATAGATGTAGTATCAAATGGGGGTGTAGAGCTTTCCTTTTTGGAGATTACAGGTATTTTGTTTATGAGATGGTTGCATTGTGTTAGAGGGAGCAGCGTTTTTGAAGGCATTTGTTGTGGATTTGATCTTCAAACTTCATATGACTCCTGGACTGCCAGACAGAATTCTAACTTCCTGTTAGTTGTAGAAGTTGGCAGGGTAAAGACTGTTTCCCAAAGCCCCTTGCAGCAGAGCTCTGAATGTGGATTGTGTGGGGCACCAGGACATGGATGGTCAGCCCCTCACTTCCTCTTCTCTTGTTAGCAGTTTATCTCCCAGGGTTTCCTGTCTGTTTTTACTCCTTGGGTTTGAACTGAAAGCCTTTAGTGTTTACCTTGGCCATCTCCTGGTCAGAATACTGATTGCTGGAATGCTGATTGTTGTCTCTCATCGATGTGAAGCTGACACAGTTTCTGCTTTGCATTTTATTTTCTAACCTATTGCTTTCTGCTTCAATTTCTCAGCCTCTCAGTGTAAGAAGTTAGCATTGAAGACATGTAAATTCAAGGATATACAGTGTGTGGAATACAGGGACTTAGTGCTGCCCAATCCCTCTTCTCTGGGATCTTGGAGTCCCACCTGCTGGCTTCCTTAATAGCTCTGAGCTCCAATTTCCATTCTGCCACACCGCTAAGATGATTGCAGAGTCTAAACCAGTGCACCTCAAATTTTACATTTTAGAGTTGTCTCATCTGTCCTTGAAGGGTTCTTTTATGAAATATGATAAGCAAGAATTGAGAGGATTTAATAAATAAAAAATACAAAAAAACTAAATCCATTTTGTAGAATTATTGGATGAAGTGGACCACAAACTGTTATTATACATCTGTCATTTGCTGCAGTTATGGCAGCAGACTTCTGGTAAACAGTGTGTAGACAAATGCTTTACACCTCACTTTGGAACCACCACTATTTGCTGTTGACTCTTGTTTTGACAAGTAGGAAGTAAGAAATTTAGCCAATGTGTGAAGACCAGCAACTACTGAGGAAGATCCAGAAGCCCAGCATTTTGCAATTCAAAGTCCTGCTCAGATCCTGATAACTGTTCAGGTGGTCCCAGCCCTTCCCCCAAAGAAAGCTCCTAGGAGAATTCTCTCCTCCAGACCAAATGGGTTACCTGACCTGATAATATGGGGCAATAAAACCTTCACAGATGTCCTTAGGGAAGCCCCTTTACTCTGCCCTGAGCTAGCAAATTTGGGGAGGGATTTGCTAATTTTCACCCATCAAATCCTTCTGCTAAGACTCTCCATCCTTTGTCTTGGAGGAGAGAGGCACTTGGGTAAACAGACTCCCTTAAAAACCTAGGGAGTCCAAAAACACTGTGTGCTCAGCCCTCTTCCTCTGCTGAGCCACCCTCCTGTCTTGTCCAGGTGTATTCTCTCCATTCAACCATGCACCCTCACTCCTCTCCTGTCCAAGTGACTGGGTGCTCTCTATCTTATCATTCCATTCTGATGGATGCCCTATCCCCATTAAAACCTTATCACTTCCCTCTTTGTCTCACGCCTGAATTCTTTCTTGCATGAAGACAAGAACCTCATGGCTTCCACAGCCTTTTTTCCAGGGACAGCTTCAGTTGGCCCACGCATCACGGAGAGACCATGGGGAATCAGGGCTCATCTAGTTGCATTTCCCTGGCTCTTCCACCCAAGTGTTGGCTGCCCTTTTTACACTCTAGTCTTTTCAAACAACAGTGTGTTATTTGTTTGGTTTTCAATTAAGCTTTTAATTTTTCTCAGTGAAATATGAGTTGAATGCTAATATCCTGTACTGCATCCTATCTAGAGGAAAAAAATTCAATTCAGAGTTCTTAATATCTGATTTTCTATTTCCTTTCACTTGCCACACTTTCTTGAGGATAATGACCAAATTTGCACTAATGAGGATCAGTGAGCCATGGCCTACTATCAGCAACTTGACTTTATAAATAAAGTTTTATTGGAATACAGTGTCTCTCATTCGTGTATTTGATGTGCTGCCTAATTTCTCTCCATGGTAGTAGAGAGTATACTTAAGGCAGAGACTAAATGATCTGCAAAGCCTAAAATATTTTCTCTCTTTTCAGGAAAAGTTTGTCAACCTCTGCTTTACTTCACTTGCATTTTTCTATCAATTTTAGCATTCTCAAGCCTCCATGTAATCAGATACTCATTAAACAAACATTTATTACAATCTGCCAGGTACTAATTTCTAACATTCAAAGATAAAGTACACATTGCACCTTCCTCCTCCTTCCTTTCCTCCTATCCCCCCCCATTGCTTCTCTTTTGTGGAGATCCTTGGTGTCTCTTTAGACCCTTCTCAACTCCTTGCAATGCAAATGGAAAAGCAGAGAAACTGCACAGGGCAGATATGAAATAGATAAGAGGAAAGTTCCCTGAGGCTTCAAACAGCCCTCTGCTGTCCTGTCTGCTCAGCCCTCCCCAACAGGTAGTGGCAAATCCCCTCCTTAACCTTATAAAAACCTGTATTTAAATCCACAAGGGCACAGTCTCTGCTAGAACAGACTGTGGCCAACTTCTTTGGCTTCAGATAAAGCAACCTGTCTTTGCTGGACTGTCTGTGAGGAATCAGATGGGTTAATAGGTAGTCAGGGGATCCCAGTGGAATTTGGGGTGTAAAATATTTGCTTCCTGTCCTAAGATGTTATCTTTAGGGAGAACAAACAGGCAGACCTCCTTCCTTCAGAATCTCCAAATTTACCATGAAGATAGCAAGGGAGCTCTTGAGGAGCTCACAGCTTATTATGAGAACCACTTATCCTACCCCTAGCAGGGCAGACAGGATGGAAAATTGTAAATCAGATCTTTTGTTCAGTTTACCTACACCTTGTTGATCAACAGTTTGGTCCCCAAGATTGTGCTTAAAACCTGAATGCTACAGGGCTTCTTGGGTTCTTTCCTCTCTTGGAAGCCCCACTTCATGCTGCTCGGGCTGGAGGTCCTTGGTTCTAATAAATACTTTTAAATCTCCTTATTGTCCACTTGGAAATTCTTCTTCCTTGTGAGACAAAGAACTGAGGTACCAATAATTTCTCTGTCGCCATTTTCCCCTAACAGGCCTCTGTTTCCTTTTTCCATCTCTTCTTTCTGGGGGTATGAAAGGCCAGAACCCTGAGCTATTCCATACCTAACAAAAGATGCAATGATACAACTTTATGTGTAATATATAATGTTCTGGATATCATAATTTTGATTGAGATTTAGAATGCAATTCTGAGTATACCATTTGTTAATATGGGTTGCAAAATCTACTATTTGATATCAAAGGTGTCCTTATTATTTTGGTTTTGATACTCTCAGAGGTAGAACTCATTTGGTCATTTTAACTCATGTGCATGATCCTTTATTTAAAAATACATTTAGGGACCTGAGTTGTGGCATATCTGGTAAAGTTTCCACAATGTGAGGTTGCAGCCCATATGGGTGCCCGTTTGTGTCCTGGTTGTTCCTCTTCAGATCCAGGTCCTGGTTAACGGCCTGAGAAAAGCAATAAAAAATGGCACAAGTGTTTGGGACCCTGCTGCCCGCATGCAAGATTGAAAGAAGCTTTTGGCTCCTGGCTTTCGCCTGGCTCAGCCCCTGGCCACTGCGACCGTCTTGAGAGTCAACCAGTAGATAGACAACCTCCTTCTCTGTAACTCCGGCTTTCAAATAAATAAATTTTAAAAAACTAAAAATGCATTTATACTTTTCCATTGACACAATTACAAATTTCAGAGTGTTCTTTTTTGTTAGGTATAAAAATACGGAAACTTTTAAAATTTCTCGATGAACATGAAATCCACTTTTTTCCTTCCTGATAACACCTAGATTTAAGTTTCTCATTTTACTAATAAACATTCAAATAACATTTGTGATGAGGCAGAATCCTTCCCTGCTAAGGTTGTTTCTATTTATATAGTTTAGATCTTCATGTTATAAACTGCTTGAAATGTTGGGTACATTGTTGTCTACTTGCTCTAGTCTTGTTTCTTTTGGAATCATTTTCTTTCTTCCTACTCTTTAGAGTAAGGTGTTGATGTGGAACTTAAAACTGTTTGTGATTATATTACAAATAATGTACACTTCCCACAGCACAGCAGAAGTGATGTGACATCATCAAAGCCCAGGTAGACATTTGTATGTGTTTCATCGTCTGGAAGCATTTTACCCTGTCATTGTCAAACAAGAGCTGTCACCTAATGAATACACCTCATGGGAGATTCATAAATCACTGTAGCATATAAAAGAGTTCTTGTAGCATCAGAAATGTAACTAATGGCTGCTGTGGTACTATCCGGGGTGGGGGACACCCTGTGGAGATCTTTCTCAGCCAATGCTAAATATGCATGGAAATTCTTCAATTTTTCAATATTACACTTAAATTATTTCACAGTATCCTTAAGAATTTCATCTAAAAATTTTTTCGTTGATACTGTCTTGACATCTGAAGGTTTATTTTGTTTACTTTTCAGGTAATATTAGTTTTAACTAATATTTTATTAATATTTATTTAGAATTTTATACTATTCATTTAGAATTTTTTACATTAACATATTCATTACCTAGGAACTTGTTAGGAATGAGGATCCTTGAGGAGGGTTTTTAGCCTACCTAGTGTTTAAGACATGTGTGCATCATATGAGAGTGCCATGTTTGGCTCTCCTAACTCCAGCTTTCTGCCAGTGTACACCCTAGGAGACAGCAGGTGATGGCTTAAGTAGTTGAGCTCTTGTCATCCACATGTGAAACATGGATTGAGTTCCTGGCCTTTGACTTCAGCTTGATCTAGCTCTGGCTATTGTGGGCATTTAGGGAATGGACAGTGGATAGAAGTGTTTACCTCTCTCCTCTCTCTCTCTCCCCCTCTCTCCCTCTCTCTCCCACTCCACCTCCCCTCTCCCTACCTATTAAGCAAATAATAACACACACAAAAATTTTTAAACGGAAATAGCTGAACTGCTGTTCTCAGGATCCACTTCTGACTTGCTGAATTGCAATCTACTCTTTACCATATCCACAGATGAGTCACAAGCACATCAAATTTTGAGACAGCTAATTTAGATTGGAAGCTGATGAGCATGAAATAAAGTCCAGGTCAACGAGCACTCCTAAGATGCCAGAGGGTGAGTACAGGTGGTAACAGTGTATGGGGGTGGGTGAGAAATGAGAGGTTTCCTACTTCCTCCTGAAGCCTCTCCTGGTTAAAGGAAATGTTCTGCATTACAAGAAGCCAGGAGATACACATTCATTTCTGTGCAGCTCCTCATTGCTTGTTGAGCACAGTTGTCATGCAATCAAATCCAGAAAGTTTCCCCAAGCCCCAGGGCACTTCAATTACCTTATGATCATTAGCACATAGGTTAAAACTTACCTACAGGTGAATATATTGCCCAAGAATATTTTAAAAAATGTTTCCACATGTCCAAGGAAACATCTTAAACAGACGAGGCTCTAATTAATACATGTTGAGAGCCACTGAAGAGAAATTTAAGAAGGCTGGAAGACTAAAAGGCAGAAAGGCAGGAAGGCATGAAGGAAATGACCCACACATAAACTGATGGATACTTTGATCTAAAGAATGTTCCAGAAGTGTCAATGTGACCTGTTCCATGACCAAAGAGAATACTCAAAATTGCCATTCATTAAAGACTGATACTTGGGCAAGTGCTGTGCTTTGTGGATATTATGCTGCTTATTCTGAACACTAATTCTCTGGGTTGGGAAATGGAATGAAAGTCACTTCAGAGAACCATTAGAGGCACATCCCAGACACCACATCCAGGCCACAAATATTTTCAGTAGATGTTGGATGGGATCCAGGAATCTGCATTTTAGCAAGCATCCAAGGTGATTTTTACACTTAACATTTCTTCTATTTATAAAATCTCAAACCATTAGCATTTCTGGCAGCCACATCACAGTTTTCTCATATTAATCTTGCTGTCAATCAGAACTCTTAGGTTTTTTAATGCTAATTACCTTAAGATAGATACTGTCACCTTTCAGTTCCATATTTATTCAGTTCAAAATGACAACTACCATGAATCATTTTGGATTCATCCCTATTCAATTTCTTGTGATAATGCTGACTTCTAGTCCTACCTGTTGAGAATATTTTGGATATTTAACCTGCTATCTTTTGAATTGTCATCTTATTTCATGCTTGAATCATCTGCATAATTGATAAGTGCATCCTTTATTTGTCAATGAAATATAAACTACAAAAGAAAAAGGCAAAGGGCAGAATATTGTGAGCTCATCAGACATGGACACTAATCTGTTAATTGAAAATACTCATCTATGATTTTCTACCAACTGCAAACTCACCTATCTCAACATATCTGCAGTGTTAGATTTTCAGTGTGTCAGGTAGCAAAAGTGGCACATCTTATTAATTGATAATGTTATAATATCTCTATTTACTTACCATTCTGTGCCACTATAGAGAATTATGGTAAATGCAGTTTCTATTAGAATTACCAGAGAAAGAGACCATATATAATCATGTTGAATATGTGGAGCTTATGAAAAGAACTGTGAAAAAAAAAGAAAACTGAGGGTGTGTGGGAGAACTCATGGTGTGGCTGAGATGTGAGTAGTCTCAGTGGGAGACACAACAAATTCGGGCAGCTTTGGCTACCTGGTGAGACATTGCAGGGGAATCTGAGCTTACACTGAGGACTGCACAGATCCTTTGTGTGGTCCTTGGGACAGAGCAGAAAAATATTATACCCTCTGGGGCTAGCACTCAGACACCGATTGCCATCAAGGAGAAGAGTTCAGCTGAGCAGAATTACTTCCCTTCTGAAGAAAAAAGAGAAGGAGAGAGAAAGAGAGAGGGAGAGAGATTTACCATGCCAAACATGGGTGTGTCACCTTTGGCACACCCTTAACCCTGAAGAACTGAACAGAGCTCTCTGGACACACCCACCACAAGCCTCTAGAGATTCATCAAAAGCAAAGAGTCCACTTAATCTAGAGTCATACTATAACGAGAAAAGCCACCATAGCAAGAAAAAAATAAAAAAGAAGAAACTAAAAAATATCTTCACAATGCCAAACAGCAAATGCAGAAACAAGAACAAGGAAGACATCATGACACTCCCAAATGAACAAAACACTTCAAAACAAGATTATGAAGATGATGAGATAAAAGAAATGCAAGATACGGATTTTAAAAAATTTATGATAAGAACATTTACAAGTTATCAAAAACAAATGCATGAACTACAGAAATCCATACAGGGCAGGACAGAAAATCTCTTTCATGAAAATGAAATCTTAAGGAGGAATCAAAATGAAATGAGGAATTTAGTAGAACATGCAATTGAGATATTGAAGAGAAATCAAATTAAATGAAGAATTCAATAGAAAAAATGAAAAACACATTTGAGAGCCTTAACAGAATCAGTGAGGTAGAAGAGAGAATATCGGACTTAGAAGACAGAGCACAGGAAAGTATATAGTCAAACCAAAGAAAAGAAGAGGAAATTAGAAATCTAAAAAATATTGTTGAGAATCTACAGGATACTATTAAAAAACTCAACATTTGGATTCTAGGAGTTCCTGAAGGCATCGAGAAAGAGAAAGGATTATAAGGCCTTTTTAGTGAGACACTAGCAGAAAACTTCCCAGGTTTGGAGAAGGAGAGAGACATCCAGGTACACGAAACACATAGAATCCCCAATAAACATGACAAAAATTAATCCTTACCATAACACATTGTAACCAAACTCACCACAGTGAAATATAAAAAAAAAACATTCTGAAATGTGCAAGAGAGAAATGTCAGATTACTCTCATAGGATCTCCAATTAGACTCACAGCTGACTTCTTATGAGAAACCCTACAGCCTAGGAGGGAATGGCGAGATATGGCCCAAGTACTAAGAGAAAAAAACTGCAATAGCAGAATATTATATCCTGCAAAGCTCTCATTTGTGAATGAAGGTGAAATAAAGACCTTTCATAGCAAACAGAAATTGATATAATTTGTCACCACTTGTCCAGTCCTGCAAAAGATGTGTCACACAGAAATACAGAAACATGGCCATCAATACGAAAGAAGGTAAAGGAAAAAAATCTCACAGTAAAAGTCACAGGAAGTTCAAAGCATATATTAGAAATATCATTGGGAAAATGGCAGGGCAAAGTCACTACTTATCAATAGCTACATTGCATGCAAATGGCCTCAACTCTCCAGTTAAAAGACACAAATTGGTTGAATGGATTAAGGAACAAAACCCATCTATTTGCTGCTTACAAGAAACAACTTAGACTTAGACTCCAATACAACAAAGATGCCTGCAGACTGAAAGTGAAAGATTGGAAAAAGTTTGCACCCACACAGAAACACAAAGTGTAAAGTACTGTTTGAGTAATAATTATAACATTAATTAACATTATACAACACATCAAGGACAGAGATCCTACATGGGGAGTTGTTGCAGTTGACTTCTCAACAATGTTGCAGTGAATTCGTTCCTGAGAGGAGGTGTGTGGTGGGGGCAAGAGGCAGGGAGTCACCACACAGACTCCGGGAGTCAGGTGAAAGTGGGCTCTCAGCAAGCAGCCGACAGACTCATTTATTTCAGTTGGTACAACATCTTATGTAGCTAAGACCAGCCAATCCAGTCAAGGCGCAGTCTATGCCCCAACCAGTCACAGCCTCTTGCCAGGCAGTTTCCAAAGCCATCCCATCACAGCCTGTTGCCAGGCAGGCTCCATTGCCAGGTGGGATTCAACGCCATTCCTGAGTAACTCTCGATCACTTGCCAACGGCCACCTTGGCATGGCCTTCTCATTCCACCATAGGGAGTAAGTGCACGGTGACTCCTGTTGTTGACTTAGCAATTGATGCTCTTGTTTATGGTGTCAGTAATCACCCTAGGCTCTTGTCATAAGTTGCCAAGGCTATGGAAGTCTTCAGGGTTCGCCGACGTCGATCTTATTCCGACAGGGTCATAGTCAAAGTGGAAGTTCTCTCCTCCCTTCAGAGAAAGGTACCTCCTTCTTTGATGGCCTTTTCTTTAAACTGCAACAGCAGCTATCATTTACCACATTCTCTACAGTATCAGTATTATCCAGACATTACACCACATTACAGGAAATTTGTAAGTATATGCCTTACAGAACAACAAATGACAGCTAAGGTTTACTCTTCTGGTGAAGCCTATGATCTTACTGAATTCTCATAATAACTGTAAAAGATACTGGTATTATATTCTCATTCAGATGAGGTTAACTGAGTTATTGATTGCTCATTAACTTACTAAACTTAGTAAGTAGCTGAACTGGAATATAAAGCCCCACACAGTCTATTTGCAGGATCCAAGCTCCTAATCATCAGCTCAGACTGTCTCTCATATTGCATGCTCAGATGTTTACATATCCACACACAGCTTTTGCCAAATATCTATCTAACTTGCAAACAACCAAGGGATACTAGTTAATTTTCTTAGAATTCTTTAAGCAAAGCATTAACTTGGAGCTTAAGAGAAAATTGTTTTTATTTTATTGTAAACATAATACTATAATAAAAATTTTTAGGAGAGAAAGAAAAAGAAATGTTGGCAAAAGATATTCCATGGCAACAGAAACCAAAAAAGAGCTGGCATGGCCATCTTAATATCAGACAAAATAAACTTTAATACAAAAACTCTTAAGAGAGACAAAGAGGGGCATTATATAATGATTGAGGGATCAATTCAACAGGAAGATTTAACTATTATAAATGGATATGCACCTAATTACAAGGTACCAGTTTATTTAAACGATATATTAAGGAACATAAAGGGAGACTTAGACTCCAATACAATAGTATTAGGGGACTTCAACACTCTACTTTCAGCAATAGACAGATCAACCAGACAGAAGATCAACAAGGAAACAGCACATTTAATCAACACTATAGTCCAAATGGATCTAACAGATATCTATGGAATTTTTCAACCTACACTTGAAGAATACACATTTTTCTCAGCAGTACATGGAACCCACTCTAGGATTGACTATGTACTAGGCCACAGAGTAAGTCTCGGCAAATTAAAAATAATTTAAATCATACTATACAACGTCTCAGACCACAGCAGAATGAAGTTGGAAATTAGCAACTCAGGAATCCCTAGAGCATATGCAAACACATGGAGACTGAACATCATGCTCCTGAATGAACAATGGGAAATAGAAGAAATCAAAAGGGAAATCAGAAACTTTCTAGAAGTAAATGAGGGTAACAGCACAACATACCAAAACTTATGGGATACAGCAAAAGCAGTGTGAAGAGGAAAGTACATAGCAATAGGTGCCTACATCAGGGAATTGGAAAGGCACCAAATAAATGAGCTATCATTGCATCTCAAGGATCTAGAAAAACTGCAGCAAACCAGACCCGAAATTAGTAGGAGAAGAGAAATAATGAAAATTAGAGAAGAAATCAACAGGATTGAATCCAAAATAATTACAGAAGATCGGCCAAAAGAAGAGTTGGTTTTCTTTGAAAAAAAAAACAAAAAACAAAAATGACACACCATTGGCCCAACTAACTAAAAAAAGAAGAGAAAAGACCCAAATCAATAAAATCAGAGATGAAAAAGGTAATGTAACAATAGGCACCACAAAAACAAAGAGTCATCAGAAATTACTACAAAGAGTTGTATGCCAGCAAACAGGGAAATCTATCAGAAATGGATATATACATGGACACATGCAACCTACCTAAATTGAACCAGGAAGACATAGAAAACCAAAACAAACCCATAACTGAGACAGAAGTTGAATCAGTAAAAAGTCCCTCCATATAAAGAAAAGCCCAGGACCAGATGGATTCACTGCTGAATTCTACTAGACATTTAATGAAGAACTAACTCTGATTCTTCTCAAACTGTTCAGAACAATCGAAAAAGAGGGAATCCTCCAAAATTCTTTCTATGAATCCAGAATCACCTTAATTCCTAAACCTGAAAGAGGCGGCATTGAAAGAGAATTACAGAACAATTAACCTCATCAACATAGATGCAAAAATCCTCAATAAAACTCTGGCAAACAGAGTGCAACAATACATGAGAAAGATCATCTACCCATACTGAGTAGGATTTATTCTTGGTATGCAGGGATGTTCAGTGTTTGCAAATCAATCAATGTGATACACCACATTAACAAACTCCAGAAGAAAAACCATATGATTATTTCAATACATGCAGAGAAAGCATTTGATAAAATACAACACCCTTTCCTGATGAAAATTCTAAGCAAATTGGGTATAAAAGGAACATTCCGCAATACAATCAAAGCAATTTATGCAAAATGCTTGGCCAACATTCTATTGAATGTGGAAAAGTTGCAAGCATTTCCAGTGACATCTGGTATCAGACAGGGGTGCCCATGCTAATCATTGCTATTCAATATAGTGCTGGATGTTTTAGCCATAGACTTAGGCAAGAAAAGTAAATTAAAGGGATACAAATTTGGAAGGAATAAGTCAAACAATCCCTCTTTGCAGATGATATGATTCTTTATTTAGGGGACCCAAAGAACTCTACTAAGAGACTATTGGAACTCATAGAAGAGTTTAGAAAATTAACAAGATATAAAATCAATGCAAAAAATCAACAGCTTTTGTATACACAGGCAAAGCCATGGCTGAGAAAGAACTGCTAGGATCAATTCCATTCACAATAGCTACAAAAACAATCAAATACCTTGGAATAGACTTAACCAAGGACATCAAATATCTCTACAATGAGAATTACAAAATCTTAAAGAAAGAAATAGAAGAGGATACCAACAAATGGAAAAATCATCCATGCTCATGGATTGGAAGAATCAATATCATCGAAATGTCCATTCTCCCAAAAGCAATTTATAGATTCAATGTGATACCAATCAAAATACTAGACATTCTTCTCAGATCTGAAAAAAAAAAATGATGCTGAAATTCACATGGACTACACAGGAGACCTCGAATAGCTAAAGCAATCTTATACAACAAAAACAAAGCCAGAGGCATCACAATACCAGATTTCAGGACATACTACAGGGCAGTTGTTATCAAAACAGCATGGTACTGGTACAGAAACAGATGGATAGACCAATGGAACAGAATAAAAACACCAGAAATCAACCCGAACATCTACAGTCAACTTATGTTTGATCATGGATCTAAAATCATTTCCTGGAGTAAGGACAGTCTATTAAATAAATGTTGCTGGGAAAATTGGATCTCCACATGCAGAATCATGAAGCAAGACCCCTACCTTAAACCTTACACAAAAATCCACTCAACACAGATTAAAGATCTAAATCTACGACCTGACACCATCAAATTATTAGAGAACATTGGAGAAACCCTGCAAGATAGAGGCACATGTGAAGACTTTTTGAAAAAGATCCCGGAGGTTCAAAGCCAAAATTAACCATTGGGATTTCATCAAATTGAGAAGTTTCTGTACTTTAAAAGAAACAGTCAGGAAAGTGAAGAGGCAATCAACAGAATGGGAAAAATATTTGCAAACTATGCAACAGATAAAGGGTTGATTACCAGAATCTACAAAGAGATCAAGAAACTCCGCAAAATCAGAACAAACAACCCACTTAAGAGATGGGCCAAGGACCTCAAAAGACATTTTTCAAAAGAGGAAATCAAAATGGACAATAGACACATGAAAAAATGTTCAGGATCACTAGCCATCAGGGATATGCAAATCAAAACCACAATGAGGTTTCACCTCACCCCGGTGAGAATGGCTCACATACCAACAACAGATACTGGCAAGAATGTGGGGAAAAAGGGACACTAATCCACTGTTGGTGGGAATGCAAACTGGTCAAGCCACTATGGAAGTCAGTCTGGGGATTCCTCAGAACCCTGAATATAACCGTACCATACAACCCAGCCATCCCACTCCTTGGAATTTACACAAAGGAAGTTAAATTGGCAAATAAAAGAGCTGCCTGTACCTCAATGTTTATTGCAGCTCAATTCAAAATAGCTAAGACCTGGAACCAACCCAAATGCCCATCAACAGTAGACTGGATAAAGAAATTATGGGACATGTACTCTATAGAATACTATGCAGCAGTCAAAAACAATGAAATCCAGTCATTTGCAACAAAATGGAGGAATCTGGAAAACATTATGCTGAGCCAAATAAGCCATTCCCAAAGGGACAAATATCATATGTTCTCCCTGATTGGCAACAACTAACTGAGCATCAAAGGGGAAACTTGTTGAAGTGAAATGGACACTATGAGAAACAGTAACTTGATCAGCTCTTGTGCTGATTGTTGATGTACAATGTAATATTTTTATCTATTTTATTATTTTTTCTTTGTTTTGTTCTAGTAATATTGGTTGAACTCTGTAATTAGCACACAATTATTTTTAGGTGTTTAAATTTTAAGGAGAAAGATTGTAAATATGGAGACTAATTAGCATTCTGTTGTAGTAGACAGGCAAGAAATAACAGGTTCTTGGACTGGAGTGATGGGAGTAAAGATAGATAAGAATAGACAGACTTCAGGATTTTTGGAGGGCAAGTATTTAGCCATGCCAACTGATTAGATATATAGCTTGGGAAGAATCACAAACAGGTCCATAGTGTAGGACTTAACAGGTAGTTACATCATACTACCATTTAGGGAGATTAGGAGACAAAGATAGGAAGACGGGAATATGAGGGAAATATAGAACCAAGGGATTGTGTTAAATTAAATATGGCTTTGAGGCATACAATTTAATATATCAAAGATGCAGCTGGAAATATACTTTTTGATGTTGAAAGCAAATGGGTGGAGTTTCAGTTGATTTGAATGGCTAATATCATCTAGAGATTTCCAAAGACAAAATCTAGGTATCAGGAAAAATCTGAATCAATAGTGTTATTGCACAGAAATGGGAGATAGGTAGGAAAATTAGAGGGACAGCAAGATTCATGAACACCAATAGCTCAGAGAGTGGAGGATTTTAACAAGTAGGAATTCAGGAATATTTTAAGGGTGCATTGCCACCTAGAGTATAATAAGATGAGCTAAAAGATTGATGATTGAATTTGGTAACTGGAATTATTAAAGCTATTGTAATCCCTTGTCAAAGAAAAAATTTGATAGGTAAGGATGAATACCAGACTGTAATAAAGTTAAAGGGAAATTGGTACCTGAAAAGTTTTTCAACATCGGTAGTCATCAAGAAAATGCAAGCCCAAACCACCATAAGACAACATTTCACATCAACTGAATGTCTTTAATAAAAGTTCAGATAATGGAAAGTGCCATTTTGGATGTAAAATTGGAACCATATAAATTTATGGAGAGAATGTAAATCATTGCTTTCAAAAACATTAGGGTAGTTTCTCAAGCTGTTTAACAAAGAGGTACACATGATCTAACAATTTCACTTTAACACCAGAAACAAATGGTAAGTCCACACAAAAACCTGAACTCAAATAATCATAGCTAAACTACTCATAAGAAGCAACAAGTGGAAACAGCCCAGACATTTATCAACTGATGTTTGGATAAATGAAGTGAAACATATCTGCACAATGGTATTCTATTCGCCATAAAATGGAATGAAGTATTGATGCATAATGTAATATGGTTGAGTACAGGAAAGCTTTAAACTGAGTGGAAGAAGCTGGATTAAAAGGACCAAATGATATCTGATTCCTTTTACAAGAAATTTCTAGAGGAGGCAAATCTCTAGATATGGAAAGTAGATTAATGATTCCCAAGAGCTGGAGAGAGAGAGAGACAGATAGAAAGGGATGAAGAAATTTGAAGAGGACATGTATGGATTCAGATTTCTAAATGGGATAATGAAATGTTCTACAATTAGTTGTGGTTATGACACACATGTCTGAATATACTAAAAGGTACTGTGTTTGCATTATATACTTAAAATTGGAGAATTGTGTGGAATGTGAATTAAATTTAAATAAATGTAAAATAAGGGGAAATTAGTAGTGAAGACAACACATGAAGAAGTTGTCATGAAAATAACTAGAAAAAAAGGAAGGAAGGGAGGGAAAATAAGGGGAATATCACAAGATTTAATATAGTTTTCCTGGGTTGGAGCTAACAGCATAATAAGAAAGAAGACTGGACAGCGAGACAATGTCAATTTCTTCTCTGGTGGTTGATTTAAATGTGTTTATTGCATTACTAAAACAATAAAAACATGCCTCTTTTCAATGAATAATGATGGTATTTATCAAGGCTTGTGATTATTCCAATTATGTTGACCTGATGTTCTGCTTAATTTTTCACCTCTAATGTTGAACCAATTGCTCATAATCAAGGCACTAGTAATTAAAACAGAAGCCAGAAGAGTAATATCCAAGGCTCTTTAAGGAGTTGTTCAAATGAAAGAAACACAGGCTGAATGAAATTCATGGACCAAATCTCTTAAAATTGTCCCTGCTAAAGGAAGACCATTGACTGCATGATTTATGAAGTTTATACTAACTCTTGATGAAGCACTTCAATTTTATCTCTTCAAGAATGGCGTACCCTTGTTAACAAGGTATTTTGGCCACCTTGAATGAGGAGTAGAGGTGTCACTCCAGATAATCTCCATGGGCCAACATGCCCCACAATATGAAAATATCAATAAATATTATTTAACAATGAATAGCTCTATAGACCTGATAAGCATTGTTTTTAAATAGAAATAATATAGACATGAAATGAGAACTGAGCATTTTTTCTTCCCTCTGTCAATAAGAGTTGCACAACTGATGATGATGAAAGAATATTGGGAAGCTTTTCAGAAAGATTTACATGGAAAATGAAGGTGCAATATGGGCTAGAAATGAGATCAGACTATTTCTTTCTGTAATTATAGTTTGGTATCTTTTTCCTTAAACACTGATTAATTACCAATAAGAAAATGGAAATTATTGGACTACTGGCCTTTAGTACATCCAAGATTAAAATCAACAGCTGGAGTGTTGGTGAGGTAGCTGTGTTTCTTGGCACTGGTTTTGTTATTCATTTAGGAACATCATTTAAAGGATTGTTAATTAGCTACTAATGATGTATATGCTCATTGCCATGCACGCATTTCTCCACATCATGATGAGTCTTTCACCAACTAAATATATCATTTGGTCTAATGATTATATCAGGATATGACAAGGAGTCTGCTTCTTAATTAGGATAAAATCAAGATTCTAAGACAAAAATATAATCAAATAATCATAGAGAATTAGAGTTAGGAGCATAATTCCTCATTTAATAAATGATAAAAAGACCTAAAGTCTTGAAATTCCTTCTCAGTGATCTTTTAATTTTGCTTAATTTAGGATTCAAAATAGCCTAATTTCTTTTCTGTCTTTGGTTTATTATTTAGAAAGTAATGCCACTCCACTTATGTGTCCCAATTCTTACTTAGCTAGATTTTAAAATGTTTGACATTCAAGCTCCTTGTTGCTCAATGCATTGAAAAAACACTTCTGTCAAGGCAAAAATGTGCTGTACAGGGTTAAACAAGTAAGGAGAACTTTATTCAGGCATTACAGTAGGAGATGGATACCAGAACTAAATTAAATCCCACTGAAACCAAGGGTGAGACTGTTTTTCAGATCTGGAATGGAGTCCATGAGCTGTGTGCTTGTTAAATGTCTTATCCTAGGGAAAAGTACTCTCTCCTATCCTCCTGGCAGAAGGTGGTTTTACAACTTAGAACAAGGCAACCAGCAAAATTGGCTCCTAAACTTCCCCAGAGATTGGAAGTCAGTTATGCTATCTTCCTTAATGATTCCACCTTGAAGGGATGATTTCTAGGTTCTTGAGAATGATAGGGCTGGGTTGTAGAGCCTTTGTAGCAAGGAATGGAGACAGAGGATATAATTATAAGTTTCCCTAAACAAATATACTAATAAAAGGGAGGGGAGAAACTTCTGGGGTTAGGAGCACTGGGTTCTGTAATGGCAAGGTTTGAGGGAGGCCATGAACTTTGAGGTAGGAAGAAGACTGTCTAGAACATGGTCAAGGTGAGGGAAATTTCAACCTGGTCTCTGAACTACCCAAAGATGGATCTTTAAAGTAATTTCATGTCATTTTCCAAGGTGCTAAAACCGTTCAAAATCAACAGAAGTACCTCCTTCTTTGATGGCCCCGTTCTTTCCACTGGGATCTCACTCACAGAGATCCTTCATTTAGGTATTTTTTTTTCCAGAGTGTCTTGGCTTTCCATGCCTAAAATATTCTCATGTGCTCTTGAGCCAGATCCGAATGCCTTAAGGGCTGATTCTGAGGCCAGAGTGCTATTTAGGACATCTGCCATTCTATGAGTCTGCTTCCCATGTTGGATCGTTTTCTCCCTTTTTGATTCTATCAGTTAGTATTAGCAGACACAAATCTTGTTTGTGTGATCGTTTTGACTCTTAGAACTATCAGTGTGATCAATTGTGAACTGAAATTGATCACTTGGACTGTGAGATGGCATTGGTACATGCCACCTTGATGGGATTGTATTGGAATCCTGTGGCGCGATTCTAACTCCATCATTGGGGCAAGTTCAATTGAGCATGTCCCAAATTGTACATCTCCTCCCTCTCTTTTTCCCACTGTCATATTTAGCAGGTATCACTTTTCAGTTAAAATTTAGACACCTAAGAATAATTGTGTGTTAATTACAGAGTTCAAGCAACAGTACTAGAATAAAAAAACACTAAAATGATTAAAGTATTACATTGTACATCAACAGTCAGCACAAGAGCTGATCAAGTTACTGTTTCTCATAGTGTCCATTTCACTTCAACAGGTTTCCCCTTTGGTGTTCAGTTTGTTGTCGCCGATCAGGGAGAACATATGATATTTGTCCCTTTGGACCTGGCTTAATTCATTCAGCATGATGTTTTCCAGATTCCTCCATCTTGTTGCAAATGACCGGATTAATTTGAAGCTTTGGTAGACTTGCAATATCACCTGGGCAACACATGTAGGTTTTAGCATTTGGAAGACCACGTTTTCTTCACAACAAGTGTCGACCATTTTCTATGGATCTTACAGGTAAAAACAAAAGATTATCATGCTAAAGTGTGTTCCATCCCTTTTTTTTCCCCATTTATCAATCCACACAATCCTCTTTGGAGTGATTTTTCCCTTTTCCTCATTTACCACTTCAGATTTCCAAATTTATTTCCCTCTCCCCAGCACAATCAAACTCCTCAGAGATGAAACCAAGTAGTCACATTGAAAAAAATCGTGAACACTTTTTGTAAGTATGATTCTAGTCTTTCCCTTTTACTCATGCCTGGTTGAAATTGCATAGTTTAAATAGCATGATGTCTTTTAAAAAACTTAAGTTCTAGATTGTTTAGAAGGTTTTGGTACCAAAGCCATTTTATTACTCCCCTTTAAGTTATAATTTCCATATAAATGATAGTTTTTAAATTATATTTAGTGCCAGTGTTTTATTAAGGTATTTTAGTTTTGCATATGCAGTTCTTTGATAATTTGTTGCATTTAGACTTTGTACTTGTAACTTTTCCCCTTTAGAGTTACATGAAAGTCATTTTCCATTGTTTCTATCTGAAATTATTAGTTAGGTAAATCAACAACATTTTAAAATAAAAAGAATTAAAACACAAATATTGAATAAAGTGTTTTACTAACTAAATTCTTTAGCAACTTAAATAAATTTAAATAAAACAATCTCATATGTTAATTTTTTTAGCATTTTATTTTTATTTATTTATTTATTTCTTTTTAATATAAAGCTTTTATTTAAAGAATATAAATTTCCAAAGAACAGCTTATGGATCACAATGGCTCCCCCCCCCACAACCTCCCTCCCTCCCCCTACCCTCCCCTCTCCCGCTCCCTCCCGCCTTCCGTCCACATCAAGATTCATTTTCAATTCTCTTTATACACAGAAGATCAATTTAGTACATATTACATAAAGATTTCAACGGTTTGCCCTCGCATAGAGACACAAAATGATAATACTGTTGGAGTGCTAGTTATAGTATTAATTCACAATGTACAGCACATTAAGGACAGAGATCCTACATGATTTTTTTTTATAAAAATTGATTAATTGTCTATGCAATTTTCAGTTTAACACCAAGATTTTTTAATCATTTGCAATTATCTTTATATAAAGAAGATCGATTCAATATATACTATGTAAAGATTTCATCAGTTTGCACCCACTCAGAAACACAAAGTGCAAAAATACTGTTTCAGTACTAGTAATAGCATTATTTCACATTGGATAACACATTAAGGACAGATCCCTCATGAGACGTAAGTACACAGTGACTCCTGATGTTGATTTAACAATTTGACACTCTTGTTTATGGCGTCAGTAATCTCCCTAGGCTCTGGTCATGAGTTGCCGAGGCTGTGGAAGCCTTTAGGGTTCGCCGACTTCGATCTTATTCCGACAGGGTCATAGTCAAAGTGGAAGTTCTCTCCTCCCTTCAGAGAAAGGTACCTCCTTCTTTGATGGCCCCGTTCTTTCCACTGGGATCTCACTCGCAGAGATCTTTCATTTAGGTCTTCTGTTTTTTCCAGAATGTCTTGGCTTTCCATGCCTAAAGTATTCTCATGGGCTCTTGAGCCAGATCCGAATGCCTTAAGGGCTGATTCTGAGGCCAGAGTGCTATTTAGGACATCTGCCATTCTATGAGTCTGCTGTGTATCCTGCTTCCCATGTTGGATCATTCTCTCCCTTTTTCATTCTATCAGTTAGTATTAGCAGACACTAGTCTTGCTTTTGCGATCCCTTTGACTCTTAGACCTATCAGTGTGATCAATTGTGAGCTGAAATTGATCACTTGGACTAATGAGATGGCCTTGGTACATGCCACCTTGATGGGATTGTATTGGAATCCCCTGGCACAATTCTAACTCCATCATTTGGGGCCGTTCTGATTGAGCATGTCCCAATTTTTACATCTCCTCCCTCTCTTATTCCCACTCTTATATTTCACAGAGATCACTTTTCAGTTAAAATTTGAACACCTAAGAATAATTGTGTGTTAATTACAGAGTTCAACCACTAGTACTAGGATAAAAAAAAAAATACTACCATGGATAAAGTAGTACATTATACAACAACAGTCAGCACAAGAGCTGATCAAGTCACTGTTTCTCATAGTGTCCATTTCACTTCTACAGGTTTCCCCTTTGGTGCTCAGTTAGTCATCGCCAATCAAGGGAAACAAATGATATTTGTCTCTTTGGGACTGACTTAATTCACTCAGCATGATGTTTTCCAGATTGCTCCATTTTGTTGCAAGTGACCGGATTTCATTGTTTTTGACTGCTGTATAGTATTCTGTAGAGTACATGTCCCATAATTTCCTAATCCAGTCTACTGTTGATGGGCATTTGGGTTGGTTCCAAGTCTTAGCTATTGTGAATTGAGCCGCAATAAACATTACTGTGCAGATGGCTTTTTTGTTTGCCCATTTAATTTCCTTTGGGTAAATTCCAAGGAGTGGGATGGCTGGGTTGAATGGTAGGGTTATATTCATGTTTCTGAGGAATCTCCAGACTGACTTCCATAGTGGCTTCACCAGTTTGCATTCCCACCAACAGTGGATTAGTGTCCCTTTTTCCCCACATCCTCTCCAGCATCTATTGTTGGTGGATTTCTGAATGTGAGCCATTCTCACCGGGGTGAGGTGAAACCTCATTGTGGTTTTGCTTTGCATTTCCCTGATTGCTAGGGATCTTGAACATGTTTTCATGTGTCTGTTGGCCATTTGGATTTCCTCTTTTGAAAAATGTCTATTGAGGTCCTTGGCCCATCTCTTAAGTGAGTTGTTTGTTTTGATGTTGTGGAGTTTCTTAATTTCTTTGTAGATTCTGGTTATCAACCCTTTATCTGTTGCATAGTTTGCAAATATATTTTCCCATTCTGTCAGTTTCCTATTCACTTTCCTGACTGTTTCTTTTGCAGTACAGAAACTTTTCAATTTGATGCAATCCCAGTAGTTAATTTTGGTTTTCAGTGCCTGTGCTTCTGGGGTCTTTTCCAAGAAGTCTTTGCCAGTACCTATGTCTTGCAGGGTTTCTCCTATGCTCTCTAGTAATTTGATGGTGTCGGGTCGTAGGTTTAAATTTTTAATCCATGTTGAATGAATTTTTGTGTAAGGTGAAAGGTAGGGGTCTTGCTTCATGGTTCTGCATGTGGAAATCCAGTTTTCCCAGCACCATTTATTAAACAGACTGACCTTACTCCAGGGACTGGTTTTGGATCGTTGATCAAATATAAGTTGGCTGTAGGTGTTTGGATTGATTTCTGGAGTTTCTATTCTGTTCCATTGGTCTATCCATCTGTTTCTGTACCAGTACCATGCTGTTTTGATAACAACTGCCCTGTAGTATGTCCTGAAATCTGGTATTGTGATGCCTCCGGCTTTGTTTTTGTTGTACAAGATTGCTTTAGCTATTCGAGGTCTCCTGTGTCTCCATATGAATTTCAGCATCATTTTTTCCAGATCTGAGAAGAATGTCCTCGGTATCTTGATTGGTATTGCGTTGAATCTGTAAATTGCTTTTGGGAGAATGGACATTTTGATGATATTGATTCTTCCAATCCATGAGCATGGGAGATATCTCCATTTTTTGGTATCCTCTTCTATTTCTTTCTTTAAGGTTTTGTAATTTTCATTGTAGAGATCTTTAATGTCCTTAGTTAAATTTATTCCAAGGTATTTGATTGTTTTTGTAGCTATTGTGAATGGGATTGATCTTAGCAGTTCTTCCTCAGCCGTGGCATTGTCTGTGTATACAAAGGCTGTTGATTTTTGTGCACTGATTTTATATCCTGCTACTTTGCCAAACTCTTCTATGAGTTCCAATAGTCTCTTAGTAGAGTTCTTTGGGTCCCCTAAATAAAGAATCATGTCGTCTGCAAAGAGGGATAGTTTGAGTTCTTCCTTCCCAACTTGTATCCCTTTAATTTCTTTTTCTTGCCTAATAGCTCTGGCTAAGACTTCCAGCACTATATTGAATAGCAGTGGTGAGAGTGGGCATCCCTGTCTGGTACCAGATCTCAGTGGAAATGCTTCCAACTTTTCCCCATTCAATAGGATATTGGCCGTGGGTTTTTCATAAATTGCTTTGATTGTATTGAGGAATGTGCCTTCTATACCCAGTTTGCTTAGGGTTTTCATCATGAAAGGGTGTTGAATTTTATCGAATGCTTTCTCTGCGTCTAGTGAGATAATCATATGGTTTTTCTTCTGCAGTCTGTTAATGTGGTGTATCACGTTGATTGTTTTGCGAATATTGAACCATCCCTGCATACCAGGGATGAATCCCACTTGGTCTGGGTGGATGATCTTTCTGATGTGTTGTTTCATTCTATTGGCCAGAATTTTGTTGAGGATTTTTGCATCTATGTTCATGAGGGATATTGTTCTGTAATTCTCTTTCAATGCTGCATCTTTTTCTGGCTTAGGAATTAAGGTGATGCTGGCTTCATAGAAAGAATTTGGGAGAATTCCCTCTTTTTCGATTGTTCTGAAAAGTTTGAGAAGAATTGGGGTTAGTTCTTCTTTAAATGTCTGGTAGAATTCAGCAGTGAATCCATCTGGTCCTGGGCTTTTCTTTGTTGGGAGGGCCTTTATTACTGATTCAATTTCTGACTCACTTATGGGTCTGTTTAGGTTTTCTATGTCTTCCTGGTTCAATTTAGGTAGGTTGCATGTGTCCAGGAATCTATCCATTTCTGATAGGTTTCCCTGTTTACTGGCATACAAGTCCTTGTAGTAATTTCTGATGATTCTTTTGATTTCTGTGGTGTCTGTTGTTATATTTCCTTTTTCATCTCTGATTTTACTGATTTGGGTCTTTTCTCTTCTTTTTTTAGTTAGTTGGGCCAATGGGGTGTCAATCTTGTTTATTTTCTCAAAAAACCAGCTCCTCGTTTGGCTGATTTTTTGTAATGTTTTTTTGGATTCAATCCTGTTGATTTCTTCTCTGATTTTGATTATTTCTCTTTTTCTACTATATTTGGGTCTAGTTTGCTGCAAATTTTCTAGATCCTTGAGATGCATTGAAAGCTCATCTATTTGGTGCCTTTCCAGTTTCTTGATGTAGGCACCTATTGATATAAACTTTCCTCTTAACACTGCTTTTGCTGTATCCCATAAGTTTTGGTATGTTGTGCTGTTATCCTCATTTACTTCCAGAAAATTTTTGATTTCTCTTTTGATTTCTTCAGTGACCCATTGTTCATTCAGGAGCATGTTGTTCAATCTCCATGTGTTTGCATATGCTCTAGGGATTCCTGAGTTGCTAATTTCCAACTTCAGTCCCTTATGGTCTGAGAAGTTGCATCGTATGATTCTAATTCTTTTGAATTTGCTGAGACTTGCTTTATGGCCTAATATGTGATCAATCCTAGAGTAGGTTCCATGTACTGCTGAGAAGAATGTGAATGCTTTACGTGTAGGATGAAAAGTTCTGTAGATATCTGTTAGATCCATTTGGGCTATAGTGTTGTTTAAATCTACTGTCTCCTTGTTGATCTTCTGTTCTGTCGATCTGTCAATATCTGTGAGTGGAGTATTGAAGTCCCCCAGTACTATTGTGTTGGGGTCTAAGTCTCCCTTTAAGTTTCTTAACAAATTTTTTAAATAAACCTGTGGCCTGTAATTAGGTGCATATACATTGAGAATTGTTATATCTTCCTGTAGTATTGATCCCTTAATCATTATATAGTGTCCCTCTTTGTCTCTCTTAACAGTTTTTGTGTTAAAGTTTATGTAGTCCGATATTAAGATGGTTACACCCGCTCTTTTTTCATTTCTGTTGGCATGGTATATCTTGTTCCATCCTTTTATTTTCAGTCTGTATGGATCTTCGTTGGAAAGATGTGTTTCTTGTAGGCAGCAAATAGATGGTTTTTGTTCCTTAACCCAGTCAGCCAATCTCTGTCTTTTAACAGGACAGTTTAGACCTTTAACGTTCAATGTGACTATTGATAAGTGGTAAGTTTGCCCTGCCATTTGCCAGATATTTTCTAATGTATGCTTTGAATTCCCTGTGATCTTTTGCCGTGAGGTTCCCTTCGTTTACCTTCTTTCATGTTGATGGTCGTGTTTCTGTGTTTCTGTGTGTAACACGTCTTTAAGTATCTTTTGCAGGGCTGGACGAGTGGCAACAAATTCTTTCAATTTTTGTTTGTTATGAAAGGTCTTTATTTCGTCTTCATTCACAAATGAGAGCTTTGCAGGGTATAATATTCTGGGCTAGCAGTTTTTCTCTCTAAGTACCTGGGCTATGTCTCGCCATTCCCTTCTAGCTTGTAGGGTTTCTGTTGAGAAGTCAGCTGTGAGTCTAATTGGAGATCCTCTGAGAGTAATCTGACGTTTCTCTCTTGCACATTTTAGGATCTTTTCTTTTTGCTTCACTGTGGTGAGTTTAATTACAATATGTCGTGCAGAGGATCTCTTTTGGTCATGTTTATTAGGGGTTCTATGAGCTTCCTGGATTAGGATTTCTCTGTCTTTCTCCAAGCCTGGAAAATTTTCTGCTAGTATCTCCCTAAAAAGGCCTTCTAATCCTTTCTCCCTCTCCATACCTTCAGGAACACCTAGAACCCGAATGTTGGGTTTTTTAATAGTATCCTGTAAATTCCCGACGATATCTTTTAGTTTTCTAATTTCCTCTTCTTGTCTTTGGTTTGACTGTTTCCTCTCCTGTTCACTGTCTTCTAGGTCCGATATTCTCTCCTCTGCTTCACCCATTCTGGTTTTAAGGCCCTCAAGATTGCTTGTCACTTGATCTATTGAGTTCTTCAATTCATTAAGATTTTTTGTCACTCTCGTAGCTTCTTGTTCTACTAGTTGTTTCATTTCGTTTTGATTTCTCCGTAGTGCTTCATTCTCGCGAGAGAGATTTTCTATCTTATCCATTAAAGATTTCTGTAGTTCAAGAATTTGTTTTTGAGAACTTCTTAATGTTCTTATCAATTCTTTGAGATCTGCTTCTTGCATTTCTTCTATCTCATTATCTTCACAATCCTGACTTGGGGTGTCTTTTCCGTTTGGGGTCATCATAGCGTCTTCCTTGATCTTGCTCCCTCGGAATCTGTTTTTGTTTGGCATTTTTTTTTCCCCCCACACTCTTTCTCTGGGTTGTCAAGGTAACGGAGTTTGTGTGCGCGGTGTGTTCCCAGCTTTTGGATCCCCTTCAGGTTTCTACAGCCTCGGGTTTTTGGTTCCGTCTGCCTCAGTGATGGGCGGGCGGGCGGGCGGGCGGGCGCACCTTGTCCCACTGCGTTTAATCAAATTCGACTTCGTAAGGTGGGCGGCGAGAGGGGCTAGTGTCCGTGCGGGCTCGCCTCAACTGTGCTGTTTCCCCCGTGGAGGTCTGCTTCCCCCCGCCAGTGTCTCGGGATCCCTGTATCGGCTCCCGTTCACGCGCGCAGATCCTGCGGCGATTGTGTTCCACCCGGCTCCAGTCTCAGCCGGCGGGCGGGCGCCGTGCCACTGCGTTTAATCTAGCTCGACTTAGCAGGGTGGGTGACGAGAGAGGCTAGTGTCCGTGTGGGCTCGCCTCAATTGTGCTGTTTCCCTGGGGTCTGCTTCCCCCCGCCAGTGTCTCGGGATCCCTGTATCGGCTCCCGTTTAAGTGCTCAATTCCAATGGCGACTGTGTTCCGTCCGGTTCCTGTCCCTCCCGGCAGCTCCCGTGCCACTATGGCACGATTTGCCGTTCGCAAACTTACTTTTCCCTAGGTCCTCTGCGTCTCATTCACTGGGTCCGGAAGAATTTCCACTGCATTTTTTTCCCTGAAATTTTTCCTGAGGCTACAGTAACTCTGTTTTTATTAAACTATCTTTTTGCGGACTGCTAGTGCGCGTCCTCACTATTCCGCCATCTTGGCTCCGCCCCTCATATGTTAATTTTTTATACCCTTGGTTTCCAGTAATTTTCAAGAAAAACAACAATTTACTTAACAGAAATAGGGATTACTGCAGTGGGGATTTGATTTGCACTTCCCAAGATAGCAAATCTGGGGGACATCCTGTGGCATAGAAGTTAAGATGCTCCATGTGACCCCTACGTTCCAGATCAGAGTGCCAGGGTTTCAATTCCAACATTACTTCTTATCCAGCTTCCTACCATTTCTCACTCATGGACAACAGGTGATGGCTCAAATACTTGAGTCCCTATTTGAGAGATCTGGATTGAATTCCTGGCTCTTGTGTTTGGTTGGGCCCAATCCTGACTGTGTGGTCCTTTAGGGTATAAACCAGTGGATGAATATCTCCCTCTGTCTCTTTCCTTTAGAAATAATGTGAGAATAAATAAAATAAGAAGTAGTGAATATGGCTTGGATTTGGATCCCTCCCTGAGAAAGCTGGAATTAATATGAAGTGTACCTCAACAACTGGATTATGGATGTGAAAAAATCCTGAAAGACTGAAGATTAGTAGGGACCAGTATAGGGGAAGCATGGTAACCTGGAAAACGGAGGCAAAGGGTACAGAGGAGAGATTGATGGGGAACGATGATAGACTGAAGGACAAGAGCAGAATTGAGCGACTAAGTCTCATGGCTCCTAGAGCTCTGTTACCAGAAATTTCCATGTTGGTAGAATGAAGCATAACTGTATCAAAGCTATTATCTCTGGCACTATGCCAGGAGGCTTTGGCAAGTGCTGGTGGATTGGTCCAGGCACACAGATTAGGGTACAGAGGACTCGAACATCTATCTGACTCCTGTTTTACTGCAATTCGGCTCTTGACTAATTGGAGTAGTGCTGCCATGGACATAAATAAAGCATAGGACTGAGGTGGGAAAAAGTCCTGACTCTTGAGACAGCTATAAATGAGCACAATTTTCCCACGAGCAGGGTGGTGTCCGAGACAGAAGAATGAGTTGGCAGGGAGGCCAAAGGAAATAAAAGCTGTATATGGTAAAGGCTAGAAATGATAATTGGACTCAACCAGAAGACCTACCTTGTTCATCCCATAGATCACCACAAATTCTTCATTTTGGATTTGCCTCCAAGGAAAGTTTTGAGTACAAATGGTGGACAGCCACAGTTGATTCTGGGGAATAAAGATAGGAGTGGGTGTGGTTTGAGATGATGAGAGAGAAAGACAGACAGAGAAAGAGAGAGAGAGAGAAACATAGATGGAACCCTGTACCACAGAAAGTAGATCTAATAAAATAGTCCAGACAACAATTTAAAATAATCACAATAAAGACCCTTAAAAAGATAAGAGAAATTGTAACTGGAGGTTATGAAGAACTAATTATAAATATCTAACATAAAAATATAATCACTGAAATTAAGTGAACGAGGAATAGAGATCTGAGTTGGAAATCCACTTAGAGAATACTATCCTAGAAAGCATAAAGAAGATATAAAAAGATGAAAAAATGATGCAAAAATATAAAACACATTGACCAGAAACACAAATAGCAAACATTTCTTTAATATGTTGAGGACATTTTATTTGGAAGATGATTATTTAAAGTACCAGTGTGGGTTGGATTAGTGAGACATGAGTGTTAGAAGTCAAAAGATGTTGAGTGGGGATCAGGTCCATTGGAAACAGCTGACACTCAGTGCCATGACAACTTTGGGAAGATGGTAGAAGGTGCCTCAACGATGTTGCCCCAGAGGAAAGGGATTTTAGATATAGATCTATGTTAGTGGTTACTCAAAGGGATGCTATTCTCTTGAGGTGTTTGCTTGTCCTGTAATGGGCTGAACACAGACCTTTGGCAAGGAAAAGCCCTCATCTTAATTTGGAGTAAGGCAACGACATCTGTTACTACAAATAAGAGGAATTAGGAATCGATAGAAAAGAAAATATACATATATTGTGCATTAAAAATGGTGCAACTTCTAAACCCAGTACTATTGAAGAGGTTGAATAAATATTATATATATATATATATATATATATGTGTGTGTGTGTATATATGCACTAATGAGTTGTAAGTTAGCAAGTGCAAAAGCTAAGCGAAAGGCTTCCATCAGAGAAGGGATAGAAGATTGAGTTGGGGATATTTGCTGAACTGAGTGACCCTGAATTCCCATTATCATGACTTTAGGAAATAGGAGCATGAGAGAAAAGTCTAGATAAGCAATATAATAGGGTATATCTTCAATGCAATGGTGAACTAGAAATAATGTCTCCCGTCCCAGCCTACCAACGCACCCACTCATTTACCCTTCTGTGAAGCAGGCGCTTACCAGTGGGACTGAAAGAAGCAAATGGGAAAACAAAATCACAATAACATAAAAAACCTAAAAATCTATAAAATAAAAAAATCATGATAAGTGTTTTGGCAATACTGATTGACTGGATAGATTTTATTCTCCCTTAATGATTTGTAGCCAAAGGATTTACTCACATGGTTTTGCAACTTAAATGCAATATTGATGGGGTCCTATATGATTTAATCTTAGCATGTACTTAAAGAAACAAAAACTAACTATTAGTGCAGGATTAAAAGAATCTATATAGGCTATGGGGGCAGGGAAAGAAATATACATCTATATTTATATCTATCTATCTATAGAGTGAGAGAGAGAAAGCAAGCAAGCAAGCCGGCAGGCAAAAAATAATAGAATACCAAAGGAAATAAGGCAACATGAGCAAGAGAAAGAATATTTAACATAATCAGAGCAGTAAATATTTTAGTTACTAAAATTACCTAAAGATTCATATAATTTAAGAGTATTTTACATGTTTAAAGAACTAACAGAGGAAGAGAGATAAATATAAGTAAGAAAAACACAGGAGATTATAAAAATAAAGACCTTTTTTCATTAAATAACTTTTAAATTTTTATATTATTTCTGATTTCAACTAAGGTGATTAATTGCACACACAATCACACACTATACATTACAGAAAAATGCACATCTTCACAAAAACTGAAAATTTGTAGTGTCTTTGGAAAGTTTGATCCTCAAATATCTTCTCTCAAAGGGAAATGTTCATTTTGGAACCAAAGATTTTGACACTAAGAGGTTTTGAAATTTAAAGTTTGTGGAAACAAAGTGTCTAGCTTCTAATTTCAATGGAGGAAGTTTTTCTCTCAGCTTCTGCCAATGGAGTTCTGCCACATGCACCAGCCAGTGTCAAACCCTCTCAACATTTCAAAGAAGGAAAGGGTAAGTGCTTTCATTACAAGTCACAGACAAATATGTATGTTACAAGTCACTTAGCAAAAAGATGGATAAACTATTCACACCTACATTGATGGAAGATACTACATGTCTGAGCAGCTAGCAGGCTACCCCAATTGCAAATTAGGTTGTAGTAACAAGGCACACTGGGATCAGTTCTGCCGCTTTATAAAATTTTGTGCTGCTGCTGATTTATATTACATAGGAATTCTTAGAGAAATATTGTGGCTTATCTTGGTTTGCTTTAAGACTTTCCATGCATTTTCAGCAACTTCAAAAAAGAAAATTTTTCTGTATATTTTCAGCTAACAAGTATTTTGTAAAATATATGGTTTATTTGAAGGAAAGGAATAACATAAACCTTTATTAAGTAATAATAATAGTTGGTGTTTATTGCTTACCATGTGCTATGCATAATAGAAGGTATTTTATTTTAATATTTATTAAATTCTAATGAAACACACTGCCTGTGTTATGCTTCAGCTCTGGGGAGAGAAAAGAGTCAATTTGGGGCCATCAAAGAAAGAGGTACCTTTCTCTGAAGGGAGGAGAGAACTTCCACTTTGACTATGACCCTGTCAGAATAAGATCGAAGTCGGCAAACCCTAAAGGCTTCCATAGCCTCGGCAACTCATGACTAGAGCCTAGGGAGATTACTGACGCCATAAACAAGAGTGTCAAATTGTTAAATCAACATCAGGAGTCACTGTGTACTTACGTCTCATGAGGGATCTGTCCTTAATGTGTTATCCAATGTGAAGTAATGCTATAACTAGTACTGAAACAGTATTTTTACACTTTGTGTTTCTGTGTGGGTGCAAACTGATGAAATCTTTACTTAGTATATACTGAATCGATCTTCTGTATATAAAGATCATTGAAAATGATTTAAAAAATCTTGGTGTTTAATTGGAAATTGCATAGATAATCAATTTTTTTAAAAAATCATGTAGGATCTCTGTCCTTAATGTGCTGTACATTGTGAATTAATACTATAACTAGTACTCCAACAGTATTTTCACTTTGTGTCTCTATGTGAGAGAGTTGAGACATTATTTATAATTTTTTTAGATTATTTGTTTTTAATGTCAAATATTAGTTTTATATATTTATGGAGTACAATGTAATATTTTGATACATGCACAGATTATAATAATCAAATTAGGATAATTAACATGCATTGCTTCATATATTCAATATTTCTTTGTAGTGTGAACATTCTAAGGTCTTTCTTATAGCTATTTAGAAAAAATACAATATGTTATGTTAAACTCTATGTTATGTTATGTTTAAACTCTCTCTCTCTTATAGAGAGAGAGAGAGAGAGAGAGATAAACAATTAACTTTGAAGAAGAACTCAAGAATGATACGTTCATTGCAAGCACTTAGACATAACTATAGCTTATGAGACATCAGAATATCCTCCACTTAATACACTAAAATAAAGTAAATCTTTGAGAACAGGTTTTACTAGCTACTCTCATAATTCAACCATTTGATGATAGAGCTCCTGCAAGAGAAGTTCGCTTATTGTGACACCTGTTGTTAATTTAACAATTAACACTCTTATGTATAATGTCAGTGATCACTTGAGGCTCTTAGCATGAGCTGCCCAGGCTTTGAAAGGCTTTTGAATCCATAAACTCCTTTAGTGTTTAGATACTGCCATAGTAAAGTGGAAGTTCTCTCCTCCCTTCAGAGAAAAGTACAACCTCCTTTGATGACCACTTCTTTCCACAAGGGTCTCATCCACAGAGGTCCTTTATGTAGGATACTTTTTGCTACAGTGTCTTGGCTTTCCATGCCTGAAATGTGCTCATGGACTTTTCAGCCAGAACAGGAAGACTTAAGGGCTGATTCTGAGGTTAGAGTGCTATTTAAAGCAGTTGCCATTCTTTGACTCCACCATATGGACTGCTTCCCATGTTCAAGCACTCATTGCTTTTACCAAACACTTAATCCTATTTATCTGATCCCATTAACAATCCTATCTATATGATCACTTAACACTATTCTTATCTGTATGGTCACTTTAACACTTAAAATGCTATTTTTACCACCCAACTAAATGAGATTTAGGGTGCTATGGGAAGTTTTTAAACTGTACCCTTAGAAGTAAGTCTGTAGAAATGCATGCAGAACTACAGAGTTTTAGAGTTACAAACTTTGTGCATTTCAGAATTACAACTTTAGGAAAATGGTGATTCTTTCTATCATGCCTGCCCTCCCAACCACACTCCAACCCCACTTCCTCCTTTATGCACAAATGATTATCTCTATGTTGAGTAAAGTGTTAAACAGATAGTATGAAAAAACAAGCAAAAGCAAAACAACAACAATAATAACAAAAAATTGTTCTTCAACAGTGAATACATGGGCTGTTTAAGGTCATTGCTTCTCAAAGTGTAAACTTCATTTATACAGATTGCCTTTATGTTATCACAGGTCAGGGAAAACATATAGCATTTGTTCATTTGGGACTGGCTTATTTCACTAAGTATGATGTTTTCCAGTTTCATTCATTTTGTTGAAAATGATTAGATTACAATTTTTTTTACTGCTGTATAGTATTACATTGTGTACATATCCCATAATTTCTTTATCCAGTTTTCATCTGGTGAGCATTTGAGTTGATTCCACATCTTAGCTATGGTGGGTTGAGCAATAAACATGGGAGAACACATAACTCTTTCATATGCTGATTTCATTTCCTTTGGGTAAATTAGCAGGAGTGAGATAGCTGGGTCATATGGTAGGTCTATATTCAGATTTCTGAAGTATCTCCATACTGTCTTCCATAGTGATTTTACCAGGGTACCTTTTTCCACACATCTTCACCAGCATTTATTGTTTGTTGATCTATGTATGGAATACATTCTACTGGGGGTGAGGTGAAACCTTGTTGTGGTTTTGATTTGCATTTCCCTGTTGGCTAGTGATCCTGAACAGTTTTTCATGAGTCTGTTGACCATTCAGTTTTCCTCTTTTGAAAAATGTCTGGGAGAATTCAGCATTGAAGCCATCCAATTACGACCTTCATTTTTTTTTTGGAAGGTCTTTATTATTGCTTCAATTTCTGTCTTGGTTATGTGTCTGTTTAGGTTTTCTATGTCTTCATGGCTCAATTTTGGTAGGTTGTATGTGTCCAGGAATCTATCAGTTTCTTTTTGATTTCCTGTTTTGTTGGCACACAATTCTTTGTAGTAATTTCTCATGATTTTTCTTATTTTTCTGGTGTCTATTGTTATATTTACTTTGTCATCTTTAATTTTACTAATTTGGGTTTTCTTCTTTTTTTTTGAATAGTTGGCTATAGTGTGTCAATTTAGTTTATTTTTTTTTTCAAATAGCCAGTTTTCATTTGCTGATCATTTGTATTTTTTTTGGTTTTGATTTCATTTATTTCTTTTCTGACTTTAATTTTTTCTTTTCTCCTAGTAGTTTTGGCTTTGCTGTTCTTTTTTCTATGTTCTTGAGATGCATTGAAAGCTCATTTATTTGGTGCCTTTCCAATTTCTTGATGTGGGCACAAATTGCTATAAACTCAACACTCTTAACACTGTTTTTACTGTATCTCATAAGTTTTGATATGTTTTATTATTATTTACATTTTTTTCCAGACTTTTTCTGATTTTACTTTTAGTTTCTCCTATGACCCAGTGTTAATTCAGAAGCATTTTGTTCAGTCTGCATATGTCTGTGTATGTCCTAGAGATTCCTGAGTTGTTGATTTCCAACTTCATTCCATTGTGGTCACAGAGGATACATGGTATGACTTTGATTTTTCTGAATCTGCTGAGACTTGATTTATGGCCTAGTATATGGTCTATCCTGGAGAAAGTTCCATGAACTGCTGAGAACAATGTATTTTGCAGTTGTAGAGTGAAAATTTCCAGCAGAGAGCTGGACTGGAAGAGGAGCAACCGGTACAGAATTCGGCGCCCGACCAGGACTAGAACCTGGGGTACCAGCACCACAGGCAGAGGATTAGCCTAGTGAGTCGCAGTGCCAACCTTGAGTGTTTCTTTTGCTATGCAAAAGCTTCTTAGCATGATATAATACATTTTTTCTATTTTTGCCTTTATCTTCTGTGCTGCTGGGGTCTTATCTGAAAAGTCTTTGCATATGCCAATATCTAGCAGTGTTTCTCTTATGTTTTACACTAGTAGTTTGATGGTTTCAGGTCTTAGATTTAGATTCCTGATCCATTTTAAATTTATTTTTGTATAAGGTGTAAAGTAGAGGTCTTGTTTCATACTTCTGCATTCAGAGATCCAATTTTTCCAACACCATTTATTGAAGACTGTCCTTTATCATGGGAGTGGCTTTAGTTCATTTGTAAGAATTCCATTAAATTTTCAGACTTAAGTATTCTATCTTATATATGCTTCAACTCGACTTTAGGAGTCAAAGATCTGAAAGTAAATATGCAGGTCCTTTTCTGTGCCTCGATCCTGGCTATATAGTTGAGTATTTTTTGACAGGAAGCAGGGAAATATGTAAGAAAAGATATGAACTGGATCAATGTGTAATTACCATGTGGCCACATTCCAATTTTCAAGTCATGATGTTGAATCTCTATATTGGGAACGAGCTAAACTCTCCAAGGTGGAGTCCCAGGGACACACTATTCTGCCCAAGCTTGAAGTTTGAACCATGGTGATTCTCTTTAATAGGATTTATTTCAGATAGAGTCTGGAGATCTGCAAAGAAAATGCAGTTGAACATCAGTTATTTGCGCTTGTTTTTGTTCCAACCTTGTACAACTAAAATTTAACACTAAGAATTAGAGTAGGGACTGCAGAGTAGGGACTGCAGTTACTAAAGAATTTATATGCATGGCCAGACATGTGTGTGATTCTGTCTCTGATAACTGGCATTGAGTGATGTACAAATACCACAGTTGGCAATCTTTGTTTATTATATACTTTGCAGAAATTATTTCTAAAACTTGTGTTAAAGTCCCTACTTCTCTGCTAATGTGTTACCTTTCCAACTTTTGCTATTTAGCGCAATTTCTGTATAGAGCTCAGGGAATGGGGCTGGTTTTCAAACTCCCCCTTCGCTTTTGTCAAAAGGCTTCTCTGTAGTTGGTCTAATCTGACTTGATAGTCACCTTCTTAGTATGTAAATTACACATGAGCAGGAATAGCAGATAGCAGTGACTGGTTAGCAATAGGATATTCACTTTTCCTGCTGGCTAATTAAATCGAGTCTTGCATACATAAACCCCACTGACGTTTGTGTACATTCCTACACATGTACACATTTTCATTTTACACACTACATTGTTCTATAGTCTCAAGACTGATGGAGGAGATGTGTGCAAGCTTCAACTGGTCCCAGGGTAAGACATTAATATTTGATCTGTACAGTATGCCTTTGACTTTTATCCAAGTGTTGTATAATAAGCACAGTACATCATGTACTCATGGAGATACTGTTCTTAGGCCTTTACAATGGATTCTCTCCTAATTACTTTGTGGATGTCTTTGACTTTGAATAGGAATATTTAAATTAAAGTGAACACCAGAGGCAGCACTGAGGGTAAATAAGTCTGAAGACTAAAATAATATCGTCTCTGACAGCATGGCACTCTCAGGAAATAGGAAAGGAACGTCTACGAGCAACCTTTCTTCCCTGGATTCTCTGAGGATGTTTTGAAACACAAATAGAGTCCTTGTGTTCAACATCGTCCATCTTCTGAACACATCTCAATATTTGCCTTAGTTCTTTTCAGAAAAAGTTAGTGCCTGTCTATGAGAAGAACCATGGCAAAGCCATGACCATGCTCAGCTATCGGACCTGACAGCTTGTGTTCATATCACAGCTCTGCTGGGCAGCCTCCTGTGAGGGTATTAACAGTGCTAGTCTCAAGGGGTGGTTTAAAGAATAAATGACTTAATATACATAAAGTACTAAGGATGATGCTTGGCATATTTTAAGCATCCAAATGTAATCAGGTATTATAAGATTTTCATAACCTGACTCACTGTTTTTCCATGTCAGATTGTGATTCTCAACCTGAATTTCTTAGCCCAGACAACAAAAACTTTGCCTAAAAGTACACGTTAACATAAAAATGTGATGAATAATGCCAGCTGCTGATTTTCTAGACTATCAGCAGGCAACCTGTTAATACAGTGAAGTCATATACTGGAATGTACTATAATCACAGCAGTGTCACAGAAGGGGGAAGCTACATGACGGGTAGTTATAGGACTTCGGTATCTGTGCTCTGGTGGATTAGGGCATGTGTCTTAAGAAGGGAAATTGAATTAATCAAATTTGAAATACAATGGCTGAGGATGGATGGAGATAGTGAGTGAGGGTCTTGTAGTGACTCATAGTAAATAAATTGTATTCAGTAATTGAGCAAACAATCCTATCATTACTTATAATGGTTTTCTGAAATAGTAACTAGCTAGCTAAGTCATGCTGACATAGATAATCCCGGAACTTATTACTAACAGATATGTCATGTTGGTGCAGATGACTGCAACTTTCAAAATAAAGAAGAAAATTTGAATCATCCATATTAAAAGTCAGCATCATTCTGTTCTTAGAATTATATCTAAACACCAAATTGAATCATTTAAAAACCACTTAAAAATTTAAAAGAAACTGTTATAAAAGTGAAAATCAATAAAAATAATAAGAAAACCCAGCATCCACTAATTTTAATGTAGCATCATTCAGAAAGTAATTAATTATGAGACTAAGAGCTAAAATTAGTACTTTATGTACTGATGTTTTATATTATATGTTTTATAGTTTCCATTTAAATAAAGTGATGATACTAAGTCCTCTAGTGAGAGTCGATGTTAAGCCCATTCCTGGGATGTCAGCTTTCCATACGTGAACCTGCTCTAGTTCTCATTCACCTTCCTTCTAATGTGCCTGGAAAAGCAGCAGATGATGGCCCAAGTTCCTGGGTCTCTGCCATCCACAAGGCAGAACCTAATGGTGTTCCTGGTATCTGCTTTTGAGCTGGCCCAGCATTAGCTATTGAAGCCATTTGGGGAGTGAACCAGCAGATGGAAGATCTCTCTCTCTCTCTCTCTGTCTCTGTCTCTGTGTGTGTCTTCTACTTTCTCTCTCTTAACTTTGTCTTTCAAATAAATAAATAAATATTTAAAGTAAAAGAACTGTGGCGTTAATTAATTACCTTTACAGCATTATTTATCTCCGTTATTTATAAATTGTTTTATTATTATTCTACAGATGTTTCAGTTGCATCATTATTTTTAGACTTTACTAAATATGTTATGATGAACAATCTTTTACATCTTTGTGTGTCAGCTTTATTTTCTTACAACAAATTCCAGTTGAGGACAAATTTCCAATTTAAGAAGCTTTGGCATATTTTTAGGCATTTCTAAGTTATTCTCAAAAAATAGCTCTGTTTGGCAGAGTCCATTTAAAAATATTTTAGGAACTTAACCAAATGACCATACATCTATGACTCAGAGCATTTTAATAATTTTCTGGGAAATTGCCTTAAAATATATTAAGAAGTCATGCAAGAAGTCATTTTATTACTACATAAACTTTCTTAGATTTTTATCCCTAAATGTCATTCTCTACTTTGTAAAAAAGCTCATTGATAAGACTTAGTTTAATGTAAATTTTGCAGATTAACAAGAGCCAAACCTTTTATTAAAGAGCTTAAGATTAGGGGCCGGTGATATGGTATAGGCAGTCAAACTGCTGTTTGTACTTCACTATTCTATATGGGAGTGCTGGTTCAAGTCCTGGCTGCCTGCTTCCAATCTAGCTTCTTGTTAACGTGACTGGAAAGGTAGTGGATGATGGCCCAAGCGCTTGGTCCCTTGCCAATCATATGGGAGACCAGGGTCAAGATACTGGCTCTTGGGTTCAGGTTCAGCCAAGTCCAGAACTAGCTGTTGTGGCCATTTGGGGAGTGTGCCAGCAGTTAGAAGATGTCTCTCTTTCCCTCTCTCCCTCTCTCCTTCACTCCTTCTCTCTTTCTCTCTCTGCCTTCCAGAAAAATAAGAAATGAATAAATCTAAAAAAAAGTAGAAATATTAAAAACATAGGGTTTTTCTTAAAAGTATATTAAAGGTTATCAAGACACCTGTTTTAGGTCAAGAACACTCATAATTACTGTTTAAAATGTTTACAACCTAAAGGAAGACTTTTTGATGTAGTCATTTTCATTTTATTCTAATATGACTAGTTGAGCACATGTCTGTTGAGTACCTAGGTTGTGCTGAAGGCAAGAAGGTGTCATCTCAAGCATGAAGATGCTTATCAGCAGCACCATCTTTTGTGTACCCAGTGAGAGCTTGTAGGAACAGAAGGCTTGTCTATTTCACTATGTCCGGGAATGGCTAGCTGTGAGTCCCAGGGCAAGCCCAATGGCTCCTTGAAATCTCATGCTTTTTCTTGGAAGATCAAACTAGCAAGTGTCTCATAGGTGTCTCAGGGAAATTACATGACATGGGATGCATGCAAAGGTATTACAAGGACTATAAAATGTAGCAATTTAAGAAACTGGTATTATCTATGAAAAATCCTTACCTCCAGGTTTGAAATCTTGAGATTTTATTTTTTTCTGTTGATAAATTTAATGAATATAAATTTCTGAAATACAGCTTATGGATTTCAAGGGCTTTCCCCCCCCCATAACTTCCCTCCCACTCGCAACCCTCCCCTTTCCCACTCCCTCTCCCCTTCCATTCACATCAAGATTCATTTTCAATTCTCTTTATATAAAGAAGATCAATTTAGCATATATTAAGTAGAGATTTCAACAGTTTGCACCCACACAGAAACACAAAGTGTAAAATACTGTTTCAGTACTAGTTATAGCATTAAATCACATTGGACAGCACATTAATGACAGCGATCCTACATGAGGAGTAAGTGCACAGTGACTCTTGTTCTTGACTTAACAAATTGACACTGTTGTTCATGGCATCAGTAATCTCCCTAGGCTCTTGTTATGAGTTTCCAAGGCTGTGGAGGCCTTTTGAGTTCACCAACTCTGATCTTATTTAGACAAGGTCATAGTCAAAATGGAAGTTCTCTCCTCCCTTCAGAGAAAGGTACCTCCTTCTTTGATGACCTATTCTTTCCACTGTGATCCCACTCGCAGAGATCTTTCATTTTTAGGTCCCTTTTTTTTTGCCAGAGTGTCTTGGCTTTCCATGCCTAAAATACTCTCATGAGCTCTTCAGTCAGATCTGAATGCCTGATTCTGAGGCCAGAGTGCTGTTTAGGACATCTGCCATTCTATGAGTCCACTGTGTATCTCTCTTCCCATGTTGAATCGTTCTCTCCCTTTTTGATTCTATCAGTTAATATTTTCAGACACTAGTCTTGTTTATGTGATCCCTTTGACTCTTAGTCCTATCATTATGATCAATTGTGAACAGAAATTGATCACTTGGACTAGTCAGATGGCATTGGTATATGCCACCTTGATGGGATTGAATTGGAATCCCCTGGCAAGTTTCTAACTCTACCATTTAGGACAAGTCCAATTGAGCATGTCCCAAATTGTACATCTCCTCCCTCTCTTATTCCCACTCTTATACAAGGATCACTTTTCAGTTAAATTTCAACACTTTAAAAAATAAAAAAAAATAAATTTCAACACTTAAGAATAATTGTGTATTAATTACAGAGTTTAACCAATGGTATTAAGTAGAACAACAACAAAAAAATACTAAACGGGACAAAGTATTAAGTTGACAACTAACCTTGCACCAAAAAGAGAACCTGTTGAAGTGATATGGACACTTTGAGAAATAGTGACTTGTTCAGTCCTTGCCCTGACTGTTGACTGTTGATGAAATCTTGAGATTTTAACACAGTTCTACAAAATCCTGAGGTGCATTTTGGACTACCTATGCAGTAAACATTTTAACCAAATTTTAAAAAGTTATGTATTTATTTAGGAGAGAGAGAGAAGAAGGGAGGGAAGAGGGGAGGAAGATTAGAGAGAGAGAGAGAGAGAGAGAGAGAGAATCTTCCACATACTGGTTCACTAATTGCCCAAATACCAGCAACAGCCAGGGCTGGGCCAAAGCCAAAGCTGAGGAATGAAATCCAGGTTTCCATGTGGGTGGAAAGAAACCAACTACTTGGGCCACCACTCCTGCTTCCCAGGATTGTCATTAGCAATAAGCTGGAGTCAGGAGGCAGAGCCAGGTATTGAACCCAAGCACCCCAATATTTTCTATGGGCATCTTGTGTCTTAACTGCCCCAAAACTTTTACCAAACTTTTAAAATTTATTAATAATATCAGTGAAGAAATCTGTTCTCTCATTTTATATTAATGTATCTGAAATGTGTCTCATTTTAAATGCATGCTCATTGGATTGTAACTTGTGTGGTTTCTTAAAGCAGACAAGTGTCTGAATGTTACAGCATATGCTTCTACCAAAAATCAGGAAAACAGGAGATGGGAGGGAATTTCTAACGAGTAGTTGTCCCCAAGTAGAAATCTGGAAAACTATAGAAGTTGTGGAAATAGGAAAGAAGTGGCAGATCTTGCTTATTTTGTTGAGTTTGTTGAAATATGGCTTCTTGTAAGTAGTAAATACATGGTATGTAAATAACATCTAAGCCTTGGAAATTGGCTGCTTAAGTTCTTGTGTTCTATTACCCAGTGGATCATTTTTTGTATGTTTCAAAATAGCTTTAAAAAGATACGAAAATTTTGCTACAAAAATAACAATGCTTTAGGTGATGCATGCTGTAACTACTCTGATTTGATCATCACATGATACATATAGTTCTGAAGTATCACATATACTCCTTATATTGGTGTAATTATTATTTTTTAAGGATTTTTTTATTCATTTGAAAGAGTTAGAAAGAGAGAGAGAGAGAGAGAGAGAAAGAGAGAGAGAGAGAGAGAGAGAGAGAGAGAACCATCCGATGGATCACTCCCAATTTGGCATATTTTTAGGCAACTGCTGGAGCTGGGATGATCCGAAGCCAGGAGCCAGGAGCTTTTTCTTCTGGATCTCCCACATGGGTGCAGGGGTCCAAAGACTTGGGCCATCTTGTACTGTACCCAGGCCATAGCAGAGAGCTGGATCAGAAGTAGAGCAGCCAGGTCTCAAACCGGTGCCCATATGGGATGCTGGCACTTCAGGCCAGGGCATTAACCTGCTGCGCCACAGCACCAGCCCCAGTGTTTGTGTAATTATTCCATGTCAATTGAAAATAAAACATTTCTACAAGGTTAAATACAGTGGATAGAACATATGAATATTATTAAGGTAGAAACTAATTTAAGAAAACTGGCTAGGGTTGGGGATTTGGCATAGTGGGTATGAGAGTAGTTGAGTTGCCTGCATCTCCTATCAAAGTACCTGCGTTCAAGTCTCAATTCCTCCACTTTAAATAAACCTTCCTGCTAAGAGACAGTACATGGGTGTATCAAGAATTTAGGTCCCTGCCAGCCATGTGGAGACCTGCATTGAGATCCTGGATCCTGGTTTTGACCCAACCCAGCACAGCTTTTTGGACTTTTAGGGAGTGAACCATTGGAGGCTCTCTCTGCCTCTCTGTGTCTAAATAAATAAATAATAATTATATGAAAGAAAATAGGCAGGTTCATCTTGATAGTTTGAATCTTTGTGACAATTGAGAACATTTGGGTGACAGACAGATATGTGATGTAGAAATGGAGTAGCATGGGGGGGTATAAGTAGAATTATTTTTCCTAAGAAGAACTGGTATGTATATGCATATATATATCTATATATATATTTACATATGTGTATGCATATGTTATATGTTTTATATATGTATATTGCTCATTATATTAAAATTATGACTTTCTTGCTCTGGCAAGGGATTTTTTGCAGCAAAAATTTTCTTTCTCTTGCTTCTTTCCTCCCTTCCTTTTATAATTTTCAGGGAACATAATTTTAATTCATATTACACTCAAAGTCTTAATCCTCCACTAAATAGAGTTCAACAAGTAAGAAAAACCCTGCTTAGGCAGTAAATTGGCAAGGGCTATAAAATAACCACATGAAAACATGACCATTTCACTCATATACAGTACATTTTAAAATAATTACAGATCATTAAAACTATGAGTATATCATTCTTAACTATTGGATTATTAAAGATATAAAACAAAAATTGACAAAACTCTACTTGCAGCAAAACTGATACACACAGCACAGGCATTTGTTCTGCTTTTATGCTTTTTCTCCCTTTCTTTCCTTTTAAATTTTAGTTACCACATATAAGGGAGAACTAGCAGTATTTGTCATTCTGTGACCAGCTTGTATCACTCAACATGATGTCCTCACACTGCAAACGTTTTGATGCAAAGCTGAAATTTCATTCATTTTATGATATTCCATTGTATATGTATAGAACACATTTTCTTTGTCCATTCATCTGATGATGGATACCTTGGTTAACCCCATTCTTTTTGCTATTGTGAACAGTGCTTCTGTAGACATGCTACTGTATCTCTTTGATGCATGTTCATGGATTTCGGGTATATACCTAGTAGTGGGGTTGCTGAATCATATGGCAAGTCTATATCTAGTTCTTAAAGAACTTTCCATAGTCCACAGTGGCTGCACTAATTTACAATTCTAGAAACAATGCCTAAGAGTTCCCTTTTCTCCACATGTGTGTCAGCATTTGTTATACAGTCTTCTGAATAACAGCTGTTATGACAGGGGTGAGTTAATATCTCATTTTGGTTTTGACTTACATTTCCCTGAAGGCTAGAGATGTTGACAGTTTTCTCATGTATTTCTTGGTCATTTGTATTTCTTCTTTTGAGAATTGACTGCTGAGGTCTTAGCTGGATTGGTTGCTTTTTTGAAATTTTTGAGTTTCTGATATATTCTGGATATTAATCTTTGTCTGATAAGTAGCCTGCAAGTGTTTTTATTCCATTTTGTGGGATGCCAGCACCATTCGCTGACGAGATTATCCTTTCTTCAATGTATCATCTAGCACTTTTGTAAAAAATAAATTGTCTGTACGTTCATGTATTAATTTTCTCAGATTTCCATTTTGTTTCATTGATCCAAGTGTCAGTTATGCTGGTACCATGCTGTTTTAATTACTATAGCTTTGTAGTTTGCTTTGAAGTCAGATCTTGTGATTGCTCCAGCATGACTATTTTCTTCTCATGAATATTTTGGTTATTATGGGTCTTTCTGAGTTCATATGAATTTTAGGATTTTTTTTCTAATTCTGTAAAGAAATCACTGCTATTTTGTTTTTTTTTGTTGTTTTTTTGTTTTTCTTGCTTTTAGACTTTATTGACTGCTGAAAAGTTCAATGGCTGTGTTCTTAAGATAGTTATTCACAGAAAGTTTTCATATCATCACATTTATGATATGCGTTTTGCATGTAACATGCTACAATCTTGTCTTTACGATTTGAACAGATGAAGCAATAACTTCTAGAGAATCACCTCTTTGGATTTGTTGCACAGAAAGGACTGTCTGCCCCAGAATGAGGCCACTGACACCTGTCCTGGGCCTGGATCAGGTGCCAGTGCACCTGATTTGTCTCTGACATTGTGCAGACTTTGTCATCCCCACCCATGTGCCACTCCTGGCTTTGTTTGGAGCCCATTCTGTTCTCTCATGAAACATGCCTGATACTGAGGAGCCAGTTCTGGGATGGGTGGGGAAGAAGAAGAGGAGAGAGCCCCACAGAACAATTGCCTTGAGGCTTGGCTTGGCAGAAACCTAGAAGGAAACTGGCTGTGTTTGGAGGCTGACAGGCAGTATCGTCATGTAAGAGCACCCCATCCTCATTTGCCTGCTGTTGTGTTCATCATTCAAGGGTGGCTCAGGTGAGTGTATACATGAAAACTGCAGGTGAGGGGCCTGTGTTGTGATGCAGTGGGTTAAGCCAGCACCTGTGATGTTGGCATCCCAGTTTGCTGCTCTACCTCCCTGTTCTACTGACCCACCTCCCTGCTAATGCACATGGGAAGGCAGCAGAATGTAGTCCATGTACCTGAGCCCCTGTTACCCAGGATGGAGTTTTTGGCTCCTGGCTTGCACCTGATGCAGCCATAGCCATTACGCTGTTATTTTGACAGAATTGCATTCAATCTGCAGATTGCTTTAGGTAGTATAGACATTTTAATGATATTGATTCTTCCAATCAATGAGCAAGAAACATTTTTCCATTTTTTGTGTCCTTGAGGATTTCTTTCCTATTTTCTTCCTTTCTTTCTTTTTTTTGTTTTGACAGGCAGAGTTAGACAGAGACAGAGAGAGAGAGAGAGAAAGAGAGAGAGAGAGAGAGAGAGAGAGAGAGAGAGAGAGAGAGAGAGAGAAGTCTTCCTTTTTCCATTGGCTCATCCCCCAAGTGATCGCTTTGGCCGGCGCGTTGCGCCAATCCAAAGCCAGGAGCCAGGTGCTTCCTCCTGGTCTCCCATGCAGGTGTAGGGGCCCAAGGACCTGGGCCATCCTCCACTGCACTCCTGGGCCACAGCAGAGAGCTGGACTGGAAGAGGAGCCACCGGGACTAGAACCCGGTGCCCATATGAGATGCCGGTGCCACAGGCAGAGGATTAACCAAGTGAACCACAGTGCTGGGCCCCGAGGATTTCTTTCATCAGAATTTAAAAATGTTCATTGCCGGCTGGCGCTGTGGCTCAACGGGCTAATCCTCCGCCTTGCGGCGCCGGCACACCGGGTTCTAGTCCCGGTCGGGGCGCCAGATTCTGTGCCGGTTGCCCCTCTTCCAGGCCAGCCCTCTGCTGTGGCCCAGGAGTGCAGTGGAGGATGGCCCAAGTGCTTGGGCCCTGCACCCCATGGGAGACCAGGATAAAGCACCTAGCACCTGGCTCCTGCCATCGGATGAGCGCGGTGCGCAGGCCGCAGCGCGCCGGCCGCGGCAGCCATTGGAGGGTGAACCAACGGCAAAGGAAGACCTTTCTGTCTGTCTCTCTCTCTCTCACTGTCCACTCTGCCTGTCATAAAAAAAAAAAAATGTTCATTGCCAAGAACTTTAACTTCTTTGGTTAACTTATTTCAAAATATATGACATTTTCAAGGCTATTATAAATGGAGTTTATTTCTGGATTTACGCTTGGTGAGTTCAACATCACCACATAAAAAAGCTACTCTTTACTGTATGTTTATTTTGTAATCTCCTACTTTACTGAATTGCTTTATCACTGCTAGTTTTTTTTTTAGTGAAATTTTTAGGTTTTTCCATGTACAACATCACGTTACCTGCAAGCATGGATGTTTGATGTCTTGTTCTGATTTTGATGCCTAGTATTTCTTTATCAAATGTTTTTTCTGCATTTCTTGCATCTCTGGGATAATTCCCACCTGATCTTTTTGATGTGTTTGCAGATTTGGTTTGCCAGTATTTCATTGAGAATTTTTCCATTTATCTTCATGAAGGGTAAAGGTCTGTAAGATTTTGTATTTTTCCTTTCAGGCTGTTTATTTGTTTGATTTTCATGTCAGAGTGATGCTGACCTCATAAAAAAAGCTTGGCAGACTTCATTCCTACTCAACATTTTGTAATAGTTTTTAAAAGTATTGGTGCTACATCTTCCTCAAATGTTTTATTAAATTCAGTTATAAAGCCATCATTTTCCTTGAAGGAAGAAATTTCAATACTGCTCAGTCTCATTGCTTATCATGGGCCTGTTTAGATTTTCTGCATCTTTTTCATTGAATATTGGTAGATGTGGCCAGGAATTTATCCCTTTCATTGAGATTTTTTCAGTCTGTTAGCATGCAATTTTTTATGATCCTTTGTATTTCAGTGTGAAGGTTGTAATATTTCTTTTTTCATTTCTAATTTTATTTGTTTCTTCCATTTTCTTTGTTAGTCAGTTTGGAGTTTTGTCTATTTTACTTATCTTCTAAAAACAGTTTTTGTTTGATTTTTATTTTTTGTTTAACTTTCATTTATTTCTCCTCTGAACTTTATTATTTCACACTTCCTACTGTTTGGGGTTTGATCTGTTATTATTTTCTAAGCCTTCAAGATACATCTTTAGTCATTTATTTGAGATATTTGTATTGCTTTAATGTAGTACTTAATGCTAAAATCTTCCCTCTTAACACGTTTTTTGCTGTACGCCACAGGTTTTTATATGTTGTGATTCCATTTATTTCTAGAAAGTTGTTGATTTTCTGTTTAATCTCTACAGTGAGACATGTCATTCAGTAGCATGTTGTTTAATTTTTATTTATTTGTGAATGTGCTTTTATTCTTGTTGATTTGTAGTTTTATTCCTTTGTGGTATGAGAAGATACATAGCATGATTTTTATATACTGAGACTTGATTTTTGGTCTAATATGCATTCCATTGGAAAATGTTCCATGTGCTGATAGGAAGCTGTCTCTGTCGTGTTAGTGAGTTTTCCTGTAAATGTCTCTTAGGCCCATTTGTTCAATAGCATGGTATGTCGTTCGTCTTACATAATAGTTTCTTCTTTTTGGCATAGGGTAACACCCGGCTTGTTGCTTTGGCTTTGATTCTGGATGACCCCAAAAGTGTAACCTCCTAGTGATTACTTTTGCTTTAATCAACATCAATTGCTTTTATAAGTGGCACAGTGGTCTAGCCTGCTGCAGTTATAGAGGTAGAAGCATGACTTTGAGGTGAATGTTGATTTCCTAGGGTATGTATTTTCAGTTCCCAGAGAGCTTGGTGCACTGGGGAATTGTGATATCCAGGGCCACCTTCTTTGTTCTGAGGGAGAAAAATGGGCTGTCCTCTTGTCTCACAGGAAAGCCTGAGTGATGCTGGGTTTTGTGGAACCAGCAACTATGGCTTTAGGTCTGTGTGATATGGTTAGGACCCACTCCAGGTCCTGCTGGGAGAGTGCCACTGGTGTGGGGGATTGTAAAACAAACATCCCTAGACCCAGGACTGGGGGATATGAACTGAAAGTTGCTCCAGCCATTCAGAGTAAGTGCAAGGCAAACAAATTTTGTACTGGTAGGTATGTGAACAGATAAGTGGGATGCAGGCAGATTTTTCCCAAATTTCCACTATGTAGGTTCCAGAGGGTTTGAGGAAATTAATACTGGTTGTTAGAGTCCTGGTGTTGCATGGTACTGTTGGCCCATTACTCAGCTCTCCCAAGATGGAAGCCAGGTGTTGGGGATAGTGGTAACTGTTGAGGTTGATTTGTTCTGAGAGGAGAATCATGGGTCAGGGCAAGAGGCATGGAGTCACGACACAGACACTGGGAGTCAGATGAAAGCAGGGTAGAGGTGAGCAGCCCACAGAGTCGTTTATTTCAGTTGGTACAGCAGCTTATATAGCCAAGGCAGCCAATCCAGTCATGGCACAGTTTATGCCATAACCAATTAGTGCCTGTTGCCAGGCAGGCTCCTTTGCCAGGTGGATTCTGCTGACATTTCCTGAGTAACTGACACTCATTCACCAGCGCCATCTTGGCACAGCCTTCTCATTCTACCACAGGTAACCACCCATCTGAAGCTAAACAACACAGACAGACCACTGCAGATACCACAAGAGAATGCAAATTACTACAAAGATTGCAATAACAACATCAACAACCCTAGTTCCACAATGCATGCTGAAACTGCCCCCAGTTCTCACAAGGCATGTGTGGATGTTGCTAGAATTTCTTCCTGGGGCTCCCAACACCATGAAATAGGAGGTGCTGAATGCATGCTGAAACTGCCCCCAGTTCTCACAATGCATGTGTGGATGTTGCTAGAATTTCTTCCTGGGGCTCCCAACACCATGAAATAGGAGGTGCTGAGGGAATTTTCTCATGTTGGACCCATATTTTAAGAGCTGTTGCTAGTGCTAGTCTCAAGAAACTGAGGGAGCCACCCTGAATCAAATAATGTGAGTGAGCACAGCTCCAGGTCTTATGCCCTAAACTCCCACAGTTTTAGGATGTAAAGTTCTGTTCTCTGCCTGGCACGTTGCTCTAATTCTGGTCACTTCTGGAAGCAGAAGAATAGAGATCTTGTTCTGTATGGGTGGATGTAAGGAAGGAGGAAATGTGGCTTCTCAGAGCCAAGATGTTGTTCAGACTCCAGTCAGTTCACCAGGATGGACTTAAAATTAGTGGAACTGTAGAGTTCTCCTTTAGCTAAGTTTCCAATGGCAGGGTATGCAGAAACTCTTTCCCACCTTGTTTAAGGAGAAGTCAACTCCCACCAAAGCAGCCAGCCTCGGCAGCAACTCAGTCCTCTTCCCAAGCTGTCCCATTGCGTCTCTGTGCTGCTTCATCACTTCTCCACTGAGAATTTCTGTCAGTCAGTCCTTTGGTAATGTGGACATTCTTTGTGTTTTTTTTTTAATTTTTATGTAGTAAATATAAATTTCCAAAGTACAGTTTATGGATTACAATGGCTTTTCCCCCCATAACTTCCCTCTCACCCACAACCCTCCCATTTCCCGCTCCCTTTCCCATTGCATTCACATCAAGATTCATTTTCAATTATCTTTATATAAAGAAGATCAATTTAGCATATATTAAGTAGAGATTTCATCAGTTTTCACCCACACAGAAACACAAAGTGTAAAATACTATTTCAGTACTAGTTATAGCATTACTTCACATTGGACAACACATTAAGGACAGAGATCCTACATGAGGAGTAAGTACACAGTGACTCCTGTTGTTGACTTAACAATTTGACACTCTTGTTTATGGCGTCAGTAATCTCCCTAGGCTCTAGTCATGAGTTGCTAAGGCTATGGAGGCCTTTTGAGTTTGCCGACTTCGATCTTATTCTGACAGGGTCATAGTCAAAGTGGAAGTTCTCTCCTCCCTTCAGATAAAGGTACCTCCTTCTTTGATGGCCCATTCTTTCTACTGGGATCTCACTCGCAGAGATCTTTCATTTAGGTCACTTTTTTTTTCCAGAGTGTCCTGGCTTTCCATGCCTAAAATATTCTCATGGGTTCTTCAGTCAGATCCGAATGCCTTAAGGGCTGATTCTGAGGCCAGAGTGCTATTTAGGACATCTGCCCTTCTATGAGTCTGCTGTGTCTCCCGCTTCCCATGTTGGATCGTTCTCTCCCTTTTTGATTCTATCAGTTAGTATTAGCAGACACTAGTCTTATTTTTTTCATATCCAAATGTGGCTTCTCATTTTTTAGCTATCTTGCATTCAAGACCTCCTATTTAGTGAAAAATTTGTATCAAATTGACTCATTTAGAAAGTGCAGTCCTCTAGGAAAAACACATGCAGAGCTTCTGTGGCAGGTTTTACAAGGTTTAAATAATCTGTTTAATCTATTTGGCACCTTCCTCCTGTGGTTAAGATGAAAGAGATACTTGGTATTAATTTATCTCTGAACATCACTTATAATTAAATCAGCTGATATTTATCTACATATATTATTGAGGCCCCCTTCTTGACTATGCCAAACAGGTTGAATAGATGATTACAACCAAGAATTTTCTACTGAAACATCAGATAATTGTGTTCCTAGGACCAAAATATAAACCTGCATACAAGATTATGACTTCTCTGTCACAGAATTCTCAGGAAATTGAGTGCTCGAATGAAGAGGCAGACACGGAACAAAATTCTTTATTCTGGTCTTTGATCAGCACAAAGGAAAACATGGGTATAAGTGCCTTGTAATTTCTAAGGATACACAAAGGTACACAGCATTAATATCAGGGTGTCAAAGGACATTGTGTAAAATGGCACTGATATTTGTGTCATTTACGGGCTCTGTTGCTTAATCTGTTGTGCTTCATTGTTTTGTTTGAGAGAAGGTAAAATATCTCTCAGCTTTCACTCTTTCCTCTCTTCCCTGTACCCTGCCTTTTTCATAGAATTCCACCAGTCTCAATTCTGCTGTAAAGTGTGGGAGAAGGAACTCAAGGTTAGCAGCCCCATAGAGAGCACTGTATAACATAAGTAGTCTTACATTAGAGAACATTCCTCCATTGGTCTTTTCATCCCTAATGTATTAAAAGGAACTCTGAACAATATTTGCTGTGGATTCCAATCCTTTCCTACTGTGCCACTGTTTTAAGATATTGTTCACAGTAAGAAGGGAATCATTTGGTTACCTCAGGTCTGTTCCAATTAAATTTATTTATTCTGCCATCCTGCTATATGAATTTTCAGTTTTGCATTAGAAAACCTGGATCAATACAGAACCCAAGGGAACAACAGTGACATCTCTGTCCTGTTTCTGTATTTTATCCTTTTCAAGCCTGTTGATGAGCTGTTACAAAACTACATGAAGCTTGTGGATGTTTGAACAGGTTCCCTGTTGTGATAGTGTACTTTGTAGCCCTTTTTGAAATCATAGACACAAATTCCATTTCATTAATTAAAATGTTGTATTTTGATAAGCATGCTATCAGTTATACCCTTTGTTGCTGTGTCAGAGGGCAAGATCAGTGGAGTGAAAAGTAAATACAGTGCATCTTTTAGCTTTCAATGTTGTAACTCAAGTTAATTCAAAAAGACCACCGTAACTTCTCTTCATAGGACTGTTATTTAAACTGCGGGACTACAGACACTGACAAGTTTAGGGCATAATGGAGAAAATTTTCCAGGTGGGTTGAATTTCTTCAAGTGTGATAACTATATAGAAGTTATTCATCCTTTTCTGTGTTACTTAAAAAACCTCACATTTAGTTCCGACATCAGCTACCATAGTAAAAATACCAGTCAACATGAGATAGTCTCATCATGAGGCAGAAATATTCTGAAACCCAAAGTAAATATTGTACATTGCTAATTTTCAAGCTACCAAAATTAATGGGTGCTATTTTCAAATGTAAATTTTGCAGTAAACTAATACATAAAAGTGAGTTTGTACTGACTTATGATTTTCACACACAAGTGCACCAGCAGCCTGGTTCATCACGGATTGTTGCCATGTACCTCTGAGTCTGTGGTTTCTAAGGTCTGAAGTAGAGCCCAAGAATGTAGTGGGGACTGACCTGGGAGGACCATGTGAGAACACTTGCTCCATGGCATTTCTATACATTTAATTTTCTGATAAGCGTTACTTTCAAGATTCAGTTTAAATGTTTCTAAGCATGGTGTGGGAAAAGTGACTGAACTTAATAGAAAAAAACCCTAGAACTAATCCTGCCATTCTGTATTCTCATCCAAAGCAAAATGTGGTCAGACTCTTATGAGCTGCAATTTTACCCTTCTTAATAATAGATAAACTAATTAAAATATGAGTAAATATGAGTGAGTTAATTCCAAACATTTTTGTTTGGTTATATCCAAATTTCTACACTCATAACCTTGCAGATTTTAATTTAAGCCAATGGTGTATACAGTTTTCTAGTGAAAATGTTTGCAGAGAAACATACCGACGATAGGGACCAGACCTGTATTCGTGTGTGTGGAGAGCTACAACAATGCTTCTGCCCTCTTCCTAAGCCAACTGTTCATCCTGCTCCTGCCTCAGATTCATCATTTTTATTAACGGTATTTCCCAAAACGCGAGGCTTCAGAGGAAGCAATATCTGATACAAGTTTATCCTGCAAATAGTGCAGAGAATTTATGGCAAAGAGATTTGGATTTGTTGTGTTTAGAACATGGCTATTTCTTTATTTAGATCTTCAATGATAAACATATGTGTCTATTAAGCATTTGAACTGTGATTAATTGAATTAGCTTTAAGTATAAAATGCATCCTGGATTTTACATACTTGATATGAAAACAGAAAGAATGCAAATATTTCATTCATAATTTTGTTTTCATAGTGGTTTCTTATTAAAGTGATAATGATTGGATACATTTGTTTAAACAAAATATATTGTCAAACTTAATTTCAAATGTTTGGTAGTTTGCTTAATGTCTCTAATAGAACACTTAAAATTACTGATGTGTCAATGTTGGGTTTGTCTTGCCTAGTTCTTACTGAGACATTCAGTTCATTTTAACCTATCTTGGTCTAAAGGTTTCTATTCACTTTGCCAAATGCCAGCATTGCCTTTGATGAAATGCATGAACGTTCATGGGGTTAAAGCCAGTGCCAGCTCAAACCCTATCAGGATCCAACGCTCAACAGTGCTTCATCTTCAATGCACTTTCATCTGCAGAAGAAGATCCAGTGTTTCCTGTTTGATTCATTATTTAGTAGATTATTTATTCAAAGAAAGTATTCAGAAAAAGAAAACTTCTGTACAGTTATCGTGCTCTTGATTTTTTTTCTTAGTAGTTTTGAATCATAATCCATACAGTGGGATATTTACAAATGCCATTTCAAAGTTTTATTGTGCAAAGGAGTAAAGTTGATGACACTAAGAGTTTCTGAGATTTGGGGTGGGGAGACATGTCCTTTACAATTAAGTCCGACAACATGTCATTGCAGAGTACTGGATGCCAGAAAATTCTTCATTTATTTTTGTTTTTGAAAGATTTTATTTATTTGTGAGGTATAGTTACAGACAGAGGGAGAGACAGAGAGAAGGGTCTTCTATTCACTGGTTTACTCCCCAAACAGCTGCAACTGTCAGAGCTGAGCCAATCTAAAGTCAGGCTCCAGGAGCTTCTTCCAGGGCTCCCATGCAAGTGCAGGTGCCCTTGAACTTGGGCCCTCTTCTACTGATTTTGCAGGCCAGAGCAGATAGCTGGATCAGAAGAGGAGGAGCCAGGTCTAGAACAGGTGCCCACATGGGATGGAAAATTTATTTCAAGTTAAAACATGCATCTTTTTTGAAAGTAAAATATCAACAACATATTGTCTGACATACAAGGACATAGAAACATTTTATCCATTTTACAAGGAAGTTAGTATTTTCAAAAAGATGACATACCAGATAAGAGAAAAAATGAGATCTGACAAACCATGCATCCCACCAGGAGATCAATGAGGGGAAATCTTGAAATGATGAGTTGGTGAAGAACAGTGCTCAGAATAATGAGAGTGGCAATCCTAAATAGAAGGGTAGGAGAATAAGCTTTGGAAAGAAATTCTCCAGTAATAAAATATAATCCATTTAATAGTGTGAGAAAGACAATTTACAGAATATCTACTTTTTTTTATTTATTTGAAAGAGTTAAGAAGAAAGAGAAGGAGAAGGAGAGAGAGAGAGAGAGTCTTCCATCCACTGGTTCACTTCTCAATAGGCTGCAACAGCCAGAGCTGCACCAATCCGAAGCCAGGAGCCAGGAGTTCTTCTGAGTCTCCCACACGAGTGCAGGGACCCAAGGACTTGAACCATCTCCTGCTGCTTTCCCAGGCCATAGCAGAGAGCTGGATCAGAAGTGGAGGAGCCAGGACTCGAACTGGCACCCATATGGGATGCCAGCACTGCAGGCAGCAGCTTTACCTGCTATGCCACAGTTCTGGCCCCAATTTACAGAATATTAAAAACAAAACTCTCTAGAAATATGAACTGAATACAAGAGACACCTATTTTAAGCTTTGGAAGATTTATGTCTCTAACAGTATTATGTTTATTTTCATAAGAGATTTGTTATTGTAAAAAATGAATTTACATTGTTAAGAGTTTTTCATTCATTTTTTAAAATCCTGTTGATAAGACTAACCTTACTTCTGCACAGATTAGAATTTAATAATAATAAGATCATTCTTTTAAATTGCATTGGTGTGATTATATGCCAATTTTTAAATTTATCAAAACAACACACAAGTTAGGATAAAAATGAGACATACAAAAATACTGGAGAAGCTTAAAAATTTCCCCATTCAAAAAAAATCATTAGTCCCAGGTGAACAACTTCCAATTTCTTTGCACAGAAAGGTTTATGATAGAATATATAGACTTAGATGAATAGACAACAAGTTTTTCTTTTTACTTTTTTTAGTTTTCAAAAATTTTATTTACTTTAAAAGGTTGCTAAGTCACAGGAGGGGGAAAAACAGAGAAATAGGATGACAAAGTGGATGCAAGTGGATTTGACAGGGTCTTCAGATAGCCTGGTTCTAAGTGACCTGGCCCAGGCTGATTTTCCCTTCCTCCCTGTCTGAGCTCCCTTCACTTTCTTCTCAGTAATCAAGGATGCCATCACAGCAGAATGACTGAAATACCTGACAGCCTAAAACTGTCTGCATTTTCCTCCTGCCCTTTAGTAACACCCACTGGCTTGGTCTGGTTCCATTACCATCACCAACAAAGGTGCGGATCTTAGCCCTCATCTGTCTACAAAGCCTCTGGATATCCCCTCGCCATGCAGAATTAATTAATCACTTCTCTACATTTCTTAACATTTCTATTCACATCCTGATTACCATACTTACTAAGATTTTTTTTTAAAAAAAGACTTATTCATGATGTTTAGTGTTTTTTGAGAATTTGATTGTGGTAGTATCTTACTTTCAACAATTTACTGGCAAAAAATCAAAATAAAATTTGACAAAACACTCTTATTGTAGCAATACAAACACAGGCCTTTCTTTGTTTTCTTTTTTTGTTTGTTTGTTTTAAATTCTAACCCCCATATATAATGGAGAACATGTGGTATTTGGCTGATTTCACTAAACGTGGTGTCCTCTGATTGCAAACATTCTGTGCAAATGATAGAATTTCATTCCTTTTTATAACTGAATAATATTCCATTTTTATATACTTATATACCACATATTTTTTATCCATTCATCTGATGATGGACATCTTGGTTAAGTCCATATTTTGACCATTGTGAACAGTGTTGCTGTAAATATGGTGGTACAGCTATCTCCTTGATACAATGTATTCATGTATAATAATGAGATTGCTGAATCATGACAAGTCAATTTCTAGTTTTGGAAGAAAGCTCCCTGCTATTTTTCACAGTCATTGCAATAATTAACACTCCCATCAACTATATTTGAGATATCATTATGAATTTTAACATCATTTTTCTAGCACTGAGAATAATGTCCTTGGTATTTTGATAGGGATTGCATGGAATCTAAAAATTGCTTTTAGGAATATGGGCATTCTGATGATACTGATTGTTCCAATTCATGAACATGGAATACTTTTTCATTTTTGTGTCTTCTATTTCTTTCTTTAATGTTTTACAATTCTCAACCTAGAGATCTTTGACATCCTTGGTTAAACTTATTCATAGGTATTTAATTTTGTAGCTATTATAAATGGGATTGATCTTAGAAGTTCTTTCACAGCCGTCACATTGTCTGTGCATACAAAGTATATTGATTTTGTGTGTTCATTTTATACCCTGCCAGTTTACCAAACACTTTTACAATAGTTACAATAGTCTCTTGTTGGAGTCTTTTGGATCCCCTATATATAGAATCATGTCATCAGCAAATAGGGATAGTTTGACTGTCTACTTCTGAGTTTGTATCCCTTTGAATTCTTTTTCCTGCTTAATGCCTCTGGTTAAGACTTCCAGGACTATATTGAATAGCATTGTGAGAGTGGACATCCTTGTTTGATTCCAGATCTTAGGGGAAGAATTCTGACTTCTCCCCATTCAATAAGATGCTTGCTGTGGGTTTGTCATATATTGCCTTGATTATGTTGAGGAATATTCCTTTTATACCCAATGTGTTTGAGGTTTTCTCATGAAAGTGTGTTTTATTTTATCAAATGTTTTCTCAGCATCTATTGAGGTTTTTGTTTTTCAGTTTGTTAGTATGATGTATCACATTTATTGATTTGTGAATGTTGAGCCATCATCACTGCATACCAGAAATACATCCCACTTCGAGTGAATGTTCTTTCTGATGTGTTGTTGGATTCATTTGGCTAGTATTTTGTTGAAGATTTTTGTGTCTATATAGGTTCTTCAAAGAAACAGGCCTATAGTTTTCTTTCTCTGTTGTATCTTTTTCTGGTTTAGGAATTAAGGTGATACTGGCTTCTTTTAAGTTTTCCTGCTTGTTGACATACAGCTCGTTGTAGTGATTCCTGATGATTCTTTATATTTCTGTGGTATCTGCAATTACATTTCCTTTTTCATCACTGATTTCATTGATTTGGGTCCTCTTCGTCTTCTTTTTTGGTTAGTTGGGTCTATGGTGTATCAATTTTGTTTAGTTTTTCAAAAAATGGCTGTTCATTACACCGATCTTTTTTATTTTTGTGTTTCAGTTTGAATTTAGTTTATTTCTTCTATAATTTTAATTATTTTTCCTTCTACTAATTTCCAGTTTCCTTTGCTGTTTTTCTAGATCCTTGAGATGCATTAACAGCTCACTTATTTGATGGATTTCCAATTTCTTGATGTAGGTACCAACTGGTGTAAACTCTCCTCTTAATAGATTTTGATTTGATTTGATTTTGTTGTATTCTGTAGGTTCTGATATGCTGTATTGTTACCTTCATTCATTTCCAGGATATTTTTTATTTCTCTTTTTATTTCTACAGTGACTCACTGTTCATTCAGGAGCATATTATTCAGTTTCCATGTGTTCGAATTTGTTCTAGAGATTCCTGAGTTGTTGGTTTCCAGCTCCACTCCATTTTTGTCAGAGAAGATGCATGGCATGATCTCTAGTTTGTTGAATTTGTGGAGACTTGTTTTATGGCCTAGCATGTGGCCTATCATGAAGAAATTTCCATGCACTGATGAAAATGTTTATTCTGCTACTGTAGGATGAAAAGTTCTGTAGATTTCAATTAGGTGAATTTGGTACACAGTGTTAATTAGCTCTGTTGTTTCATCCATTGATGAGAGTGGGGTGTTGAATTTCCCCATTACTATATTTTTTTAATTAAAAAAATTTTTTTTGACAGGCAGAGTGGACTGTGAGAGAGAGAGAGACAGAGAGATATGTCTTCCTTTTCCGTTGGTTCACTCCCCAATGGCTGCTGTGGCCAGCGCACTGCGGCTGGCACACCGTGCTGATCAGAAGCCAGGAGCCAGGTGCTTCTCCTGATCTCCCATGCAAGTGCAAGGCCCAAGGACTTGGGCCATCCTCCACTGCACTTCCAGCCACAGCAGAGGGCTGGACTGGAAAGGGAGTGACTGGGACAGAATCTGGTGCCCCGACCGGGACTAGAACCCGGTGTGCCGGCACTGCAGGCAGAAGATTAGCCTATTGAGCCGCGGTGCTGTCTCCCCATTGCTACTTTCTTGAAGTCTATATCTCCCATTAGTTTCATGAACATTTCCTTTACTTGTTTTTTAAAGATTTACTTATTTCTTAAAGGCAAATTTACAGAGACAGAGGCAGAAACACAGAGAAACAGAGATCCTCCATCTGCTAGTTCTCTCCTAGCAGTGATGGGTACAATGGCTGGAGTTGGGCCAATTTGAAACCAGGCACCTGGACCTTCCTCTTAGCCTCCCATGTGAGTGCGGGACTCAAAGACCTGGGACATCCTCTAATGCTTTCCCAGATCATAGCACAGAGCTGGATCTTAAGTGGAGCAGCCAGGACTCAAACTAACATGGCTGGTGGCAGCTTTACCCATCATGCCACTGGTTCAATCCCCAAAGGGCTGCAACAGCCAGAGCTAAGCCAGTCCAAGGCCAAGAGCCAGGAGCTTCTTCCAGGTCCCCCACATGGTGCAGGGGCCCAAGGATTTGGACTCTACTCCACTGCTTTCCTAGGCACATCACCAAAGAGATGAATCAGAAGTGGAGCACCTGGGACTCAAACCAGCACCCATACGGGATGCCAGAGCTACTGGGTGGAGCTTTAATCCACTGTGCCATAACTCTGGACTGCCCTTCCTCATGTGTTTGAACACTTTGTGTTAAAGTTTATTTTTTTTAATTTTTAAAATTTTTAAAAGATGTATTTATTTATTTGAAAGAGTTACAAAGAGATAAGAAGGAGAGGCACAGAGAGAGAGAAAAAGAGGTCTTCCATCCACTGGTTCACTCCCCAATTGGCCACAATATATGGAGCTGCACTGATCTGAAGCCAGGAGCCAGGAGCTTCTTCTCTCACATGGGTGCAGGGGCCCAAAGCCCTGAACCATCCTGTATTGCTTTCCCAGGTCATAGCAGAGAACTGGATTGGAAGTGGAGCAGCTGGGACTCGAACCAGCACCCATATGGCAGGCCAGCACTACAGACAGTGGCTTACCTGCTACACCACAGCTCCAGCCCCTAAAGTTTATTTTGTCTTATGTTAGGATGGATACATCTGCTTTATTTTCTTTCTGTTAGCATGGGATACCTTTTTCCATCCTTTCAGTCTGTTGCTATTTTTATTGGTGAGTTTTGTTCCTTATTGGCAGTTCATAGATAGGTCTTGTTTTTTAATCCATTCCTTCAGTATGTATCTTTTAACTCGACAGTTTAGGACATTTACATTCAAGATAACTATTGGCAAGTAATGACTTTGCCCTGCCATCTTTTCATAAATATTTTTATTGCTTATTTTGAATTTCTATTGTACTTTTACTGGGAGATTTGCTGCCTTCAAATTCTTCCATAATGATAACTATCTGTATTTCTGTGTATTGCATTCTTAAGCATTTTTTGTAAGGCTGGACAAGTGATGACAAATTATTTCAAGTCACGTTGAAATTAATGGAAGGTTTCTATTTTATCTTCATTCCTAAATATGAGCTTTGCAGGGTACAATAATCTAGTTTGACAGTGTTTTTCTCTTAAGACCTCAAATATGTCTTGACATTCTCTCCTGGCCTGTAGGGTTTCTGATGAGAAATCAGCTTTGAATCTAATTAAAGATCCTCCAGTAATCTGTGTTTCTCTCTTGCACATTTTTGAACCTTCTTTTTTGTCTTACTGTTGAACATTTAAAAAAAATGTGTCATGGTGAAGCTAAAATTTACATAGAAATACAAGCGATGCTGAATAGCTAAAGCAATCTTACACAACAAAAACAAAACAGGAGGCTTCACAGTACAAGATTTCAAGACATAATACAGGGCAGTCATAATCAAAACAACTCAGTACTGATAGAAAAACAGATGATAGGCCAACAGAACAGATTAGAAACTCCAGGACTAAATCTACACTTCTACAACAACTTTGACAAAGGAGCTAAAATCAATCCCTGGAAGAAGGATAGTCTGTTCAGCAAATGGTGCTGGGAAAACTGGATCTCTACATGCAGAAGTATGAAACAAGAAGCTTATCTGTTACCTAACACCAAAATCCACTCCAAATGGATCAAATACCTAAATATATGACCTGATACAATCAAATTACCAGAGAACATTGGGGGAAACCTGCAGAACGTCAGCATAGGCAAAGACTTCTTAGAAAAGCCTATTCAAGACAGACAATCAAAGCCAAAATTGACAAATGGGATTACATCAAGCTGAGGAGTTTCTGCAACTGCAAAAGAATCACTCAGCAAAATGAAGAGACAACTGACAGAATGGAGAAAATGTTTACAAACTATGCAACTGATAAGGATTGATATCCAGAGTTTATAAAGTGCTCAAGAAACTCAACAACAACAAAACAAGAAACCCATTAAGAAATAGGCAAAGGACTTCAAGAGAGGAAACTCAAATGGCCAACAGACAAATGAAAATTGCTTAGGATCACTAACCATCAGCAAAATGCAAATCTAAACCACATGAGGATTAACCTCACCTCCATTAGAATGACTCTCATACAGAAATCAATAAACGGCCGGCGCCGTGGCTCAACAGGCTAATCCTCCGCCTTGCGGCGCCGGCACACCGGGTTCTAGTCCCGGTCGGGGCACCGGATTCTGTCCCGGTTGCCCCTCTTCCAGGCCAGCCCTCTGCTGTGGCCCCGGAGTGCAGTGGAGGATGGCCCAAGTGCTTGGGCCCTGCACCCCATGGGAGACCAGGAAAAAGCACCTAGCACCTGGCTCCTGCCATCGGATGAGCGCGGTGCGCCGGCCGCAGCGCGCCGACCGCGGCAGCCATTGGAGGGTAAACCAACGGCAAAAGAAGACCTTTCTCTCTGTCTCTCTCTCTCACTGTCCTCTCTGCCTGTTAAAAAAAAAAAAGATATCAATAAACAAATGCTGGTGAGGATGTGGGGGAAAAGGTACCCTAATCCACTGTCAGTGGGAATGTAAACTAGTGCAGCTGCTGTGGGGAACAGTATGGAGATAACTCAGAAATCTGAATACAGACCTACCACCTACCATATGACCAGACATCCCATTCCCTGGAATTTACCCAACTGAAAGGAAATCAGAATATGAAAGAGTGATCTGTACCCCTACAGATTATTGCAGCTCAATTCACAATAGCTAATATTTGGAATCAACCCAGACGTCCATCAGCTGATGACTGGATAAATTATGGTATATATACACTATACAATACTACACACGGTAAAAAAAATGAAATCCTGATATTTCCATCAAAATTTATACTAATGGAAACCATTATACTTAGTGAATTAAGCTTATCCTAAAAAGACAAATACCATTTTCCCCCTGGTGTGTGGTAACATACAGTACCTAAATGGTAATGCACAGAAGTGAAATTTACACTTTGAGATGCAACAATTTGGAACAGTCATCCTGATTTCTACTGTTGCAGAACAGTTTTTTTTTTTTTTTAATCTTCATACTATTTGTTGAACTCTTTACTTAAGATAGGGTCAATTTTATGTATATAAAGTTACCTGAAAATAGACCTTTATAAAAAAGTAAGTATGAAAGTACATAGAGGGAAGAGGAATAAATGTGGGAATGTGCATGGAAGGAAAGATAGGGCAGGAAGAATCACTATATTCCTAAATTTGTATGTATGAAGTGCATGAAGTCTGTACACCTTAAATAAAAGGTTTTTGGTTAAAAAATAAATTAGTAAGTAAATAAGTAAATAAATGAATTGCCTTTCTCTACATGATTGCCAGCATTTATTACTCTGTTTTTTGGATAACAGCCTTTCTGAGAGTCATGAGATGAGTTCTAATTGTGTTTTTGATTTACATTTCCCTAATTGCTAAAGATGTTGAGAATTCTTTCTTATTTTTCTTGGCCCTTTGTATTTCTTCTTTTAAGAATTGTCTACTGAGGCTCTCTGTCCATTTCATATTTGGATTCATTATTTAAATTGTTTATATATGCTGGATGTTTACCATTGTCTGAAAGATAGCTTGTAAATATTTTTCTCAATCTGTGAGATATCTGTTCCCTCTATTGATTGTTTCCTTTGATGTACAAAAGCTTCTGAGTTTGATATAATCCTGTTTGTCTACTTTTACTTTTGTTGTCTGTGCTTTGGGTGTCTTCTCCAAGAAATCATCCTCTACATCATTGTGTTGATGTGCTTCCACTGTATTTTCTTCCAGAAACTTTATATTCTCTAATCTTCAGTTTAGCTCATTAATTCATCTTGAGTTGATTTTAATGTAAGATGAGAAGTTGAGATCTTATTTCATTCTTCTACATATATGCACCCATTTTTACAGCATCATTTATTAAAGAGATTTTCTTTCCAACAATGTCTGGTTTGGGCACTTTTGTCAAACATCAGTTGGTAGTATGTACATGGATTAATTTCTGGGTCTTTATTCTCTCCCATTGAATGACGGGTCAGTTCTTATGCCAGTACCATGCTGTTTTAGTCATTATAGCATTTTGAATAATTTAAAGTCAAGTATTGTGATGCTCCCAGCTTGATTTTTCCCCCTCTGGTTTGCTTTTACTGTTCTTGGTGTTTTGTGATTCCATATGAATTTTAAGACTGCTTTTATTTATGATGCAAAGGATGTTATTGATATTTTGATAGGGATTGCATTAAAACTGTGGATTGCTTTAGATAGTAAAGACATTTTAATTATATTAATTATTCTAATTAATGACAAATGAATATAATTTTGTGTACTTTTGTGTGTCTTTGATAACATTTTGGTCAATGTGTTATCATTTTCATCATAGCATCTTTCAATTATTTAGTTCATTTTATTCCTAATTATATGATTTATCATGACTTTTATGAGTGGAAATTCTTTCTTGTTATGTCCTTCAGTGATTTCATCAGTAGCATATAAAAAATGACTGTTTGGGGGCCAGCGCTGTGGCATAGCAGGTAAAGCTGCTGCCTACAGTGCCAGCATTCATATAGGATCCAGTTTGAATCCTGGCCGCTCCACTGCTGATCCAGTTCTCTGCTAATGGTCTGGGAAAACAGTAGAAGATGATCCAAGTCCTTGGGTCCTTGCACCCATGTGGAAGACCCAGAAGAAGCTCCTATATCCTGGCTTTGAATCATACCTTTTATTCATAAGAAGAAATGGAGGTAGCCTATTTTAACTTCTGCGAGAATTTGAAAAATTCAAATTGATTTTACTTCTTCTCATTTTTGAACATGCTTAGGGACACTAATAATACAAATAATAAGAATGCACATGCAAAGGGAATAATCACCTATCTTTTTTATCTACCAAAAGAAGGAAATGTTAGCAGAAAGTGAGGAGGAAATTTTTATGAAACACTACAGAAAACAAAAATAAAACTATTGCATTTAATGTTTGTAGAAATAGATTTAAGAGCAAAATGTCATCAAGCATCATGCTTACAACAAGGGAAGCTTATCAAAGTACTGACTGAAGCCAGTTATTCTGTTTGCCAATGTTCATAATACAATCGAGGTCAAACCTGGATATACACAACTGTTAGTTTTCTTCAAGAGTACTAAACACAAAATGTGCACTCATTTTTATTTGATTTTTGATTTTTTTTACCTTTGCTTTCCCTTTAATTGCTTGGTCCTAAAGATGTCAGCACTATGGGACAAACAGCAAGCATCCCTTTGAGGCAGTACTTCCCTGCTAAATGGAAAGATCAATTAGCATGCCAGACTGTGTGCTCAACCACTTGACCTATTCCTCATGATTGGAGGATTACTCTTTTTTTTTTTCTTTTGTTGGGTTCATTTTGAAATTATCTATTTATTAAAATTTTATCTGACCTAGTCTGGTCCATGGTGCTATTCATAATTCCTGTGTCATCCCTCCGCCTCTATAGAGAATAAATCCCTTCATCAAACAATTCATAACGTCATACATCACAGAGCTTGGTAGTTTGTTTGAGCAAAGCCTATGTAAAGAAATGTATTACGAGGCTGGCACCATGGCTCAACAGGCTAATCCTCTGCCTGTGGGGCCGGCACACCCAGTTCTAGTCCCAATTGGGGCGCCGGATTCTGTCCTGGTTGCTTTTTTTTTTTTTTTTTGGCAGGCAGAGTGGACAGTGTGAGAGAGAGACAGAGAGAAAAGTCTTCCTTTTTGCCATTGGTTCACCCTCCAATGGCCGCTGCGGCCGGCGCGCTGCGCTGATCCGATGACAGGAGCCAGGTGCTTATCCTGGTCTCTCATGGGGTGCAGAGCCCAAGCACTTGGGCCGTCCTCCACTACACTCCCTGGCCACAGCAGAGAGCTGGCCTGGAAGAGGGGCAACCAGGACAGAATCCGGTGCCCCGACCGGGACTAGAACCCAGTGTGCCGGTGCCGCAAGGCAGAGGATTAGCCTAGAGAGCCGCAGTGCCAGCCCCAGTTGCTCTTCTTCCTGTCCAGCTCTCTGCTGTGGCCTGAGAGGGCAGTGGAGGATGGCCCAAGTCCTTGGGCCTTGCACTTGGGTGGGAGACCAGGAGAAGCACCTGGCTCCTGGCTTTGGATCAGCGTTGTGTGCCAGATGCAGCACACCCACTGCAGTGGCCATTGGAGGGTAAACCAACGGTAAAGGAAGACCTTTCTCTCTGTCCCTCTCTCTCTCACTGTCCACTCTGCCTGTCAAAAAAGTAAAATTTAAAAAAAGAAATGCATTACACACAAGTAGATAAATACCGCAACTAACCTGGGTGAGTAGTTTTAGCTCTTCATCTCATTATTCTTCCTCCTGCACTACATACTTTTCTTCATATGCAAGGAATGCAAGGAATGTGTTTTATTTATTCTGCAGTATACCCCTGGAAGATTGTTGGACTCTACATAGGTGCACAGTTGATGATGATTGGATGACTAAACAGGGATGTGATTAAAACAGTTTGGGAAAAGCAAAGACAAAGGCAGAGAGATGAGTTCAGTGATGATTTCTTGAAGATAACGATAGTTCCCTCAGGGAGAGAGGCAGGGGTTCCACTAAGTCCTGTGAGTTTAATTGTGTGTGTGTGGTGGGGGATGATAGAGACTGATGTACTTGGGAAAAATCAAAATACGGCAGTGGCAAGAATTGCAGCTGAAATGTGGAATGCACTCTAGCTTGCAAACCTGCTCATGTTGTTGATGTAATTCTATACCTAGTGGTTGGAGGCCTGCAGCTGCCGTTTCCATCGGGTAGAGTCTGCTCCACAGGCTGCCACAGTCCCTCTCAAGTGTGCTGACCTTTGCACACTGGCCCCTGTGTCTCAGAGCCAGAAACCGTGCAACACGTGAAATCCAGTCTCAGGACTTTCCTGTTGTATCTCACTGACTCTAGCCAGAGAAAGTTCTCTCTTTTTGGAGGCACACATGATTTACTGGGCCCTTCTTGAAAATCTGGAATGATCTCTCTTTTGAGGTCTGTAAACTTACTTATAGCGGTAAATTTCCCTTCGCCATGTTACGAAACATATTAAAAATTCGAGAGGTGAAAGTGTGGATATTTTTTGATGTGGCCAAAAGTCTGACTACCATATTAATATTTGTAGAGTTCATGTTTGTTCACAGTGGCAATGAGACACCAAGAAGACAGTTATCAAGAAAATTAACAAGTGTCCTTCCAGTATTACCTATTACCTTCCATTTTAATCTTTCAGTTGAAGAAGAATGCTATTCACTACCTTCTTTTTATTCCTAAAATTATATTTATTTATACCATTTTATAAATTAAAAACTCATCACTGTTATCTTCCTAATGGAAATTTTAACAATTTACCTATATGATATTTTCATCAATTTTAGTGTGCATCTACTCTTTTGTTATTTCAGAGTCTTAGTTCTAAAAAGCAATTTTGAGCTACTGAAAGTTGAATTCCTCATATAACTATGGAAAATATAATTGCATAATAAATGATAAGCTCCCTCCTTTCCATTCTTCCTGACTTACAGGTTTGACCTTTAAAATTGACTGTAAATATATGTCTATAAGTGATGAATAATTTATGAACAATAGGCTAGTATCTGAAAATAAATGATGACATTCTTCATCCAACACCTAAAACTTAGTGTGTAATACGAGTTTTAATCATTGTGTTACAAAATTTGAAAGATGTGGCCGAAATCTAGTAGCACTTTTAGTCAAAATTATACACCCACACAAGAAAATATGGGTGAATAATTGTGCAATTGTCACCCTGTCTACACCAGTCTCTTTGCTCTGTCTGCAGTCAGTAGAAACAAAAATGAACTGGCTACCTCACCTTGCATCTTCCCCATGTTTGCCTCCCTTCATGGAAGGGCCCATGGCAGAATCTCTTCCCATGTCAATCACCTTTCTATTTCCTCTCTATTTGATTCCTTGCCTTTACACCTCTCATACCTGTGTCTTGGACAAAGATGTCTCCCAGTGTTCTGTCTCCTCTAGTTTCTAGATGTAGTAGATGTAGTCAGCCATTGAGAAACATTTGGAGAATACAAGAAGGAGAAAAAATGGGAGAAGCCAAGAGCTTTTTGCCTGCCCCTCTGATTTCTATGGCACCTTCCCTGATGTTCTGTGTTCACCTAAGACAGATTTTAATGGGTGGCCCCGGCCCCTAGTATCTGGTGATATCATCTCCTCTCTTTTTTCCTCCTTTGTTAAAAAAGACAATGAAAGGAGTTTTGGAATAGATGCTAAATGATTCAGTAAAGACTGGCAAAAAGGCTTTAACCATAATTTAAGTTTGACATTGGTACTTGTTTCGATTCCAGAATTATTTAAGCTGCACTGCATTCAGTGATAACGAGGAATTAGACATCCTGCTGCTTGGAATATTCCTGATGTCTGGTATTTTAATCTGATGTTCGGCCTGGGGATTCTGAATAAGTATGCCATCAAGAAATATGAAAAGTGAGAAATGCTTAACTTTTTCATTTATTTCCATTTCAAATGTTCATGCCTTGACCTGATGCATACCATGGAGCATAAATCTTTCATATGCCTTTCTATAAATAACGAGACTGTCACTTAAAGTCACTTCCATTCATTTCATCTGTTCAAAAAGGGAAAAATGCATGCAGCTGTTGACAATTGTTTTTTGTGGTGTGTTACAGAAGAAACAAAAGTCACTTGAAAAATCAGTGTGTTACTTTTTATTTGATTCCACAGTTTAGCAATATTCAAGATAAATTAACAGAATGCATGATGGAATCCAGCAAAATGTCAAGCATCTCTCTTTTCCTAATGATTAATTTCTCCAGGTTAGTTTGGAAATTATGCTTTGGTTTCAATTTTTTTTACAAAAATTCACATTTATCTATGGAAAGTATATGGAATGGAATATCATATAGGCTGAATAAGAATATTACTTAAAGTGTTGTCTTTATAGATAAGCATTTTATACTGAGAGTAATTTAATTTACCTAGTATTGGGAATAGTGCCGACTATAGTTTGCCACTTTGAGAATGTGGATACTCATCTCTTAAGATAAATTCTAGTAATTGCATTGAGGATTTCAAGTTTATAAGTGCCCTTCAGGTGGGCATATGTGCATACACACACACACACACAAACAAAACACACATGGCTTCAAAACAATTCATGGGAAATGGAATTAAGACATAGGTTTATTTTCGATGTGTTAGTTTCTCTTTGCTGATGTAGAAAATCATCACTAATTCATTGTTTTAAAATAGTACAAGTATATTGTATTATGATTCTGCAAGTCAGAGTCTTCAGTGGGATCCATTGGGATAAAAATCAATGTGTGGGTAGCACTGCAGATTTTATGGAGGCTTTAAGGTAAGACTGTATTTTCATTCCTTTTCCAGTTTCCAGGGTCTGCCCGCATTTCTTCATTTATGGCTTCTTTCACCTTCAAAGCTTGCCATGGCTGTCCCAGTTCTTCTTACAACATATCACTGTGAAGTCGACTTTTCTGCCAGTCTCTTGCATCTGTTAAGACACGTGTGACTACATTGGCCTAAAGAATGATCTAGAATAATCGAATAATCTCCTTATCTTAAATTTCAGCTGATTAGCAGCGGTACTTTCACCTGTAACCTTAACCTCTCTTTGCTATGTATGTTATATGCATATGTGTGTGATGTATCCCCAAGGCTCAGCAATTAGGGCATGGACATCTTTTGGTGCTGGTAGTGAGGTGAGCATTCTTCCATGTACCACAATGACAACTGACAACTACCCTCCTATCCCTGGTCCTTCTGACTCCCTTTTGAATATCATGCTATGATATGCTTGTGATATTTTATTGAATACATGATGTATTTGGATGCTGATACCAAAAATCATCTGTTGCTTCAACCACAGACCCTGCTAATGCAATCCTGGAAACTTTTTTTTGTTTAAAATTCTTTCTTTCCTGTGTCCTGCCAAATGCTTCTTTTCATTTTCTCCTTATACCAGGAATTTTCTGTTCTGTATGAGGGTCCCCTTCTTCCTGTGTGTTCCTATTTCTTCTCTCTTTATTCTATTCTCTGCAATTGCTTTCTTGGAACTTGACTCTGCCTAGGAAGAGTAGGGGAGTCATTTAGGAGCCTTTGGACTCAGTTTCTAGAAGCTGATCTCCTATGGTGCTTCAGCATAATCTTCCTGTATTGCTACTATTAAATACTCCATCTTGAAGATCCCCCTGGGTCAGTTCATGGGATATTTGAGAATTCCCCATACACAAATAGACTACACAGAGAGTAGATACTGATAGGAGGTCATGAAATCCTAAATTGTGTGTTCAGTCTGCAGTTTTTTGTGTTATGCTACATGTCAGTATATTCAAACTTTAATACTGATTTTGTTGATGTTCAAGAGAGTTCAAGAGATTACTACCCATGTAAACAGAGTTAAAAACACAAAGCAAATATTTCAAAAATCCCTCATCTGTTTTTTTGAACATTTCCTTAGTTTTTGTCTTTTGTTGTATATTAAAACATATACATAATAAACATAATTTTTCCACAATATTCACTTGCTAGAATGGTCATGTTCTTTTATTTTCAGTTAAAATTCTGATTTGCCAAAGCTGATAAGATCAGATATCATTCCCCTAGGGGAGGCACAGAAGAGGACTTATGGCTTATGCATTGATCATTAGATAAAAATGACCTGAGATAAGATGAGGGAAGAGAAATGGTTCCATTCCCATACCATTGCCAGCAACAGGGGAGACAGCACAGGCTGACTCTGGATCTTTAGCTCCACTGCAAGAAATGACAGCGGATTTTTTTTTTTGAAGTGATTGGGATAGATGAATTATTTTTGTTTTAACTTTTCTTGGGGGATGAGAGAAGAAGGAAGGGAAGGAGAGAGAAAGAGAGAGTCAAGAAGAAAGAGAGGCAGGGAGAGAGAGAGAAAAGAGAAAGAGAGCAGAGGCAGCGACACATGCACATACAGAGAGAAAAAGAGAGAGAGAGAGAGAGAGAGAGAGAGAGAGAGAGAGAAAGAGAGAGAGATGTTTTTTCTCATCTACTGCTTCAGGCCCAAATGCTCTTGAGAATCTGGGTGAGGCTGAGTTTTTAAGTGTTCTTAAGGGTGGGGTGATGTGGCCATTTAGCTTGCTAATTTTCTGTACCCAAAGAGGAAATTAAATTTCTTCTGTTTTCATGACAAGAGGAACTTCTATACTGGGAAGCATTAAAGTCAGGCTCCTATATTCCTAAAGGGTCTGGAGAGACAAGGGCATTGTCAAGTTTGATTTCATGCAAAGAGATATCTCCTAGGACCTCCAGAAGATAATCCTGGGTTGTAAAAGTGGCAAGAGGCTGGTCAACTGTTTACATCTCAAAAAGGCAAAGAAATAATTTGCAATGATGGATTCTCCAAAGTAATTGCTGTAAGAAATGGAAGGGGAGATATGACTAGGGGTTAGTGGACTGGATTCTGTTAAGGATAAGGTGGATGATGGATCAGGGGCTGGAGGCAAGATGAAGCCTGTCTAGAGTTTAAGGAAGCTGAGGGCACCAGTAGGGTCATCTTGGTGACAAGCTGGAAGGACTGTCCTTTGTGTGGTTGCTCTTCTTCCCTCCTTCCTAGCTGTGCCTTCTAGCTCTGGTCTGAGTGTTTGTGTGCCTCCTAAATTTCACACTGAGATTGAATCCCCATTTTGTTGTGCCCCTTGGTGATGACTAGCTCATGAGGACAGAGCCCTGATGAATGGGATTAGCACCTTTGTAAAACAGAAAGAAGGGAGTTTATTTCTTCTGACATGTGAGAGCACTCAGAGGGCACTCTGTGTGAGGAGGGTACCCCATCAGGAACCGACTGTGAGGAGGGGGCCCCATCAGAAGCTGGGCCTTCTGGTGTCTTCCTCTAGGACTTCTCCATCTGCAGAACTGTGAGTTATAGATTTCTGTTGTTTATAAATTGCCCAGGTTAAGTTAATTTTTTGCAGCAGCCCCAAATGAGCTAAGGGAGACAAGCGCTCTGCCCCTTCTGAGGAAGTCTTTGCTTACAGGTCATCTAACCCAGTGCAGCCTAGTGCTACAGGCTTGTAGTCCCATCTCCCTGGAAACCTCATCCATCCTGGCTCATGCCAGATCCTACCAGAAACCCTGAGCAGCCCAGGAGGTTGTGACCTATCTGGCTTTCTTATAAGCAAGGGTAGGGCATTTATTTTTCCTTCATTGTCTGGTAAGCGTACAGGTTCATCACCAGTTAATTTCTCTAAGAATGCTTTGTTTTAAAACATAGTACATCTGTAGATACTAAGTAGGTGAATTGCAAATAAGCACTAAGAGATCCTCAGAGACTTCAGTTTGCAAATGTGTTCACCTTGCACATGACTACTCAATCCATTATTGCATTCAACAAGTGCACGAAAGCTTAGAAGAGAGGGGCTTGCATTTACAGTTTCCTGTGAGTTCACCAAACCTTGTAATTACAAGTTCCTTGGAAGCATCAGGGATTCTTTACTTACCTTGGCTTCCCCCAGCCCTGAACTCCTGCCCTGAGCTCCTGGCAGCAGTGAGCAGCTCACTCTGCTGATGTAGTTATACCACAGTCATTTCATTTCCAGATTCCTGCTGTGTGGCAGGTGTCCTCTCTGAAGCAGAGGCTAGGAGCACTGAGTACCCAGGAATAAGCTCCCATGCTGCCCTGGGTAATTAACTGCTCCTGCAAGTTGCCCTCTTACACCTCTTTTGCTAATTTTCTTTTCTTGCCCATTCGGGAAAACATGCCCTTGTTTGCCTGGGTGTTCAGTGCATTTCCTCATCTTAGATTGCTCTAGACTCTGTAGCTCACACTTATTAGTAAATCTAATTCATGTTCATTGATGTTTGTGTTTTTAACCACGTACAAACGGCCAATGCCAACCAACCAGCAAACCAAGCAACCAAGCAGCCAACAAACCAGTAACACACGGAAAAAAACACAAGGAAATGTTGGAGGTGATAAGCACGTTTAGTAGCTTGGTTGTCCTGCAATGTCATACCCAAACTCATCACAATATTACACTGAGTGTGTACAATGCTCTGCATATGAGTCCATTATCACATCAGGCTGAAATGCCCACCCATTGGATAATCAAAAGAGCCGCACAACCTTTCCTGCATTGAAACCAGCAAAGCACCTATGGTCTGAAGAGAAAGAGTGGTTTTTCAAAAGACACATTGTACAGATTAGGTTCCTTTCTGGCTGTGTCACAACACTGTCATGCTTTCATAGAAACATCAATGCCTCACTTTTAGGCAGAGAGCAGAGAAAAGGCTCAAACATAACATTTTTTGAAATAAAATTAGAAAGCCAGTGAATAAATGGGTGCATTATTTAAATTTTAAATTTTTTTTCTGTCAACTACAATCTAATCCACAGGCCATTCTCTTTCAAATGCTTCAAACTGCGCAGTATTTGTAAAGCAGATGAAAGCTAAATGGCAAAAAGACAAGCATCTCCCACCAATAAATGATGATTTTGATTACTCTGATCTCCTGAATTGTGCATTATGCATTCTAAATATATTTGTTATTGTTTAAATCAATGAGCAGGAAAACAAGAGTCACTATTCAATTTTAGATCTATGTCTAATGACAGTGAATAGTTTCAATTAGTTTGATGGCAGAAGGAGAGTGTATTTTTAAAACTACTTTAATCATAAAACACTGCATATTCATCAGCCCTATTAACTCAATATCTCTACTTAATGGTAGGCTTAATTGCTGAATCGGTGTGTCCCTCTGCATGAAATGCAGGGGATAGATCTTTGGGTTTGCTAATTAATATTAGAGCTCAATTAAACTTTTAATATCATTTAGGTGATGATCATGGAGCCAAGGTGAAGGAGGGCAGTGCATCAGAGTCTATAATCAAAGTGAAGTAGAAGGCATTATGAGAGTTTGCAGCTCTGGAGAAAAATTTGATAACACCATTGGATTTTGCTCAACCTGAAACAATCTACACACTAATGTGAGCACCATAGGACAGTATGTGACACTGGATAGTTTGGTGGGTGTCTAGCAGCTCTGAGAGTCTGATAGATTCTCATCATTTAACAGCACCGTGCCCACTTCCCATGGAAACAATAGCAGAAGGCATGGCAGGGAAGCAGGTGTCTGCAAACGATGCAACAGGCTTGTGCTTCCCTGCAGAGAGGAGGATAAGAAGGATTTGCATTCGCTTAAGAAGATAATCAGGGATGCTTTCCTATAAAGTCTCCCTGATTATTTAAGTAACTTGTTTTTGGGTCATCTTCTGATTAAAATAATATGTCTATCACATTGGACATTTGGGAGATATCATAATACACATACATTAAAAATTAGACCATTAATAAGACCTGAAATGTTGTTAAGGTTTTGGAATTTATGTCAAAATCTTTTTTTTTTCCTTTTTTAAAAAAGTCAGTTACTGAGAGAGAGAGGCAGGGCGAGAGAGACAGAGACAGATAGAGACAGAGAGAGCTTCCATCTACTGATTCACTCCCAAATCCCCAAATGGCTACAATGGCTGGGTCTGGGACAGGCTGAAGCCAGGAGTTTGGAACTCCATCCAGGTCTCCCACATGGGTGGCAAGCGCCCAATATTTGGGTCATCTTACACTGCTTTCCCAGGCATATCAGCAGGGAGCTGATCAGAAATGGAGCAGCTGGGACACGAACTGGCACTCACAGGGGTTGCCAGCTTTGCGAGAGGCAGCTTAACACCATGCCATAACATCAGCTCTCAAAGTCTTTTTATTTTTGTTAAGGTCATTGGTGTCATTACCTCATCTCCAGTGCCTGGAAGAATAAAAAGAAACCAGTGCACCTGTGGTCATGCCCCATTTGGGGAGAAGTACTTGGTGAAACCCGCAGATGGGGCTTTCTCTTCATCCTCCACACAATGAGTGTTGGTTCTTCCCTCTTACAGCCTCTCGTTGCTCCACATGCCCATGTTCAAACCATACCTTCTCTGTCTGTCTTAAAAATCCTTGACCAGTGGGACTTCAAAATTAACACTCGTTAGGTCTTTAGTTATTTTTTCACTTTTTTACTCTCCTTCTCTCTGTTGTATTACTTCTTATTTGGCTTAAACTCACTTCATCTGTCTATTCTTATTCAACAAATGTTATTGATTTATTTAATAGTCAAATAGAGCAAAACTAGAATGTTGGAGAAAAAATAGCACAAAGAACTACTCCAGGGCCGGAGGATACGTCAAGGAAAGACAAAAATCTCTGCTTTGATTGAGCTTATGCTCAAAATAAATAAATGAACAGTAACTTAAATGAAAAATAAGTAAATTAAGTTCACCTGCAAGTGATTAATCCAGTGGGAAGCATAGAGCAGTGATACAGAGTATCAGGAGGGGTGAATTTTATATGGAGTGGCCAGGAGAAATCTCAGCAACATAAAATATTTGAGAGATGACTTGAATGGGGAGGATGAGGGAACGTCGGGAGACAAACCTCGAGCAAACGGCACAATAAATGTAAAGGTTCCACGATTGGAGCAGACCTAGAGTGCGCTGGGCATCAGGTGGAGGCCTGTGTGTCTGTAGTTGACTGAATGAGAGGAAGGGGCTAGAGAGGAGGCCATATTAGTTAGGGGGTAGGAAAATGTTGGAAATGATGCAGACTCAACCTTTATAATAAGGATTTTTGAATTCATACTAAATCCCTTGTCCCTTTCTTGCCATCCTACTCCCATGACTTAGCCATTGCCTTGGTTAAGTCTTTGTCTATACCTCCCCGGGGCTGTACATCAGAGCTTACCCAGAGTACTACATGCCACTGGAGTCTGGGCTCACTCCACCTTCATGGTAACATAAGTCAAATGAACTCTTTTTTTAAATTTTATTTATTTGAGAAGTAGAGTTATAGACAGTGAAAGAGTGAGAGGGAGAGATAGAGAGAAAGGTCTTCCTTCCATTGGTTCACTCCCCAAATGGCCCCAATGGTCAAAGCTGTGCTGATCCAAAGCCAGGAGCCTGGTGCTTCTTCCTGGTTTCCCACGCGGGTGCAGGGGCCCAAGCACTTTGGACTTCCCCTACTGCTTTCCCAGGCCATAGCAGAGAGCTGGATTGGAAGAGGAGCAGCCGGGACTAAAATCGGTGCCTATATTGGATGCCGGCACCACAGGCAGAGGAATAACCTACTGTACCACGGCACCAGTCCCCTTCAAATGAACTCTTAATGATGCCAATCACTCCCTATAAACTACCCCATGCCACATCATACACACATGCACACACACCAGGTATAGTAACCCTGCCATGCATTAAATATACCACACAGACCACAGCACTCTCACCAAATTCCCTCAGCCCACTTTAGAGCCCTTCTCTGCCAAAGAGAACCTACTGCCCAGAGAGCCACAGTGTCTATGCACCCCACCTACACAGGCACGTGAACTACACATTGGCTCTGTGCACTCAGTGTGAGTACAGAGCCCTCTGTGAATATCTACCATAGCACTCATTAACTCTGAGCCTCTGAAGCTAGACCCCATGATTGCCCAAAGACCAGCCATACCCCAAGTCCGATCATAGGACCCCCACAATCGCAGGGCTCCGGGCTCCCACACTCACCGGGAGCAAGACATCAGCCCTCCGCCCTGCAAACCTCCCCATCCATGGAGAGCTGCGCTGTTCCTGGAGCCAGCTGCCTGCCACAGAGGTCAGCTTGATAGAGTGAGGGGAGGGAAGCACTTCACTGGCCTAAGTGGACACACTGCCTCCCCCCTTCCAGGCCAGACTCAAAGCAAGTGGAGACTGCCGATTTATCCCTCCAATAAAAACCCCCAGTTGCACCCAGCCAGCGGGAGCCTCTACATGCCTTTTTAAGAAAGTGCTTCCTGCCTGCTGGTTGACAGGTACTTGACCCTGGGGAGGAAGGAAAGCTATGTGTTCTCCCTTCACAGGGTTAGGTAGGCACCTGGTCACCTCCAGGACGTCAGGGTAGACTCAAAGTCAGTGGGGACCACAAGGTTCTTCCTTGGGTAACATCAACAGTGGCACGGGCTGCCATGAGATCCTCTCACCTCACTCCAGGAAGATGGCATCCCCTCCAGCCACTGGCTGCAGGAGGCCGGCTTACTCTATTCCTGATGCCTCTCTTCTTCCTGTAAATTTCCCTCTGCAAATTTCTCTCCAACTATCCCCTGGGAATGCAGTTCCTCTGTTATCTTCTCATGGTCAAAATTAGCACATTTTTTCCCTATTCAGCCATCTTGGATCCTCCTCTTCCATTATATTTTTAAGTGGTGTTACATTATAAGAATGTATTACATATATATATATAATAGGTAATATATAATAAGTATATATTATATAATATGTTATATATAGGTAATATAGGTGTTACATATATATAGGTTTTATATATATATATATATATATATATATATATATATAAAAAGCCAGGATTTTTACAGGAATATATATATATATATATATATATATATATCCTGATATATATATATTTATTTGAGTCTTTTAAAATGTTCCTTCAAAATATGCTTCAATATCATTCACTTAGAGCCTCTGCATTTAGTTTTCAAGTTTTTATTCATCATTTCATTCTTGTATTCCTGTTCCCCATTTTTAAAGGTTCATGGTGTCTATTAAAATGCATATGATGGAAACGGACATTTTGAGATTTGATTATAGTTTACAGCCCTTGTCTCTACTGTTGTGGAACAGTGTTTTTTTCTTCTTACTAGTTGTTGAATTCTTTACTTAGTGGAGATTAAAAATTAAAGGAAAGAATAAAAAAGGGAAGAGAAGCGAGGGAGGGAGCATGGGTGGGAGGCAGGGTAGAGTGGGAAGTATCACTATGCTCCTAAATATTATATGAAATACATGACGCTTGTTCACCTTATATAAATAAGAAGTATTTTAAAAAGAATACAGTAAAAAAAAACCACAAAAACAGCTCTATATAAAACCATTCTTTGATAAAGTTGAAGACAAAGCTAAAAAGGTCTTTTTTATTATGACATTTTACAATAAAAACAAGGCCAGAGGCATCACAATTCCAGACTTCAAGACATACTACAGGGCAGTTATAATCAAAACAGCCTGGTACTGGTACAAAAACAGATGGATAGACCAATGGAACAGAATAGAAACACCAGAAATCAATCCAAACTCATATTTGACAAAGGACCCAAAACCAACCCCTGGAAAAAGGACAGCCTCTTCAACAAATGGTGCTGGGAAAATTGGATGTCCACATGTCGAAGTATGAAGCAAGACCCCTACCTTACACCTTATAGAAAAATCCACTCAACATGGATCAAAGAACTAGAGATGCACCACGACACCATGAAACTAATTGAGAGCTTAGGGGAAACCCTTCAAGATATTGGAACAGGCGAAGAATTCCTGGAGAAGACCTCAGAGGCACGGGTAATCAAAGATAAAATAAACAAATGGGATTATCTCAAATTGAAGAGTTTCTTTACAGCAAAGGAAACAGTCAGGAGAGTGAAGAGACAACCAACAGAATGGGAGATGTTATTCGCAAACTACACAACAGATAAAGGATTAACAACTAGAATCTATAAAATGATCAAAAAACACCACAAAATCAAAACAAACAACCCAATAAAAAAATGGGCCAAGGACCTTAATAGACATTTTTCAAAAGAGGAAATCCAAATGACCAACAGACACATGAAAAAATGCTCAGGATCCATAGCCATCAGGGAAATGCAGATCAAAACCACAATGAGGTCTCACCTCACTCTGGTTAGATTGGCTTACATACAGAAATCAACCAACAACAGATGCTGGCGAGGATGTGGGGAAAAAGGGACACTAATCCACTGTTGGTGGGAATGCAAACTGGTAAAGCCACTGTGGAAGAAGGTTTTTCCCAAGAGTATGTACATTTTATTTACTTTTAAAAAACATTTTATTTAAGGTATGCAAATATCATATATTTCATATATACAGATTCAGGAATACAGTGATACATTCCATCCTATCCTCCCTCTCCCCATTCTCCCCTCCCGCCCTTCTTCTGACTCCCTCTCCTAGTCTCATTCTTATTTTTTACAAAGCTCTACTTTCAGTTAACTTAATACACATAAAATTAACCCTATCGTATGAAAAGAGTTCAACAAACAGTATGAAGGAAAAAACAATGTTCCTCAACAGTTGAAGCAAGGGCTTTTCAAAATCACATCCCAAAGTGTCAATTTCATTCCTAAAGATTACCTTTTAGGTACACTATTAGTTATCACAGATCAGGGAAAACATGCTATTTGTCTTCTTTGGGACTGGATTAATTCACTAATTATAATGGTTTTCATTTACATCCATCCACTGGTTTACCCCCTAAATGTCTGCAAACAGCCAGGGCTGAGCCAATCCAAAGCCAGGAGACAGGAACCTCTTTCAGGTTTCCCACTCAAATGCAGGGGCCCAAGCACTTCAGCCATATTATACTACTTTCCCAGGCCATAGCAGAGAGCTGGATCAGAAGAGGAGCAACCAGAACCAGAACGGGCACCCACATGAAATGCTGGCACTGCAGGTAGTGGCTCACCTGCTATGCAGTGGTGCCGGCCCCCATAATTTCTTTATCCAATCTTCAGTTGATAAACATCTGGGTTGATTTTGTCTCTTGGCTATTGAGAATTGAGCTGTAAGGACATGGAGGTACAGATCACTCTTTCATATGCTTATTTCTTTTCATTTGGGTAAATTCCAGGAGTGGGAAGGCTAGGTCATATGGAAGGTCTACATTCATATTTCTGAATTATATTCATACTGTCTTCCACAGTGGCTGCATGAATTTACTTTCAACCAACAGTGCGTTAGGATACCTTTTTCCCCCACATCCTTGCCAGCAGTTGTTGTTTGTTGATTTCCATATGAGAGTCATTCAGACTGGGGAGAAGTGAAACCTCATTGTGGTTTTGATTTGCATTTCCCTGGTGGCAGTGATTCTGAGCATTTTTTCAAGTGTCTATTGGCCATTTGAATCTCCTCTTGAAAATTGCCTGTTCAAGTACCAGAATCCATAAACAGCTCAAGAAACTCAACAACAGCAAAACAACCCAGGCAAGAAATGAGCAAAAGGACTTGGAAATTGGCTTCTTTATAGCCAATGCATTTGTAGTAATTTGTTACCACAGGAAATGATTGCAATGACAAAATACCATTTTCAAAAGGCATGCTTTAAATACAGTTGTTTGAACTTTTTTGAGGACACTAGGAGAAAATATAACAGGAGAAAGATAATGCTTTCTAACATTTAAGGATTTTTTTTTTGGACTTAAATAAATCCAAAAGAAGCTTTCTCAAACATGAGCTAACATTTGTGGAGTGCTTATTATCTGCCAATTTTCATACCACTTACTCAGTGTACAACACCTTGCTTACTTCATAGCCATACTAAGGTACATAAATGTGACCGTCTTGCTTGGAAAGAAGCCAGATTTGACTGAGAGTAAATACATTGCCCTGGGCACACAGCTTTTGGTGGCTTTTCCTGAAGACCATTTTAGGGAATCTTTGTATAAAGTGTGTTTTATTATTCACAGAGTTAGTTCTCTCGTGGTACTATTTTATAATTATATAAATTTTTGTTGGAGATGTTTAACATCTAAGAATTTATAATAATAATTTATTTCATAAATGTGAGTTTACAAAGTGCAACTTTTGTATTGTTGTGGCTTCCGCCCCCCAACCTCACTCCCTCCAGCGGCCCTCCCCTTTCCCACTCCCTCTCCCATCCTGCCTTTCATCGAGTTTCATTTTCAATTGCCTTCATATACTGAAGATCGACTTAGTATATAAGCAAGGATTTCAACAGGCTGTACTCACACAACCGCACAAGGTATAGGGTATTGTTCGACTAGTAGTGTTGTTTTTAAGTTTCATAGTAAAACACATTAAGGACAGAGATCCTACATGGGGAGCATGTACCCAGTGACTCCCTTTGTTGATTTAACAATTGGCACTCTTACTTATGACATCAGCAATCACCCAAGACTCTTGCTATGAGCTGTCTAGGCTATGGAAGCCCCTTGAGTTCACCAACTCTGAACTTGCTTAGTCACGGCCATATCACAGTGGAGGTTCCTTCCTCCCTTCAGAGAAAGGTGCCTCTCTCCTTGATGGCCTGTTCCTTCTGCTGGAGTCTTGTTCACCAGGATCTTTCATTTAGATTGCTTTTTGCCACCGTGTCATGGCTTTCCATGCCTGAGAGACTCTCGTGGACCTTATAGCCAGATCCGAATGTCCCAAGGGTTGATTCTGAGGCAGGAGTGCTGTTTTGGGCGTTTGCTATTTTATGAGTCTGCTGTGTGTCCTGCTTCCCCCGCAGGATCATTCTCTCCCTTTTAATTCTGTCTTTCATTATTTGCTTACACTGGTCTTATTTGTGAGATCTCTTCAACACATACCCTATCTTTTTGGTCGGTTATGTATTTATACTTATCACTTTACCAAGTGCGCTGGCATTGGTACCTGCCTCCTTGGTAAGATTGAGTTGAAATCTCCTGGCACATTTCTAGTTACACCATTGGAGGTAAGTCCGAGTGAGCATGTGCCAACCTATATATCTCCTCCCTCTCTTATTCCCACTCCTATGTTTAACAGAGATCACTTTTCTGTTAATTTTAAATGCCTAAGAATGATTGTGCATTGATTACAGAGTTCAACCAGTGGTCTTATGTAGAACAAACACAGCAACAACAACAACAAAAATTCTAAAAGGAATAAAATAGTAAGTTGTTCCTCAACAGTCTAGAGAAGGACTGATCATGTCATTGTCTCTCATAGTGTCCATTTCACTTCAATGGGTATCATTTTAGATGCTTGTTTAGTTGCCATCGATCAGGGAGAACATATGATATTTGTCCCTTTTGGACTGGCTTATTTCACTCAGCATGAGGTTTTCCAGATTCCTCCATTTTGTTGCAAATGACAGGATTTCATTGTTTTTTTTTTACTGCTGTATAGTGTTCCATAGAGTACATATCCCTTAGTTTCTTTATCCAGTCATCTGTTGATTGACATTTAGGTTCATTCCATGTCTTAGCTATTGTGAATTGAGTTGCAACAAATATTGAGGTGCAAATGGCTCTTTTTTTCTCCCCTTTAATTCCATTTGGGTAAATTCCGAGAAGTGGGATGGCTGGGTCCTGTGGTAGTGCTATATTCAGGTTTCTGAGGACTCTCCAAACCTTCTTCCACAGTGGCTTTACCAGTCTTTGCTTTATAAAGCAGCATTCCAAGGTTGTAGGACTTAGGACCTTATATCTCTGGGAGACATCAATCCTGTCCTGGTAACCTTGATTTAAAACAATATAGAAATACTGCGATCAATTTAAATTTAAAAAAAAAACTGTCAAAAATAAAAAAAAACACTTACTATATAGGTTATGTGACTTCACCATTTTGAACAAATTCTATAGTTTAAGAAAATTGTGGGCGGAGCCAAGATGGCGGAATAGTGAGGACGTGCACTAGCAGTCCGCAAAAAGATAGTTTAATAAAAACAGAGTTACTATAGCCTCAGGAAAAATCTCACGGAAAAAAATGCAGTGGAAATTCTTCCGGACCCAGTGAATGAGACGCAGAGGACCTAGGGGAAAGTAAGTTTGCGAACGGCAAATCGTGCCTTAGTGGCACGGGAGCTGCCGGGAGGGACGGGAACCGGACGGAACACAGTCGCCATTGGAATTGAGCGCTTAAACGGGAGCCGATACAGGGATCCCGAGACACTGGCGGGGGGAAGCAGACGCCACGGGGGAAACAGCACAATCGAGGCGAGCCCACACGGACACTAGCCTCTTTCGTTGCCCACCCTGCTAATTCTAGCTGGACTGAACGCAGTGGGACGGCGCGCCCGCCGGCTGAACCGGAAGCCGGGCGGAACACAGTCGTCATTGGAACTGAGCGCTTGAACGGGGGCCGATACAGGGATCCCGAGACACTGGCGGGGGGAAGCAGACGCCAGGGGGGAAACAGCACAATTGAGGCGAGCCTGCACGGACACTAGTCTCTCTCGTCACCCACCCTGCTAATTCGAGCTAGATTAAACGCAGTGGGACAAGGCGCACCCGCCCGCCCGCCCTCCCGCCCATCACTGAGGCAGACGGAACCAAAAACCCGAGGCTGTAGAAACCTGAAGGGGATCCAAAAACTGGGAACACACCGCGCACACAAACTCTGTTACCTTGACAACCCAGAGAAAGAGTGTGGGGAAAAAAAAAATGCCAAATAAAAACAGATTCCGAGGGAGCAAGATCAAGGAAGACGCTATGATGACCCCAAACGGAAAAGACACCCCAAGTCAGGATTGTGAAGATAATGAGATAGAAGAAATGCAAGAAGCAGATCTCAAAGAATTGATAAGAACATTAAGAAGTTCTCAAAAACAAATTCTTGAACTACAGAAATCTTTAATGGATAAGATAGAAAATCTCTCTCGCGAGAATGAAGCACTACGGAGAAATCAAAACGAAATGAAACAACTAGTAGAACAAGAAGCTACGAGAGTGACAAAAAATCTTAATGAATTGAAGAATTCAATAGATCAAGTGACAAGCAATCTTGAGGGCCTTAAAACCAGAATGGGTGAAGCAGAGGAGAGAATATCGGACCTAGAAGACAGAGAACAGGAGAGGAAACAGTCAAACCAAAGACAAGAAGAGGAAATTAGAAAACTAAAAGATATTGTCGGGAATTTACAGGATACTATTAAAAAACCCAACATTCGGGTTCTAGGTGTTCCTGAAGGTATGGAGAGGGAGAAAGGATTAGAAGGCCTTTTTAGGGAGATACTAGCAGAAAACTTTCCAGGCTTGGAGAAAGACAGAGAAATCCTAATCCAGGAAGCTCATAGAACCCCTAATTAACATGACCAAAAGAGATCCTCTGCACGACATATTGTAATTAAACTCACCACAGTGAAGCAAAAAGAAAAGATCCTAAAATGTGCAAGAGAGAAACGTCAGATTACTCTCAGAGGATCTCCAATTAGACTTACAGCTGACTTCTCAACAGAAACCCTACAAGCTAGAAGGGAATGGCGAGACATAGCCCAGGTACTTAGAGAGAAAAACTGCCAGCCCAGAATATTATACCCTGCAAAGCTCTCATTTGTGAATGAAGGTGAAATAAAGACCTTTCATAACAAACAAAAATTGAAAGAATTTGTTGCCACTCATCCAGCCCTGCAAAAGATACTTAAAGACGTGTTACACACAGAAACACAGAAACACGACCATCAACATGAAAGAAGGTAAACGAAGGGAACCTCACGGCAAAAGATCACAGGGAATTCAAAGCATACATTAGAAAATATCTGGCAAATGGCAGGGCAAACTTACCACTTATCAATAGTCACATTGAACGTTAAAGGTCTAAACTGTCCTGTTAAAAGACAGAGATTGGCTGATTGGGTTAAGGAACAAAAACCATCTATTTGCTGCCTACAAGAAACACATCTTTCCAACGAAGATCCATACAGACTGAAAATAAAAGGATGGAACAAGATATACCATGCCAACAGAAATGAAAAAAGAGCGGGTGTAACCATCTTAATATCGGACTACATAAACTTTAACACAAAAACTGTTAAGAGAGACAAAGAGGGGCACTATATAATGATTAAGGGATCAATACTACAGGAAGATATAACAATTCTCAATGTATATGCACCTAATTACAGGCCACAGGTTTATTTAAAAAATTTGTTAAGAAACTTAAAGGGAGACTTAGACCCCAACACAATAGTACTGGGGGACTTCAATACTTCACTCACAGATATTGACAGATCGACAGGACAGAAGATCAACAAGGAGACAGTAGATTTAAACAACACTATAGCCCAAATGGATCTAACAGATATCTACAGAACTTTTCATCCTACAAGTAATGCATTCACATTCTTCTCAGCAGTACATGGAACCTACTCTAGGATTGATCACATATTAGGCCATAAAGCAAGTCTCAGCAAATTCAAAAGAATTAGAATCATACCATGCAACTTCTCAGACCATGAGGGAGTGAAGTTGGAAATTAGCAACTCAGGAATCTCTACAGCATATGCAAACACATGGAGATTGAACAACATGCTCCTGAATGAACAATGGGTCACTGAAGAAATCAAAAGAGAAATCAAAAATTTTCTGGAAGTAAATGAGGATAACAGCACAACATACCAAAACTTATGGGATACAGCAAAAGCAGTGTTAAGAGGAAAGTTTATATCAATAGGTGCCTACATCAAGAAACTGGAAAGGCACCAAATAGATGAGCTTTCAATGCATCTCAAGGATCTAGAAAATTTGCAGCAAACTAGACCCAAATATAGTAGAAAAAGAGAAATAATCAAAATCAGAGAAGAAATCAACAGGATTGAATCCAAAAAAACATTACAAAAAATCAGCCAAACGAGGAGCTGGTTTTTTGAGAAAATAAACAAGATTGACACCCCATTGGCCCAACTAACTAAAAAAAGAAGAGAAAAGACCCAAATCAGTAAAATCAGAGATGAAAAAGGAAATATAACAACAGACACCACAGAAATCAAAAGAATCATCAGAAATTACTACAAGGACTTGTATGCCAGTAAACAGGGAAACCTATCAGAAATGGATAGATTCCTGGACACATGCAACCTACCTAAATTGAACCAGGAAGACATAGAAAACCTAAACAGACCCATAAGTGAGTCAGAAATTGAATCAGTAATAAAGGCCCTCCCAACAAAGAAAAGCCCAGGACCAGATGGATTCACTGCTGAATTCTACCAGACATTTAAAGAAGAACTAACCCCAATTCTTCTCAAACTATTCAGAACAATCGAAAAAGAGGGAATTCTCCCAAATTCCTTCTATGAAGCCAGCATCACCTTAATTCCTAAGCCAGAAAAAGATGCAGCATTGAAAGAGAATTACAGACCAATATCCCTCATGAACATAGATGCAAAAATCCTCAACAAAATTCTGGCCAATAGACTGCAACAACACATCAGAAAGATCATCCACCCAGACCAAGTGGGATTCATCCCTGGTATGCAGGGATGGTTCAATATTCGCAAAACAATCAACGTGATACACCACATTAACAGGCTGCAGAAGAAAAACCATATGATTATCTCACTAGACGCAGAGAAAGCATTCGATAAAATTCAACACCCTTTCATGATGAAAACCCTAAGCAAACTGGGTATAGAAGGCACATTCCTCAATACAATCAAAGCAATTTATGAAAAACCCACGGCCAATATCCTATTGAATGAGGAAAAGTTGGAAGCATTTCCACTGAGATCTGGTACCAGACAGGGATGCCCACTCTCACCACTGCTATTCAATATAGTGCTGGAAGTCTTAGCCAGAGCTATTAGGCAAGAAAAAGAAATTAAAGGGATACAAGTTGGGAAGGAAGAACTCAAACTATCCCTCTTTGCAGACGACATGATTCTTTATTTAGGGGACCCAAAGAACTCTACTAAGAGACTATTGGAACTCATAGAAGAGTTTGGCAAAGTAGCAGGATATAAAATCAGTGCACAAAAATCAACAGCCTTTGTATACACAGACAATGCCACGGCTGAGGAAGAACTGCTAAGATCAATCCCATTCACAATAGCTACAAAAACAATCAAATACCTTGGAATAAATTTAACTAAGGACATTAAAGATCTCTACAATGAAAATTACAAAACCTTAAAGAAAGAAATAGAAGAGGATACCAAAAAATGGAGAAATCTCCCATGCTCATGGATTGGAAGAATCAATATCATCAAAATGTCCATTCTCCCAAAAGCAATTTACAGATTCAACGCAATACCAATCAAAATACCGAGGACATTCTTCTCAGATCTGGAAAAAATGATGGTGAAATTCATATGGAGACACAGGAGACCTCGAATAGCTAAAGCAATCTTGTACAACAAAAACAAAGCCGGAGGCATAACAATACCAGATTTCAGGACATACTACAGGGCAGTTGTTATCAAAACAGCATGGTACTGGTACAGAAACAGATGGATAGACCAATGGAACAGAATAGAAACTCCAGAAATCAATCCAAACACCTACAGCCAACTTATATTTGATCAACGATCCAAAACCAATCCCTGGAGTAAGGTCAGTCTGTTTAATAAATGGTGCTGGGAAAACTGGATTTCCACGTGCAGAACCATGAAGCAAGACCCCTACCTTTCACCTTACACAAAAATTCATTCAACATGGATTAAAAATTTAAACCTACGACCCGACACCATCAAATTACTGGAGAGCATAGGAGAAACCCTGCAAGACATAGGTACTGGCAAAGACTTCTTGGAAAAGACCCCAGAAGCACAGGCACTGAAAACCAAAATTAACTACTGGGATTGCATCAAATTGAAAAGTTTCTGTACTGCAAAAGAAACAGTCAGGAAAGTGAATAGGAAACCGACAGAATGGGAAAATATATTTGCAAACTATGCAACAGATAAAGGGTTGATAACCAGAATCTACAAAGAAATTAAGAAACTCCACAACATCAAAACAAACAACCCACTTAAGAGATGGGCCAAGGACCTCAACAGACATTTTTCCAAAGAGGAAATCCAAATGGCCAACAGACACATGAAAAAATGTTCAAGATCCCTAGCAATTAGGGAAATGCAAATCAAAACCACAATGAGGTTTCACCTCACCCCGGTGAGAATGGCTCACATTCAGAAATCCACCAACAATAGATGCTGGAGAGGATGTGGGGAAAAAGGGACACTAATCCACTGTTGGTGGGAATGCAAACTGGTGAAGCCACTATGGAAGTCAGTCTGGAGATTCCTCAGAAACATGAATATAACCCTACCATTCAACCCAGCCATCCCACTCCTTGGAATTTACCCAAAGGAAATTAAATTGGCAAACAAAAAAGCCGTCTGCACAGCAATGTTTATTGCGGCTCAATTCACAATAGCTAAGACTTGGAACCAACCCAAATGCCCTTCAACAGTAGACTGGATTAGGAAATTATGGGACATGTACTCTACAGAATACTATACAGCAGTCAAAAACAATGAAATCCGGTCACTTGCAACAAAATGGAGGAATCTAGAAAACATCATGCTGAGTGAATTAAGTCAGTCCCAAAGAGACAAATATCATTTGTTTCCCTTGATTGGCGATGACTAACTGAGCACCAAAGGGGAAACCTGTAGAAGTGAAATGGACACTATGAGAAACAGTGACTTGATCAGCTCTTGTGCTGACTGTTGTTGTACAATGTAATACTTTATCCATGGTAGTATTTTTTTTTTTCTCTTTATCCTAGTACTAGTGGTTGAACTCTGTAATTAACACACAATTATACTTAGGTGTTTAAATTTTAACCGAAAAGTGATCTCTGTGAAATATAAGAGTGGGAATAAGAGAGGGAGGAGATGTAAAATTTGGGACATGCTCAATCGGAACGGCCCCAAATGATGGAGTTAGAATTGTGCCAGGGGTTTCCAATACAATCCCATCAAGGTGGCATGTACCAAGGCCATCTCATTAGTCCAAGTGATCAATTTCAGCTCACAATTGATCACACTGATAGGTCTAAGAGTCAAAGGGATCACACAAACAAGACTAGTGTCTGCTAATACTAACTGATAGAATCAAAAAGGGAGAGAATGATCCAACATGGGAAGCAGGATACACAGCAGACTCATAGAATGGCAGATGTCCTAAATAGCACTCTGGCCTCAGAATCAGCCCTTAAGGCATTTGGATCTGGCTGAAGAGCCCATGAGAATATTTTAGGCATGGAAAGCTAAGACACTCTGGAAAAAACAGAAGACCTAAATGAAAGATCTCTGCGAGTGAGATCCCAGTGGAAAGAACGGGGCCATCAAAGAAGGAGGTACCTTTCTCTGAAGGGAGGAGGGAACTTCCACTTTGACTATGGCCCTGTGGGAATAAGATCGAAGTCGGCGAACCCTAAAGGCTTCCATAGCCTCGGCAACTCATGACCAGAGCCTAGGGAGATTCTTGACGCCATAAACAAGAGTGTCAAATTGTTAAATCAACATCAGGAGTCACTGTGTACTTACGTCTCATGAGGGATCTGTCCTTAATGTGTTATCCAATGTGAAGTGATGCTATTACTAGTACTGAAACAGTATTTTTACACTTTGTGTTTCTGAGTGGGTGCAAACTGATGAAATCCTTACATAGTATATATTGAATCGATCTTCTTTATATAAAGATAATTGCAAATGATTAAAAAATCTTGGTGTTGAATTGGAAATCGCATAGACAATTAATCAATTTTTTTTAAAAAAAATCATGTAGGATCTCTGTCCTTAATGTGCTGTACATTGTGAATTAATACTATAACTAGTACTCCAACAGTATTATCATTTTGTGTCTCTATGCGAGGGCAAACCGTTGAAATCTTTACGTAATATGTACTAAATTGATCTTCTGTGTATAAAGAGAATTGAAAATGAATCTTGATGTGAACAGAAGGGGAGAGGGAGCGGGAAAGGGGAGGGTGGGGGGAGGGAGGGAAGTTGTGTGGGGGGGGAGCCATTGTGGTCCATGAGCTGTTCTTTGGAAATTTATATTCTTTAAATAAAAGCTTTATAAAAAAAAAAAAAAAAAAAAAAAAGAAAGAAAATTGTGAACAATATTACTGTTCTGATGAATTCTTGAAGGAGTTTTGATGGAGAGGGAATTTTAAATGTGCTGGCCAGATGGGTGCTGTGCTCAAAGGAAATCTAAACCTATTACCACAGGATCCAATGTTTTCAGGCTTTTTTTTCAACATCAGAGGCTCTGGAACAAGCTTTTCAAAACCTTTGAAACACAGCATAATAGGGTCAGCAGAAGGCAGACACGGTGGGAAGCATGGCTGATGTCCAAGACTCAGTCCCACGTTTATGACTGCTCTGCCACCAGAGGCATCTAACTTAATAGGAGGTGTAGAATAATGGTTTCTTATTGTTTCTTTTGTGATGTGGAAATAGAACAGCCTAAGCTTTAATGTTATTGAATTTTTTTCTGGAGGCTTTGGGTGCATGAGGTGAGGACTGTGAAGTGTGGGAGGTGAGTTAATAAACAGCTTTTGTATTTCTTGCCCACAGAGGGATATTCACACAGATTATCCAAGAAAGGTGAAGAGTTGGAGTGTTATAGGAGGTGAAGGAACACTACTCTTAAGAGAGGTGGAGAACGAAAAGCAAATGTGGATTTTGATATTTTTAAAAGATTTTTTATTTATTTATTTGACAGGTAGAGTCACAGACAGTGAGAGACAGAAAGAAAGGTCTTCCTTCTGTTGGTTCACTCTCCAAATGGCCACAATGGCCGGAGCTACCCCGATCCAAAGCCAGGAGCCAGGTGATTCTTCCTGGTCTCCCATGCGAGTGCAGGGGCCGTAGCACTTGGGCCATCCTCCACTGCCCTCCCGGGCCACAGCAGAGAGCTGGACTGGAAGAGGAGCAGCTGGGACCAGAACCAGTGACCATATGGGATGCCTGTGCCACAGGTGGAGGATTAACCAAGTGAGCCATGGCGCTGGCCTGTTTTAAAAAATGATAAGCTCCCGTCTGTCTTGCATTCAACATTCTTCATTATGGGATTGTGTGAATGGAGGGAGGCCTATGATTCTGCAAGAAGTAGTGAGGGATCCGGCCCAACATGCTGTCTCTGCTGTTGGGTTGCAAGTATCCAAGGACTGAGGGAGTAGGAGGCCAAGTGCTGCTGAGACAGGGCTGAGCCTCTCACCACTTGCATATCCTGCAGGCTTCTGGAATTAACGTAAAACACAAGAAAAAGAAGGGATTCATCATCTCTCATCTCGGATGTGATGGGAATTGAACAATGTTCTAAACAGGATAAGGTCTAAATTTTCTTTATGAAAATCTTTTGCTCTTTAATAGTGTGTTTTAAGCTTCCGCGCACTCTCTAGGTGCGTGTCTTGGTCCATTTCGTGCTTCTGTGAAGGAGAACCAGAGACTGGCATTTGGCTCATAGCTTTGGAGGCTGCAGTGGAGTCAAAGGATCACAGGTGAGCAGAGCCTTGTTTGTAGGTCATGCCGGGTAGCAATGGTGGAAGAGCAGGGGAGTGGGGACAGAGACAGAGAGAGAGAGAGAGAGAGAGGGCAGAAGTCAGCAGGGGTCAGAACAAAACTGCTCCTGTGATAATAGCTTTAATCACCACTTAAAGGGCCCAAACTTTAAAGGCTGCTGCACTGAGGAGAAAGTTGCCAGAGCATGAAGTTCAAGCAGCACACTCAAACCACAGCAGTATAGAACAAGTGCTACACATATGGGGCCAAGAATGATTACCTTTGAGCAACTTAGTGTCTGTATGAAGAATGATCTTGTAACTTTCTAGTCAACAAGTTTCAGTAAAATTAAAACTAAGATGCGAGTTCTTGAAAAATTCAACAAACAGCAGTTTGTGCAAACTTTCTGTGTATGAAGTGGGGATATGCTTTCTTTATGTGTGTGTGTGTGTGTGTGTATATATATATACACACACACACACACACACATATATATATATATATATATATATATATATATATATACCGGTTGAAATCTGCTCAGGGGGCACTTACACACCTGGTTTGCTTCAGGGAAACCTTGTAGCTGGAGGCAGGAATGGTATTTTTTTTTCTCATGGAATGAGCACACTAACAGTGGCAATAAGACAAGTTCAATTGCTAAAAACAGCTTACAGGATGCCACATTAGCAGACATTTTAAGTGTTTTGCAGGCAAAAGATCCAGTTTTGCTACAGAATTAAGCACAGGGCATTACAGTCAAAGATGCCATGCAGCAAGGAGCCTGCGAAGGCTGGAATGAGTTTCACCTGTTTTCCCTTCATTGCCTAATGCACCTTTTTTCTATCTGGCATCAGGAACCACTGATGTGTAGAGGACTGCTGGGACCTGGGCGCCCAGCAGGTTTAGCTGAAGATTCTTCTAAGTTTCTGGTCAAGACAGCATATTTTTTTTCTATAAAACATGGGAACAAGTGGAGCACGTAACTAGACAGTGGTCCACAGTCTTTGTCTGCAGCTTCCCGCAGAGACAGCAAGACCTTGGCTGTGCAGCAGGCCTAGGACAGGGAGGGCAGTTTTCCCCTCGAGGCCTGCCAGGTGAAGCCTTGCAGTGCCTGTGGTCAGGCCTGAAAAATCACACTGGGGTTTTTAATCCAAAGGTGGTTTTCTCCTAGGCCTGGGCACAGCTAGCTCTTGCTGTCTCTGCACAGAGCTGCAACCGAAGACTGTGGACCTCTGGCTGGTTTTGCATTGCACAACATCCCATTTCTTGTCCAGCATCTTTATTCCTAAGTCTCCTTACCTGAGAACTAAGGCAGAATCCTTCAAGTGCTTGTGCTGGTCTAGGTAGCATCGTACCTGGCCAGCAGGAGCTGAGGTCTCCAGCCCCTCCTTGCAGCCCTGCCTGCACTGCCCAGGCTTTCTAAAAAGCAGAAAACATCAACTCCTGAGAGAAATGGCTGCTCCCAATCTGCAATTGCTGAAAATAGCAAGATGGCTGCCAACTCTGACCCACGTAGTAAACTCATTTACTCAAATAACCATGACTGACACACTCAATCCCAGCATGCACCTGACACCATGACATTTCCAAGTTTTACCAAAAATGGTCAAGGAAATAGGGATTACCCAAACCTTGCCCCCAAATCCACCCCCTTTGAATATTCAATTAAGTATTGCTCCAGACACTGCCCTCGTATGTTTCCAGTTCATATTGGGATGAGGCAGAGCCCTATGGAGTGTAGCATGCCTGTACTACTTCCTGAGTGTGCACTTTTGCATGTAAATAAATCTTGCTTTTCTACTGATGCTTTAGTTACATCTTGTCCTCGAATTTTTTTCTTGTTTGGAGAAAAGATCCTGAACCCAGAGACTCCACAATGTGCTAGGACCTCGCTACGGAGAGAGGAAAGGCAAACCATGAGGATATTTCCCCAGTGGTCAGTACTTTTCCATGGCCAGGCCTCCCCCTCAAGTCCTAGCCCCACCTCTTATACACTACAAAGTCCATGAAATTGCCGGGGACCTTTTGCTCAGGATCTTTCCACATTTGGGTTAGGTTCACTATACCCTGGACAGATCCAGAGCTTTATGGAACGAGGGAGAGAGCTTTGCCTGTCGTTTTACTCTTGCTTATATCATCTTAGCAAGTGATCAGAGTATTAACTGCTTCATCTTTGTCTTGTTGATTTAACTGGCCACTCCAAAACCTGGCAGTTGGGGTCTTTCTCACAGACCAGCTGAGACTCCTAACATTATCTGAAGGCCTCACTGAGACCAGGTACGGGTCATCGATCTTACAGTTATCAATGAATAATGCTGACAAGCTGGAAAAAAACTGCCCCCCAAACTCTCTGCCCTATTTCTATTGTACATCGTAAGGGGCCTGTTTCTTGCAGATAATCCAACCAAACTGCTGAACTCAGGCCAGGCCTGTTAGAATGACCTCTCACATTGATGTGTGCTTTGCAGAATGTTAAATAACATGACTATGTAAAAATCAGCATTCAATCAGGGAAGCACAATAGCCATGATTATGATGGAATAAGAACTTACACAACTATGTAAGAACTTTGAAAAATTAAGGTATAAATAAAGGAATTGATGGACCAGAGAAAAACATAGGTGGATAACAATGATGAAGTCAGAAGAAAGATATGCCCAACATAACCTTTAAAAACATGAGATACAGAGAGACAGAGAAAGATATAGAGATAGACAGAGAGAGAGAAAATATGCTCCCATTCACTGTTTCACTCTCCAAATCCCTAAAGAGATGGGGATGAGCCAGGCCAAAGCTGGGAGCTGGGAACTCAATCCAGGTCTTCCATGTGGGTAGCAGGGACCCAATTACTTGAGCTACCACCTGTCACCTCCCTGGTGATGCATTAACAGGTGTCAGGAATCAGGAATGGAACTGGGAATGAAACCCAGGCGCGCTGATACGGGATGCAGGCTGCCCCAGAGCATCTTAATCACTACAATAGTACCCATCCCTCTCTCAGTTTATGCTTTTTAGAAAAATACAGCATTGATCATTCTAATAAATTCTCTAATTTGCATCCAAAGATGCATAATTTTACCAGGTAGTACTAAAATCATTTTAATCAGCCTTGTTAAACTTATTAGATGTGAAGTTCCAGAGACAGTCTGATTTTGTTATGACTTATCACAAGCACATTTTTACACAAGTAGTAGAAAGATAAAAGAGTGATACATGATCCACTCCTCACTTTTATTTCATTCCTGACCCCCAGATTTAAGGTTCTGAGTTAATAAAAGAAAAAGCATTAAGGTAAGGCAAAGCTTGGCTGATTGCAATTCATTTTGCACAACTCAATTGTCCTATTGTCTCTGATTGTAGGATCATTTCTTATATAGATGAGAGTGTGGGCACAAAGGAGCCCACTGGTAATTCAGCAGTGAGCTGGAAAAGCATTCAAATGTTGTGGGCTCAACCATGGTTTTATTTTCTTACACAATATTCTTAACACTGGAGTTTTATCATACAGATTGCCATGGAATATATTTTCATAGTAACAGATTTTGATATGCAAACGCAGCTTATAAAATTCAATCCAATTTCCCACAGGCTTAGGCAAAAATCTCTCCAATATCCTCTTCTGATCCCCCTGAAAATTCTCCTTGTGTTGTATCCCATGAGCTTCAGTTGAACACTGACTTACTTTCTCTTCCTGTATGTCACCTTGGGGTATATTCTGTTGTATATGCAGTGGCACATTTTGAATTTAGAAAGTATGAATTCAAATTTTTGTCGCTGTTGCTAGCTCTGTGAACTAACTACTCCCTCCTTACAGGTGTAGGTGATGGTGGCCTCAGTATCTAAAAATACAGCTAAAAGAGGTCATGAAACAAGTGTTTATTTCTGAAACAATAATTCTGTCACAATTTTCCCCATATAATCAATTTGTCCACGATTATGCCAGCTAACTTTAAAATACTTGGAATCCTCCTAGGCATGTTCATAGCAGCGGTACTCTACATTGAGTGCTACTACACAATGTGTTGGTTATTGCTGATCCAAAATGGATGTAGTGGGAGCTGAGAAGAGTAGACTCAGAAAATCGATATGGCTGAAAGAAAATAATTTATTTCTTCCTCAAATCTCATTTTAGTAAGCCAAGCAGGAATTTTTCAGGTTTCTTTACACAGAAGAAATGATGGGGCCTTCTTGATGTATATCTAAAATTGTGAAGTCACTTTATACATAGATAAAGACAGTTCTGCAATTAAATTAGCTCTGTGACTGACTTTGTGGTTGATAGGATGATTTGGCCAGAGAATTTGCAGTCAAATCTCCATCCTGTTTGTCGTTGGCAGTGTCAGCACGTCCTAAAATATTCTCATCTGAACAGTGGAGAAAATATTTTCATCTTAGGGTATTATTGAGATATTCACAGGAGATGTTTTATGAAAATCTAGAACAGGATGATTTAGTAGAGAAATAATTTCTTAGCTCAGGGCATATGTTTCTAAAATCATTTGTCTCTATAAGCATGGGACAGGAAAAAAGCATGACAAAGTTAACAGAAAACAAGCAAATCAACACCAACGATACTAGAACTTGCAGAGTCCAGGAAACAGAGTAAAATTGATTACTTAATAGATATCCAGTGAAAATGCAAACTAGAGTTTCATATAAAATTTGTAATTACTCCTTTTGCTTTATCTTATGCAGACATTTAACATAATTTTGTGTTAGACATAACTCTTTCCTTAAAAATACATTTCATGTTCTGCCACATTTCAGTTTTATAAAACAAAAGGATTGCTTTTTAAAAACAAAATAAAAAATCCATAAATGCTTTTATATATTCCTCCTGGCCATTTTGAACACAATTTTGAAGAACATATTTCCTTCTAAAATATTATATCTAAATATAAAGGCAGAGCTGTTCAGGTTTATTAAAAAAGAATAACAACCAAGCTAGAAAAACTAGAGATTGAAACATTTGCTCCCTGAGTTATCCCAGTAGCTCACTAAACCTTTAAGTGAGAAATGTAACAGCATGCACCAAATTGAACCAGTAGGCATGTTAAAATTATAAGATACTTTCATGAAGTTCTTGTATACAACAGATTCACACTTTCCCTTGAATGCAATCAACACCTCTCTCCTTCTTCTCATTATTCTGGTAATACAGAGATTTCTGGAGCAAGTCCTTTAACTTGTTACTCTTTGGAGTCAATGCTTTTCAGTGTACTTTTCTTCTGTAACATACTTTCACTTACAGGTAACACTTTTTTGTTCTGCATTAAAATTACCTTCTCCGTGGCTTCTATCCTATGAAGCTATCTCAGAAATTAAAGGTCAAGATTCTCCTTGTAATAACTTCCCTGTGTCTATCCACTATTAAGCATCTAATGGTTAACATCAGACGGGTATAATGAGGGCCCACATGGTTACATCTATTGGTTCCTATAAACTCAGCTTCCTTTGTAGGCAATGCACCATGGCTCTCCTACATTGCCCCTTTGCAAAAATCATTGATTTTTAAGCTGGGAAGGTATGAATCTATCTGTTAGGGGTTTCTTAGAGGTGTCAGTTTCTGCAATGTAATCATTTAGAAATTTTAATGATTATTTTAATGAGGGCCAAGAGTTTAAAGGGTGGGCTCAGATCAGCAGATTAGACTCAAACCAAGAAATTGACATCCAAAAATTAGTTCCTGGGGCCAGCATTTTGGCACAGCAGATAAAACCGCCTCCCGCAATGCCCACATTCCATATGGGCGCTGGTTGGAATCTCAGCTGCTCCACTTCTGATCCATCTCCCTGTTAATGTGCCTGGGAAAGCAATGAAGGATTGCTCAAACTCTCGGGCTCCTGGACACACATGGGAGACCCCGAGAAGCCCTGGCTCCTGGCTTTGGACTGGTCCACTTTCAGCTTTCGTGACCATTTGTGAAGTGAACCAGGAGATGAAAGATCTCTTTTTCCATGTATCTCCCTTTCTTTCTATAATTATGCCTTTCAAATAAATAAAATATGTCTTAAAATAAAATAAGATAGTTTCCTCATTTATAAGTATTGACTCATAGGCCAACGCTTACCTGAAGTAGTTGACCTGAGTCCCTTCAACTCAATCTTTTTTCCTTCTTTTAGGAAACAAAAACCTTGTTTACTAAGTGGCAGATAAGATAATATCAGCAATTAACTAATACCTTGGACTATGGAATAAAATACTCCCAATATCTTAAAATTCTTGTATTTAAAATAAATCACTTTGTTCATAATGCCTCTTTGGCACTAAAAGTATGTTTCTAATTACTGAGTTACAAACCTCAGAGATACTTGCTTTCACTATTTTTGCAGATCCTGGGATATCATCAGTCAATGTAGCAGATTTTCTTAGCCATGCTCCAAGCAAATCTTAGTTTCTTGATCCCTTGCACAGGTGCTGTTCTTTTCAGTGGCTCTGGGGTTGTCCATGTATTTTACTTTTGCTATTAAGACATCAGAAAATTGACATGAACTGAAGCTTGAAAAGTACTTGGAGGTTTATTATTTGAAAGGACCCTGAAGAAGCCAGGTCAAGTTTGAGAGAGGCATACCAGGCACGAGTCTGAGGTACACTGGACCTTAGAACACCACATAAGCCTTCAGATATCTAAAGCTCATTAGATCAAGAGAAAACTACCCAGCTTACATGAAGTTACTAAGCCACAGAATCATTTCTAAATTTAGATAACTGAGTTAGCCTTTAAGGTAGCTACGTGTCAAGGTGTGCATGTCTTTAATAATTATCATCCTGTTACGTGCAATATATTTTCTAATCCCCATGTATCACAGGGATGAGAATGTGTTGCCTAGATTTTCTTAAGAGAGATAGCACTGCAAGGAAAAGGAGAGAGTTTTGAACCTCCAGTTGCTAAGTTCAGGATCCACTATGACTTTCTTTTCTTTTTTTATTTATTTGACAGGTAGAGTTATAGACAGTGAGAGAGAGAGAGAGAGAGAGAGAGAGAGAGACAGAAAGAAAGCTATTGGTTCACTCCCCAAATGGCCGCTATGGCCAGTGCTGTGCCAATCAGAAGCCAAGAGCCAGGTGCTTCTTCCTAGTCTCACATGTGGGTGCAGGGCCCAAGAACTTTGGGCCATCCTCCATTGCTATCCCAGGCCACGGCAGAGAGCTGGACTGGAAGAGGAACAACCAGGACAGAATCTGGCACCCATATGGGACGCTGGCACCACAGACGGAGGATTAACCAAGTGAGCCATGGCGTTCGCCCCCCCCCATGACTTTCTTAAAACTTTCTGGGCTACTACAAGTCACTAACTGAGGACAACAGCTGTACTAAAGTCAATACTTTCCAACAATGCTTGCCCCTCTAGTGGTCACTTATCACTCTGTGACTTTCTGTTGGCCTGCTAGATGATTTCTCTGAATTTCCTAGTGTTGTGAAATCACTCTTCATACCCCTCCCCTCTATCAGGAGTAGTGATCTAGGCCGGCGCCGTGGCTCAACAGGCTAATCCTCCGCCTTGCGGCGCCGGCACACCGGGTTCTAGTCCCGGTTGCCCCTCTTCCAGGCCAGCCCTCTGCTGTGGCCCAGGAGTGCAGTGGAGGATGGCCCAAGTGCTTGGGTCCTGCACCCCATGGGAGACCAGGAAAAAGCACCTAGCACCTGGCTCCTGCCATCGGATCAGCGCGGTGTGCCGGCCGCAGCGCGCCGTCCGCGGCAGCCATTGGAGGGTGAACCAACAGCAAAGAAGACCTTTCTCTCTGTCTCTCTCTCTCACTGTCCACTCTGCCTGTCAAAAAAAAAAAAAAAAAAAAAAAAGGAGTAGTGATCTGAAAGCTTTTTCTATTCAAACTTTTTTTTTTATAATGCTTTTATTTAAAGAATATAAATTTCCAAAATACAGCTTATAGATTACAATGGCTTCCCCCCCCATAACTCCCCCCCCACCCGCAACCCTCCCCTTTCCCACTCCCTCTCCCCTTGCTTCACATCAAGATTCATTTTCAATTCTCTTTATATACAGAAGATCAGTTTACTATATATTAAGTAAAGATTTCAACAGCTTGCCCTCACATAGCAACACAAAGTGAAAAATACTGTTGGAGTACTAGTTATAGTATTAATTCACAATGTATAGCACATTAAGGACAGAGATCCTACATGATATTTTTTTTAAAAAATTGATTAATTTTCTAGGCAATTTCCAATTTAACACCAATTTATAACCTTTTTCTTTAGGCAGCTCCAAAACAATCCAACACTATCTTTGTTTGTTCTTGAGTTCTAATTCAAAAAAAAAAAAACCCTCTGTTGTCATTTGTATTTAAATTGTTGTTTGTATGAAATGTCTTCTTTTTCTCCAGCTACTTCATGCTTTTCTTATTGACCACTTTCATGATATTCTCTTTATGTTTACATTGTGCAGTTTACTTTTTTTTGTGTCTAATTATATTTCCTTTAGAATATATCATGTTTGATTTTCACCAACCTTTCATTTCGAATTTTCTGTATCATCCCATGGTCCTTGAGTGTCTGTTCATTTTAAAAATAATTTATTGGATCTTCCCTGGGGTCAATGGACTCCCAGGTCAGATTCGCAGGACCTGTTGGCCCTAATCTAAAAAGCTCTTTAACTTGCCTGGCTTCCAAAGTAACCATTGGTACTGAGGAGATATCCTAGGGCCAGTAATGCTGCAGGTAGGACCATAAGATTCCTTTTTGAGACACTGCCTATTCTATACTAACCTTCTTAATGAGCCAGTCTTCCTCCAAGTCCAGACAGCTAATGGAAGTCAACATGGTACCTCCCTTAAAGAGGTTCACATCTCCCTTTTATTGTATCTTCTAATACCCATGTGAATAGATAGATAAGTCTGGACCTCGCACGTACCTCGCTAGACCTTAATGCCGAATTATTATTATTAAGCCTAAATCTCACTGCTATCCATTCTGATGTACCTCTAAATGGGTTCACAAACAGGGTGTGAAATAACAGCTTTTCAGATAGTATTGCCAAACAAGGATTTATAGACAACTCCTACCTATTCAGAGAGGTTTTTTGTGGAGAACATAAGGGACAAATCTCTCGGGGAGGGGGGGTGGTGGAGAAATGATGTAAAATGTAGATGCTTTTCTAGTCTGTTTCCTACCTAAGACTTCAATTTTGGGCATTTTCTAGCACTCTTAACTGCCTAGCAGAACATGGTTACTGAGTATCCAAGAAAAACCATAATTGGTCTCAGAAAATAAACTATTTGGGGATTATCCTCACCTCTGGGGAACAGAAACTAACCCTCAGAGAGAATAGAATCCATGTAGCTGACTCCTGCTCCTATAATCTTAAGATAGCTCCTACTAACTAGTTATAGATCCCTAGACACAGGGAAATAGCAATGCTCCTGTATCAGCTCTGTATCAGGTTCTCAAGAGCAAGTTGGAGTAGAGCCTCCTCCTTTGAGGAAGAACAAAGTATTTGCTGAGTTAAATGCTGTTGTGACTGGGGCTCCTACATTAAGGTTGTTAAACTGAGTCCTTCAAAAGAGGCTGACAATTAGATATGCTAACTGTTGCCCAAGAGGATATCTATGGGATCAAACTGGACAGGTACAAAATCATGTTCAGCATTTCTTGGGCAAGGCCAGAGAACTCCAGGACCAGGATGAACAAGGATGGAATATTTGGCCTAGCATCTGGGCATGAACATTCTGGCTGCTTTCATATTCTTGCTGTTTTTCTTCGGGTCATGTGTCCTTAATGCTCTTGTCCAAGTTGTCTCCAATAGACTATAAGCTGTACAGTTCCAGATGATTGTGAGACTGGGCTTACAGTCTGTGCCTCTGGATGCTATGGCCTCTGGACTGTGCTGGAGAATCTTTTCCCAGGCCACCTCCAAACACGATAGGACTGATAGCAAGTAAAGATTACCCGTAAGCAGCTCCACATCCATATGTCAGGTGTGAAGAGAATGCACAGATAGACCTTTATCCATGTCACTCTCATAGGATTATGGGTCATTTCTGGTGCCATAGTGCAATAGGTTAATCCTCCACCTGCGGTGCAGGCACACCGGGTTCTAGTTCTGGTCAGGGTGCCCGACTCTGTCCCGGTTGCTCCTCTTCTATTCCAGCTCTCTGCTGTGGCCTGGGAGTGCAGTGTAGGATGGCCCAAGTCCTTGGGCCCTGCACCCACATGGGAAACCAGGAGAAGCACCTGGCTCCTGCTTTCGGATCAGCAGTGTGCCAGCCACAGCACACTGGCCGCAGCGGCCATTGTGTGTGGGGGGGCGGTGAACCAATGGAAAAGGAAGACCTTTCTCTCTGTCTCTCTCTCTCATTGTCCACTCTACCTGTCAAAAAAAAAAGAAAAAGATTATGGGTCATTTCTCTGGAGGGGAAGACTGCTAAGGCAGCTAGGTAGACATGAGCCTATTTGTGTGTGAGGGGCTAAAGGAAAATGAGAATTTCCATGTGATGGAACAAGGTTGTAAGCCTTGGAAGCAAGCTAGCATGTACATATCAAAAGTCTTGCCATTGCTCAATAACCTGGTTGGATGAGTCCTACTCCTCTCCCCTGGGGCTGCTTGGGGGTATCTCATATGCCCTCCATCAAGGGGGCTGCTATGAAATTATGGGAGGGATTCCACATCCAGAAAGCCCTCTTTCCAGCAATATTCCAGAAAGGCTGTAGGGGGAGGAGAAACACAGGGTCTACACCCAGACGCCATAACAAATGCAGTCTGAATGTCAGCTGGGCTCTCAGCTCTTTCCTGGTCTGCCAGGTGTGCCGTCTTCATTCTCTCTCTGCAGTCAACTTTGGTGTCTCAATTACCACACAAAGTTAATAAAATAAATCAATAGTCTACTTCTGCTCTTCAGAGAGAATTATTTCTTCTGTCTTCAAGTACACCAAGTCTCTCCTTGGATCCAACTATTAATTTCACATAATGAATTATTTTTTAAGACATTTTTAGTTCTCATATTACATTTTGTTCCTTTCAAACTTATTATTCTTCCTTTGGGCAACGTCCTACATTTTCCCACTGAATTCAGATATGTTTGCCTTTACCCTGTCAAGTGTAATTCTCACAGTCCATAAACAGTTTATGTCAGATAATTCCAATACCATGGTAATCTCAGGGTTAGACCAATTCATTTTGTTCTCTACTGATGGTAAGTCACACATTTCTGTTTCTTCATGTTAAGCAACATTTTGTTTTATTATAGACATTCCAAATGCTGTGTTGTGGAGATCTAGATTTTCATATTCATCCAAAGAATGGTGATGGATGTTTTCCTTCAGTATGCAATAAGTTTGGTTAGACTCCGGATGCTAATTCTGTCTTTGAGTAACAGCTTACTTGAAATCACATTTAATCTCTTCCATATACAAAAGTTTCAAATGTTTGTTGGAGACTTAATTGAGTAAATACATAAAAGTTCAGGTTCCCTTTAACTGGATCTGCACTTTCTACTTTTCACTCATTCTCTACTGACTGTGTGATTACTGTAGTTTTAAGATCCTGATTTCAATCATTTTGTATGTATTTGTGTTTCTAGAAGTGGGATGGCTGGCAACCATGATAATTTTATTTTTAATTTTTTGAGAAACCTCCATACTGTTTCCCCTAATGGCTATGTTAATTATTTTCCTACAAACAGTGTGCATACTTTCTTTTCTTCCATATGTTGGCCAGCACATACTTTTTATGACTTTTGAGTAATGGTGATTCTAACAGGTATGAGATAATAGCTCATTGTGGTTCTGATTTACATTTCATTGATGATTATGATAGTTGAACCCCTTTTCACACACCTTTTGGTTATTTAAATATCTTCTTCTCAGAAATGTCTTTTCAGGTCTTGACTTTCCTTACCTAGCTGGCCTGGGAGGAAAGCTGGCTTGAAGAGAAGGTAGGTGGCATTCCTAAAAGAAGAACATTTTTAGTTAATATACAGTTTTGTTTGCAACGTTTGGCTTACCCTACGTGGCCATCCCCATGACAGCAGTGGTTTCTTTGGAAGCTGGAGCAAGTTAAGGGCTCTTCAGCTCAGAGTCAACAAGATCTGTGGCTCTGACCTGGACTCCAGGGCAGGCCCATTTCCAGTGACTAAACTATTGGCTGGCATAGCTGCCAGGGTTCTTCATAAGCTGACTTCTTCTGAGGCTCTGGCTCTCCACATTGAAAATCAATGTAGCAGACTGGCCTCTTTGGTCTCTTTGATAGCAGATCACCGTGTAACACAGCCATTAACCAGAGGAAAACTTTAAGAGAATGTAAGTCAAGGGGGTGTTCCATCCCTAATCTTTGATGGCCTAAACTAGAAATCTGTAGTCACAGGCATATTTTGACAGTGGTTTTTCTTTGAAGTGGATGATGCGCTTGAGGAAAGCTATGTCAAAATGATGACCACCTTATCTATACAATTTTAAGTCATTATTAAAACTCTTCTTTTTTTTAAAGGGAGATTTTGCCTGTTTACTGTGCCCATGGCAAAGTAATATAGCTGTTGAATCATAATTTAAGCTCTCATTTTGGCTATGCGATTATCACAGAAAAATGTTAGCCATCCCTTTTATAAGGTGTAAAGATAAAATTGGACATCCTAGCGTCTTTCAGAATAGAATCAGTTACCCATCTTGAAGAGAATAGAGAAATGAGAGAACAAGTCAGGTTTCCCAGATCACTTACTGACAATAACAATATCATGTGAAGACTCAGCAAACAATTTTTACTGTTAAATAACATCTTATGAAAACACTTACCTGAAGGGAAAATATTTTCTATAAATTTCAAGGCAAGAGTGCATGTATTTGGAAACATTGTTTAAATATCTAACACAAATGTAACTTGTTTGACCAGCAAACCCAAGTTCAAACATGTCAAATTTAAAACATCTAGTATAGAGATTTAGGTTAGCCAAAAAGAATAGGCACTTGCTTATTCCACATAATATTTTGAAAGCACTTTGTAGGATTTTATAAAACATGTAACCCTTTTAGGCCTCTGGGTCTTTTTTATTAAGATAATCATCATATCTGATAACAACACAAGATCATTAGACTTAACTTTTGGACATTTGTATCAGTAGTATTTTATATTACCATAACAAAATTTAGCACCATTTCATATCTTTACAGTACCTTTACTATAATCCAAAAAGCCTTATTAGTTGGTATCTCTACAAGATGAGAGATATATCTTTTTTTGAGGTGTGGGAAACAGCAGCAAATAAATTATTGTTAACTTGGTTCTTTGACTTACATGGAAGAAGAATTTCCAAGCGGACAGCAGAGAGATTTAAAAGGATTTATTAGAGTCAAAGACCTCCAGTTGGAGTGGCATGAAGAGGGCTTCCAACAGAGGAAAGAACTCCCAAAGCCCCCATAGTATTTCAGGCTTTTAAGTACAATTTTGAAGGAAAAAAACTTGACAATCAAGTTGGCATTCAGTTACCTCAGGGACAAAATCCATCAAAGGACTTGCTTTACAATTCTCCATCCTGTCTTTCCTGCTCCTGATAAAACAAAAAACCATCCGGACTGGTGGGATAGGTAACTTGTTTTCTCAATAAGGTATAAGCTCAGGGAGCACTCCTTTTCTATTCTCATGATAAATTTGGAGATTCTGAAGGAAGGAGGGTTGCCTGTTTGTTCTTGCTAAAGATAACATTTTTGGGGGAAGGAAGCAAATATTTTACACCCCAAATTCTATTGGGAACACCCTGATCATCTATTAACCTATCTTACTCCTCACACTTTGAAATTTCCCAGAGCCCAATTGGAAATATCAAAATCTGAGAAATTGACTTTTTTTTTAATGCCTGTCAACAAGGCCAAGAAGGCTCAAAATATCTGGTTGAAATAGGATAGCTTAACATCATGACATAATATAGATCAGATTTGATAACTGATACAAATGCTTTAAAGTAAGCACATATTTAAACAAACCATAGCTCTTAATAAAAACTCAGCTGTTTTTAAACAATTAGAACTTAACAGAGACGTTAAGAGAACACAACAGATTACTTCAACAGAACACAGAATCTGTATTTGGTCATTGCAAGAATCATAAATCAAAGTTAAAATTAGATAGCACATGGAATTATCCCAGAATTTGGAACAATTTTAACAGAGTCAGAACTAAGGAAGAGAAAATAGCTTACTGGAGCTGGCTAGAAAACTGACAGAGTCACCAATTAAACAAAACTATTAAAAGGAGATGTTTCAGTTTTTTTATTTTTATTTTTTTTATTTTTTTTTATTTATTTTTTTTTTTTGACAGGCAGAGTGGACAGTGAGAGAGAGAGAGACAGACAGAAAGGTCTTCCTTTTTGCCGTTGGTTCACCCTCCAATGGCCGCCGCGGATGGCGCACCGCGCTCCTCCGATGGCAGGAGCCAGGAGCCAGGTGCTTTTCCTGGTCTCCCCATGGGGTTCAGGGCCCAAGCACCTGGGCCATCCTCCACTGCACTCCCGGGCCACAGCAGAGGGCTGGCCTGGAAGAGGGGCAACCGGGACAGAATCCGGCGCCCCGACCGGGACTAGAACCCGGTGTGCCGGCGCCGCAAGGCGGAGGATTAGCCTGTTGAGCCACGGCGCCGGCCGATGTTTCAGTTTTTAAACCGATTCGTAACACTGTTTTAGAATATTTACTAACATATATGCATTGCAAAAACCTGATTGCTTTAACAGAGGATCAGATTTTAGTTCCATGTCAAATAGACTAATAGTTTTTGCTTTCTATCTGTTGATTTACATTTTCAAATAACCCTTTAGAAATCTCCAAATTAAGACAACATTTCCTAAATAAGATAATATTGAATTTCAGGCTTAGTTACTTCCAACTGGTGTTGAACTATTTTCATATGGGCAATTTTTGGAAACATGCTAGAAAACCCAAAAAGGTTTTTCTGTAGAATATAAGAATGTATAAGAGTATCAAAGCTTACATTTAGACACATTTATCTCATTTGCTTCACCCACTTTACATTTAGCAATTAGACCCAGATGACTGAAGATGCTGATATTATGTCATACCTGTATCTGAATTAAGGTCAAAGTTATATTATATCAAATTCTATTCCTTTTTATAAAAACTCTAGTTATAAGTCAGTGACATTAAACCAGAGATTGCAAAAGCCAACTTGGAGAGGCTATAAGGGGCATTGATTACTCATTGCTATCAGAAATCTGTTAAACCTAGTTGCAAAACATATTTGGCAAGTTACAAAGCAGTATTTCAAAAGGCATTGATCTTTATTGATTCAAAAGAGAACAAAGACATCATTTTAGATTCTAGTGGAATTTGAGTCTGGTTTTCTTTTTACTCATAGGAAAAATACCTTAGGCCATTGATGCCTAGTCAGCAGTCAGCTACATGGGACTGCCTCTGCAAAAAGGTTTGGTAGCTGCAAGGTGGGTCTCAAGGGTTACTGTAGGTTAGGGACCAATGTGCCAGGGACAAGAAATCCACTGGAGATTGTTCACCACTGTTAGGTTTAAGGGAGAGGGCATCCACCAGAGCAGGACATACTACAGGGCAGTTGTTATCAAAACAGCATGGTACTGGTACAGAAACAGATGGATAGACCACTGGAACAGAATAGAAACACCAGAAATCAATCCAAACATCTACAGCCAACTTATATTTGATCAAGGATCCAAAACCAATCCCTGGAGTAAGGACAGTCTATTCAATAAATGGTGCTGGAAAAACTGGATTTCCACATGCAAGAACTTCCACTTTGACAATGACCCTGTCGGAATAAGATCGAAGTCAGCGAACCCTAAAGGCTTCCATAGCCTCCGCAACTCATGACTAGAGCCTAGGGGGATTACTGACGCCATAAACAAGAGTGTCAAATTGTTAAGTCAACAACAGGAGTCACTATGTACTTACTTCTCATGTGGGATCTGTCATTAATGTGTTGTCCAATGTGAAGTAATGCTATAACTAGTACTGAAACTGTATTTTTACACTTTGTGTTTCTGTGTGGGTGCAAACTGATGAACTCTTCACTTAATATATACTAAATTGATCTTCTGTATATAAAGAGAATTGAAAATGAATCTTGATGTGAATCGAATGGGAGAGGGAGAGGGAGATGGGAGGGGTGTGAGTGGGAGGGAAATTATGGGGGGGGAGCCATTGTAATCCATAAACTGTACTTTGGAAATTTATATTTACTAAATAAAAAATAAATAAATAAAAAATAAATTAAAAACAAAACAAGAGACAATAACCTTATACTCCAAAACCAGAAGCCAATACTGGCAGTGTCTCATTGTGAGGCTTTCAGTCAAACCAGTCTTAAGGATGAGTAGTCAGGTCAGGAGGTGTCTCAGGAAGTCATCATGTGGATTAACCCATTTGTATTCAATAGCTATGAATTTATTGGGCCTAGGTTCTTCCCTAGAAACCACCAGGAAAATTAAAACAATGGAGGCAATTGTCATCTGCTAAAAAAAAAAAAAAAAAACTCCTCCACTGGGATTAAAATGTCACAAGAGATAACAGAACCCTGGTGGCTCACTGAATAAAACCAAGGACTCTGTGACACTCTGGAAAAGAATGTAATGCCTATCGGAGCACATACAGGACAATTGAAGCAAGGGGCCTATTAGGAGACCGAGTTCTGAGATGGGGAGTCAGAGAGATGTAGACAAGCAGATAGGATAAAATTGGTTAAGTCTGTAAGCTGAAAGACCATGCCTTCACCACTCCGCTGTGTGATCTCATGTGCATACCTGACCACACCTGTGTGCCCACCTGCCAATCAGACTAAGTAACCCCTCCCCTTTGGAAGGGACAAAATGCCTGAGCTCTCTGCCTTTGCTTTGCTGCCTGCGACAAGCTGCTGGTAGCTGCTCCTAACCAAACCCTTGCTGCACGCGGCACCTGATCTGTTTCTGCTTGGTATTAATTCCAACTTAATGTCCAGAATTCCCTTTCTTTCCTTTCTCTTTTAGATGGAGCCCTTACTCTCCTGTGCATTTCTCTCATTGAATAAAAAGCTGAAAAATTTACCATGTTGTCTGGTCTATTTGAGGCAGTATTCAGAATTCTTCTCTGAATTCATGACAAGAAGCCACAAGGCTTATAAATATGAAGTATATTAATAAGCAAATCGGTATCAAGAGTAGAAGGGCTAGCACTTTTTATAACTCACTTAAGCTAACTTCTCCATGCTCTAGCTTGTAAGCAGGCCAGGTAGTAGTGCAGAAAATGATGAGGCATTTTTCTGTAAGCTCAGGGGTCAAAGAAATAAAGTAGATGGTTTGCCTCCTGGCTGGAATGAGAGCATAAAAATGGAAGCATACTTCTTTTCCCTGAGTTTGAGACATCTCCTAAAACTGTGTCACAGCCTGTGTCATCCAGATGTGTGCTGAAGCCCACAGGGAAGGGAGGAAGGTTGAGTGTGGGATTAGACATGTCACCTACTCTCACTCAGCCTTGCACGTCTGTATCCTAGGGTATATATTTGTCAGAATAGCACATGCAGGGAGTGATTCGTTCCCTTACTGGTGGTGTGCTAGAATGGGCCACTCACTGCCTGGTCAAATATATACTATTGCTTTTTTCTTATACATAAGGAAAGACCAAGCACCAAAAAGGAAACCTGTTGAAGTGAAATGGACACTATGAGAAACAGTGACTTGATCAGCCCTTTTCCCGACTGTTGACGTACAGTGTAATACTTTATCCCTTTTAGAACTTTTTTGTTCTACTTAATACTATTGGTTGAACACATACAATTATTCTTAGGTGTTTAAATTTTAACTGAAAAGTGATCCCTGTTAAATATAAGAGTGGGAATAACATAGGGAGGAGATGTACAATTTGGGACATGCTCAATTGGACTTGCCCCAAATGGTGGAGTTAGAATCGTGCCAGGGGATTCCAATACAATCCCATCAAGGTGGCATGTACCAAGGCCATCTGACTAGTCTAAGTGATCAATTTCTGTTCACAATTGATCATAATGATAGGACTAAGAGGCAAAGGGATCACATAAACAAGACTAGTGTCTGCAAATACTAACTGATAGAATAAAAAAGGGAAAGAATGATCCAACATGGGAAGTGGGATACACAGCAGACTCATAATAGAATGGCAGATGTCCTAAACAGCACTCTGGCCTCAGAATAAAGCATTCAGATCTGGCTCAAGAGCCCATGAGATTATTTTAGGCATGGAAAGCCAAGATACTCTGGAAAAAAAAAGAGAAGAAGATCTAAATGAAAGATCTCTGTGAGTGAGATCCCAGTGGAAAGAACGGGCCATCAAAGAAGGAGGTATCTTTCTCTGAAGAGAGGAGAGAACTTCCACTTTGACTATGACCCTGTCGCAATAAGATAGAAGTCAGCGAACTCAAAAGGCTTCCATAGCCTTGGTAACTCATGACTAGAGCCTAGGGAGATTACTGACGCCATAAACAAGAGTGTCAATTTGTTAAGTCAACAACAGGAGTCACTGTGTACTTACTCCTCATGTGGGATCGCTGTCCTTAATGTGTTGTCCAATGTGAATTAATGCTTTAACTAGTACTCCAACAATATTTTTACACTTTGTGTTTCTGTGTGGGTGCAAACTGTTGAAATCTTTAGTTAATATATGCTAAATTGATCTTCTGTATATAAAGAGAATCGAAAATGAATCTTGATGTGAATGGAATGGGAGAGGGAGCGGGAAAGGGGAAGGATGCAGGTGGGAGGGAAGTTATGGGGGGAAAAAGCTATTGTAATCCACAAGCTGCACTTTGGAAATTTATATTTACTAAATAGAAGTTTTAAATAAAGTTGCTCTACGCCTCTTCTTGATCTTTTCTAATAGGCCTGATTTCAACAATGAGCCTTCATGAGAGCCTTAGCAGAAGTGTTTGCAAGCTAGAGTGCCAGCCCTGGCTACCACCTACATTGGTGACTACACAGGTGAAGTCACAAAGAAGCAGGGTGGGGAAATAAAATTCTCCACAGTAAAACTCCTCAGGGGTATCTGTTATGTAGAAAGATCTAAGAGCAGGGACTCAAATAGCAGACTAGAGAAGCCAGGTGGGCAGAACCAGAGACATGCTGAGACTTCCCTGCACAAGTTTGGGTCACTTGGGGAGCTGCATCTAATTGGAGTCTAAATTGAGAGACTCCCTGTCTCACACAGGGTGGTTAGACTTTACCCCAGAACTATCAAACAGATTATCTAGGAAATACCCACTACTGAGAACAGGAAATCAAGTTTGTAGGAATTGTGGAGACTTGACAACATACAGAAAGCCTCCAGAGAAGCAGAAAGGGAGAGATGGAGATTTGTCGAGATCTGAGATAAAGGAAGTCACTGAGATATGGAGCCCAGAGACCATGGCCTCACTCCATGCTGCGTGCCATCTCACTGACAGATTAATCTCTGGGAAGGAAGAACAGAATGCAGTTTCCAGCTGACACCCTAATGGGCCATTGGAATCTGGTGTCCAGTCAGGGAATCCTCAAAAAATGCCAGAGAGTGGCCCTGGTCTGAATTTCAAGGTTACTCCAAACCTTTCTCCCAGCCCCAGGTGTTGGGCTGATCCCTGCCAATGGAAGCTGAGTTGGACCAAACCAACATTCCCAGAGCTGAGATGAGAAGTGTGAAGAGTGGGGCCTCTGACTTTATAGCTAGTAAGGACTCCAAAAGGGGAGGGACTGGCCCCTGCTGGAAAGTGCATTTCTCAGCCCAACACCATTCTGGCAGTCGGAGTCTGATGCCCAGGCAGGAGACCTTCTGAAAATACAGGGTGTGGCCCCAGCCAGAATCCATCTGTTGTCTCAAGATCTCCTTCCAGTCCCATTCGAGGGGCCGATCCACACAAGAGGGAGGGACTGTGTTAGGATAGAGTCTCAGTTCTAGGGGATTGATATGGCCTTAATCAGGAAGCATCACTCTTGAGTCGTAAGACTGATAGCCATGCTAATCACTTTTAAACCTGGTGTTTTTGGGAAATGTGAATTGCTATGAAGGAGAGCAAGACTATGAAAAAATGCGATAGCAATCTGCATGCATACTGGTCCAGTGGGATGATTGACACTCACACTCGCTGGAGCCAAACTCAAACAATCTGATTCATGGCACAAAATGCTACAGAAAAACAGTGGCAGAGAGACAGCCTCATTCTTTATCACATAGACATGGCAGTGAAAGTAAAGTAGAATTTATTCAAGTTGGAGCCCTCCTGCCAGAGCAGCAAAGAGGGGGATTCCAAGAGAGGAAGACCCCCATATAGAATTCTTACTGGCTAATGGTTAGATGACTGTACTTCATATGTAACAGAATGAGTTTCTTTTTCCTGAAAACATGCAATTTGCTTTCTTGAGATTGAGTTTCTGAACTTTAATTTGGAATTCCCATGCCTTAAAAACTACTCGTCAAAAACTAATTAACTAGGTCTTCTCTAGGAAACCTTATCCTAGCCCCTCCATCATGATAAATCTTTTTTTCCATCATATTTGATTTTGTGCTTATTCATATGTTGCCTTGTTTGGCAGTGGGCACTGAATTTTATTTTAAATCTGTTATCCTCCTTTGATTGAGTTCTTAATGACAGTCATAATGCTTTAGATAATGTTCTGATATAATCTCTTCCCCTTAAATGTTAATATCCTTACTTAACTCAAAATTGATGGATTATGATTTAATTAATTTTGCCAGATCTCCAGGATTAGAGAAAAATAGGAAGAAAATTTAGACATAAATCTAATGGCATGGAAAGATATTTCAGATAAACGTTGGGACAGTGTTTCTCTGAAGACCCATCCCCCACTGATCTGTAGATTTCTCCATAGTCATGGGGGTGGAGAGAAAGTGGGGAAGAAGAGACAGTATGTTTAGCAATGTTTAAAAATAGACATTTTAAGAACAACCATTGAAAATAATCCAAGATAATGATGTCAGACATATTTTCAAGGATTGTTTTTCAGATACGGAGGAGGAACATTGTGATGAGGTTGCAGAATATGAGATGATAAAAAATTAGATATCTACCTGTAACAATTTTGTTTCATCACCTATCTCTGAAAATTCCACAGTCACAGCCCAGGCTGTGGTTTCTGGCTGCATACTGATTCATTATTAGAAAATCTGTAGTACAACATGGCCTTGCTGGTGCTTGCTATGAATGCTTAGTCTTGCTCTCAACACTGTGCTCTTCACTATTGCTTGATTTCTTAGAGGAAATATTTTCATTTCTGTTAGTGTCCTGCTCTGCTGTTTCTGTCTCAATCTTGCGAAGATAGGTCCTAGCTATCATTGTTGCCATAATCTAAGTGCTAAAGAGTGTAATGGGCCAGGCCCTGAGGAGTCAAGACCTTTCATTTGTACATTGGTATACTTGGTAACCTATCAATCATTCTATCAATTAATGTTACACATCACTGTTTCTGCAGGAATTTAGAGGGAAGAGAGGAGTTCTTAACTATGTGGAATACGTAAAAGTAATCTAAAAGATTAAACATAAAATAACTGTCTGAATAAATATGATGAGTTTGGTATTGGGGAAATAAATTGTTCATATAGAAGAGTAAGATGAGTATAGAAGAGTAAGATATTGTAGAAAGACAATTAAATGATAGTTTAAATAGCCTAAGTTATTGGGTAAAGAAGTGTGGATTTCAAAATTCCAAGATGATGGATTAGGGACTGACATGCTTCACTGGGCTAAGGATAAACAATGAAGAGAAAGCTGTAGGAAATGCATTCTCAGGGGAGGATTGGAGAGACAACAATGCTGGAAGTCCTATGGGAAGAGGGGCAATAATGTGGTCCTCAACAAAGTATTAGCTAATAGAATCCAAAAAGCCATCAGAAAGATCATTCACCTGGACTAAGTGAGGTTTATCCCCAGTGTGCAAGGATGATTCAACATTCACAAATCAATCAATGTGAGACATCACATTGAAAAACCAAAATCATATGGTTATCTCAACAGATGAAGAGAAAGCATTTGGTAAAATATAACATCATTTCATGAAAAAAATATTAAGCAAACTGGATGTAGAAGGAGTATTCCTCAACTCAATAAAGGCAATATAAGACAAACCCATGGCCATAATCCTGTTGAATGGGAAAGAGCTGGAAATATCCCCCCCACACAATTCAGAATTAGACAAGGATGTCCACTCTCACCATTGCTATTTAATATAATCACGGAAGATTTAGCTAGAACCATTAAATAAGTAAAAGAAATCAAAGGGCTACCAATTGGCAAGGAGGAAATCAAACTATCCCTATTTGCAGATGACATGATATATATATATATATATGTATATTATATTATATATTACATGATATATATGATTATGTATGTATATATATATATATATATATATGATTCAAAGGACTCCACTGAGAGACTATTAGAACTCATAAAAAGAGTTTGGTAAAGTGGCAGAACATAAAATCAACAGAAAAAATCAATAACCTTTGTATACATAGATAATGTGATGGCTGAGAAAGAGATTTTATGATTAGTCCTATTCACAGTAGCTCCAATAAGAATCAAATACCTTTTAATAAATTTGAAAAAAATATGTCAAAGTACTCTAAAATGAGAATTATAAAGCACAAAAGAAATAGAAGACATTAAATAATGGTAAAATCTTCCAAGTTCATGGGTTGGCAGAATCAACATCATCAAAATGCCCATACTACCAAAAGCAATTTACGGACTCAATGAGATCTCAATCAAAGTGTTAATCACATTCTTTGTAGATCTAGAAAAAATGTTGCTAAAATTCTTATAGAAACCCAATAAACCCTGAGTAGCTAAAGCAATCTTATAAAACAAAAACAAAGCCAGAGGCATTACAATACCAAAATATAAGACTTATTACTAGGCAGTTATAATCAAAACCACCTGGTATTGGCACAAAATAGATGTGTAGACCAATGGAACAGAATAGAAACACCAGAAATAAATCCATGCATCCACAACCAACTAATCTTTGAAAGGAGCTGAAATAAATCTCTGGATCAAAGACAGTCTCTTTAACAAATTATTCTGGAATAACTGGTTCTCCACATGGAGAAGTATGAAACTAGACCAATACATTACACTTTACACCTTCCACAAAAATCCAATCAAAATTGATCAAAGACCTGAACCTTAACTCAATATTATCAAATTATTAGACAACATTAGGAAAACTCTGTAATACATTGGCATAGGCAAAGAATTCTTGGAAAAGACCATGAAAGACAGGCAATCAAAGCCCAAATTGACAAAGTGGATTATGTCAAGCTGAGAATCTTCTGCACTGCAAAAGAAACACTCCACAAATTGAAGAGGCAACTGACAGAATCGGAGAAAATGTTTGCATCCTATGCAATTTATAGAGTTAATATCCAGAATCCATAAAGAACTCAAGAAATTCAACAACAAAACAAGAAACCCACTTAAGATATACTCAAAGGACTTGAACAGGCATTTTTCAAGAAAGAAAATTCAAACAGCCACAGACAGTTGTAAAAATGCTCAGGATCACTAGCCATCATGGAAATGCAAATCAAAACCACAATGAGGTTTCACTTCACTCCAGTTAGAATGGTTCTCATATAGAAATCAGTAAATATTGAATGATGTCAAGGATGTGGGTTATAAGATATTCTTTTCCACTGTTCGTGGGAATGCAAAGTGGTGCAACCACTCTGGAAGGCAGTAAAGAGATATCTTAGAATCTGAATATAGACCTACCATCTTATGTAGCCATCCCACTCTTGTGAATTTACCCAAACCAAAATTAATCAGTATATGAAAGTGTTAACTGTATCTCCATGGTCATTCCAGCACAATTCACAATTGCTAAAGTCTGGAATCAACCCAAATGCCCATCAACTATTGACTGGATAATGAAGCTATGCTATATTTACACTATGGAGTACTAATCAGTTGTAAATAAAAATTGAAATCTTGTCTTTTGCAATGATATGATCATGACTGGAAACCATTATATCTAGTTAAATAAGCCAGTTCCAAAAAGACAGGTAGCATATGTTTTCCCTGATGCAGGGTAACTAATAGAGAACTTTAAATGTCAAGTTTTGGTGTGAAATAGACATTTTGACAATCGATGACAGTTTTAGTTCTTGTCTCTTCTATTGAGGAATAGCATTTTGTTTTGTTTTCTTTCTCTTTATACTATTTGTTGAACTCTTTTACTTAGGGTTAACTATATGATCATTAATTATAATGAAAATAGATCATTTTAAAAATTAAGAGTGGGAATCTGAGAGAGAGGGGAAGGAAGGATTGTAGTGTGGGCAGGGGGAGGCAGTGGAGGTGCCACTATGTTTCTAAATCTGTATGTAAGAAATATATGAAACTTGTATAAGTTAAATAAAATTTTTGAAAAAGCAAGGAGTGTGGATTTCACCCTGCATTGAAAGAATTATTCAATATTTTTTTTTACAGGCAGAGTGGAGAGTGAGAGAGAGAGACAGATAGAAAGGTCTTCCTTTTCTGTTGGTTCACACTGGGGAAGGTCATGGTTCCTGGCCCTTTTTATTCTAAGAAGAAAAAGTCACTTTGTAGGAATTTTTAGAAGATGCATTCAGGAAATAATGGTCTCTTTTACAGTATTGAATGTTCTGTCCTTTCAAAAATTACAAAAATTACATAGTTCTTATACCCTTAAAGGTGTTGTATTGACATACTACCTGCTTAATTTATCAGCAGTGAGCCCTCCTGACAGTCTATGTTCTTTAACACTTTCTTGTCCCAATGCATTTCAATTTATATTTGAATCTGCTGCACTGGCTTATTGATAGCAGTTGAATTGGTATATGGCATTCCAAATATTCTGTCAAATGGAAAGATGCACATGAGAGTGTATTTAGGTATTCTATGAGACATTAGAAGATGTGCACACACACACATGCACATGCACACTCACAAACTCACATAGGGAGAGGAAACCCAAAAGTTACACAGCAAGAAAGTTATTTTTGATTTTTGATTATGAGGCTAGCATGTCTTTCTGAAGCTTGGAAGACAACATGTTTGATCTAAGTGATTCTCAAAGCCCTTGATTCTTTGAGGCAGATTGAGAGAATTAAAATATTTAAAGATCCCTGCTTATATTCATCACATTGTCTCCCATTGCTTGTATTGTGACTAAGTTTCTGTACACAGTTATTCTAATTATTGTTTTTCTTTCTGCCTGGTGTGTCTTATGTAGCAATGCATAATTTTGTTATTTCAAATGATATTGACTTGCAGTTGGGAAAATAGCCATTCTGGAGGTCAGCTAATATCACATTTGCAGAAATAAAACTATAAAACAAAATTACATATGCTAAAATATTAAGAAGCCACACTTCATATCTGATTTAGTGCACTCTGCCCACTTATTTGTTGACACCATTATCTTGGAACAGCATGCTTGCAGTTTTTTTGAGAAGAGCATTAGGATTGATTATTCATAAAGTGAAACAGAATGTAGTTAGAAGAAGCACTGAAAAATATGTTGCCCCAATAAGCAGCTGCCATATTAAAACAACTTTAAAAAAGCTAACAGCAGGGGAACAGCAAACACAAACAGAAAGTTCAGGCTTCTGACTCTGTCCCCTATCAATTTCACATTGAAAGACACTGGTACACGTTAGGGATCTAGGAAGCAATTTTCTCTCTCTTCTGATACTGCAAATTGTCTTATCTTTTTTATTATTAGAGATTCAGATTTTATGATTTGAGTTTCTGTTCTCTTGACTCTATCTTATGCGAGATCCTGGACACCGTAAGAATGAGCAAATTATTCCCCTTGGCATGTGATTCTTCCAGTGCCCCCACTAAGGTGCACATCTGTCCCTGGAGTGTAGTAGCACAGCTTGGCTAAGGGGAGGCAACATGCGTTTCACCTTACATGGACCTCACACAAGTGGACAGAGAATAGAAAGAAGCCGAGGTTAATAGAATGAGCAAAAGTAGAAGGAGCTTCATTGATACAAGAAAATGTCAAATGCAGACTAAATCTATAGGAAAAAAAAACGGTGTTCAAATTCAGAAGTACTGGGGCCAGTGCTGTGATGTAGTAGGATAAATCTCAAATAAATAAATAAAATCTTCTTAAAAATTCTCAAGTATTGTTGCCCTTTAGGGACAAAAATGTCCTATCCATAAATACAAAGGAGAAATAAAGATTTTTTTAAAGAATTGAGAAGTTCTGAAAAGGAGCAGAACAATGTAATTTTTTAAAGGAATGAACAATTTTTCATTACATAAAATTCTGAGACATACAGGGCATTGAATTTAAATGTTGAACATATTTTAAGACAAAACTGGTAGCTTCTTTAAAAATTCAAATATTCAGTTTAAATTAGAAAAAATAATTTATGGGGCTGGCACCATAGTTGGTTAAAACTCCTTCTGTGGCACCACATCCCAATGAGTGCTGGTTTGAGACCTGGCTTCTCCTCTTCCAATCCATCTTTCTGCTATGGCCTGGGAAAGTAGTGGAGGATGGTCCAAGTACTTGGGCCCCTGCACCCACGTGGGAGACCTGGAAGAAGCTCCTGGCTCCTGGCTCTGCATGGGCCCAGCTCCAGCCCTTATGGCCATTTGGGGAGCCAGCCAGTAGAAGTAAGAGCTTTTTATCTGTCTCTCGCTCTCTCAGTCTGCAACTCTACCTCTCAAGTAAACAAAATCTTGAAAAAAGAAAAATACATTGAGTTAAAATCATTGAAAAATTGAGATTTTCACATAAAAACAAACTATGAGGTAACATGTAAAGATGAAAATATAGAAGCCAAAAATGTAAAAATACATTCAAATTATCTATTAGCATTTGTCTTTAGTGAGGTTTAACTGCTCTTTTTTGTTGTTGTTGTTTAATTCAATGATGTTGCATCAACACTTTTTGCATGCAAGGTACTTGCTTTCAGATCACATTTGCACAAATCCAAATTTGTTTGTTTCTGTAACTCCTGGGTGAATGGGATTTCTCCTTTTGTCTTTTTGTTCAATTCAAAGATAGCCTAAATAAAAAGTCAGGAGAAACAGTTTCTGCAGAAACAGTTTCCGACATAAACTACAAGGTTAGGGGTGCCAAGACCACCACATTTTCAGTAATTCACTACAGGCTATCAAAAGAAGCTACTGTAGTAATGGTTATGGTTATACACTGAAATCAGCCAAAGGAGCAGACACATGGAGGCAAAGTCTAAGAGGGATCGACATGCAATGTTTTGGGATCCAGAGTTTTTGGGGAATTCAGCAGTTAGATCATTGACACCGAAGCCTTTGCCTTCTAATCACATGATTGCTCCTCTGGCATGGTCAGCCTTCACAACAGATCACATTGTCAATCCTTCCGTCATAACAAGTGTCTGGATGTGGTCAATTTCACCCTAAGAGAAAGCATGGTAAGGCACCATCCTAAACAAACATGACACTCTCTGGTAGGCACGCCATCAAATACTTCCAAAAGCCAAGAGAAGGGGCAGATCTTCTCTGGCAAAATGGAATTTTTAAATTTTATTTAAGGCACACAAACTTCATGTAGTCATAAATACGAATTTAGGAACATAGTGATTCTTCCCACCCTCCTGTCAGTATTCCCACCATTCTTCCTCTTCCCTCTCCTATTTCCAATCTTATTTTTTTTAAAAACATCTATTTAAGTTTACTTTATACTCATAAGGTTAACCCTACACTAAGTACAGAGTTCAATAAATAGTATGAAGCGAAAAAAAAAAAAAACTGTCCCTCAATCGTTGAGACGAGGGCTATTCAAAATCAACATATCTCAAAGTATCAATTTCACTCCCATAGGTTGCTTTTAGGTCTTCTATTAGTTACCACAGATCAGACACAACATGCGGTATTTGTCTTTTTGGGTCTGGTTTATTTCTCTAAGTATGTTTTGCTTATAAGTGTTCTGGAGTATATCTTGAAATCTGATATTGTTATGCCTCCAGCTTCATTTTTGAAGTTTAAGTTTGCTTTTGCTATTTGGGGTCTCTGATGTTTCTATATGAATTTTACTACCATTGTTTTCTGGATCTGAGAATAATGAATACCTTTGATATTTTCATCATAGAGATCTTTGATGTCCTTGGTTAAATTTATTCCAGGGTTTTTAATTTTTTTGTAGCTATTGTGAATGGGATTGATCTTAGAAGTTCTTTCTCAGCCATCACATTGTCTTTGTATTCAAAGGCTATTGATTTTTTGTGTTAATTTTATATCCTTCCATTTGACTAAACTATTTTATGAGTTCCAACAATCTCTTAGTACAATGGTTAGGATTCAATATATATAGAATCATGTCTTTGGCAAATACAGGATAATTTGACATGTTCCTGTTGAATTGATCCCTTTAGCATTACATAATGCCCTTCTCTGTCTTTTTAAACAACTTTTGTGTTAATGTGCATTTTGTTTGATATTAGGATACCATACCCACTCTTTTTGCTTTCCATTAGCATTGGGTATCTTTTTCCACCCTTTTACTTTCAGTCTGTGTGTACCTTTATTTTTGAGGTGTGTTTCTTATAGGCAGCTAATAGATGGGTCTTATATTTTAATCCATTCAGCCAATCAGTATTTTTTACTGCAGAGTTGAGGCCATTTACATTCAAGGTAAGTAATGACTTGGCTCTGCCATGTTTCCATTAATATTCCTATTATTTACTGTGGATTCTCTTCATATTTTCCTAGGAGGTTTTCTGCCTTCACATTATTTCATAATGATGACTATCTATTTTAAACTTTTGTGGTAGCACATTCTTAAGTATCTTTTGTAAGGCGTAATGAGTGCTGACAAATTATTTCAGTTTTTCTTTGTTATGGGAGATCTTTATTTCCTCTTCATTCCTAAGTGAGACATTTGCAGGGTACATGTTCTGTCTTGACAGTTTATTTCTTCCTCTTAAGATTTGGACTATGTCTCTCCATTCTCTCCTAGTCTGTAGGGTTTCTTTTTTTAAATTTTTTTTAAAGACAAATTTACAGAGAGAGGTAGAGAGAGAGAGAGAGAGAGAGAGAGAGAGAGAGAAAGAGGTCTTCCATCCACTGGTTCATTCCCCAGATGGTTGCAACGGACGGATCTGTACCAATTGGAAACCAGGAGACAGAAGCCTCCTCCAGGTCTCCCACTTGGGTGCAGTGGCCCAAGGACTTGGGCCATCTTCCATTGCTATCACAGGCCATAGCAGAGAGCTGGATCGGAAGAGGAGCAGCCACGACTAGAACTGGTGCCAATATGGGATGTCTGAACTTCAGGCAGGGCTTTAACCTGCTATGCCACAGCGCCGGCCCCTGTAAGGGTTTTGATGAGGAGCTAGATGTGAGACTAATCGGAGATCCTCTGAAAATAATCTGGCATTTCTGTCATGCACATTTTATAATCTTTTCTTTATGCTTTACTTTTGAAAGTTTGACTACAATGTGCCATGATGATAATCTTTTCTGGTCATTTCTGTTATGAGTTCTTTGTGCTTCCTATATTTGGACATCAATTTTTCTGTAATTATTTTACTAAATAGGATTCTAGTATATTCTCTCTTTCCACACTTTCAGGAATTCCTAAGACCCATATTGGGATGTTTGACAGTATCCTTGATATCTCCAACACTGCTTTTTCAGGTGATTGTATTTATTTATTTGAGAGGTAGAATTACAGATAGAGAGAGGGAGAAACATAGAAAGGTCTTCTATCCATTGATTCCCTCCCAACAGGCCACAACTGCTGGAGCTAGGCTAACTTAAAGCCAGGGGTCAGGAATTTTTCTGGGTGTCCCACATAAGTATAGGGGCCCAAGCACTTGGGCCATCTTCCCACTGCTCTTTCAGACCATTTCTAATCTTTTATTTTGATTTCTCTTTAAAATCTCAATTTTGTAGGCACAATTTTCATTCATGTCATGTATGGGTTTCTTTATTTCATGGATTTGTTTCTCATTTCTTCTGTGTAATCCTATAATTAACCTTTTTTATAGATTTATTTATTTGAAAGTCAGAGAGAAAGAGAGAGAGAGAGAGAGAGAGAGAGAGAGAGAGAGAGAGATCTTCCATCTGCCAGTTCACTCCCCCAATTGGGTGCAATTACCAGAGCTGTGCCTATCCAAAGCCAGGATCCAGGAGCTTCCTCTGGGTCTCCCACATGCATACAGGGACCCAAGTAATTGGGTCATCTTCTACTGCTTTCTCAGGCCATAGCAGAGAGCTGGATAGGAAGTGGAACTGCTTGGACTTGAACTGGCACCTATATGGCATGCTGACACTGCAGGCAGTGGATTTTCCTGCTTTGCCATAGTGCCAGCCCCTGTGATTAATCTTTTGAATTAGTTTCAGGAATTTTATATATCTCTTCATCTTTACATCCTAATATTGAAGTGTTGTGTTCTTTCGTGGGGGATGCTCATGTTCTCTCCCTTATTCGAGTATCTTGAATTTTTCTGTTTATCTTTTAAGCATTTTTGGTGATACTTGTTGGCTTTTTCCTCTGATGGCTTTCATCTTTGAACTATGACTCTGTGTCTTGGTGGAATATCTGTTCTTTTAGGGAATACCAAGATGTACGTGCTGCGTGTGGCCAGGGAGCTCTGGGCAATGCTCCAGTGTGGAGTGAGTATCCAGGGTGATACTCAAGATGGGTGTGATATATCTCCTCTTTTTTTTTTTTTATTTGAAGGGAGTGGTTTATTGCCTCTGTTGGCATAATCACACCCTTATCTCCTCTCTTCCAAAGTGATCAATGATGGGCCTGGATGTTAGCCCATAGTGGATGCAATACTCTTCTGTGGTGCCATAAAAAAACTGCACAAAGGATCTGTGCTGTCTTCAGTGTGAGTACGGATCCCACCCCAAGAAATCAGGGAGCTCTGAGCTTGTAAAGCTGCTCACAGTGGTTTCCCAGAGATCCAGCTATAACTTGCACCCTCTTGAGAAGAGTTCTCAAAGTATCAGCACATAGGGCTCCATAGTTGCAGGGTGCAGAGGATCCACTCTGCCCGGCTACACTGTCCCATCCACAGAGAGGCAGAGAGGTTGCCGGAGCCAGCTGCCTGTGGGTGCTCCACGTAGGTGGTTTAAGCCCCAGAGCATGTGATATGTTGAGATGCTGGGAGCATCTCACAGTCATCTATGGGTGCCCAGCACCCTGTCAATCCTCCTAGCCAGACTCAAGGTCAGTTAGGAAGGTGGGATTTTCCCTCTGAGAAAATCTCTGGACCACATGTATACACAAGAGCTGAGGGTCACGCTGTCAGTTGCCATGGACCCTACCCACTGCCACAGCTATTGATAAGATGGCATCCGTCTCTTCTTGGCTAGTTGCTGGCTACTCACTCAAGAGCTGATACAGCTGTTATGTATGTCTAAAATGGCTTCTGTCCTCTCTCAGCTGGTTTCTGGGTGCCATTGTGGGAGGAACAGGGAGGGAGAAACATGCCCCTTTTTTCTGCTACATTAGCAGGTATCCTGTCTACCACAGGGCTCCAGTCTGGACTCCTGTCAGGCTCTTCCCCCAGTTAAAACACCAGTGGCATAGGTTGCTGCTGTCTTATCTCACCTCACTCTCCAAAGCTGGTGTGCTCTCAGGCTCTTGGCTGCTGGAGTCTCACGTTGCATCCTTGCTTGTGCTGCGTGTCTCCATCCTTCACATAGATCCATGGGTCCATCTTTCTTCCATAGAATTCCCACTGCAGTTTTCTTCATAACTCTTACCTCAGAAAATTGAAATTTCAATTCAACAGGCCAAGATTCTCCAGGAGCCATTAATCATGTGTCTAACACTTATAGAGACCAGTGTGTTATAAGGATAGGATGCTTTTGCCTCAATTTCTCATTACATTTGATATCAAGACAATTATTACAATGCAACCAGCAATGCTTGTTCTATACCATATCACAGTGTAGTTGATGTAATATAAAAATGAGTCAAAAGATTATTTCACATTGTATTAAAAATCATAATTGCACTTTGAACCCCATAAGCATATATGAGAGGGCTTCAAAAAGTTCATAGGAAGCACATATCATGAAAAAAAACTATGCATGGATTCCCCAATTTTTCTAATCTAAACAAGTTTTTCATTCCATTTCCATGGATTATTAAAGTACCCTCATACCAATATAATTTGTCCTTGAAAAAAAATACCGGGAAAAAGACACTGGCTCATTGCTAGAATCCCACTCCATCATTAACGATTAGCGTAGTCTATTATCATATCATATGACCGAAATATTTCAGGGATGTTTCATTTGGTTTTTCAGGGTTTCATTTGAACTTGTCATGTTCCCAAAGTAAGAGTGGTCTTGGGAACATATGGTTTTCTACTTATAAAGATCTGGTATCATAGGGCTAAGGGACAATATCATCTCTTACTGAGCCTCTCTCTCTTTTCTCTCCTCTCCTCTCTCTCCTTCTCTCCCCTCTCCAGACTGGTCATGTAATTTTGAATATCCCTCATTATATATATTTTATTTATTTATTCTTTACTCTAGAAAACTATTACTCTTTCTCTTCATTGATCTGGGAAGGGTGTCAGATTTGGCCAGTGTGTTGGTTTAGACTGAAGGATTCAATACTAGACCAGAATAGCCTCCTCCTTAGTCCACTGCCATTTACATAGGTGGACACTACAGAGGCACAGAACCAATGAGCAATACTGGAAATCAAATTGATGAAACCATACACAACAGATAAGTAGCTTGCTAGGTGATATATATATATATATATATATATATATATATATATAATATTAAATATGTGTTATGTATTGAATAAATGTGCATTTATGCTATCAACAGCATTTTCTTCCCTTGTAAATTCTATGAGATATAATTGAAGCTGCCATACATCAATCTCTGGAAAGCTGACCCCTTGTCTTTTTAAATGAGGACATTCAAGAATAAAATTTTAGGAGACTTTGTCGTAAGACCATCAGTGGGAAACCACATTGAAAATCGAAGTGTTTACATTCCGTCTCTGTGGTTAATGAGAGATCCCTGGTTTTATGGTTCATTGTGTGATTATGTGTATATGTTGAGAGGCGCAATGTCAGAACATTTAAGGCTCCCATTTCTGAAGATGTCAACCCCATTCACTAACTGTAGTATATTGTAGAATTAACTCAACATTTCTGTACCATATTTTCCTTACTTTCAAAATAAGGTTATTAATAGTATTTACCTCATTTAAATATTGTGTTAGCTGAATCAAGATAGCATTAAGTATGATGTGCCTGACAGAAGTAATTATTTGATTAGCTATGAAATGCTATTAATATTGAGAATTTCTCAAATTTCCCTTACATTTCCTAAAGACATCTTTACAGTTCATAGCCATGCTCATTATACTTTTAATTAATTCACTAATTTTAAAATTATCTACTGTTGGTTGCCACAGATATTACATCAGCTCCAATAGGGTAACTGTCGTGTTTTGTGTATTCACAGTTATTTACCAAGCCTTATTCATACTGTAATTGAGTAAAATAAATGCATAATAAACCTTTGTTTGACCTTAACATTTAACAGTTTAGGAATTAGAGGTTAAGTAAGTTTAGTGATGTGCCAAAGGTCACAGAGTTAATTATAAACAAAGCATGCTTAGAAGTCAGGATATTTATTTTAGTAACACGCCAGCATTGGAGCTGATTTCATAAGAATGTGATATGTACAATCATTCTGGGCATTCAGAAGGGTCTTGTAGTTGGTTTGAAACTCAGCTATGTGTGTGCAAAATCTGTTAGAAGGAGTAAGTTCTAGTATTCCAGATAGTAGTGGATTGATGATAGTTTACAAAGCTTCATTATAAACCTTATAAAGAACTAGATGAGAGGATTTGAAGGTTTGAAAAACAAAGGTAATAGATATGTAAAAGTTGATGGAAATGCTAATTGCCTTGATTTGTTCATTACACATAGTATAGTATAAGCATATTTTTAAAAATTTATGGAAAATTTGGGACATGCTCAATCGGACCTGCCCCAAATGATGGAGTTAGAATCGTGCCAGGGGATTCCAATACAATCCCATCAATGTGGCATGTACCAAGGCCATCTGACTAGTCCAAGTGATCAATTTCAGTTCACAATTGATCACACTGATAGGTCTAAGAATAAAATGGATCACACAAACAAGACTAGTGTCTGCTAATACTAACTGATAGAACCAAAAACGGAGAGAATGATCCAACATGGGAAGTGAGATACACAGCAGACTCATAGAATGACAGATGTCCTAAACAGCACTCTGGCCTCAGAATCAGCCCTTAAGGCATTTGGATCTGGCTCAAGAGCACATGAGAGTATTTTAGGCATGGAAAGCCAAGACACTCTGAAAAAAAAAAAAAAAAGACCTAAATGAAAGATCTCTGTGAGTGAGATCCCAGTGGAAAGAACGGGGCCATCAAAGGAGGAGGTACCTTTCTCTGAAGGGAGGAGTGGACTTCCACTTTGACTATGAACCTGTTGGAATAAGATCGAAGTCGGCAAACCCTAAAGGCTTCCATAGCCTTGGCAACTCATTTCTAGAGCCTAGGGAGATTACTGATGCCATAAACAAGAGTTTCAAATATTTAAATCAACATCAGGAGTCATTGTGTACTTAGTTATCTGTGCTTCTGAGTTCTTATCCAAGAACTCTTTATCTATGCCAATTATTTGCAGTGTTTCCCCTATGTTTTAATATAGTGTTTTGATGGTTTCAAGTCTTAGATTTAGTTCCTTGCTCCACTATGACTTGATTTTTGGATAAGATTTAAGATAGGGATCTTGTTTCAAACTTCTATATGGAAGATCCAGCTTTCCCAACACAATTTGTTGAAAAGACTGTCCTTTTTCCAGGGAGTGACTTCAGCTAATTTCTCAAAGATCTGTTGGTTGTAGATGAATGGATTAGTTTCTGGGGTTTTAATTCTGTTTCATTCCTCCATATGCCTATTTTTACTCCGATACTAGGCTGCTTTGATTTTAATGTCCTTGCATTATGTCTTTTTTTTTTTGACAGGCAGAGTGGACAGTGAGAGAGAGAGACAGAGAGAAAGGTCTTCCTTTTCCATCGGTTCACTCCCCCAATGGCTGCTGTGGCCGGCACACCACACTGATCCGAAGCCAGGAGCCAGGTGCTTCTCCTTGTCTCCCATGTGGGTGGAGGGCCCAAGCACTTGGGCCATCCTTCACTGCACTCCCGGGCCACAACAGAGAGCTGGGCTGGAAGAGTGGCAACCAGGATAGAATCCGATGCCCTGACTGGGACTAAAACCTGGGGTGATGGTGCCGAAGGTGGAGTATTAGCCCACTGAGCCATGGCACTGGCCTGCATTATGTCTTAAAATGTAGTATTGTGATGATGACTCTCTTTTTGCTTTTATTGTTTATTTATTATTATTCATTTATTTATTTACTATTTATTTTCAGAATCTGAGATTAATAGTCTTGGTATTTTGTTTGAGATTACCTTGACTCTGCATATTGCTTTGGGTAATAAGCAAATTTTGGTGATATTATTTCTTCTAATACATAAAACAGAATCATTTTTCATTTTTTCTGTGTCTTCTATTTCTTTCCTTAATGCTTTGTAAATTTCATTGCAGTGATCTTTGACATCTTTGGTTAAATTTATCCCAAATCCCAAGTTATTTACAATTTTTTTAGCTATTGGGAATGGGACTGATGCTATAAGTTCTTTCTGAGCCAGAGCCTTATTGGTGTATACAAATGCTATTGATTGTTGTGTGTTGATTTTATGTTATGCAGCCTTGCTGAATTCTTTTATGAGTTCCAATGTTGTTTATTGTTCATGTCTATATTCCTGCTGAACAGTGGTCTTTCTTCTCTTTACTTGTTGAACTCTATTTTGATTGAGCGCTTAACATTTGACTATAAAGTAAATTAAAAATGTATCGCAGAAATTAAAAAAGAAAGAGAAAAATAGAGGAAATGGAGGAAATAAGGAAGTAGGGAAAGGGAGGCATGCAGCATAATTACATTTTTAGAATCACATAATGAACTCCATGAAATCTGTTCTTTTTATTTCTAATAACATACAAAAGATAAAGATTCATGGAAAGTTAAATTAAAATGTTTATTTTTGGTCAAATATTTTTGGAGTCTATGCCTAGAGAGAGATCTCATCCTCTTGTTCACACCCCAAATGGCAGCAGTGGCCATAACTGGGCCAGGCAGAAGCCCAGAGCAAAATCTCCACCTGAGTCTCCAAGGTAGGTGGCAGGGGACAAGGACTTAAGCCATTTTTGATTGCTTTCCCAAGTGCATTAGTAAGGAGCTGGATAGAAAGTGGAGCATTTGAGTTGGGACCAGCTCGTGTATAGAGTGCTGGCATCTATAATACCCTGCCCCAGAATGGGACACTCCCTCCCCAGCTTAAGTTTTAATTCCAGATTTTCCAGGGACTTTTTGAAGTTTGCTCATATATATTTATTGAATTATCATATTGTGCCCCACAAATCAATTTAAAAGAAAATTGAGAAAGCTCAATTGCTGATGTCTTGAAATTCTCGATACTTTTTGAGCAAGAGATTCCACATTTTTGTTTTACACAGGGAAAATTATTTTGCAGTCTCATCATTCAACCTTTAAAGCAGAGTTGAGGATTCTGGGTTGAGAAATACCTTCTTCAGGTTAATGCAACATTGAGGATTTTGGCCTATTCTCCAAAAGTGTTAGGAAGAAAGGCTTTGTTTCCCTCCTGGTAGCTCTTTCCAGGGCTGTGAACATTCTTCTTCAGAGAGCTGGAATGAGAAAATGGACAAATGACAATCTCATTGCACTTGAATCAGGTTAGAAGTCTCAACCTTCACAGTGATTTGACAGCACAATTGCTTTCATCAGACACCTGAGACCACACCTGAAATTGCAGCACTTAGATCATAAATAATATTATCTTTCACATAAAACTCAGAGCAACCTTTATCAATGGTTTCATCCTCCTGTCTCCAGGCATCTCCAGGGTGTAAATGTTCCCTGCTTTGTTTTGTGCTCTTCTGCAAAACACTGTCAGATTTATACCTCTTTGAAAATACCCCGTGCTCTGAGCTTCTGCTAGCTCCCTCCCATTGGCATGTCAAAATACTCTCAGACTCCGACTGAGTTATGCAGAAGGCAAACTGATTGGCTCTTTAAGATTCAAGTGCTAATAGCTATGGAAAAACAAAGCTTTGAAAGAGAAGTACAAATATTAAGCTATGCCTCCCTTATATGAGGGTTCATCAAAATATACACGGAAAATTGAATTTAAAGATGAATATGTAATTAAGTGTTTCTATAAACTTCTTGAGGACTCTGGTATTGGTGTCCATGTATTCTGATGATCGCTGGGCTTTGGATTCCAAATGACACTCCCACCCCAAATATTGCCTCAGAGGCTGGTTGGTTTCTACCACCTTCATATCTGGAGGTCATTAGTGGGCCAATCATGGGAACCACTTATGAAATACAAAGTATTAAGTTGAAAGAGTAGGATATGTCAAGTATCATTCTAGTTGCTTACACTTCAGGGTGAGTTCATCAGGTGTTTTCTGGAATCTAAACTGTTAAGTAATTGCAATGCTAGAAAGAGTGGAGGAGGGAACAGAGAGGAAGAAGCTGTCTCCCAAAGATTCCCCAGCATTCAGTTACATTTCTTCTGTCAGATTACCCCTTCATCTCTGAATGTATACAGCAAATTTCCTTGTGTTACTCATTCCTCCTCCTGTGGTTCCTCTCTCTCCCTCATTTTAAGCACATAATGTGGTTCTTGTCTCTGAGGGAAAAAATAAACTAGTAAGTGGAACTTCCTGTCACCAAACTTAGAACCCGGCCTGTAACTTTAAAGGAGATTGCCAGGGGTCTCTCTCTGGAGCCTTCACGTAAGCAGTTGAATGTCCAAGGTTTTGAGTGGTAAAACAGATACCCAGAGTGGTAGATCCCAACTGCATAACACATGGTCCTAATTCTATGCTATCTTTCATACTTGAGCGTGAAAAAATTCATTTTTTTCTAATTTGACCTACTCACCCCCACCCTGTCAACTGACAATTTGATCCATTCAAATCACACACCATCAGGCTCTGCCCAATCCTGTTCTCTTCTTTTGGCTTTTCTTTACATTTATCTGGAATCTATCTCAATCCTCTCTTCCAGTTCTACCTCCTGTACCCAAAAGTGTCCAGAATTTTCCATAGTTTGGTACTAAGCATTAACTTCTTCTAGGTTCCAACAGTCCATCAACTCCTATGACTTCATTTACCATGTTTATGCCAATGAATGTCATTTTTTTTTTCAGGAAAAACCCATCTTCTGTATTTGAAGCCCATGTGTAACCCTGAATCTGAAGCTCAGTGTATCTAAAAGTGGACTCACCATCTTTCTGCAACTATCCTTTCTCTGGAATCACTTATTTCAGTTAACGATGTTCACGCCAGCATTATGGAAGTGAGAATTCTGGACTCTTACCAGTCTTTCAGCTCTCACTTAGAATCAGTCTCTGTATCGTGATGATTGCCTGTTTGACATAACTCATGGGCAAACTTATCTCTTTTACAGTCACAATCACCAAAGTGATGTACTTTACACTGCCTTGCTTTCTACACCAATTTAAGCTAACTAAATATTGGTTAAGTGACTAAGAAGACAACAGGTTACTAAATTCCTACTTTGGTATTTTGTAAGGTAAGACCACAGTTGCTTTCAGCCTTGGTCTTGAGATCTGGAAATAGCAGAGGAAGGATTATATATACCTAGGAAAAATGAAACATCTAATTATATTATATATACATCTAATTATATTATATATACCTAGGAAAGATGAAACATCTAATTTCATAAAATTTCATGAGCATAGTTGTATTACACTCTAGAGAACCCAGCTGCACTGAGGAACTCTCCATAGACATGACTGTGATAAGTCTGCTTGGCTCAGATGAATCCTGATGGCAAGCGGTCTGTTTCTAAGATGAATGGGTTTGTATAGCTTCTACACATGCTGCGAAGGCAAATCCGAAGGTCTCACAAGGTCTGAATTCACTTCCTCAAGTCACTGAGAAGTGTTAGAAGGCCAAGCCTTCTCCTCCACAATGCTTCTGCTCACGATGCATATTTAACTGTGCAACATAAATTGTTTTTTCCACTAATTTAGTGCTGTATTTCTTTTCTCTATTCTCTGGTCTATTAAGATTGAGAAAGTTAATGCCCCTTCAAGTACAAAACGGTAATAAAATAGGCATTTAACAGAGTGGACATGCTTTATTCCTTAAGAACCAATGTTTATAGTACTTACCCTTTACATCTAATCACAGTATTTTCTTCAAAACTTTCTTAGCAGATTAATTATATGCAATTTGGAATACTTAATACTTGCAAGTTTAGCAGTATAAATTTTCTATAATGCAATGATAGTGAAAAAGTGATGGGAAAATACAGTATTTTATGAAATTGCTTTACATTTCCCCTGCCCCCCAAAGAAGGAGGGGTTGAAATATATTTTGTGGCCCTGGTTACAAAATGTCTGTACCTTCAATTTGCGAGCCAAGAAAAATACAGGATTATTCTGTGCATGATTAATTTAGATAACAATGCTGATGTTCAAAAAAGTTAATACATATTCTTGACAGACATGAGCAACTAGATTATTGTCATCAGTATAGAACACAGCAATATAGTTTATTAACATAACTTTTCAATTCTCATATAAACTTATAGGACTGTTTAATTAATGGAATTTTGTTTGTTTAAGATCTTTTGTTCTCTATAGTTAGAAACTCAGGCAAGAATCTCTCTCTCTCTCTCTCTCTCTCTCTCTCTCTCTCTCCCATTCTTTCTCTCTCTCTGCTGTTTTGTAACACTGTTGCTCACCTTCCTAGAAATACTTTTTGAAAAAAGTTAATATTGGCATTTATCTATTAAGGCATTATAGCTCTCTCTGGCATTCTCATTTTTAGAAAGAATTGAGAAGCTATACATAGTTGTAAAAAAAATGTTAGAGCAGGTATCTGTCTGCTGCCTCCAAGGAAGATTCATATATTTTAACATAGCTATCTATGGTACTAAAACCATTTCATCTATAGTCAGGTCTTCATGAGTTTTTGTTTAGCTTCATATCGAGCAAAAAAAGTGGATTACAGGAAAGAACATGGAAATTGTGAAAGTAATACAGAAAAAAATTTTGTATGCTATTGAATTAATGATCATTAATTCAAGAAGAATTGTCAAGAAGAATTACAAATATGAATTAGATAACCTGTTCAGCTATTCTATTGACAAATCTTAATACAAATGATAAGGAAAGAACACAGGTAAAAGTCAAGGATCCTGAACAAATTTAGAGACTGTGTGATGTTTTCTCTAGTATCAACAAGAATATGAAGGTACTTTAAATGTTTGTGGATAAATGGAATTAAATTTTGAGCTTATATGGAAAAAAATAAAATTTATGCATACCAGTGCTTTTCAAAATGTTCATGAAATGTGTTTATTGTAAAAAAAAACTATGCAAGGATTTCAAAAAAATCTTTGTACTTAAAAATAAATTTATCTCCGCATTCAAATGTCTGCAAATTCTTTGAGGGACCCAAATATCTCTGGATAGTCTTTCAAGTGTCTGTGAGAGGCAGCAAATTCCAAGATATGGGAGAGATCTTTAGCTGAAGAATCCCTGGGAATAAACGTATACATGATTTTCTTTTCAGGTGCTTAAGGGGATCATGATTACAGACTCTGGCTGCAGCTATGGAGATGGTGAGTAGATAGGGGAGAGTATTTGGCCAATAGAAATCTGTAGATTTCTGGGAATTTGGAAGAAACAATGGATCTGAATTAGTGTGATTGAAGGTGTATTTGTGTCTGTGTTTTGTTTTTGTGTGGGCCTCAGTGGGCCTTAATCTTTAAAGAAAAAACAGAAATGGAATGGTGGGTAGAGTTCCTCCTCCTGAGCCAGTGAGAGTAGTCTCAGATTGTTGGTGAGTTTCCAGTGCTGCCTGCCTACTGTTACATGTTTAGCCCACAAATGTAGGTGGTGATTCAACTCTCATGTCCTCTGCGAGGTCTTCTACTTAGGTTGCTTCAACAACCAATGCTGATCCCTAAAGACATTGTAAGAAAAAAATAATCACACAAACTTGAGATCCAAGCATTCGGGAAAAGCAAAGTCAAACACAGCAAATAGAAGGCAAAATAAAATCTGTGAAGGAGACACTGGATGATTCAAAAAACATTAATGCATAAAACTAATGAGGTGAAGTACAGCTACAAAGATTCCATTTATAGTTTGAAGTAGAAAATTCTGTATGTGAATTGAAGTAGGGAGTGATTGAGGTTAACACTGAAATCTGTGGTCTCAAAAAGTGTGAGTTGCAAGAATAGCATCTCAACATGTGGGCCAAAAATAAGACAGAGAGGATTTGAAAGGAAATATTTGAGATATGGAGGACAGATTTCAGAACCTTACCATACAATGAAAAGAATTTCAGAGGAGACAAGGACTGATGGAGATTTATCTTTCTGCTTCCTTCTCTACATTTTTCAGCCTAGGCTATGCCATTAGATGTACAGAAGCATGTTTATGTCTCCTTTATATATTGGCCTTTCTGATATTATGAAAAATCCATCTCAGATAATAAACTTTGCCTTGAACTTTATCTACTATGACAATAGCCATACTTTGTATTAGGTTTTCCCATCATGATTATTTCTTGCATGGTATTTTTTTCCATCCTTTTCTTTGAACATACATGGTTTCTCCCACTTAAAGTGTATGCCTCGTAAACAGCTTTATAAATAAGACTTTTGGATTTATTTTTTTAATGCAACCAGGAAATCTCTGCCTTTTATTATTGTTTTGTATTCATAATTTGCATTTTAAAATATTTCACATAACACAGAAAAATATAAAGAAGACATCAATGAGGACAGATTTAACAATTTTTGTCATTTTCCACACTCACTTCAGATATACATATATATATATATACACACACATACATTTTTCTTTAAAATAATTCACATAATATGGAATCATGACAAATATCATAAATTGAGGAAATAAGAGTATATTATTATGTAAGGATATAATTCAATGAGGACTACATTTATAAATATCTACATACCAAATAATATGGCATCCAAACATTTTTATTGTATATATATATAAATATATATATATAATATACTTATTCACATAGCATAATGATCTCTACTTAGATCAATTTTGTTTCAAAAAAAGAATTTAACTCTTTTTTAAGGCTAATAATATCATGTACAAATACCAGGTTTTTTTAATCTAGTCATCCATTGATGAACATCTAAGCTGAGTCCATCATTCTTATTGTGAATAGGGCTGTAAAACACATGGGCGTATTGATAACTCTTTCATTTGTTAGCTTCTTTTTCCTTTGGATGTATTCCTAGAAGTGAAATCGCTTGGTCATACAATGGATATATTTTTTATTTTTTTTCAGGAATATCCATAATTTATTTCCATAGCAACTGTGCTGATTTACATTCCCGCCAAGAGGATATTACGGTTCAACGCGTTCCACATCACCATCAGTTTTTGTTACTTTTTGACTTTTTGGTAATTCTAACCAGAATGATATCTCACTGTTGTTTTTAGTTGCATTTCCCTGATGTCTAGACATTGAATATTTTTTCAAGTAATTTTGAGCTATTTGTATTTTTTCTTCTTAAAATGTGTATTCAGATATTTTGTCTATTCCTTAACTAAGTTGTCTGTTTCTTTTATGTTGAATTTATTGATCTCCTTGAATATTCTGGTAATGAATTTTTACCAGATTTATGATTTGCAAATATTTTCTCTCATTCTGTCTTCCCACTGGTGATTGTTTCCTTTACTTTCCTTTAAAGTCTTATACATTGTCATATAATTTTTCTTTTGCATATAAACCATGCAATATTTTGCTACTGTATTATCTTTGAACAAGCAATAGTGTCCTGAAGAAATTATTAAAAGTAGCTTAGGGGACTGCAGTTGTGGTGGAGTGGGTAAAGCTGTCACCTGTGATGCTGCCAACTCTTATGTGCACCAATTCAATTCCTGGCTAATCTACTTGCAAACCAGCTCCCTGATAATGTGCCTGAGAAAGCAGCAGAAAACTGGCCAAGTACTTGGGCCCCTGCAGCTCTGTGGGAAACCTGAAGAAGTTCCTGGCTCCTAGCCTCACATCAGTCTAGCTCCAGCATTTACGGCCAATTGGGGAGTGAACCAGCAGATGAAATTTTCTTTCTTTCTCTCTCTCTCTCCCTCCCCGCCCCAACTCTGCCTTGCAAATAAATTTATCTTTTAAAAAATGTAGCTTAGCCAGTGCCGTGGCTCAACAGGCTAATCCTCCGCCTTGCGGCGCCGGCACACCGGGTTCTAGTCCCCGTTGGGGTGCCGGATTCTGTCCCGGTTGCCCCTCTTCCAGGCCATCTCTCTGCTGTGGCCCGGGAGTGCAGTGGAGGATGGCCCAAGTGCTTGGGCCCTGCACCCCATGGGAGACCAGGAGAAGCACCTGGCACCTGACTCCTGCCATCGGATGAGCACGGTGCACCGGCCGCAGCGCGCCGTCCGTGGCAGCCATCGGAGGGTGAACCAACGGCAAAAAGGAAGACCTTTCTCTCTGTCTCTCTGTCCACTCTGCCTGTCAAAAAATGTAGCTTATATTTCTTCCTGTATTATCTCTAGATACTTATTTATTTGAGAGGCAAACAGAGAGTCAGAAAAGGAAAGAGGCAGGGAGAGAGAGTGAGGGAGATGGAGAGAAAGATTGTTCCTATCATCTGGTTCACTCTCCCAAATGCCTGAAAAAGTTGGAGTTGAACTGGACCAACAGGAACCCAAGTAGTTGAGTCGTCATGTACTGCCTCCTCTACTGCCTGTGTACTAGAAGGAAGATGGAGTAATGAGCTACATCCGTGTGTCAAACCCAGATACTCTGAAATGGTATGCAAGCATCTTGACTACTAGGCTAAATGCCTGCTCTAGCCACAAGTTAGTTTATTGGCTCTTCAATACTTTTTGTCCAAAATTAGGATCTTGGAATTATTTTATTTCAAACAACAAATTTGTTACATGTATATTGCAGTACACATCTCATGGTTATAAATTATTTTCCTTTATTCTGGAGTGTATTGTTTCTTTTTCATTTTTAGAAAATTCTGGTGTTTATGTAATTCTCGGTGTATGCTTCTATTCTCAGATATCTAATTGGTTTCTATTGTTTCTGATAATAAACACTCTTCTTTCTGTTTCACAGTGAAATCACCTTATTGTACCCATGTAGTTTAAATGTGTTCTTTGTTTTTCAGCAGTTGCTATAAAACAACTAGCAGTGATTTTCTTTCCATTTGGTCCCCTTTGCTGTTTCTTACCATATCTTGTGAATTTTGTAGAATTCCTACTCATTGTCTCCTCAATTACTGTCTCTGGACTCTTCTTTTGCTTCTCTCATTTTGTAAATGTGCATGTGTTTGGCCACTTGACACTGTCCAAGAAACCTTAGACTGTGTTCTGGTTTCAACTTTCTTCCTCACTGTATTTCACATTGGGTACTTTGTGCCACACTGGGAAGTTCACTGTTCATTGTTTCCTCTGTCAAACTCAACCTGCTTAAAGCCCATGATCTGAATTGTTGCTGCTTCTTTATGATTTTCAGAAGTTTAAGTTGGTACTTCTCTTTTTTAAAGTTATTTCTCTCTTTGCTGAAGATTCCCTTCTGTTCACTGCTGTTATCCATCTTCTAGATGTGTTCTTTTGAAGTCTTTCTGGTAATTTCAAAGGCTGCACCTTCTGCAATCTCCTTCTTACATTGTCTATTATGTTTGTTGACAGTGGGTTACATTTTGCTGCTTCTTCACCTGCCTTATAATGTTTTTATTGTATGCCAAGCATCTCATAAAAAATGAGTAGGGGCTGAAACACGTGCCCTCTCTCCAATAGACACCTATAATGAGAAAACTTTCTTTTGAATTTTACCTAGAGTTGAGAGGAGTGGGGTCTAGGTCAAACATGCAGTTATTTTCTGAGCTCCCTTGATTTCAACTGCCATGAACAGGAGCTAGGAGCCCCCTCCCCAAGAGTTCATCCTCTGGCTCTTCATGACAATACAAGCTCTCATTCTACTTTCTGGCTTTGTCACCAGGAATCACTTATCCAAGGTGGTAAGGTTTGTTTATGGGGCATATTAAAATTTGACTTCATTATATTTAATTGGATATGTTTTGCCACTAAAAGCCTGACTATTTTTTACTTGTCTAGACATCTTTAAACTACAGCAATTGCTATTACATCAAGATCCTTACCTCCTGCCACAAAAATTGTTTGCCCTTACTTACCTAGGGAAAGGACATCCCTTTCTATGGTTTATATTTTAGTCATTTCCATAAGTAGCTCTTTCTTTTAAAAAAACAAATCAAAACAAAACAAAATTTGGGGATTCCAAGACAACAGAACAGTGACAAGGCCATCTGCTCTGGACTAGGCAAAAACAGTAAAAAAAAAAAAAACAAAAAAAGTGGAAAAAGTACATTCTTAGGAGAGAGTTGGAGGGAGAACTGCAGTGTTGATCATGCTGCAAGAGGAGAAATGCCATGGATCTGTTGTGGGTTTGGTTGGGACTGAATTTCTATTCCAGACTCTTGCTTTTTTCTTAGAGAACAACTCTAAGTACAACCTCAAACATAGCATGCCACATGATAATGTTTATTTACAATGTAAGGGAAATACCCATGTACTTGAGGTTTTATTTAGGAAGAGTTGCCCAGGAAAGGTAAAGAGAGGATTTCATACTTTGCTTGCTCTGGGTCCATGAGGAGAGACAGAGAACTTTCCTTTACCTGGCTTCTTATAAACTTGGAAATTGGAAATGTTTACATGGTACTGCCCCCAGGTCCTGGTTAAGAGAAAGTACTTCCTAGGGAATGGGTCAACTGATTGACAGGTGGGTGAATATGACTACACTGAGTGGGGAGGTATGATTTCCAAATCAAGAACTTTATTTATCTATCTCCCTGACTTATCCCATATCAGCTCTCTGTGGAAGGCACAGACACACGACAATGAGCATGGACACAACAAATGACCCAACCAGCCCAGAGCTGGAGAAAGTGCCAGCTTTTGAGAGCAAGATGAGATCAGACTGCAGTGGCTTGTGCCACTGGTGATATAGTCGGAAGGAGAGCCTAGCAGTCTTCACTGATTTTTATTCCATCCCAGAGCTTTCAGGGAAACAAGGTGCCTGCTCACTGAGACAAAAGAAAAGGGGTGCAACTCTCTCGCCTCATCTCCCCGGTAACAGTGCCTGTTATCCAGCTAAGAGAGGGCAGGGGCCATTTTGGACATAACTAGATAGAAGCTGGGACAGCTGTTGTGTGCATATCCAGCAAAGGCGGGGACAGTCACCATTTTGTCATCAGGGGCAACCCAGCAGTTCCTGTGCACAAACCCTGGAGCATTGACAAGAGTTCCCTGGCCACACTAAGCACACACTTTTGAATATTCACTGAGAGAGCAGATATTCCACTAAGCCACAGAGGCATAATTCAAATATAAAAGTCGTGAGAGGAAGAAACCAACAGGTATCTCCACAAATGCCTAAAACTAAGTGCAGAAATTCATGAAATTCTCTTTTTCTGGAAAAGTGAAAAGAGTATGGATTAGAAGGCCTATTTAATGAAATAATTACAGAAAACTTTCTGATTTGGAGAAAGAAAGGGACATCCAACTACAAGAAGCACACCAGACTCCTAACAGACATGACCAGAAAAGATCCTCACCGTGACACATTGTAGTAAAACTTTCAACTGTAAAACATAAAGAAAAGATTCTAAAAAGTGCACAAGAGTAATGACAGATTACTTTCAGAGGATCTCCTATTAGACTCACAGCTGAATTGTCATCAGAATCTCTACAGGCCAGGAGAGAATGGAAAAACATAGTCAAATTTGGAAGGGAAAAAAAAGTCAGCCTAGAATACTGTATACTGAAATGCTCTCATTTATGAATGAAGGCCAAATAAAGACCTTCCATAATAAACAGGAATTGAAAGAATTTGTCACCAATTGTCCAGTCTTACAAAAGATGCTTAAGGATGTCCTACACACAGAAACAAAGAAAGATTGGCATTCTTATGAAAGAATGTTAAGGCAGAAAATCTCACAGTAGAAGTTCAAAGGTAATTCAAAGTAACAAATACGAATATTTATGGAAAAATTACAGGGCCAACTTGTTGGGTAGGAAGTCAGTTATGAGCTTATGTGTGTGTAACATAAAGGCCTAAAGAGAAGACATCTACGTCCAGCATATGCATCTGCATCTCAGAGTCATCCTGACAACATTTCAGGAGCAGCCCGGCCTTCGCATCCTGCCCTGCCCCCTTCTACCTGAAAACCTGCCTGGTGGGGGTCCCTGCCCCTTCTCCCAGATGCAGCCCAGTATCTGCATTTCAAACACCCTGCTCAGGATCCCCATTCTCCAGGGGGTCTTGCTCACTCTTCCTCCAAACTCAGCATGGTGTCAGCTAGGCTTCCTCCTGTTTGATACCTTCAGGGAAAAACTCAGATAGAAGTTTTTCTATTTACATCCAAAAAGCCCTTTGTTCCAAGAGGAGCAGAGGTGGGGAAGCAAGACCTATCTCCTTAAAAACCCTCGGCCTCAACTGGACTGCATGAGCTCAGCCCTCTGCCTCTCTGCTGAGCCACCCACCTGGCCAGGCCAGGCCAGGGGTAATCTCTCTACTCAACATGTAACCTCCTTCCCCTCCCCCCCCAGTCTCTCAGGCTCTGTCTGGAGAGGTGCCCATACGTCCGTACGGATGTCCCTTCCCTAATAAACCTTGCTATTTTACCTCCCACTACTCGGATGTCCCTTCCCTAATAAACCTTGCTATTTTACCTCCCACTACTCTCTGTCTCACACCTGAATTCTTTCTTGCGTGAAGACAAGAACCCTGCAATTTCTCCGGTAACAAACTCATTACTTATCAATAGTAACATTGAATGTAATTGGTCTAAACTCTTCAGTTAAAAGATATGGACTAGCTGAATGGATTAGAAAACAAGACACGTAAATTTTCTTTCTACAAGAAATATACCTCACCAACAAAGATAACACAGATTGAAATTGAAAGGATGGAAAAAATATTCATGATAATGGAAAGCAAAACCCAACAGGTGTAGATAATTTAATAACAGAGAAAATAAACTTTAAGAACAAAAACTGTTAAAAGAGACAGACAAGGACACTATGTATTAATTAAGAGATCAATTAAACAGGAAGATGTGACTATAATAAATGTATATGCATCCAATTACAGAGCACCTCACTATTTAAAGTAAATGTTAATAGATGTAAAGGTAGACATAGACTCCCATGCAACACCCCACTTTCATCAGTGGTCAGATCAACTAGACAGAAAATCAACAAAGGAACAACAGAACTATTGACACTATGTTCAAATGGACTTGGTATCTATAGAACTGTTGTTCTCACCATTGAAGAATAAACATTCTTCTCATCAAATATGGAAATTTCTTTAGAATAGACAGTATTCTTGGCCATAAAGCATAAAGTACCCTAATCCACTGTTGGTGGGAATGTAAACTAGTGTAGCCAGTGTGGAAGAGAGTATGGAGCTACTTCAGAAATCTGAATATAGACCTACCATATGACACAGCCATCCCACTCCCAGGAATTTCCCCAAATGAAAAGAAAGCAGCATATGAAATAGTGTTCCATACCCCCATGTTTATCACAGCTTAATTCATAATAACTAAGATATGGAATGAACCCAAATGTCTATCAACTGAAGTCAGGTAAAGAAATTGAACTATGGAATACTACCAAGAGGTTAAAAAAACACAAAAAAGAAATACTGCCATTTGCAATAAAATGGGTGCAACCACAAACTATTATACTTAGTGAAATATTCCAGTACCCAAAACACAAATATATTTTCTTCCTGATTTGTGGAAACTAATAGAGTACTTAAAAGATCATCTATAGGAATGAAGTTGACACTTTGATATGGAAAGATTTTTTTTGACAGTCCTTATCTCAACTGTCAGGAACAATTTTTTTCCCCATTATACCTTTTGTTGAACTCTTTACTTAGTGTAGAATTAATCTTATGAGTAGAACATTAACTGAAAATTTATCTTTTGAAAAAGAAGAATAGATTAGGAGAGGGAGGAGGAAAAAGGGTGAGAGTGTGGGCAGGAGGGAGGGTACAGTGGAAAATATCACTATCTTCCTGAATTATTGTATACAGAATACATATTCTTATACCTTAAATAAAATTTTTAAAAAATTAAAGCTTTTATCTTATTTTGATGTTTACTTAGTGTTGTTGCAGACACATTTTTAATAAATTGAAGTTTTATTATTCACATGCAATTTCTTAAATTACATGTTGTTAAATGATGAAGGATAATTTATTTTTTTATCTTTTACCAAAGATCAACCTTCGACATTTTATATACATCTTCCTTGAAGTAGTTATTGTCATTTTCCTGTCATCTACCTCTCATCTTTCCTGCTGATTTTTAAGATCAAGTTAAGTGCGTGCTATATATTTACTTATTCATATGAATCTCTTAACCTAATTATCTAACTATCTTTATCTTTACCCTTGTGCTGATGTAAGGATTCAAAGATAGTGATTTTATGATATTTTAAATACCAGTAGGTTATATTTCTATTTCTGTCTCTCTTTTTTAAATATTTATTTATTTATTTGAAAGTCAGCGTTACACAGAGAGAGGAGAGGTAGAGATAGAGGTCTTCCTTCTGATGGTTCACTCCCCAGATGGATGCTCTGGCCGGAGCTGTGCCAATCCGAAGCCAGGAGCCAGGAGCTTCATAGGTCTCCCATGTGGGTGCAGGGGCACAAGGACCTGGGCCATCCTCCACTGCCTTCCAGGGCCACAGCAGAGAGCTAGACTGGAGGAGCAGCCGGGACTTGAACCAGCGCCCATATGGGATGCCGGTGCTTCAGGCCAGGGTGTTAACCCATTGTACCACAGTGCTGGACCCCAAGACTTGACTATTTTTATTGTTCTTGTCAGTGAATTGCTCATCCAGGTTCTGAAAATGGTCAGATTTCACTTGCTTTCTCCTCATAAATACACTGAAAGATTGTTTTGATGAAAACAAGCATAATCCTTCCATATAAGAATTGTATACTTCACATTTTACAATGTAGTGTTACCCATTACCATTATTTATCTGAATCTTGATTTAAAAAGTTATATAGTAAACCTTCTTAATGAAGTTTTAATTTTTTTCAGTTTTAAAAATTATTTATTTATTTGTAAGACAGAGCGACAGAGAGGGAGAGACCGAGTAGAGAGCATACTCAATCTTCCATCCCCTGATTAATTCTGCAGATGGCCACGATGTCTGCAGCTGAACCAGGCTGAAGCCACAAGCTAGGTTTCCTACATGGGTGGCAGGAGCCCTAATATGTTCCTGGGGAAGGTTAGCAGGGAACAGAAATGGAGCAACAACTACGATTGGTGCTCCAATATGGGATGTCAGCATCAGAAGCAACAGCTTAATCTACTTTGCCACAACACTAGTTCCATAAATTCCCTTTTAAAATATGCATTTCATTTTAATTGGAAAACAATAAAATATATTTTGGGGGTACATTATGATGTTATGAAACATTTAGGCATTGCAGGATGATTGAATCAGGCTGATTAATATACACATCGCTTCATATGCTTCATATTTCTTTGTGGTGAGATAATTACAGTTTTATGATTTCATTCACTTGTTTCTTGTATATTATTGAATTGTATGAAAAACAGTGAAGTAAAACAAATATGAGGCTATCAATAAGAATGATTGGTTTCATGATTTTGGTTCTTTATCCTTATTAAGCTGAGATAATATCAAAACTCATTTCACAGCAAGAAGTCTTTACTAATCAAAACAAATTCACTGGATTCATTGCCAATAATCCAATTCCAACCAATGTTTTGAATTTATTTTACATCCAAGATAATGGTCATTTTATTTGATTAAATGGTCAGCTTGCTGTATTTATCTTAGTTTTAGTTCTGTAAATGGATGATTGCTAAAATATGTCATTGACTGTTTCTCTTCCCTTTAATCATTTTTTTTCCTTTTGTCCCAAATTCCTTCCTTAATACTGAATGAACTGGACTGTCAGAGTAATCTACCAGCATGCAATGGAAAGTAAACAGTCCTGAGCCTTCTGTTTTAAGCTGTTCTGTTCTGCTATTGACTTACCCTACAATGTGAGGCACAGAGTCTGTCAGAATATTGTCCAGAAAGTGAAAATGGAAGACATCTTCTAAGAGTATTGTACATTGGGATTGGCTGTGTGTGTGTGTGTGTGTGTGTGTTAGATGGGGGTATTGTGTGAAGATTGCAGGTAGTACCCAGATTAAATGGTGAATGGCAGGACCTTTATTGTAGTATAGGATGTAAAGCCACCTCCTGTGACATAAGCATCCCATATGGATGCTGGTTAGAGTCCCGTCTGCTCAACTTCCAATCCAGCTCCCTATTAATGGCTTGAGAAAGAAAGCAAAAATGGCTCAAGTGTTAGGGCTCCTGATGCCCATGTGGATGGGCCTGGATAAAGCCCCTGGCTCAGGGCTTTTTCCTGGCTTAGCCCTAGCCATCATAGCCATCTGGGGAGTGAGGTTGGAAGATCTCCCTCTGTGTATCTCTCCTCTCTCTCTGTAACTCCAAATTTCAAATAAAATAAAAAAATCCTAGAAAAAGAGATTGGCTTCCAGGACACTGTCACTGAGAGCTGATTTTTTCCTCATCTTTTGTGTTTATATATCTTTGAAAAGCTCATACATTGTAGTCAAAATGACTAGATGTAAAGATCTTTAATAATGAAAAGTAAATTTCATGGGCCACAAGCCTAATTCATAATGCCAATGAAAAATTAATAATAAAGATTTTTCACTACAACTCTTATAATACAAAATCTATTTATGATGTAGTATTTAATAAGAAAGGAAAGTAATTAATTTCAGTTTATACCTGTAACGGAAGACACAGATTACATTCAAGATATGGTTTTTTAAACATAATTGAGTAGAGGCTGGTTTGTGTTCATTAATTTAAGATGTGTGTAAGTAGAAGTGTGTCTCATACATATTATAGTATTTCTGAAGTAAAACAGTAGCTTTCATAAATTTGTACTTTTATAATCTTTTAAATGTTTTTACATTAGCTCATAAGAAGCTCACTTTAAAACAGATTACAATGCTATGATTTCATTACAATTTTATCACATAGAATCGTGTTTGTTTAATTCACATCATCATTGCAACTGAACAAATGAGACTTTTAGGTAATATAACAAATTCTAAACTGGAGTTTGCAGTAATAGTTTTATCCACAGAATTTATTTATGTTGCACAAGAAATTCCTATATGTTTTGTAGAAAATATTAATCACCAGTAACCATGTGAAGGATATTTGGTACAAAAATGCTTTATGCTGGCGCTATGGAACAGCAAGCTAAGGCACAGTCTGCAGTGCTGGCATCCCATATGGGCTCTGATTCAGTCCTGGCTGCTCCACTTCTTATCCAGCTCCCTGCTAAGGTGCCTGGGAAAGCAATAGAATATGGCCAAAATTCTTGGGTCCCTGCACCCATGTGAGAGACCCAGAAAAAGCTCCTGGCTCCTGTCTTCAGATTGTTCCAGCTCTGTCTGTTGCAGCCATTTGGAGAGTGAACCACCAGATGGAAGACTCCCTCTCTTTCTCTGTCTCTCTGTCTCTGTCTCCCTCTCTTTCTATCTCTATCTTGCTCCCTCCATCTCTCCCTCTGTAATACTGGTTTTTAAAAAAATAAAGAAAAAAATCTTTTAAAAAGTTATCCCTGTTAAACATAAGAGTGGGAATAAGAGAGGGAGGAGATGTACAATTTGGGACATGCTAAATCAGACTTGCCCAAAAAGGTGGAGTTAGAAACGTGCCAGAGGATTCCAATACAATCCCATCAAGGTGGCATGTACCAAGGCCATCTCACTAGTCCAAGTGATCAATTTCAGTTCACAATTGATCACACTGATAGGTCTAAGAGTCAAATGGATCACACAAACAAGACTAGTGTCTGATAATACTAACTGATAGAACCAAAAACGGAGAGAATGATCCAACATGGGAAGCAAGATACACAGCAGACTCATAGAATGGCAGATATCCTAAATAACACTCTGGCCTCAGAATCAGCCCTTAAGGCATTTGGATCTGGTTTAAGAGCACATGAGAGTATTTTAGGTATGGAAAGCCAAGACACTCTGGAAAAAAAAAAAAAGACCTAAATGAAGGATCTCTGCAAGTGAGATAACAGTGGAAAGAACGGGCCATCAAAGAAGGTGGTTCCTTTCTCTGAAGGGAGGAGAGAACTTCCACTTTGACTATGACCCTGTCAGAATAAGATCGAATTCGGCAAACCCTAAAGACTTCCATAGCCTCCGCAACTCATGACTAGAGCCTAGGGAGATTACTGACGCCATAAACAAGAGTGTCAAATTGTTAAGTCCACAACAGGAGTCACTGTGTACTTATGTCTCATGAGGTATCTGTCCTTAATGTGTTGTCCAATGTGAAGTAATGCTATAACTAGTACTGAAACAGTATTTTTACACTTTGTGTTTCTGTGTGGGTGCAAACTGATGAAATCTTTACATAGTATATACTGAATCGATCTTCTGTATATAAAGATAATTGAAAATGAAAAAAAAACTTGGTGTTAAATTGGAAATTGCATAGAAAATTAATCAATTTTTTTAAAAAAAATCATGTAGGATTTCTGTCCTTAATGTGCTCTACGTTGTGAATTAATACTATAACTAGTACTCCAACAGTATTTTTCACTTTGTGTTGCTATATGAGGGCAAACTGTTGAAATATTTACGTAATATGTACTAAACTGATCTTCTGTATACAAAGAGAATTGAAAATGAATCTTGATGTGAATGGAAGGGGAGAGGAGGCGGGAAAGGGGAGGGTTGCAGGTGGGAGGGAAGTTATGGGAGGTAAACCATTGTAATCCATAAGCTGTACCTTGGAAATTTATATTCTTTAAATAAAAGCTTTAAAAAAAAGTGAAGAAATGTTAACAATTGGTCTCCAGGACATTGATGTGCTATATAACACACAGACATGTTTATTAGAGTATTTTAAGTAAATTTGTAGAAGTATTTATACACACACACACACACACACACAAATACCAGCTTCAATTGCACTATGCCATTCAATGAGTTTTGGGAAATGCCTAAAATCCCACCAAAATCAAAACACAGAATGCTACCTTCATCTCAGAAAGTTCTTTAACAATAATTTGTAATCTTTTCCTATACTAGTCTACCACCAAATTCTGTCACTCATATATTTCTCTTACTCTAATTTGACATTTTCTAGAACTCCATATAAATGAAATCATATAATATGTACTTGTTGTGTCTTTTATCTTTAAGTTAGAATACTGTCTTAGAAGGTTTCTTACTCTGGTTTGCGATCAGTGTTTTTTTTTTTTTTTTTTTAATTATTGTATAGGATTCGAATACAACGGCACTTCAAAATTTTTGGAAGTTGAATTAATGACACTATTTTGATGCACAAATTTTCTGAAATTCATTCACTATTTTCTTCAATATACTCATTTTCCCATGAACTGTGAACACTTCTATCTGGATATACAATACAATCATTCACATACCTGTTGAGAGAAATTTAAGTTATTTCCAACTGTAGCCTATTATGAAGTGTCACGAGCATTTCTGTACAAGTATCTGTGGTTTCCATTTTCTTAGGTAAATATCTAGAGTGGCAGTTGTTTTGACAGTTGTTTTTCAAAATGAATTGCATTTTGCATTTCCAGACGTATGAAATGAATTGCTCCATCTGAACAACTTATTTGAGTTTCTGCTCTATGTCATTTTGACTGCACTATAGTTTTGGAATATTCTTGAAAATGTTCTATCTAAAATCCTTCTGGATTGAATTCACTGAATCTATAAATAAATTATGGGAGTATTACATCTTTATATTATTAAATCATTTTATGCAAGATGAGTGTATCCATCTTTTTATCTTCTCATGGATTTGTTTTGTGGTAGTAGGTTTACACATTTGGTATGTCAATGACTATGAATTTTATGCTATTGTATTTTTAAAAGAAGTTAATAATTGCTTGTGTGTAGATGTATAATTGGCTTTATTATATTATTACTTTTCTTGTTAATGCACAAAAGACACTCTACATATCAGAAAAATTTCATAGACTTTTAAGGATTATTTCATAGAGTCAAGTATAATGTACAACGAAAGAACATATTTTTTCCCAATTCTTTGTTCTTCATTCTGTACTTGTTAACTGAATTCACTGTTTGGAACTTCCAATTAAACATTGTGGAGAGGTGAAAAGAACCTAGGTCTTTTCCTACTTCTTCATCCTATGTGGAAATGACCGGTCTTTTTCATTAAGAATGATGATGGCTGTAGTTTTTTTATAGATACCATTATGAATTTAAGAAATTTCCTTACAGTTCTTAGCTTATTCATATTTTTAATCAGGACTAGGTCTTGATAATTTCTCTGTGGCTAATTTTTAAGAAACAATATCAGTTATAGACCTGGGGTAGTTATTGTATTTCTTTTTCTTTTTTGGAATGAACTTTTATATTTTGTACTTTTGTAAATTTTATTTCTTTATGGAGCTTCTTTATTTTAGCAATACATAAAATATCGGCATGCATTGGCAGGAGTATATCTTTAGGGTTAATTCCTAGTAATGAAATTATTGATTTAAATGGAAAGTACATTTTACTTGGCAATTATTTTTTTTGAGTAAGTTGGTTTTATTTATGTTCATGAAACTTGATATTGGAGTTAATGTTCCGCATATATAACATTTCTTTTTCCAGAATTTTTTGAGGGAAATTAGTTTCTATAGCTTTTAAAGGTATATGTCATAGAATAGAATTGTATTTCAGAGAACCAAGGTATATTAGGTTACTTTAAAAATCTGTGGAAAAATGAAATTAACAAGTAAATCTACTTTAGTGTAAAAGCATTAGAAATCCATTCATATGAGGATCTTTGAATGTCTATGAAATATGTGTATTATGAAAAATCTCTATATGCATTGCAAAGTTTTTGCACCAAAACAAATTTTCTTTTAATTGTTTTTCCATGAATATTATCAAAGCATTCATGTATTTTCCCCCATTTTTTATCTTCAAATTTAATTTCATATATATACTTGTTTTCAGGTTATAAAGAGTTTCTATTTTTTTAACTTTTTTTTAGTAAATCTAAATTTCCAAAGTACAGCTTTTGGATTACAGTGGCTTTTCCCCCTCTATATCTTCCCTCCCATAATAAATCCTCCCATCTCCTGCTCCCTCTCCCATCCCATTCACATAAAAATTATTTTTCAACTATCTTTATATACAGATCAACTTAGTATATACTAAGTAAAGATTTCAACAGTTTGCACCCACATAGAAACACAAAGTATTAAGACTGTTTAATTACTAGTTATACCATTGATTCACATAGTCCAATTCATTAAGGACACAGATCCTACATGGGGAGAAAGTGCACAGTGACTCCTGTTGTTAATTTAACAACTGACACTCTTGTTTATGGCATCAGTAATCACCAGAGCCTTTTGTCATGAGTTGTCAAGGCTATGGAAGCCTCTTGAGTTTGCCAACTCCAATCTTTTTTAGGCAAGGTCATAGTCAAAGTGGAAGTTGTCTCCTCCCTTCAGAGAAAGGTACCTCTTTCTTTGATGGCCCTTTCTTTCCACTGGGATCTCACTCACAGAGATCTTTCATTTAGGTCTTTATTTATTTTTTGCCAGAGTCTTGGCTTTCCATGCCTGAAATACTCTCATGGGCTCTTCAGCCAGATCTGAATACCTGAAGGGCTGATTCTGAGGCCAGAATGCTCTTTGGGACATCTGCCATTCTATAGGTCTGCTGTGTATCCCACTTCTCATGTTGGATCCTTCTCTCCTTTTTGATTCTATCAGTTAGTATTATCAGACACTAGTCTTGTTTATGTGATCCCTTTGACTCAAGAAGGAGGTACCTTTCTCTGAAGGGAGGAGAGAACCTCCACTTTGACTTTGACCCTGTCAGAATAAGATTGAAGTAGGCGAACCCTAAAGGCTTCCACAGCCTCGGCAACTCATGTCTAGAGCCTAGGGAGATTACTGACGCCATAAACAAGAGTGTCAAATTGTTAAATCAACTTCAGGAGTCACTGTGTACTTACGTCTCATGAGGTATCTGTCCTTAATGTGTTGTCCAATGTGAAGTAATGCTATAACTAGCACTGAAACAGTATTTTTACACTTTGTGTTTCTGTGTGGGTGCAAACTGATAAAATCTTTACTTAGTATATACTGAATCAATCTTCTGTATATAGATAATTAAAAATGAAAAAAATCTTGGTGTTAAATTGGAAATTGCCTAGAAAATTAATCAATTTAAAAAAATATATCATGTAGGATCTCTGTCCTTAATGTGCCATACATTGTGAATTAATACTATAACTAGTACTCCAACAGTATTTTTCACTTTATGTTGCTATATGAGGGCAAACTGTTGAAATCTTTACTTAATATATAGTAAACTGATCTTCTGTATATAAAGAGAATTGAAAATGAATCTTGATGTGAAACAAGGGGAGAGGGAGTGGGAAAGGGGAGGGTAGCGGGTGGGAGGGAAGTTATGGGGGGGGGAAGCCATTGTAATCCATAAGCTGTACTTTGGAAATTTATATTCTTTAAATAAAAGCTTTATAAAAAATCCTATATTTATGATGAATTATGAACTGAAACTGATCACTTTGACTAGTGAGATGGCATTACCACCTTTATGGGATTGAATTGGAGTCCCTAGGCACATATCTAACTCTACCGTTGTGGCAAGTCCAATTGAGCATGTGCTAAACTGTACATCTCCTCCCCTCTTATTCCCACTCTTAATATTTAACAAGGATCACTTTTCAGTTAAATTTAAACACCTAAGAATAATTGTTTCTTAATTAAACATCATGCTGAGTGAAACAAGCCATTCCCAAAGGGACAAATATCATATGTTCTCCCTGATCTGTGACAACTAACTGAGCATCAAAAAGGAAACCTGTTGAAGTGAAATGGACACTATGTGAAACAATGACTTGAACAGCCCTTGTCCTAACTGTCGATGAACAAATTAATACTTTATCCTGTTTAGTTTTTTTTTTGTTTTACTTAATGCTATTGGTAAATATTTTTAATATTTATGTTTAACCTGTGTGGCATTTTTTGAGCTACATAGATTTTTAAGTTTGTGATTTTCATCAAATTTGAATATTCTTAGTCATTATGTCTTCAAATAGTTTTCTCTGTTGTTTCTCCCTTTCTCTATGGCAATAGTTGCCTATGTTTTAGTTTGTGTCATACTATTTCATGAGTCAATGCATCTTCATTCATTTATATTTTTGTTTGCTTTACTACGGGTGTGTTTGATTTCTATATCTTTGGCACCATCTTTTCTTTGTCTAATCCATGGGTTATTTTTTCTACTGTCTTTTTCATTCAAGTATTAGATTTTCACATTGGAAAATTCCATATAGACCATTTTTCCATATTCCATTTTTCTCTATATTATGTTCATTATTTCCTAATATCTCTATTATTACATATATTAACATATAAAATTCTTGATCTTCACCTACAAGATAATAAACTGAATAATTAATAATATGGATTATTGCTTTTATTAGTTGTATTAATTTAAACATAAAATTGTTTATTTTATTCCTTATAATGTTGCAAAACTCAGTCTTAAGCAGAAAGCAGTATGTACCAAATTGTTGAGATGTTAGATGCCACTATTTTAGTAGACATACTTTATCAAATACATAATAACTTCCCATAGCCCTGGCTTTCTGAGAGTTTATATAAGAACAGGTAATATAATTTGTCAAATACTTCTCCTATACCTACAGCTGTGATCATATTTTAACCTATTGATGTGATAAATCAGATTGACTTCTTTTTGATTATTGAATTAGACATCCATATCTGGAATAGATTACACTACATTACAGTATATAATTTGCATATGTTATTTAATTTGATTAGCTAATATTGTTGAGGATTTATCATACACATCATTAATTTTGAGTGTATTTAGGCCTTTTCAAGTTTCATTTTTCAGAAAGATGTGTTTATTTATTTATTTGTTTCTTTATTTATTTGAAAGGAAAAGTTGTATAGAGAGGGAGAGATAGAAAGATATCACTCCCAAATGGACATAAAGCTGGTTTTGGGCCAGGCTCAAACCAAGAAGCAAGAGTTTAGTCTGGGTTTTCCGTGAGCATACAGGGGCCCAAGGACATGGCCATCCTCCATTGCTTTCCCAGGAGCATTAGCCAGGAGATGGATTGGAAGTGGAGAAGCTGGGATTGGAACAGGTGCCCATATGGGATCCTGTTGTTTCAAACTGTGGCTTAACCTGTTGTATCATAGCATCAGCACTTCAAGTTTTCTAATGCTCTTTGTGTGAGTTTGATATGCTGTATATTTCAAGAAATTGCTCAATTTCATCTTGTCATCAAATGTGGGGAATATAAAGTTGCCAATAGTATTATATTACCTTTTCATTACCCATGGCATCTCTAACAATTTTCTTTCTCTTTCATTTATGTAATGATAAACTTAAATTTTCTTTCCTTTTCATCTTTATTCTGCTATACATATGCATAAATTTTATATATATTATCAAAGAACTATCATTGTTTGACGTTTGTTACTGATTTTGTGTTGTCAATTCCATTGATTCTTTTTTTTTTTTTTTTGACAGGCAGAGTGGACAGTGAGAGAGAGAGACAGAGAGAAAGGTCTTCCTTTGCCGTTGGTTCACCCTCCAATGGCCGCCACGGCCGGCACGCTGCAGCCGGCACACCGCGCTCATCTGATGGCAGGAGCCAGGTGCCAGGTGCTTTTCTTGGTCTCCCATGGGGTGCAGGGCCCAAGCACCTGGGCCATCCTCCACTGCACTCCCGGGCCACAGCAGAGAGCTGGCCTAAGGAATCTCTATACTGTTTTCCATAATGATTCTACCTTTTACATCCCCCGGCCCTCATATTAGGGTACTTTTCTCCACATCCACACTAGCATTCATTATGTTTTGATTTTTGGATAATAGCCATTCTACCTTGGATGAGGTGAAACCTCAGTGTGTTTTTTTTTTTTTTCTTTTCACTGATGCCTGGTTATCCTGAGTATCTCTTCTTGTGTGTAAATACTTCCTCCCACTCTGTAAGCTGCTTCTTCACTTTGATAAGTGTTTCTTTTGCTGTGCAGACACCTTAGCTTGATGTGATCTCATTTGTTTATTTTTAACTACCTGTGCCACTTGGTTCTTATTCACTGTCTGTGTCAATGTTTTGCAGAGTGTTCCCCATCTTTTCCTGTAGTAATTTGGTGGTTTCTAGTCTTAGGCTTAGAACCCAGATCCATTGTGCATTGATTTTTATATGGGATGTAAGGTAGGGGTCATGTTTCACAATTCAGCATGTAGAAATCCAATTGTCCCCTCATGATTTGTTGAAGGGACTGTCCTGTCTCCATGGAGTGATTTTAGCTCATTTGTCAAAGATTACTTGGTTGTAGCTGTGTAGATTGCTTTCTGGGTTTTATGTTCTGTTCCAAGTGTCTATTTTTGTGCCAGTATCAGATTTTTTCATTAGCATTGCCCTGGAGTATGTCTGGAAATCTGGTTTTGTGATGCCTCTGGCATTGTGTAACATTGTTTTTGGGCTTCTAGGTCTCTTGTATTTGCATATGAATTTTAGGATTTTTCTCTAGATCTAAGAGGAATGTCCATGGGATTGTTTTATTGAGATTTCAATGACTCTGTAAATTTCTTGGATTATATGGACATTTTATGACATTAATTCTTCCAATCCATGAACATGAGCAATTTCTCCTATTTTGTCTTCTATTTCCTTATTTAATACTTTCTAATTATCATTGTAGAGAATTTTCACATCCTTCATTAAATGTATTCCAAAGTATTTAAAAATTTTGTAGCTATTTTAAATGGGACTGACCTTATAAATTCTTTCTCAGCTGTGGCTTTGTTTACATATTCAATTGCTACTATTTTTGTGGGTTGATTTTGTATCCTGCAACTCTGACATAACTCAGTTTCTGAGTTGAAACTCTTTGGTTTATTTATTTATTTATTTATTTACTTATTGCCTCTGGCTAAAACTTCTAGAACTATATTGAATAGTTATGATAAGGGTGGGCATTCTTGTGTGTGTTTTGTTCTCAGAAACTATTTGTTTATTTAAGTTTTATAAATGTCATGCATTTCATAAATACCAACGTAAGAACATAGTGATTCTTGCCACATTACCCATCGTTGTGTCATTCTAAATCTTAGTGGAAATACTTCCAACTTTTCCCATTTAATATGACGCTGAATCTTGATTTTTCCTATATTGCTTTGATTATCTTGAGGTATACTTCTTCTACATCAATTTATTTAAGTAATTTTTATAATGGAAGATATATTTTATCAAATGCTTTCTCTGAATCCATTGAGATAATCATACTGTTTTTATTTTTAAGTTTGTTAATGTGGCATAATGCATTTATTGATTTGTTATGTTGAACCACCCATGCATACCAGGGACAAATCCCATATGGTCTGAAAGGATGATCATTTTTATGTGTTGTCAGATTAAATTAGCTAGTATTTTGCTGAGGAATTTTGCATTGATGTTCATGTGGAATATTGCTCTACAGTTCTTTTTTTATTGGAGGAACTTTTTCTGATTTTTGACATTAAGGAGACACTGACCTTTTCAAAGGTTTTTGGGAGAATTCCTTCCCTTTCAATCATTTTAAATAGTAAAAGAAGAATTGAGATTAGCTCTTTAAATGTTTGATGGAATTCAACAGGTAGTGAAACTATCTGCTTCTGGGCTTTTCTTTGTTGGGACAGATTTTGTTACTGATTATTCTCTATAGTGGTCATGGGCCTATTTGGGCTTTCTAGGTCTTTGTACCTCAATTTTTGTAAATTGTATATGTCCAGAAATCTACTCATTTCTTCTAGATATTACAAATTGTATTTGTACTAACTCCCAATGATTCTTTTTATTGCTGTGACATCGCTTATAAAATCTCCTTTTTCATCTCTGAATCATTAATTTGAGTCTCCTCCATTCTTCACCCCTTTTTATGGTTAGTTGGGTCTGTAGTTTATTAATTTTGTTTATTTTCATCAAAGAAACTTACATCTCTTCATTTCACTGATCATTTTTATAGTGTTATTTTATCTTTCATTTTATTTATTCTGTTTTTTTTATTATTTGCTTCCTCCTACTAATTTTGTGCATTTTTTTCCATGTTTTTCTAGGTCCTTGAGATGCACTGTAGATCAATCATTTATATGATTTATATAAATCATATGTATGATTTATATATATCATTATATGATATCTTTCCAATTTCTTGATGTAGGCACTAGCTGCTGTAAAGTTTCTCTTAATACTGCTTTAACTGTATATCATAAATTTTGATATGTTGTATTGTCATATTCACTTGTTTCAATAAATATTTTATTTCCCTTTCAATTTCTTCTATAATCCACTGCTCATTTAGGACCACATTATCCAGTCTCTGTGTATTTGTGTATTTTCTAGAGTTTCTTGTGTTGTTAATTTCCAGCTTCATTTCATTGTGTTCAGAAAAGACACATGGTGTGATTTCAACTATTTTGAATTTGTTAGGGTTTGTTTTATGGCCTGCCATATGGTCTAACCTACAGAATCGTCCCTGCACTGCTGGAAAGTGTGTATTCTGCAACTGTGTAATGAATTGTTCTGCAGAAAGCAAGTAGATCCATTTGCTATATAGTGTAAACTAGCTGTTTTGTTTTTTGAAATGATTATCAAGAAGGCTCAGTTTGGGGTCATTTTCTGTACTGTTACAGAATTCTTTACAATGGGGAGAGGAAAATTTAGCAAAACTGAATTGTGCTAAGTCTTGAGAAGCCCTCATGAGAGTGTCTTTCGTAAAAAAAAAAAAACGGAATTGGAAATCATCTTCTGAGCATTCCACACTTTGTCAGTTCTAGCAATAAAATAATTTTATTCTTTTATGAGGCAAATGATGTTCGGCATGTAATCTCCAATCATACAGCCTGATCTTAAGACTCCGTATGGCCACATCTCACTATAGGGCTTTGAACTATTTCTCAAATATTCAGCACTCGTTTCACTATCTGTTTTATTCAGATACCAATAGTAGCTTCCTTTCAGAGTTATAGTAAAAATCAAGTGATTAGTGCATCCAAAGAACTTAAAATCCTGTCTATTCAGGTACTAACAAGTTACTATCTGCTAATAAAATATTTACTGCATTAAAAATGTGTAATTCCTCTGAAATGCAGGCATTCCATGTAAAAGCCTATTCATTTACTGCCAGCAACCTGTGTTTTATTTTACCTCTGTTATTAACCGGGTGTGTAACCTTGGGCATGTCACTTTCTCCCTTTTCCAATCAATAAATTTGACTGCTATAATAAAAAACAGTGTTAATTGATCTGATTGTCTTGCAAATCATATACAATTGTGTGAACAAATAAAGTCCATGTTGAAATTTGAGTACATATAAAAATGGTAGTGATAACAAGAGGAAGAAATTTGGGGGCTGGCGCTGGGGCAAAGCCAGTAAAGCCACAGCTCGCAGTGCTGGCATCCCGAATGGTGCTGGTTTGTGTCCCAGCTGCTCCACTTCTGATCTAACTCCCTGTTAATGCACCTAGAAGAGCAACAGAAGACCCACGTGATTGGGCCTCTGTACCCACCTGGGAGACCCAGATGAAGCTCCTGGCTCCTGGCTTTAGCTTGACCCAGCTCCAGCCATGGCAGCCATTTGAGAAGTGAACCGGTGGATGGGAGATCTCTCTCTCTCTAACTCTCTCCCTCTTTCTCTACAACTCTCTGTTTCAGATGAATGTATACATTTTTTTAAAGAAGAAAATGTGACAGTAGATATAAAAATATGAATAGGATTAGAATTTATGTCAGTTATGTGGCAATGAGGAAACACAGAAAAGCCTAATGAAAGGAAAAATACTATTACATGTGATGTTAGCATTTAGTCATATTTTTAAAAATAATCTTTGAAATGCATATATTATTTCAGACATTTTGAACTACTTCAGGAGTTGCAAACTTCTGTATGGCTAGCTTGACTTTTCTTGAAATTAATTTGTCTTTATACCTGTAGGATTGGCTCCTTCATTTAGAATTGCAAATAAAATTCCACTACACTAGCAAACATAACTTATTTTTGAACTTGCTGAAAAAACAATTTTATTTTGTTTTTGCAAATTTTTGTGCTGCATTGAACATGCTCAAAAATGTATTTAAGGCATGTGTAATGTGTATATGCATCCCTTTTTAGAAAATGTGTCATTAACCCTTTAGGAACATTCCACCTTACTGAAACACTTTTTTTAAAGAGAAAACCAGATTGAACTTGTGTCATTTTACTTTATAGGCCTCTTGTTAAATGATCTTAACTATCAGTACATGTGATAAATATATGTAGCTAGAAAACATTTAATTAAAGTAAAGAAAGCAAATACAGAGAACCTGTTATTAAAAATCTATGAATAGTATTTATGACATCCAGATGGATCTTGAATTAAAGTAATTTTGGTAAATAACTAAATACAGAAATACTCAAAAATGGTACTTTCCTTTCATTCCTAGACTTAGACATTTTGGTTAGTAGACAGGTTTATTCCAACTATTACTTCCTGGTTCCAAAAAGTACATCTCTTTCAAGGTTACTGGGTTCTATATGTTTGTAGATATATTGACAGATGCTATAAGAACGGTGATAAACACACTGAGAAATGTCAGTCTTACCCCCTTATCTGGTTTCTGGATCATAAGCAGAAGAACCTTTTTCTGGATAAATGTATCTTACAACAGTATATATTTTTAATGTAGAATAGACCACCCTGTTAGAATGAATCTAAAAGTAGAGCATTTTTATAGCAAGAGCTTCTTTTTAGTGAATTCTGATTGTTATTTCACCATCCTGTTGTTATCTCCAGACATCAACAAGTAGAAAGTCACACTTATTAAATTTCTGCCACACTGGAGTTTGCCGTTCAGGATCACTGCAAGAGATAAACGGCACATTCAGACACGGTGATTATGAGAACTTAATAAAGCATTTCCCAAATGAATATAGAGTTACAACAGCCAACAGGGGATTGTAAAGCAAGAAATAGTGAGTCAAAGAATTATTCCCACACTTAGACCCTGAGTAGGCAAGAGTGGTTTCAGGCCCTAGTTGCAGTTGTAGGAGAAGGACACTGAGTGGGAACTGCCCTTCTATTGTGAAACACCCAACTCAAAAGGAGAGTTAGCCTGGGAAACAGACATCCCAAGGTGTCTCTTTTCACATTCTACAAACTCCTGCCAGTTTCTATAATTGACTAACCATATGAAAGAAGTTAAAGAGAGTCTTCTGATATACACTATAAAAGTCAGAAGGATGGGCCGGCGCCGTGGCTCAACAGGCTAATCCTCTGCCTTGCGGCGCCGGCACACCGAGTTCTAGTCCCGGTCAGGGCACCGGATTCTGTCCCGGTTGCCCCTCTTCCAGGCCAGCCCTCTGCTGTGGCCCGGGAGTGCAGTGGAGGATGGCCCAGGTGCTTGGGCCCTGCACCCCATGGGGAGACCAGGAAAAGCACCTGGCTCCTGGCTCCTGCCATCGGACGAGCGCGGTGCGCCGGCAGCAGCGCGCCAACCGCGGCGGCCATTGGAGGGTGAACCAACGGCAAAGGAAGACCTTTCTCTCTGTCTCTCTCTCTCACTGTCCACTCTGCCTGTAAAAAAAAAAAAAAGTCAGAAGGATGAACAAAATTCAAGTATGTGTCAAAAATATACTTCACATTTATATTTCTCATATGACTAGCATCGTGTCACTGCAATTTCTTATATACACTTTCTTTGTCAATGATTTTATGAAGAAATACAGATAAGCAATGAGAACCTCATATATATTTATATATTTTTAATAAATTGTACTTAGTTATCTCTTAAAAGATATTAAGATTTATTAAATACGTGCTCGTGACACCAATCACTTGAAACAGTTTACTGGATAAAGTACCCACAGCAGGAGGTAACCACATCAGAAAACAGGAAACAAAATTCTTTCTTTTTTAGATTTTATTTATTTATTTTAGAGGTAGAGTAACAGAAAGAGGGAGAGACAGAGAGAAAGGTCTTCCATCTGCTGGTTCACTCCCCAAATGGCCACAATGGCAGGAGCTGGGCTGATCCAAAGCTAGGAGCTAAGAACTTTTTCCAGGTCTCCCACGTGGTTGAGGGGCCCAAACTCTTGGGCCATCTTCCAGTGCTTTCCCAGGCCACAAGCAAAGTGCTATATTGGAAGAGGAGCATCCTGGTTGTGAACCAGCACACATATGGGATGCCAACACCGCAGGAGGAGGCTTACCTTATTACACCATAGCACTGTCCTCCAGCAAGATCCTTCTTACCCAAAGTAATCACAACTGAAATTTGACCTTTCTGCCATTTTAGATCACTTATAATTTAACAACTTTTGACAATCTAGGCATTGATGATTAGTTTTAGTTATTTATTTGATATTGGGAGACTCATTCAGTAATACTGAATATAGCTATATTCAGAACTTATTAAGATCATAAAGCTATATCTAACTAATTTACAATCTAAGCCAAACATAACTCAATATCTGAACATAAATATGTTAAGCATGACTGTCATCTTATTTTTACAGAAGCTCATATAAAATTAATAATATTCTGTATAATATTTTATAAATAAAAGTAAATAATTATTTTAATCCATAATTGAAAATAGGAAAGGAAAAATGAGTAACTTGATTTTAGGGTTATGCATGTTACTCAAAATACATCCTTAGAGTACCACTTATGTTGAAGACCTATTTAATAACTAAGTCTTCTCATACTTATTCTTATGTTGGAAATATGAATTGATCCAACCATTTAAGAAGATAATATCTTTGAATGACAAAACAGGGGTATAAAATTTGGTCCACTGTTTTTACTTCTAGAAATGTATCCTAAGAATATAATCAGATCTTTAGATCAAGGTTTACGTGCAGTATGGACCATGAATAGAGAACATGGATGGGAAGATGTTATTAAATACTGCAAGGAAATTGTCCAGGGCTGGATGTAAGCTCAAATGGTTTGAAGAGAACATTGAGAAAAATGAACAACAAATGATAAATTCCTTTTTGAAGATTTATGTGAAAGGTACAGTAACAGAAAGAGGGAAAGACAGCTAGCTAGATCTTCCATCTGCTGATTCACTCCCCAAATTGCAACAAAATACAGGGCTGAAGCCAACAGCCTGGAACTCCATCAGTCTCTCCCATGGGGGTAACAGGGGTCCAAGCACTTCTCACATTACTGGATGCCTTCCCAGGGGCATTAGTAGGAAGTAGATTAGAAGCAGAGCAGCAGAAACTCCAACCAGCACTCCAAAATGGGATGCTCGTGTGGCAAGTGGGGCATAATCCATTGCACTACAATTCCAGCTGCTAACTGATGAATTTTTAGAGCCTCATGAATACATCCAAACATCTTTGAAGAGGAATGAGTGTGAAAAATCTGCAAAAGTGAGAGACAGAGAAGTTCACACATCTCACTGAAAACTATCAAATGCTTTTAAAGAACAGAGAACTCTGGTCAGAAAGCCCAGGAAGAGCATATCAGGCATGGAAAGTCAAGATATTCCAGCAAAAGATGTCCTGCACAAAGGACCCTGATGGACGAGACCCTAGAGGATAGAAGGGGCCACCAAAGAAGGATGTAGTTTTCTCTGAAGGGAGGAGAGAACCTCCACATTGCTTATGGCTCTGTCAAGCTAGTGGATCCAAAGGCTTCCATAGCTGAGGTAGCTCATGTCAAGAGCATTGGGTGATCACTGATGTCATACATAAGACTGTTATTTGTTAAATAAGCAAGAGTCACTGGGCACTAACTTCCCATGCAGGACCTCTGTCCCCAAAGAGTTGCACCATGAAACAATAGTAAAATTTTTTTCAAGAATCACTCACTTCCTTTTAGGATATTAAAAACTATTACTATATCTCATAAGTTATAGTTATGTTCAAGAGCTCACAAAGGAAGTAACATCCTTGGATTTCCTTTTAGAGACAATTAAGTTTCTAAAAGGAAAGAAGGGAGAGTGAGGAAGGGAAAAGAAGAAGGGAGGAAAAAAGCGAAATTACCTTCAAGAAGCAATAATATTCATCAGCCCTTGTGTAGACAGTTGAGGAAGACTTCTCTTAGTTGATGCTTTTTACCCTTCCTTCCTTCCTTCCTTCCTTCCTTCCTTCCTTCCTTCTTTCCTTCTTTCCTTCTTTCTTTTTCTCTTTCTTGGATAAAACAAGAGAGCAAGAATGGAGGGTAGGCAAGATGGGAAGTATTACAATGTATATAATGTTGTATTTGTGAGACACATACAAATTAAAAATAAATAAATATATGAGAGTATTTTAGGCATGGAAAGCCAAGACAGTCTAGCAAAAAAAAGACCTAAATGAAAGATCTCTGAGAGTGAGATCCCAGTGGAAAGAATGGGCCATCAAAGAAGGAGGTACCTTTTGCTGAAGGGAGGAGACAATTTCCACTTTGACTATGCCCTTGCCTAAATAAGATTGGAGTTGGTGAACTCAAAAGGCTTCCATAGCTTTGGCAACTCATGACAAGAGCCTAGGGTGATTACTGACACCATAAACAACAATGTCAATTTGTTAAGTCAACAACAGGAGTCACTGTGCACTCACTCCCCATGTAGGATCTCTGTCTTTAATGTGTTGTACAATGTGAATTAATGCTGTAACTAGTACTCAAATAGTACTTTACACTTTGTGTTTCTGTGTGGGTGCAAACTGTTGAAATCTTTACTTAGTATATACTAAATTAATCTTCTGTATATAAAGAGAATTGAAAATGAATCTTGATGTGAATGGAATGGGAGAGGGAGCAGGAGATGGGAGGGTTGTGGGTGGGAGGGAAGTTTTTTTGGGGGGAAGCCACTATAATCCAAAAGCTCTACTTTGGAAATTTATATTTATTGAATAAAAGTTAAAAAAAAATAAGTATAAACAAAAGAATGGAGGAGCCGTTTGAGAATCCCCCCAAAATGATTGTCAGCCTTTATTCTATAGACAACTTAATTTTTAATTAATGTAAGAATAATTGGATGAGAGCATGGACAGCATGCAGTCTCTGTTTTCTGACACTCAGAATCATGAATACCAAGACAGGGAGGAAAAAGAATATAAAACCATGCTATGATTTTAAATTGAAAAAAGAGTAAGAAAACTCACAAGTGTCTAGCTTTATGTGGAAATCACTAATTAATTTAATTAACCCAAATAATTAATTAAATTAATCTTTTGGCCTTCATGCACAATAAGAATTCAAGAAAGTGGCTAAATTCGACTGTAAAAAGCTGTGTTTTCATTTTTGCAGTGCTGAGTATAGGGCTTGTGGAGTTCAGTTATCAATGACCATTGCTAACAGCAACTATTTTTGAAAGGTATCTTGGTTGGTCTCTTATAATTGTATCAAATCTTCATAAATTTGATGGCATTTGGGTTTATTATCCCTGAGTGATGACTAGCTAACTTTCTAGGATAGCAAGTAACTTTTCCAAAGTCATGCATTTGGGAAATGGTAAAGTCACAATGAAAACCATGTTTTTGCAACTCTCAAACATATGTGTTAAGCATTGTTTTAAAACCTCACCGAGGTCCGACTTATTGCACTTAACAAATACATAGACCTCCCTTGTCTCCCCAACAATATAGTGCTTATGTTACTATGCATATTTTTGTTGTTAAAAATAATGAATATATTTTCAATCCTGAAACTTCTGAGCCTTCTGGCAATTTTAAAATTCTCTCTCTACAGCTATGTGACTCATCTCCTCAACATCTCTTTGTTGAAACTTGTAAGAGAGAAAGGCTATTTTCAGTGAGCCCTAGAATTCCCTGTTCTCCACTGATAAGATTCTAATGAGTAAGCACCTGTATGGGGGCTTTCAGATTTGGCTGGCTTCATATCCAAGGGCATCTTACACTGCCAAAAGTTTCCAGAATGTCCTGGAAAAGTGCTTTGAAGAAAATCTTAAGTACTAGTTGAAAAATAATGAAAGGATACTGTAGCAAAAGAGACATTTTGTTCTTTTATTGTAATAAAAAGCAAATATTGAATTCAATGAAACTCAATGTGTCTAAAATTGATTATGGGAGACTCTTGGCAGTCATTTATCTTCCATGAACATAAAGAAAATGACCACTCACCTTCTCTTCCCAGGTTTACCCACCCCTTCACACTTCAATCCAGGCCCTAGTGTGGTCTAGGTGACTCAGGATGTCCTTCAAGGATTTTCTTGAAATCACAGAATTTTAATCCAGAGGTATTTGGAAGCTCAAATTCATCACTAATTTTCATGTGGTTGAGATGTCTCTATACTGAGTAAGTCTACAGCTGCAGGTGGTGTGTTCATTGTCCATTTTCTCTTTTTCCACTATGAGATGTTTAAATCTTTTCTTCGTATATATTAGCTAACATTACAAACAATGTGAATGGTGTAATTGTACCAAAATCAATAATTCTGCTTTACAGTTTATTTAATTCCATGTTTCATTAAACCTAAAGCCTTTGTCAAATACAATTATATTGATATTTATTATCCCTCCTTTTATGTTCCTGAAATAAGGAGAAAAAGGAGAACCTTACAAATCTATTGCCTCTGTTTTTTTTTTAACTTTTGTATTTTCTGTGATAAAATCACTGAATATTTTTTTCACTTGATCAGGAACCATTTGATTCAAGGATTTTCCTTGCTTGTCATTGTAAGAAATAATGTCAACTTTGTGCATAACCTAAGTTCTGCTGTCTTTTGCAGCTCTCTGCTATTGCACCTTCAGAATATTCCAAGGGTCTAAAATATCTGAGAAATCTCTCTGTTATATTCCAAAATGAAACTATTATGCTCTCTGCTTCCCATCCATGGTCTTCTGAACCTTGTCTATATTTTCTGCTCTATTATCTTCTGTAGAACTGTGTTCCCTGGGGTTTTCTTATCTATTTGAAGCATCACAATTTTTTGCTGGCCTGTTAGCCTGCAAATATTTATGGACGCCAAGTGTCCAGCACTACTTAGCATATGATAGAAAATGCCTCTACCCTAGTGAACTTTATATTTCTGTGAAGAATATTGAGAAAACAGCAGTAAAAACAAAACCTCCATATCACTTACAAAAATCTGTACACAGAAATAGAAGTGAAAGAAAAAGAACATTATTTTGGATATGCATTAAATCAAAATATGATGTGTATCACAGTTGATCTATTAAAGAGGCCACAGACACAAGAATAAATCTCATCCTTGTATGCAGTTATGAAGACTCAATGCATTATATACACATTCCCAAGGTAAACAACAACAGAACTTCACAGCATCACTTGTCACAATTTATCCTAACTTGACTTGATAATCAGGGGAGCGACATGTGTTTGCCAATTGCCATTAAAAGAAGAGAGCAATTTTCTCATAAATCTGTGACCCGGCGTAGCTGAGAAAGTTGGAGTTAGACACAGCTGGATTAAGGTCCTATCTTCTCAGGAAACAGGGATAAGGCACCATTTTCCATGACTGTTTCAAAGAGATGGCTCCCAGGTCCTTAAGAAATATTCCTGTGTTATAAAATAGCATGGTGCTTATTTAGCTATTAGAAGGATTTGCCTACATTTCAAAGAGAAGCAGAATGAGCTCACAATTACAGATTTTCTAAAATAAATGCTTAAAGAAGAGAGAGGTTAAAAGAATCTCCCCATATTTTAAACAGGGAGAACTAAGCCTTTTGTTTTTAATTTGTGTTTTCTCTGAAAAGGGACATAGCCCATCAACAAGTAGATGAAAACATATGAAAGAAGGAATGAATAAAAATATTTTAAAATTAGAAAAAAATCCAAACAATTATTTTTGAATTAAGATGTTAGAAGTCAGTGTAAAAATTCCGAGAAAGGAATTATGTGCCAGGACCCTGAAATAGAAACACCATTGAACATTTATGTTCAATGAACATAAATAGACCAGGATGACTGGACTGCAGTAGAATGGAAGGAGAGTAGGAGATAAAAGTGAAGAGGAAGACTGGGACAAGATCATTAAAACTTTCTAGGCCATTAAATGGGGAGGAAATTTTATTCTTGTTGAATGGAAATTTTTCAAGAGTGAAATTATGTGATTTAGTATATGCTTTAGACAGACGCCTGGTTGCTATGTAGCAGGTGAACTGCTTGTAACTGGATGTGGTGGTTGTGGGAGCATGCCATAGAGAAGGTAAAGGTAAAGAAACTGATTGGAAAGCTATCACGAGGCTCCTAACAAGATAGGAGGTTAACAGGACTAGGGCTGCACATAGAGGGGCTGAGCTATATGCTAGGCTTGCAACATAATTTAATCAAAAAACTCAATGACATATTCCATTCTCCCTGCATTGTGTAGGATATGAGGAATGAAATTAAGCATGATTTTGATGTTTCTGATATGAGGACCATGGTAGGTAGGGACCTACTTATTAAAATGGTATAGACTTTGAGAAAAGTAAGTTTGGAAGGAGAGAAGAATCAAGGCTCTCTTACAGGGAACTCAAGAGTCGATACTGACTGGTAAAGAGTCTGGATCAATGGCAGGGGCGGGGACGTGTGTCTGTACTTCCTGGCACCTTTCTACTGCTTTCTACTGCTTCTGTATGTGCCTGCTGGGCATTGCTAACTCTGCTGTGCACCCCTGCAGGCTGAGTTCCAAAGTTGAAGATTATTCTATTGTCTAGTGGATGGTGAACAAATCTCTAATTTTGATGTCATCATCCTCTCCCTCAGGTCCCAAAGCAGGGTTTTTATGTACCCCACTCTATGGGCAAATCTGAATAACAACCAGAAAGCTGAATTCGGCATTGCCCCTCCTGATCACTAGCCTTTCTGCCTGGATCCAGCTGACTTTGCCATCTCTCTTTCACTTCTCGTGAAGTATGTAACATCAGAGCTTTCCTATCAGCTATTGCTCTGGGTGTCCCAAGGCAGAAATCAAGGTGTCAGCAGCACTGTGAAACTTTCTGAAATTTTGGGGATGATTTTTCCCCCAAGAACTCTAATAATTCATTTTTTGGCAGAATTCAGTTCTATAAGGATGTAGTATGGAGGTCCATTTCCTGACTGGCTGTCAGCTTGTAGTCATTCTCAGCTTTTAGGGAGAGCTGACATTGCTCAGCCTTGGCCCCCTTCCTTATTTTCAAAGTCGGCACTGAGTCATTCTTATGCTCCAGGTCTCACTGACATCACCCCTCCTCTGCTTGCTTCTTCTGACTCCTTCTACAACCAGCTGGAGAACATTCCCTGCTTTTACAATCACATGTGATCAGATTGGCTGCCCGTGCATAATCCAAGGCACTCTTCTTACTTCGAATATATATATATTTGAATATATTATACACAAATATTCCATATAATTATATTATTATACTTTATTAAATATTATTTTATTTTGTTATTAAACAGATAAACTATAGCATCTGTTATTTAATTAGCATATGCTATTAATTATATTAAATATTATATTTATTGTGTATTTATATTTATACATTATATTAAAATTATATAATATAAATATTTTGATTTTAGTGAGACTGCTAATCTGAAAACTAAGACATTTTTACGAAAAAATCAGGAGTTCTGTATTGCTTTTAATCATTATTCTGAACATGATCAGACCAGTGACTTGTTCATTCTTGCCTCCTGCCTTTCTTTGCCATGATCTCACTGCTGAAATAAATATTTCCTTCTTCACAATCCTCTTTTCCTCACACCTAAATCCTACATCATACAGTTTACTCAAATTCAGTATAAATATATATATATATATATATATATATATATATAATTTACAAAATGCTACATAATCCAAAGAATTGGACTCTTTATATTCAATAGGCACCAAATAGACATCATACAAATAACCACATCTAAAAATCTCCAAGATTTAAATAAGTGGATTGATAATGGAATTACTGATTTGCAGTGCCATACTGAGTATGCAAAGAAATATCAGTTAAAAAAATTTTGTGGAGGCCGGCGCCGTGGCTCAACAGGCTAATCCTCCGCCTTGCGGCGTCGGCACACCGGGTTCTAGTCCCGGTCGGGGCGCCGGATTCTGTCCCGGTTGCCCCTCTTCCAGGCCAGCCCTCTGCTGTGGACCGGGAGTGCAGTGGAGGATGGCCCAAGTGCTTGGGCCCTGCACCCCATGGGAGACCAGGAAAAAGCACCTAGCACCTGGCTCCTGCCATCGGATGAGCGCGGTGTGCCGGCCGCAGCGCGCCGTCCATGGCAGCCATCGGAGGGTGAACCAACGGCAAAAGGAAGACCTTTCTCTCTGTCTCTCTCTCTCACTGTCCACTCTGCCTGTCCAAAAAAAAAAATTTTTTTTTGTGGAGAACTAATGGCTATTTGGGGTGGAGTAGGTCAAGAAAGAAATTCAATTCTCACTTACATTGCCATGAAGTCATTTGTTCAGCCTTTATGGAAACCCATTTCCAGGAGTTCTTAGTGTATCCTAGATCCCAACTGAACCTCAGCTGTTATTCTTTTCTATCCAAGTGGTACCAAAAACATCTTAAAAGATTGTCATATCAATGAAAAAGTATGTAAATTAATCTGTTAGTCTATCTCAAAGGGTTAAGAACAAAGACCCTATCCCACTGCCCACAGACAGACACAGCAAGGCAAATTTTCTTCCATCATTCATTTTTATAAGAATTTTATTCTGTCTGATTCCTTGAAATAGCCTACCCTAAAAACAGCAACAAGATAGGAAGGTGCCTGACAAACTTTGAGTACAGATTGAATAACCCAATGTAAATTGGATAAATAATTTCCTTTTTATTTTGTTGATGCCACAAACATAAGTCAATTTATAGTTAAAAGGAGGGGAAGATGGAGGTACAAAGGTGAAGCAGCAAAATGTCTTTTGGATTCCGGAGGCATTTTACTTGAATGGTGGGTGGCTGAGTGGTTTTGCTGATTGCTGGAAAGGTGCAATTGTTGGCAGAGCACCGTCCTTCTGTCTGTTCCAACTGTGCCATCATCTTCTGCAATGATGAGCTGTTGACAACACAGCATCTAAAATCCCCAGAGAATGATCCTATTCCTCTTCGTGGTAGTCCTTTAAAAGCTTTCTGAAACGATGGCAAGCACCAATGTCTGGTGAAGGCAATTTTCAATGCATCTGAGCAAATATATGCCCATGCTTTACTAAACCTCAAGGATTATCTTGAAGTTCCAGTCCATCCCAGACAGCTAGTGGGAAAGTTTGCACCAACAAAAGCAGAAACAAGACCCATTAAAAACTGCCCCAGTTCTGATGTTCATGTTGACACTTTCCTTCTATGTTTCTTTAGAAGCCAACTCCTATCCCTTCAAAGGACAGCTTTGTTCAGATTTCTAAGAAGAGTAATCCAGAAAAAAAACAGTAAATTATATTAACACAGCTGAAGATGGAACAGGACATTGCTTATTGTGTTTTCTTTTTAAAATTTACATTTTTATTAATATAAAGAGAAAATATTGCAAGCAGGTCTTACATATAATTCTAAGAATATACTAATACTTCCTTCCCTCTCATTCTCCCTCCCCCTCTCTTTCTTTCTTTTTTTGTTTTTGCAATTACATTTTTAATTAACTTATGGTCAAAGTTTTAATGTTCCACTAAATAAAGAGTTCAACAAATAAAAAGTAGAATTGAGTTTTCATTTTTTAAACACTTTTTTTGTTTTAAAATGTGTGGGAAAGAGGTATGCTGCTGCCTATCATAAGCATTCAATGGATTATATAATTATTATTTGGAGTTCTACCTTCACTCTGTGATAAAAGTTTGCAATCATTCTTAGATTCATAATCCAAGATTTGGGAAAGACTATACTCCCAAACGAGGATATAGTTGCATCAACACACACACACACACACACACACACACACACACTTATTTGTGTATTTCTACTTCTCATATTTTTCTTTTTCTTTTGCCTCACCAACCATTTGAACTCAAGAATTTTTACAATTTAAAAAAAGAAAGAGGTCCCACTATTCTAAAAGCAATAATCCAAGCATAAAAGGACAAGCACTGCATGATATCATTTATTTGAAATCTAAAAAACATTGCACTCATAGAAGCAGAGAGTGGAATGGTGATTGTCAGTGGCTACAGGGTGAGCAAATTGGAGTGATGCTGCTTGGAGGATGCAAGCTTTTAGACATGATGAATAAATTCTAGAATTGTATTGTGCAGCTTGGTGACTATCGTTAACATCATATTGTATGCATGAATATTGCTAAGAATATACCTTTAATGTTCTTACTACACACAGACACAAGGATAACTGTGTGGTGATAGATGTGTTATTTTGATTGTGGTAATCATTTCACAATGCATACTCATATCAAAATATCCTGTTGTACACTGTAAATATAACTTGTGTTTGTTAGCCTACCTAAATAAATCTGGACTAAAAAGGCACAGATACTGAAAAAGTAAGTCCATGTGACTCTGTAGTGATGGAGACACAGTGATGTTCATCTTTCAGGGGCTAGACTTGGCTAAGTCACGATGAGCTCTCTATTTATTTGAAAAGATAAAAAGGAAATAAAACAAGAACAAGAAGCAAGGCTTACTTGTTTGGTGTTTTTCTTTCCAACACAGATCTCTCCTTTGGCATTATAAAAAGTTATATAACTCTTCTTGAAAGCTGGGAAGGTTCACATTAATATCTGCACTGGTGGTCAGACATCTGTACATGTAGCACCCACTGAAAATGAACCCTGTCACCAGTTTTATTCATGTACAGAGAAGAGAGAAATTTTTAGTAACCATGCCCCTTTCGTTTGGCTGCCTAAAGCCTCCGAGGTATGAGTCTTTCAGATCATGTTCATCAAGACAGTGGAAAGAACTCCAACCCAAAACTCACAAAAGAAACACTGCCTCCACTCCTGAGCTTTGCTTGTGGTTTTGAATGAACTTAATAAGATATAACTTCTCATAATAACCAAATTTTAGTGGCCATGTGCTTTTACCTTGCATATATTATCTTCTGACTGCACAATTTCCTGAAAATGTTACCTAGGATGAACAAAACACCACATTCTCTATTTTAATAATATGAATCCTACTTGGGGAAACATGCACATCAATGTTGAGGTTGATTTCTTCTGAGAGGATTCGTTCTGAGAGGAGGAGCATGGTGGGGCAAGAGGCGCAGAGTCACCACACAGACCCCGGGAGTCGGGTGAAAGCAGGCCAGAGGCGAGCAGCCCACAGACTCGTTTATTTCAGTTGCTACAGCTGCTTATATAGCCAAGGCAGCCAATCTGGTCAAGGGGCTGTCTATGCCCTAACCAATCACAGCCTGTTGCCAGGCAGTTTCCAAAGCCATCCAGTCACAGCCTGTTGCCAGTCAGGCTCTTGTTGCCAGGCAATTTCTGAAACCACCCAATCACAGGCTGCTGTCAGTCAGGCTCTGTTGTCATGTGGTTTCTGAAGCCATCCAATTACGGCCTGTTGCCAGGCAGTTTCTGTTGTCAGTGGCCATCTTGGCCAGACCTTTTCACCTTCTCATTCCACCACATAGCTAGAAACCAAGATATGATCTGAGAATTGCTAGACATTATTGAATCAAAATGTCAAGGGGCTTTGCAGGTGCGTGTGTGAGTGTGTGAGATGTCTTAGGACTGTGAAAGTTCGAAATGAATTTGTAAAGGAAGTGGCAGCAACTGAGCCTTTATATGGACTTCTATGGTTCAGAAGATTACAAATAAGGCAATCCCAATCTTAGATTAATAATAAATAAGCTTTTAGAGGTGTAAAACGACTTTACGGGTTAGTAAATTATTTGTGTGTGTAGAAGTGATGACTCATTCTGAGTCAACACAGATATTTGATCAAACCTCAGCCTAAACGTATGAATGTATTTCATACGTGAGGTGAACACTTAAATCAGCACACTTCATGCAAAGCACCAAGCTAGACTTATGTCACATATTACTGGAGATCTGGTGTAGGGACCCCTACTCTTTATAATTTGGCAGAATGGTGCCCATCAGGGATTTGTGATGAATTGACACCATCCCTATTGTGCAGGATGATTTTGAAAGGGGTTGGTGTGGGAATTAGGAAGGCTAATGAAGAGCTTAATTATCAATCAGCAACTAAGATCAGCTGAATTGATTTCAGTTCTGAAACAGAATACTTAGCAGTTGTGAAAGAAAGTTAACATCAAACATGGTGGATCCTCTAGTAATGATTTGCAGAGCAAACTCATTTAATGGCAAGAACATCAGTGAAATTTAGGGATCCACTATGAAATTATTGCTGTTAGTCCCACTATTGGAGTCCAGATTCTTACCACTTGCACCACTTTACCTAACAGCAGAAATTAGACATCTTCAAAGTCCCATCCAGATATTTCTAACATGGGTCCAAAATCTAGGTAGAAACAATCAGACCTTCTCCTGCCTCTCTTTTTCTACTTTTCTTCCATCTAACATCCTCACTTGGAAATTCCTGCTCCAGAGCCACTAGAAGCCAAATTTACTGCTCAGCCTGCAGTCTCTAATTTGGATTGCTTCATCTGGATGATATCACTTTTGAATGCTTGGGATGTGGAAGTGACATGAGAGCTGAAGTAGGATCAAGAAAGTTCCTTTCCTTAAGATAATTCTGTCCACTGCACTTGGGAGCTGCATGGACCGAATTTCCCAAATATCCCTAAAAAACATTTTTCAGCATCTGACTCATTCCTACCTCCGAGACTGCCAACACCATTTCCATGTAATGAAGGAGTCATGGGGTTAGGGAGGAGGGAAATATTTTGGAGTTTTCTTTTCTTTTCTTTTTTATTTATTTGACAGGTAGAGATATAGACAGTGAGAGTGAGAGACAGAGAGAAAGGTCTTCTTCCATTGGTTCATCCCCCAAATGGCCACTATGGCTGGCGCTGTGCTGATCCGAAGCCAGCAGCCAGGTGCTTCCTCCTGGTCTCCCATGCGGAGACTTGGGTCATCCTCCACTGCCCTCCCGGGCCACAGCAAAGAGCTGGACTGGAAGAGGAGCAACAGGGCCTAGAACCCATAAGGAATGGCGGTGCCGCAGGCGGAGAATTAGCCAAGTGAGCCACGGCACTGGCCCTTGGAGTTTTCTTTCTCCTTTGTTCTTCCACATCTAAACATTTTCTAAGCGAAACTCTCTCTTGACCAGATTAAAAAAGATGTTGCATATTAAAGAGATTAATTTAGCTTTGAGATATTTGACTGCAGATTGTTTTACAGCTTCATCCCTATCACTTCTCTCCCACACTATCTATAAACAAACCTGGATGCTCCTTCTTCAGTGCTGATGGGAAACTCAAACCGTGCACAGGAACTTCTACCACAGCCTCACACTCAAGTCACCATCCAAACCTCAAGCCAGTCTTTTTGTCCATAGTCTCTCAAGACATTTCGGACCAACTTGGGACAATACCTTGACATCAGAAAGTCTCATTATGTGAGAAATCAACCATTCATTCTGGCATGCATATGGCATCATCAGTCTGGATGCTCCGTGCAATCTTTCAGTGAACATGCGTTCACCAAGCAGGGTGGTCGCAGCATCCTGCACGTATGTATTTCTTCACGTACAGGTGGCTTAACATGATACAATTACAACAACACAGAATGAAAGAGCCCAGTGTGCTCCAATCTGAGCTATTTAATTGATTTTTTTTTATTTTTAGCAAATTAAACCTAAACAGAATTGAATTGAATTAAATTAAATTAAATTAAGTAGCTGGTTAAGTTTTAAAGAAAAAGTCATAATGTGCCCCTTTCTTCAGAGTCTCAGATATTTTCTTCACAACCTTTACATTATACGAAAATTCCAACTCTTTTTTCTGGAATATATGCCCTGTTTTTAAGTAATTAGCTTTTTGGATTGTTGATTATTAGTATTATTATCATAGACATTATTATAGATTTAAATATTCACTCAGTTTTCTACTATGGAGGATAAGAATTTAACTTTTGACACCTTCAAGATATCTTTATCATGATTTTTATTTTAATGAATATTCATGTCTTATGTTATAATAATCATTTTTTTAGTTCTTTGCTTATAATTTCCTTTTTACATGAGGCCCTGAAATGAGAGGATGAGAGGGCAGTGCCATAGTCTATAGAACACCTGTTCTCGAGGTTTCAGTCTGGCTCTCCCTTTGTGGACATTGTGGTCCAACATCTCTCTTTAGAACATGGGGGTTTTGCTCTTAAATGCTTAGATTAGTGAGCCTGGTCTTGTGGTCTTCACCTATATGCAGTAGCACTATAGCAACCAGTAGAGGGGACCAAGGAGGGAGATTCTTCTGATGCAAGTCAACTGCAACACAAACGAAGAGCATCTGGGGAATCTAGACGACCAGAAAGGAGTGTGAGGATTGGTTCTTCGGAGAACTGACTGCTTCTTCTGGGCCTGCGGGACACAGAGATGAGGGAGTCCTCTCATCAGAACAAAGCTCCCTTCCTGACCAAGCTCTGAAAGTGTAGGACACTGCAACACTCCTTTTCTCCACCATAAGATTCTGCAAATACTTGCTTAAAACGAAAATAAAATGCTCACGCCATCTGGCTGAGTGGAGGTGCTCTACTTCGTCTTCCCTTCTAGGGGGAACGCACTGCAAAGAATTCTGTAAGTTGGGCGCCTCCAGCTCTGTGTGTTCTTTGGCTAAATCACTGAGATTCCGGCTTTTATTTCCCAAGGTACTCAGCCAATGGCTGAGCCGGAAGTGGACAACAAGCGCTTCCTTTCACGCAGGCATGCAATTGGTCTGGGAGTCTGAGTTGCAAAATCTCATGGAATTGGTCACAGTCTGAGGCTCTGCCTAATGTGAGCCTACTTCCTTCCTCCTCTTTTGGGTGTTAGACTTCAGTGTAGTCTGGGCCTTTCCACACCTACTCTAGGCTCTCCTATGCTTCCTCCTCCTTGCTTTCACCCCCAGTAAATGTCTTACATACCTCACTTTATCTAGGTATCTGCTTCCCAGAAGACTCAAGTGACACAGTAAACAACATTTTGAGACTTTGTGCATCTGAAATGGTCTTATCCTATTATGATAATGGAGTAACAGCTGACTGTGGAAAGATAGGTCGAAAATCATTTTGCCTCAAATTTTCATGACTTTACTACCTTATCTCCTATTTTTCAGTGTACTGCTAGAAAATCTAATGCTGTTCTCATTTCTGGTCCATTGTATGTGAGCTTGGTTATTGGTGCTTGTCCCTCTTTCTCTCTCCCTTGTCTCCATCTTCCTTATCACTTTCTTTGTCTTTGCCTTGGCATCCTGAAATTTCAACAGTGATCAATGGCATTCCTTAGTGTGACTCTTCCTCTTTCATTCCCCTGGGAATACAGCATATAAAAACTTCTTTTCTTGTCTATGTCTATGTTCTCTACTCTCTTCTCCCCTCCCCCTACTCTCTTTTGTCTCAGTTTAACTTGTATTATTCAAATATAGAACTTTCTGTATTGCCATATATGAATTTTTCTTTTTTCCACTTAACATTTTTTTGGTTTTACATTAATATAAATTTCCTTAGATTTATCTCTTGGCACTACTATTGATTTTTCAAAATAAAATTTTGTAGTTAACACTCTTTATTTTCATGTTGTGAATGTTGACATTTAAAGCTTTGTTCATATTCCATTTATTTTATATCTTTTCCGAGCTATTTGTAGATATTAGCTATAATTTGCATTTTGACATTGGGATGCTTTTTTCACAACTTTGTGGTATTTGATAGCATTCAGATTAAAACACATTTATCGGGCCCACGGTGTGGCATAGTGGGTTAACGCCCTGGCATGAAGTGCCAGCATCCCAAAGGGGCGCTGGTTCTAGTCCTGGCTGCTCTTCTTCTGATCCAGCTCTCTGTTATGGCTTGGGAAAGCAGTAGAAGATGGCCCAAGTCCTTGGGCTCCTGCACCCATGTGAGAGACACGGAAGAAGCTCCTGGCTCCTGGCTTCAGATTGGCACAGTCCTGGCCATTGCGGCCAACTGGGGAGTGAACCATCAGATGAAGACCTCTCTTTGTTTCTCCCTCTCTGCTTCTCCTCTCTCTCTCTGTAACTCTGACTTTCAAATAAATAAATAAATCTTTAAAAACAAACAAAAACAACACATTTATCTAAACATCATTGTTTTGTTGAAAATGAAACTCTGAGTTAAGTTGTAACCTTTTTTTGTTTCAATTTATTTGGGCACAGAATTAGCCAGTGACATTAGGAACAGAATCAGCCAGTGAAAATCTGGGAATAATTATGAAATAATGATTTGTGAGTCCCCTATTTGTGAAAATTATTTATGATCAGAATAAATTTTCTTTGTATATCATTTAAAGGAAATAAATAATATCATACCAATGCTTGCAATTTTTATTTTAGAATAATTAAAATAGTTTATGAAAGTTGCTATATAAATTTATTGAAGTGCAATTCCTTTTAGGAGAAAAAACATTTATCCAATCATTTTCAAGTGTGCCCTTTTTATTTATTTAATTTATTTATTTATTCAAGGTGAACAAATTTCATACATACAGAATTAGGAGCACAGTGATACTTCCCACCTTCCCTTCCCTCCCACCCATGACCCTACCCTCCCTCCTCCTTCATTTCTTATTGTGTTTTTTTTCTTTACAACTACATGTTAACTAACATGTGATCACATAAGCAGGCTTGATACACATATATGACATTATATATATACATACATATATATGTATATATATATATATATATATACATAAAAACCCACAGCCAACATCATATTGGATGTTGAAAATCAAAGCATTTCCAGTAAGATACGGAAACAGACAAGGATGTCCACTCTTAACACTCTTATTAAATATAGTTCTGGAAATTTGAGCCAGAGTCAATAGACAAAAGAAAGAAATAAAAGGCATACAAACAGGAGAAGAGTAAATCAAATTATCCCTTATTGAAAATGACTGGATTTTAAATCCAGAGGAAACAGACTATTAGAACTAAGATGCAAATTCAGCAAAGCTGCAGGATACAAACTGAACACACAAAATCATTAGCATTTTATTATACAAACAATGAATTTCAGAGAAAGAACTGATAAGACTAAATCTTATTCACAATAGCTAAAATAAATAAATAAAAGTCTTTGGATAAATTTAAGAATGTAAAAGATCTGTACAATGAAAGTTATGAAACACTAATTAAATAAATTGAAGACTGCAGGCAAAATGCCAAATGATCTCCTATGCTTAAGGATTGTTAGAATCAATACTAAAATGTCCATTCTATTCAAAGTGATTCACAGGTCCAAAACAATCTTTATCAAAATACTAAAGTTATTCTATACATAATCAGAAAAAAATCCAAAAATGCATATGAAATATCAAAGAATGAATAGGCTAGGCAATCTTGAACAAAAAGAAGAAAGCTGGAGGCATCACAGTATCGGCTTTCAAGATGTAATACAGGGCTATTGTCAGCAAAACTCATGGAATGGATGCAAAAATAAACACAAGGACCAACAGAACAAAATTAAAAAACTCAGAAATCAATCCGCACATCTACAAGTATCTAATATTTGGCGAAGGTGCTTAAAACACTCACAAGAGAAAGGAGTCTGCAATAAATTGTGCTGGGAAAACAGGAATTCCACCTGGAGAAATTTCAACCATTATACTACTTTATACTCTGTATAAAAATCAACTCAAAATGGATCAAAGACCTAAGTGTAAGGCTTGAAACCACTAGAAGAAAACATAGAGGAAACACTCAAGATACAGTCAATGTGCCAGCGCTGCGGCTCACTAGGCTAATCCTCCACCTGCAGTGCCGGTACTCCGGGTTCTTATCCTGGTCGGGGCGCTGGTTCTGTCCCGGTTGCTCCTCTTCCAGTCTAGCTCTCTGCTGTGGCCCGGGAGTGCAGTGGACGATGGCCCAAGTGCTTGGGCCCTGCACCCACATGGGAGACCCGGAGGAAGCACCTGGCTCCTGGCTTCGGATTGGCGCAGTGCACTGGCCGAAGCGGCCATTTGGAGGGTGAACCAATGAAAGAAGACCTTTCTCTCTGTCTCTCTCTCTTACTGTCTAACTCTGCCTGTCAAAAAAAAAAAGATACAGTCAGTCAACACTTATTTGGATAAGGCCTCAAACGCATGGGCAATAACGTAAAATAACTCATTGGATTTTACCAAAATAAGGAGCTTCTGCACAGTAATGAAAACAATCAGCAGAGTGAAATCAACAGAATTAGCAAAAAATATTTGCAAATCATGCATCTGATAAAGGATTAATAGAATATATAAGGAGATCAAGAAATTCAGCAAAACAAATAACACATTATGAAAGCAACAATGCATCTGAATACATATTTTTCAAAAGAGAACTACAAATGGCAAACAAACACATAAAGAAAAGTGTTCAGAATTGCTCGCTATCAGGAAAAGGCAAATAAAAACCATACAAGGTGTCATTTCACACCAGTTAGAGTAGCTGTTATTAAAAAGACAAAAATTAACTAACGCTTTTATGGTTGTGAAGAGAAGGGAACCCTAATACTCTGATTGTGAGAGTATGAATTATTCTAATCATTAAGGAAAACAGCGTGGAGTTTCCTTAAACAACCAACAATACATGAATCATATGACCCAGATATACCACTCCTGGGAATATACCCAAAAGAAATTAAATCAGTATATGAAAGAGACATCTGGGAGGCCAGCGCTGTGGTATAGCAGTTAAAGCTGCTTCCTGTAATGCTGGCATCCCATATAGTTGCCAGTTTGAGTCCTGGCTGCTCCACTTCTGATCCAGCTCTCTGCTGTGGCCTGGGAAAGCATAGATGGTCCTAGTTCTTGGGCCCCTGCACTCACATAGGAGACCCAAAAGAATCTCCTGTCTCCTGGCTTCTGATCAGCTCATCTCCAGCCATTGCCACTATTTGGGGAGTGAACAGCAGATGGAAGATTCTCTCTCTGTCTTTCTCTCTCTCTCTGCCTCTCTGTAATTCTGCCTTTCAAATAAACGAACAGATCTTTTTTTTTTAACTTTTATTTAGTAAATATAAATTTCCAAAGTGCAGCTTATGGATTACAATGGCTTCACCCCCCATAACTTCCCTCCCAATCTCACCCCTCCCATCTCCCGCTCCCTCTCCAATTCCATTCACATCAAGATTCATTTTCAATTCTCTTTATATACAGAAGATCGACTTAGTATATATTCAGTAAAGAGTTCATCAGTTTGCACCCACACAGAAACACAAATGTAAAATACTGTTTCAGTACTAGTTATAGCATTAATTTACATTGGACAACACATTAAGGACAGAGATCCCACATGAGGAGTAAGTACACAGTGACTCCTGTTGTTGAATTAACAATTTGACACTCTTGTTTATGGTTCAATGTTCACAAAACAATCAATGTGATACACCACATTAACAGACTGCTGAAGAAAAACCATGTGATTATCTCAATAGATGCAGAAAAAGCATTTGATAAAATACAACACCCTTTCATAATGAAAACTTTAAGCAAACTGGGTATGGAAGGAACATTCTTCAATACAATCAAAGCAATTTATGAAATTCCACTGCCAGCATCCTATTGAATGGGGAAAAGTTGGAAGCATTTCCACTGAGATCTGGTACCAGACAGGGATGCCCACTCTCACCACTGCTATTCAATATAGTGCTGGATGTTTTAGCCATAGCCATTAGTCAAGAAAAGTAAATTAAAGGGATACAAATTGGGAAGGAAGTAGGAAAACTATCCCTCTTTGCAGATGATATGATTCTTTATTTAGGGGATTCAAAGAACATTAGTAAGAGACTATTGGAACTCATAGAAGAGTTTGGCAAATAGCAGGATATAAAATCAATGCACAAAAATCAATAGCCTTTGTATATACAGGCGATTACATGGCTGAGGAAGAACTTCTAAGATCAATCCCATTCACAATAGCTACAAAAACAATCAAATACCTTGGAATAAACTTAACCAAGGACGTTAAAGATCTCTATGATGAAAATTACAAAACCTTAAAGAAATATAGAAGAGGATGCCAAAAAAAACCAAAAACAAAAACCAGAAACAGATGGATAGACCAATGAAACAGAATAGAAACACCAGAAATCAATCCAAACATCTACAGCCAATTTATATTTGATCAAGGATCCAAAACCAATCCATGGAGTAAGTGCAGTCTATTCATTAAATGGTGCTGGGAAAATTGGATTTCCACATGCAGAAGCATGAAGCAAGACCCCTACCTTACACCTTACACAAAAATCCACTCAACATGGATTAAAGACTTAAATCTATGACCCAACACCATCAAATTATTAGAGAACATTGGAGAAACCTTGCAAGATATAGGTACCGGCAAAGACTTCTTCTAAAAGACCCCGGAAGCAGATCTTTTTTTTTTAAAAAAAGAAATATCTGCAACGACATATTAATTGCAGCACTGTTTATAAGAGCAAATATATGGAATCAATTAAAATATCCACTAGTAGCTCAATGGATAAAGAAAGTGTGGTAGATAGATATAATGGAATATTACTTTACTATAAAAAAGTATACATTCCTAACATTTGTGACAAGTGTATGCAATTGCAATTATGCTAAGTGAAATTAGCCAGATAAATAAAGACACATACCACATGCTTTCTCTCATATGTGTAAATATGTTTGTCAATATGAATCTAAAATAATAACTAGAAGCTGTGATAGGTGGGGCATGGAAATTTGATAATACCAAATCAGTGAACATAATGGGATTCTGGGGATCCACAGAATTGTAGTTTAATATGGTCTGTGATAAAGGAAATGGAAGGCTAGTGTCCTGGAATGATTAGGTTATGCTCTATGTGTCTATTGAAATATGGCAACAGGCCCCACAACATGTATGGATATTTCATGCTAGTCCAAACTTTTAAAAAATAAGTCTGAAAAATAAAAAGTCAATTATATAATATGTACTTCCTAATACCATCTTATTTATATTTCTTTTTATAAAGCTTTCTTATTGTCATCATTATAGTGATATTTTTCTCCATTTTTCCTTTGGTTGAACTGATGGCATTTTCATCATTAAATTTATTCCCAATAGGATTTGAAAGATAAATATCCTGTTGCTATTCATCTGTTAGCTATATTTTACTTTTTAAATGACATTGAATCTCACATGTTTATCTGTTTATAAATAAAATTACACTTACATTCTGTAAATATAGAAATATTTATTCAAATATCTTTAAACAAAATTTTCACTGAAAAAATTTTAAGATATTGTAGAAAAAAATTAAAACAACCCAAATCTGTAATAGTAGCAGTTGTTGAAAGCAAATATATACTGCAATTAAATTGAAATGGTAAATAAATAATTCTACACTTCTATTATGGATGTAGAAATGACATCATAATTTTATGAAGTAATAAAATAAAAAATAATTTCTAAGAAAGCATTAAGACATCAGATACAAAATGATGCGTATTATTCAATTCCAAATATGTATAAATGTTTTTATATTTTCTTTTTATTATGAGTAAGAAGATTTCAGGGGAATATACCAATTAAAATAACAATGATCTCTTTTTGATTAGTTTATTTTCCTTAAGAGGTTTCCACTTTTCACATTGATTATTACTTTTGTGATCAAAAAGCAGGTAATAAATGTAATTTTAGAATCATCCAAATTAGAAGACAGTTGTGGAAGGCATAGTTAATATCAGTGGTTGGGGCCAGCACTGTGGCATAGCAGGTACACTGCCCCTGCCGTGCTGGCATCCCATGTGGGCACTGGTTCAAGTCCCAGCTGTTCTACTTCCAAGCCAGCTCTCTGCTATGGCCAGCAAAAGCAATGGAAGATGCCCCAAGTCCTTGGGCCCCTGCACCCGCCTGGGAAGACCCAGAGGAAGCTCCTGGCTCCGGCACTGGACTGGTGCAGCTCCAGCCATTGCAGCCAATGGGGGAATGAACCAATGGATGGAAGACCTCTCTCTCTCTCTCTCTTCCTCTCCTTCTCTCTGTGTATAACTCTGACTTTCAAATAAAAAAAAAATAAGTCTTTAAAAAAAAAGTGGATGTCCTTGTTTCACCAACTTACAAGCCATTTCATCAAAATAATGGATACCTGTGCAATAATTCAAATATCACTCATAAAGTTCTGACTGTGACTCCTCTGTTAATGCTACAATCTACACCAACTGAGTTTCAGCATCTTTCACTTCTGCAGTAAGAGATACCAGGGTTACAGCAGAGTCAGAGGTTAAGCAAGCCTGGTGATGTCACTAATAGTATCTATCATCTTGACAATGCTTTTAATATCTCTGAGCTTTAGTTTTCTCTTCTGTGAGATGGGGCACTAACAAGCACCTTGTAACTTGTTAGAACAGGTCAAATATAAAAGAATATATGCAACACAGAGTAGTTCCTTGCCTAGCACATAGTTCAAATACATAATAATGTTAAAAAGAATCAATGTCACTGTTCCTTCTAGTACAAAATTACCTTGCTATCATGAAACCAAACTGCAATAAAGGAGAAGAATGAGTAAAATCAATAATGATCTTTATAACAACAACAATAGTAATAATCTTAAATTCTGTCACTGGTTTGACTGACAGAAACTCTTTGCTTCTCCATATTCAAATGCTCCTGCTATGACATAGGGACTCAGCACTGGATTTGTAATGCTCCTTGGCAAAAATAAATAATAGCAATAATAATAATAGAATAATAATATTAATAATAATAATATCTGGCACTAGATGATTATAACAAAAAATTCTCACATTGAAAGTTTATCTGAATAATTCAGTGTATCTGTACAAGGAAAATGATACATATAAAATATTGGTAACTCAAATCTCATGCATTGGAGTGAGAAATACAGCATGGGTGTGACCATTAATTAGAAGCTTTTTCAGCAAAAGTGTTTGAGCTCTTCAGTGGTTGCTATCTTATAATATACATCACTCATTCAGCTGTAAACAAGGACACATAGATAACTCTTGGCTGGGCCTGAGGTATACTGGGGAGCTGAGGGCACAAGAAAGTAACAGAGCCTTTTGGTGATCACCCTTCATGATTTTATGTGCACTCATATCAATGTCTTTTTAAGTGTTAAAACAGATTGTTCATTATTTTGTTACTTCTTCTTTTCTTCATAAGAATATTAAATAATTACTGGTGGAGGTAAAATCAACAGTAATCCAAAACTACAGCTGGTTAAAATCTATTTTCAAAGCAGTGAAATTAAAGGAGGGGAAGTAGTATTTGGAAGGGCTCTTCAAAGAGTTTTTAGGAAGGGGTGGACAGAGTGTCATAGTGGGTAAAGCTGCCACCTACAGTGCAGGCATCTCAAATGGGTGCCGGTTTGAGTCCTGCCTGTTCCACTTCCAATCCAGCTCTTTGCTATGGCCTGGGAAAGAGTAGATGGCCCAAGTTCTTCGGCCCCTGCACATGCATGGGAGACCCAGAATAAGCTCCTGGCTTCTTATCAGCACAGCTCCAGCCATTGCAGCCAACTGGGGAGTGAACCAGCAGATGGAAGACCTCTCTCTCTCTCTCTGCCTCTTCTCTGTGTAACTATGACTTTCAAATAAATAAATAAATCTTTAAAAAATAAAAGTCTGTAGTAAAATGGAATTAGAAAATAATAGCAGGGTCCATGAACTTATTGTAAAACAATTACGTATGTATGCATGGATAACCCAATTCTAATCTCTACTTTACAAATAGGAAGCTGTGTCTCAGAGAGAGGTAACTAATTTCTTCAAGTCCCAGTAGCTACTTAGTGACAGACACAATCCATTGCTGCAAAGGCCTTATGTCTTTTTCCCCCATAATGTATAAAATTCCAAAAAATACCCAACTTCCTGCATTGTTGAGAGTTGTGGATGACATAGAACTGAGTTTACAAACATGTGAGACAGTGGGTGATTCGATGCACTCATCAGTTTTCTATTTTTCTTAACTTGGCAGTTGTTTTACAACATTTTAGCATGCTCTTTAATATATTTGATTTTGGTATCAAAAATAAAATGCAAAAAAGCTGAATTATTGGGACTGGCATTGTGGCACAGCAGGCAAAGCCATTGCCTATGGCACCAGCATCCTATTTAGGGGCCATTTTATGTTCTGGCTGTGCCACTTCCTGTCTAGCTCCCTGCTAATGGTCTTGGAAAAGCAGAGAAAAATAACTTAAGTGTTTGGGTTCCTGCCATCCATGTGGGAGACCTGAATGAAGCTCCGGGCTCCTGGTTTCACTGGACCAGTGCTGGTGTTGCATCCAACTGGGAATGAGCAATGGATGGAAGACCTCACTCTGTGTTTCTCCTTCTCACTGTAACTTGGACTTTCTAAATGAATGAATACATCTTATTTTAAAAAAGCTAAAGCATCTTGAAAACCAATGAAATAATATTTCCTTTTCTATTGGCAGCCATCTTCATAAAATGCATTATGTGCAAAGTAAATTCGTATTTAGTACTATGAGTAAAATAAGGGGCAGCCTTATGATTTCCTTGCAATTCAATAAATTACCTGTGGCCACATGCAGATCAACCTTTGCTGGGTGTGAACACACTGACACTGCTGGAACAGAGTCAGGTGTTCTGCTGATGTCTCTAATTTCTTTTGGTTGGAAATAACTCTATAGAAGAAATAAAAGTCATATGACAGCTTCTTCAGTTTGCTTAACTTCTGTTTGTATACCTGAGCACAGTCAATAAATACAATTCTTTGCTAGTTCTTTTGTTCCAAAGAATGTCCACGACAGCTGAGAGAGTCTCAACCAAACCAGACAGATGCTAGAATTTCTGGGGAAAATGTATTCTTTCCTTATTTAGACACCACCTCACCCCTTTTCCTCCCTGAAACGACTTTTTGAGATGCAAACGTGATGATTTGATAAGATGTTTTACAATCATCCTGGCAGCCCTGAAATATTTCTCCCTAACTCTTCTACTGGTTCACTTCCCAAATGAACACAACATCTGGGCTGGATCAGGTCAAAGTCAGTAACTGGAATTCATCTGGACTCTCACATGGATAGGTGACCCAAGTAATTGAACCATCACTTGTCTCTGTGTGTGCACTATCAAGATGCTAGAGTCAGAAGCAGAGCCAGGACGTGAACCTAGGCACACCAATATGGGATGCAGGTGTAATAATAATAATGATAATAATAATAATGTTACTATTATTTGAGTTTTCTCTTATTTGGAATTTAGCAAAATATAGTAAAGAATGGCTTTGGGGGGGCTAGTGTTACGGCATACTAGCAGCCTCCACCTGCTGTGTTGGCATCCCACATGGGCTCTGGCTATAGTCTTGGGGCTGCTCTGCTCCTAATCCAGCTCCCTGCTAGAGCACTTGGGAAAGCAGTAAAAGATGACGCAAGTGCTTGGGCCTCTGAACCCAAGTGGGGGACCTGGAGGAAGCTCCTGGCTCCTTGCTTTGGATCATCTCAGCACCAGCTGCAGTGGCCATTTGGGGAGTGAACCAGCAGATGGAGAATCTCTCTGTTTCCCCCTCTCTCTTTCTGTAACTCTGCCTCTCAAATAAACAAATACATCTTCAAAAAAATAAGAATGGCTTTTGGATTCAAACATTCTCAATTCAAATACCATTTTCCAATTATAGCTATGCAAAATGTAAGATGTGATGAAAAGATCATAGGAGATATGCTAATAGAAGTCAAAAGTTGATGCTAAGTAGCTAAATATCTAAGTAGAGTTTTAGCTACCTTATGGTGCTAGGAAAATAAGTTTAGCATTTAGGATGTCCATTGCAAAAGAGTTCAAGTGTTTGAGACTTCTAAAATTCTACACTCTGAGTATTGGAAAACCAAAAGTCAAGAGGGTTAAACTACTTTAATGACTGTATGTCTGACTTTTATTTACATTTTAGAGAAAATACCTTCCCTTGTCTGGGTCATTTCCTTTCAATCTGCAGGAATCCATGAAGATGATGATGATGATAAATAACAGCATACCAGAAAATATAAACAAGAACTGAGCATGAATAAAAACAGATGCAGGTGTTAACAGCAGCATTGTATATATATTGTTATCTATAAGTTGCAATGACCAGACAGGGACTTTAAAGTTGGGTAAGCAATATTTTGAAAATAGATCTATTTGTGTTACCAGTGAATGGCAGGGTTCTTGTCTTGGCGCAAGAAAGAATTCAGGTGTGAGACAGAGTAGTGGAAAGTAAAGTAACAGTTTATTAGGGAAAAGGACATCCATAAGAATGGATGGGCACCTCTCCAGACAGGACCTGGGAGGAAGTGCACAGTCACTGGGACTGGAGGGGGGAAGAGTGAGTTTACCTGGTTGAGTGGAGAGATTACACCTGGGCAGGCAGGCAGGCAATTCAGCATAGAGGCAGAGGGCTGAGCGCGTACTTTGATTGAGTCTGGGGGTTTTTAAGGAGATGGGTCTTTGTCTTCACACATCTCCTCCTGAAACAAAGGATTTTATGTCGGTAAATATTAAGAAGCTCCTATCTGAGTTTTCTCCTGAAGGTATCAGGCAGGAGGAAGCCTTGCTGGTGCCATCCTGAGTTTAGAGGAAGGGTGAGCAGGACCCCCTGGAGAATGGGGATCCAGAGCAGGGTGTTTGAAATGCAGATACTGGGCTGCATCTGAGAGATTGTGAAAGATTTGTCAGGCAGAAGGGGCTGGGACCCCCACCTAGTGTATTATGGGGTAGAAGGGGCCAGGGTAGGATGTGAATACTGGGATGACTTGGAGATGCAGATGCATATGCTGGAGTTAGACGTCTTCTCTTTAGGTCTTTATGTCGCACACACACATAAGCTCATATCTGACTTCCTACCTAACATTTGGATGATTTTACCTCAAAACTGAAAATTATTTTTAAAAGTCAAAAGTAAAAGTAATGTAATAACATAATTAAAAAAAAATAGATAGTTTTTTAAGACTTTGACATGGTTTGCTAGAGACATAATGAGCAAAATGGAGAATTTGAAGGAGCTACCATAACAAAATATCAGATGACATAATACCACAGACTAACTGGTCTACACAGCAGCAACTAAATTTTCTTGAAGTTCAAGATGAAGATGTTGGTAGCTGCAGTTTCTTCTGAGGACTCTCTCTACCCGCTTCTGCCAGTTTCCCTGGTACTCCTACATAAAGCAAAGTCATTTATGCTGCTATTTGGTCGTGAAAAAAAGAAAGGTGCAGAGGAAATGGAAGCTTCTCCAACTTCAGTTGTCTTCTGAGTCAGTATTGTCTGCAATTCCACCCTTATCTGGTTTTCAAAAGCAAGTTTGCAGAGGTCACTTTCCTCCAGGGAAGGAGGGCTTAGTTACTGGGAAAACACTGAGGTCGAGGGGTGTTGAGAGCTTGTGCAGAGATAATGATGTCTATCCCTTAAAGTCCTTGCTGGCAAAGGCATCATCTCTCAGCAGTCTGCCTTTTTCTGATAGTACTTGATGAATTGTGAATGAAGAATGGGTACACAGAGCTTCTTTGACAAAACCATATCATATTTAGAAAAGAACAACCTAATGGGTTCTGAGAAGGGAAGGCAGAATGGATAACATTTAGAAGTTATCAGTGTGCCTTTGTTTTTTCTCAGTGAATTTTAATCATCTTCCCAAAAATTAGAGATGATGGATATTTTTATGAACATCAGGCATTTAGCGTTCATTCCATGGTCATTATATTAGGTTTCTAGGGTGGGAAGATAATATCTTACTAGGCATATAGCAGAGCTGCTGGGCAACTATTCATTTACCCAGTGGGTTGGATTGGATTTTGGCATCAACTGTGAGACCAGCTGCTCCCTTTAGAGCCATGAGGGGCAGCTGCAAACAGTACAAACTCAGCTCACACTAGGAGCAGCAGCCTTTCTGTGGGTGGCTGCTATGGGAACAGGACTAACAATAAGTGCATTCTGGCCACTGACTTCTGACTGTGCTTTCCACCTGTATTTTCTAGAACTGAGGTGTGTCAGGAGCTGATAGAAAATAAATGGAGCCTGAGATGGAAATTCTGAAGCAGGAGTCACAAAAGATTTGGGTGAGAAAATAAAAATTAGCTATTGGATAAGAGAGAATACAGTCTCAGGACACAGCCAAGACCAAAGCCTGAATTTATGAAAATTGTAAGGTTAAAATTCAGTGTGAGATGAATATTACAGATATATAATCTCCAAAGTGAAGAAGAGAAAGGAGAAAGCAAGAGGGAGGCAGTGGGAGGGAGAGAAGGGGAGGAAGGGAGGGAGAATGGGGATATCACTATAGGCTTAGAATTGTATCTATGAACTATATTAAACCTGTTATAAATTAAAAAAAATAAAACTGTTAAAATATTTAAAAAAAATAAAACTCAGAGCAAGAGGTTTGTGATTTAAGGAAAGAAATTTGAAACAGGTGAATCACTGAGAGAGCAGTGCAGAGTAGTTTTAACTAGTGTGTGTAGCAAAACAACTTACTACTTTATTCTTTTTAGTATTTTCTGTTATACTAAATACTATTGGTTGAACTCTTTAATTAACACACAATTGTTCTTAGCTGTTTAAATTTAACTGAAAAGTGATCCCTATTAAATATAAGAGTGGGGATAAGAGGGGGAAGCGATGTATAGTGCAGCACATACTCAATCGGACTTGCCCAAAATGATGGAGTTAGAAATGTGCCAGGGGATTCCAATACAATCCCATCACGATGGCATATACCAATGCCATCTCACTAGCCCAAGTGATCAATTTCTGTTCACAATTGATCATAATGATAGGATTAAGAATCAAAGGGATCACATAAACAAGACTAGTGTCTGCTAATACTAACTGATAGAATGAAAAAGGGAGAGAATGATCCAACATAGGAAGCGGGATACACAGCAGACTCATGGAAGGGTAGGTATCCTAACTAGCACTCTGGCCTCAGAATCAGCCCTTAAGACATTTGAATCCGGCTAAAAAGCCAGGAGAGTATTTTAGGCATGGAAAGCCAAGACAGTCTGGAAAAAAAAATGACCTAAATGAAAGATTTCTGTGAGTGAGATCCGAGAGGAAAGAACGGGCCATCAGAGATGGAGGTACCTTCATCTGAACTTCCACTTTGACTATGGCCTTGTCTAAATAAGATCAGAGTTGGCAAGCTCAAGCGGCTTCCATAGCCTTGGCACCTCATGACAAGAGCCTAGGGTGATTACTGATGCCATAAATAAGAGTGTCAATTGTTAAATCAACAACAGGAGTCACTGTGCACTCACTCCCCATGTAGGATCTCTGTCTTTAATGTGTTTTACTATGCGAATTAACATTATAACTAGTACTCAAATAGTACTTTATATGTTGTGTTTCTGTGTGGGTGGAAACTGTTGAAATTTTTACTTAGTATATACTAAATTGATCTTCTGTATATAAAGATAATTGAAAATGAACCTGGTGTGCCAGTGGGACTAGAACCTGGTGTGCCAGTGCCGCTAGGTGGAGGATTAGCCTGTTGAGCCACAGCGCCGGCCCCATTTACTCTTCCAGTCTCTGACTCCTGCTAAGTTGTTCCCTGCACAACATCCCTATCTGCTTGAAAGGCCTGCAGTCCTTGCCTGTTCTCCTCCCCTGACACTGACTCTTATAGAGTTCCTGAATTATTAAAGTACCCCTAGCTAATGTTCTCAGCAGTTTTGGACTGCAACTTCAAGGGAAAAAAAAGAAAACAAATTGTATATACCAGAGGCCGGTGCCATGGCTCACTTGGCTAATCCTCCACCAGTGGCGCCAGCATCCTGTGTGGACGCTGGTTCTAGTCCTGGTTGCTCCTCTTCCAGTCCAGCTCTCTGCTGTGGCCTGGTAGGTCAGTGGAGGATGGCCCAAGTGCTTGGGCCCCTGCACCAACATGGGAGACTGGGAAGAAGCTCCTGGCTCCTGGCTTAGGATTGGCACAGCGCCGGCCATGGTGGTCATTTGGGGAGTGAACCAACAGAAGAAACACCTTTCTCTCTGTCTCTCTCTCTCTCTTTCACTGTCTAACTCTACCTGTCAAATAAATTTTAAAAAAATTTAAAGAAGCAAATTGTATATACCAAAATGTTACTTTGCTTGTTTTTAAATCATTAGTACCATTTAGTCACATTTAACAGCTTAAAAATTACTTTCCACAGACAGTTTTATTCAAACCTACATATTGATGCTAAGTTGAATTCTTTAAATCACCTTTTGGTTTATAAATAATAGAATGTAATTAATAGAACTGTTAGAATTTGAACTCCGATCTTTCGACTTTAAAGAGAGAGCCCCTGTCTTTAACATTCCATCAGTATAATTAAGGAAATCACATTTAAAAAATTAATCCTTAAGTTTTATGAATTTCTTCCATAAGAAGAAAATTTCTATCAGCTGAATGACAGTTACTCTGTACAGATGGATATTGTATTTTGTCATTTACTTGGATATATTCAAGGGCAATTTCCTTCTCTAGGTCTTAGCATCTTTTTAGGATATATAGATATTAATGAACTATCAAATTATTGTGTCCCTTTGATTCTAGTCTGTGATCCTTAGTTGCTAATCTCAATGGTATGTTTGTAGGGAGCATAATTATTTGGGGTAATGAGACACAGCATGTGGCTTCCATAGATAGTGTCCCAAGCTTGCAATTTTTTCCACACAAGCTGACATTCACACGTTGTGACAGGTTACGCCATTCCCCAAGATGATGCTCCATCTGGCCAAAGGAAGAAAACAAGTATGGGCTCTGTTGTTCAAACATGATGCTGTTTTCAAGCTGAGAGTCAACAAACATGCACCAGGTCGTCCAGGAGACTCCCAGGTCCATTTAAGTCATAATCTTTATTTAGATTAGCAGTAGAGCCATGCACCGAGGTGAATACCAGCGAGCCTACTGTCCTGATTATTGAACACTCTATTTTTACGCCATAATACTGGAGATTTGCAAACTGAGGGCATGAGAACTGAAACACTTTTGTTTTTACTTTTGGGCCAATATGAACTTGTGAGATCTCCTGTACAATATTAGAACGTATACAATGGAATGTAAAATGTTCCCTCCTGAGCTGTTACCACCACAGGAATCTTGCACATGCTGAAACCAACATCAATTGCTTTGGGCTAGGAACTGACTTGTGATGACTTTTATACATGGCCTGTCAGGAACAGAGTATGATGCTTTCTATGAAATTTCGTGTTAATAAAAATCCTTAGACTAAGGCAAATGACATCCCAGTTAATTGTTTTTGCAGGAAAGTATTGATTTTTTTTTATTCCTTAGTTGTCCATTTTCTCTTTCCTGCTTCCGTAAAAAACCCCTTGGAATTTTGAAAGCTCTTGAGAAAAAAAAAAATAAAATGATGCAAAAAGACTCATAATTAGAGTTAAATATTGAGGTAGATATTGATTGGAGCATGAAGGCATATGGAAAATAAGAAGGAAATACCTTAAGTAAATAAGAAGCAATAACAACAATCGTATAAAAAGTAGGAAGGAAAGGAGGAGGGAGGGAGGGAGGGAGGAAGCTACAGATTATATTCTTCTTGAACAAAGAAGCAAAAGTCTTTCAGAAAAATATCATCAAGTATTGGTGATGCGGGACAAATTTTGTTTCCCCTCACGCTCATTTTGAAGTTCCCAGGACCTTAGCACATAACTATAGTTAGACATAAGGTTTTTAGATGGGCATTTAAGGTAACTATGGAGGTAATGACAGTGAGCCCGAATACAGCAGGACTGGCGTCATGGTCCAGCTTCTGTTCCTGAAACAGAGCACCACAGTGTGGTAATCTGGAGTTAGATCCCAGTTCCGGAGACAAGAAGTGCAAGGAGGTGGCGCTGCTGCAAGTCCACATGACAGACGAGTGGGAGGCCAGGAGAAAACCACTCTTCAGAGAGCTAACTTCCTCTGGAGCCCACAAGGCTACTTCTCCTCTCTTCTCCCACAAGGCCTATACTCTCTTGGCCCAATCACTGCTTATTAGACCACATATCCCATCCTGGTTGCATTGGGGACTAAGTTTCCAACATGTGCATTTGGGAGACATGTTCAAACCAAAACAGGCAGTGACCTTTTATGAAGAGGAATTTTGGGCACAGACAGGCACACAGGGAAAACAACAAGAATGCACAGAGAAAAGACAGCTAGCCCCAAGCCGAGGAAAGAGGCCTAGAACAGCTCCTGCATTCACAGTCCTCAGGAGAAACGAACCCATCCAATACCTTGATCTCTTATCTCCTTTCTCCGTAACTGTGAGAAAATCAGGTTCTGCTGTCTAGGCCCCACTTTGTCTGTGGTACTTTGGGACAGCAGTCCTAGCAGACCACAAGTACTGGCAAACTAAATCCAACAGTATAAAGAAAAAGATATACAGGGAAATATCTGCCACCTTGGGTAGGTGTCAATTTCTTAAGTAGATCACAGGAAGCACTAACATAAAAGAAAATAATAAATACACTAGTCAACCAAAACTAAAAACTGCTCACCATCAACATATACCATTAAGAAAATGAAAAGAACAAGGCAGACTGAGAAAACATTCATAAACATGTATGTGCAAAAAGCATTCGCACTGAGGTCAGAGCTGTGGCGAAGTGGGCTAAGCCTTCACCTGCAGCACCGGAATCCCACATGGGTGGTGGTTCATGTCCCAGCCACTCCTCTTCCAATCCGTTTCTCCGCTATGGCCTGGGAAAGCAGTGCAACATGGCCCAAGTGCTTGGGCCCTGTACCTGTGTGGGAAACCCAGAAGTAGCTCCTGGTTCCTGGCTTTGGATCAGCTCAGCTCCTGCTGTCGTGGCCATTTAGGGAGTGAACCAGTGGATGGAAGATCTTTCTCTCTGTTTCTCCCTCTCTCTGCTATAACTCTACCTCTCAAATAAACAAATACTACTACTACTACTACTACCACTAGTAATAATAATAAAAGCATTTGTAGTATATTTCCCTCTCATGGAATAGACTTCCTATCAATCAAAAATTCATCAGTGTCCCAAAAGGAAACATAGCAAAGGACATACACTGGGAGTTCACAGAAGGGAACATATAATTAGCCTTTAACTATAACACTACAATCCAATCTCATGCCTTATATGAGAAATTCAGGCAAAAACTCTGAAATACCACTCTTTAAAAAAGTTACCAGGTTTCTTCTTTAAAACATGCTTCTTTAAAACATGCCAAGATATTGAGAACTAGGCAATAAATATACAGTATTTGTAGGAGTATAATTTTAAGAAAATCGGTACCTTCATGAAATCAATCTCTATAATCCATACCCTCTTTGTCTTTGTTAAAAGTTCTTTATTACCCATGCAGTGTCTCGTTCTCAGTAACAGACTCCAAGTATAAGGTTACAACAAGCATCATATTCCAATCTTTCTGGACCTGTGAAAAAGTTCTAGGAAACAAAGTATAAATGGAATGCTAATTGTGAATAGGTAGAATGTCCTTCAAAAGATCTGACGCAGCTGGACAGAGTTCCTTTCTGCCTGAATCTTGAACATCTTGGTAGGAACTGCAGAAAGCATGAATGCCAATGTGACTCTGAGGATGCAGCCATAAACTGAGTGTATGGAGCAGGCAAAAGTCATGAGACTGCTTCTCCTGTGAAAGTGACATGCTGGCATTCCAGTCCTGTACTGCCTACCAGAGGCTTCCTTCAATAAATAGACAAAGTTCTTCAAAATGCTTGAGTATCCACCAATAGAGGACTGCTTAAGTTAATAGTAGGGAGTCATGTAGTATATTAGCAGCCTGAAAGAATGTTACTGCTTTTATGACAAAGTCAAATGATGTTTAACTTAGTGGATAAAATTAAAAAATGATATGCATTCAGTCTACCCTTCATGATACATACTATTAAATAAAACCCTAAATATGTGTACAAATGCACACACATGTAAATACCATACACACACATGCATGCACATGTAATATTTGCATACCCAGTAGCTTACTCCACACAGATTCAGTGGCCACACACCCTGTGGCTAAGTGCAAATGCAGGCACAGAGTTGTATATGCTCGGAAGCCTCTGAAAAACTCCTCAAGAGACAGTCAACAGCAGCAGGACGACAGTTCTTCTGATAAGGTCATTTTTCATAATTATTAAAATGTTGAATCAGATAATTGTGGGGATTTGAAGGAAAGCAAAAGACATTATAATGAAATGAAGAAAAACCTCTCCCTTTATAAAATTAGTCCCTTCTCAACCTTCTCCCTTCATTAAAACAAATAGCTGTTCTGCTCACTGAATTCATGCCTTTATTTTTCCATCTCTCTGAGAGAAAAATGCAAAGTAAAAGATATTTGGTTATAGTTTCATATGATCCTGAACCGAAAACAACTCCAAAGGGGAAAAATCAACACAAGATTCACTTGAAGAATTAATGGGGTACTATGACTACATGTATACTTTTTTTGTTAAAAACAGTATATAAGTTGTATGTAGTTTTCATACCAAGTCATGATTAGCCTTTTTTTCATTATACACTAAAAAGGTGCCAAATTAGAGACACACAATTAAACTTGAATTTCATATAAATAACAAAATTTTATTCTAAGTATGGATCAGTACTTGCATGAGACATACTGAAACTTAAAATATTATTTGTTGTTTATCTGACTTTTGCATTTAACTAGGTGCCCTATATTTACGTTTGCCAAATCTGCCATTCTCACTACAGTAATATACTAGGTCTCACTCTCATTGTGTTTTTCTCATATCATTTTTCTAGAAATAATTATTTCAGGAAAACAAGAACTCAGGCTGGCATTGTGGTGTAGTGGGTTAAGCCATGACTTGAGACACCATCTCAGAATGCCCATTCAAGTTCCAGCTGCTGTACTTCTCATCCAGCTCCCTGTTCATGTGCCTGGGAGGGAAGAAATGATGGGTCCCTGTCACCAGACTTCCATCTCCCTGACACTCATGGGGGAGATCGAGATAGTTTCAAGCTCCTGGATTCAGCTGGCCCATCCCCAACTATCGTGGCCATTTGGGAAATGAACCAGCAAGGAGAAGATCTCTTTCTGTCATTCTACCTTTCAAATAAACATATCTGAAAGAAAGAAAGAAAGAAAGAAAGAAAGAAAGAAAGAAAGAGAGAGAGAGAGAGAGAGAGAGAGAGAAAGGAAGGAAGGAAGGAAGGAAGGAAGGAAGGAAGGAAGGAAGGAAGGAAGGAAGGAAGGGAGGGAGGGAGGGAGGAAGGAAGGAAGGAAGGGAGAAAGGAAGGGAGGAAGGAAGGAAGGAAGGGAGGAAGGAATCTTCTAAACTGCATTCAAAGGATAGATGGAAGTATCATCAGATCTTATTTGCAGCTTGTTTATTTTCCACAGCTTATATAGGGAATGAATATTACACTTTAATTCAGAAAAATGGTGCTGTAAAGCAAAATAACAAAACAACATGATAGACTAGCCAGAAATGCCTGGAGCCTAAAGGGAGTTAGTCCAATTATAAAGTGAACATGTTTAGAAAAAAAAAAAGCAGAAGATTGGGTGATGGGGAAAAAAAGCACACACAGTTTTTTCATTTTATTGCATTTTTATTACGGTTTCAGGGAGTGTTTTGGTTTGAACTCTCTGTAAGCTCATAAAATGTGTTTGTACTTTCAAACTCTGGTAAAGTGAGAAACAGAACTGAACAGGTTGATAAAGGGTGATGCTTCAACGACTTTCAATATTTTCAATGGAATGAAAATTTTTCACACGAATTAGTATATTTTTAAACGTATATTTGAATTAATAAAAAACAATTGAAGGGAAATAATGCTAAATACAAAGCAGATATTGGTTATTGTGCTCTGCTATTAAGCCCTACTTGTCAGTGTTTTAGTGTGAACCATTTTCACATGACTCCTGCATTCCTTGAACGCCACTAGTACTGCTTCTGATGATAGTCAGAATTCTCCATGGAGACAGAAACAATAGAAGATGAAAGATAAAGAGATAAATGATAGATGATAGATAGAACCGTATAAAGCAAATACATGACAGATTTACCAGGGGAACTGACTCACACAGTTGTGGAGGTGACAAGTCCCATCACAGGCCACCTATAAGCTGGAGAAACACGGATGCCAGTGACGTGGCTCAGTCCATTCCCTGAAGACCCCAGAGCTAGGGCACTAATGGTGAAGCTCAGCCCGAGATCAAAGGCCTGGGAACCTGGATGACAGCAGGAGGAAGCACTGCTGCAAACGGCAGCACAGAGGCCTGAGCATGGAGTTCTCCAGTCCAAGTACAGAAGAAAAGCAGCCCAGCTCTCACCTGGGGAGAGCAAGAGACTCAGGTTTTCCTTTGCCTTTCTGATGCTCGTCCACATTGGGTGAAAGCAAACTGTCCTCATTAAGTCCAAGATTCTGCTGGAGAAATCTCACAAACTATGCAGAAATAATGTTTAACCAGCTATCTGGACATTCTTTAACCCAGTCACGTTGATACCTAGATTAACTGTCACATTGATCAATCAGGATTTGCTTAATCATTGATCAAGGAATGAATGAATCAATACAATGCATAAAATCAGTTTTGTGGGCTGCCTCAATGGTTTAATATCAGTGCCAGTCAAGAGCTGCTTGGAATTTTGTATGAGTCACAAGACCTCATCTGAGCACAATCACTAACACAATGAAGAATATTTTCACAGAAACAAATTGGTAGAAATATACCATGGGGAAACCTTTTTTTTTCTCATATTTCCCATTTAGAATTGAATATTGAACAACAGTGTCTCAGTTACACCCAGGAAATATACGGAAATGTCTTCTGAACTTTTCCAAGTTGCTCATGTCAGAATATCTAGAAGTCTATTTGAAACTTTCTTTCAATCATTCTCCTGATGTTTTCTCTCATACCATGCAGTGCAGATCAGCTAAGTTGTTCACTTCACCAAATAGCAGTATGTTATACTGAGTCAAATAGACAGAGAAGTTCATTTCTGACACTTGGTTTGCATCTTTCCTGCTAGATTAATTATTCCATTAGCATCATCAACAATTGTGTTGAAGCCTCTGGCTTGTAAAACACAGCCGGTACTAAGCAGACTTGCAGAATAGAAGTGAAAAATACTTTAACTGATGAGCGCAACTCCAGAGTAATAGATATTGTGAACTTACATTACTTTTAATAACTTTCCACAATTGAATTTTTCATTTGCTTTGTGCCCTCATTCCTTATATCTGATACCAGTTATTTGTACTACAGGACATATTTTCTTGATTATGTTTTAGTGAACAACCATTATGTAGGAAATTGACTAGAAGAAAATGAAAATGTATCTTCCTACATCTTAATTAGTCTCTGTTCCATTTAGGTGCTGATTACATAAAAGTAAAATGGGCAAGGTTCCATGTTGATCTTGCTTTAGAGTTTTTAAATCATTCGTATATTGAATTTGGTCTTTGCTTTTAAAATGTCATGGGGAGGAATAATTTGCAACAGAATTCCAGTGGCATTATTTTTCTGTTTCACTGAATGCTTTATGTTCTTGTAAAATATAACATTTCAAGGAAAATATTTAGAAGTGATTTTATGTGTAGACCAGCACTGATAGCTTTTCTGATGCCAATATCCCCTTTAAAATCTCATCTAAAAAGAGCTAGCATTTGGCCTAGCAGTTAAGCTGTTGGTTAGAATGCTTGTATCCTACTTTGGAGTACTTGGGTTTGATACCCAGCCCAGCTCCTGATTCCAGCTTCCTGCTAATGTGGACACTGGAGTGGGGGATTGGAGGGAATAGCAGTGATGGCTAACATTTGGAGTGTGAGCTGTTAGATGTGTGTGTATGTGTAGAATGAAAAAATAGTAAAAAAGTGTTAAAAATTATTTAACTGGCGCCTATTGTCTGTAAACAAGCCAAATATAATCTCAGCTCTACTTTTCTGTGCATTGAACTGGTCTTCTGCTGTGATTTATCATTTTCGTGCTTGGAAATCAGTGATGTGTGAAGGACTTAATAGCCACACAATACCCAGTCATCCTGAGGATATTATGTTGACATAAAAGCTGTTTTATTTTGGAAATCTGTTGCACCATGTGAAATAACTGCGCCTAGGGTGTTTTTTTCTGTCACTTAATCTATCACATAAATTAGCTTTTCAGACACTTTAAGTTAGCACAAAAATAGAGCAACCCCATCATGAAGCAGTGTTGACTTTTAGATGACCCTGAGTCCCATGGAAGAGAGAAAAGAGGTGCATTGATTGAGTCCATTTAGCCACTATAGGAGAGTCACAGTTGCTTTGATATTTACAAAATCAGTGAAAAGGACAAGGAAGGTGCAAAGTAGAAAAAATAGTGGTGAGAGGGTAACCATAGGAGATAATTCTGTAAGACAACATGACACATTTTCACAAAGTAGAAGTATGCCATTCTGTGCCTAATAAATCAGTTTTCTGACTTCCCCTAGGGGAAAAAATGGTTGCTCTTAAATTCACCTGGTCAATCCTTCCTAAATTCCTGCAGCAACAAGAAAAAAATCAAGATCTTACAACACTTATAACCATTATTAAGAATGAATCAGGGCCGGCGCCGTGGCTCAACAGGCTAATCCTCCGCCTTGCGGCGCCTGCACACCGGGTTCTAGTCCCGGTCGGGGCGCCAGATTCTGTCCCGGTTGCCCCTCTTCCAGGCCAGCCCTCTGCTGTGGCCCAGGAGTGCAGTGGAGGATGGCCCAGGTGCTTGGGCCCTGCACCCCATGGGGAGACCAGGAAAAGCACCTGGCTCCTGGCTCCTGCCATCGGACAAGCGCCGCGGCGGCCATTGGAGGGTGAACCAACGGCAAAAGGAAGACCTTTCTCTCTGTCTCTCTCTCTCACTGTCCACTCTGCCTGTAAAAAAAAAAAAAAAAAAAAAAAAAAAAAGAATGAATCAGTATCCCAAATTTGAGGAAATTTGTAGTAGTCACAAAATTTATGGCTCAACAAATGGCACTAAACTAAAGAATGTAATGGATGATGAGTTTGCAGGAACACGGTAGAACTGTCACCAAGCAAGAAGCGAAGAATCTTACACCCTGCATGCCGATCTAGCTGTGTAGAAGACGCTATCTGAAGGACAGGAAGTCTGTCCTGTATTTGTTTAATAACCATCAACCATCAGGAGGCCCTCAGTGGTGACACACCGGCTCTCACTAGTAGCTTTATTTTCCTATTTTTCTTTTCTTATTGTCCCACGATCTCATCAATTCACTCTACTAGTTCACTTCTGCCTTCAATCCCCAATATCCCCCCTCCTTCTTATTCTCACATGAGAACATTTCTTTCTTATTTTACAGATAACTTTTTTTAAAAAAATAATAAAACTGCCACATTTTCATCACAAAATTGAACAGTCTACACACATATGTATCATTTCTTCTTCTTTCCATTTTATTGCAGTGGGTGAAATGTTTGCCATTCTATGCTGGGTCCCAGAGTTTCTCAAGGACGTGCATTTTAATCTTCCTTTCCTCTTCTTTGTCAATTTCTCTACTGCATCATGTGTATCTGAATGAAAGTATACCATGAGAATCTCCTCTTTAGAACCACACTCACACATATGCACCACAGAAACCATTCTTGATCCAACACTTCTTCTCTATAACTACTATCAAATTCCTATACCCCTATTTAAGTGCACATTTTTAAATAAAGCAATATTTTTAAAAATTCTGTTGATTTATCTCTTTTCATTCTGTTCATTAGACTGCAATTGCCCTTTAGTTCCCATCACCCCAATAAAACTATTTGTATTAATATCACCATGTTGCTAAATCAAATGATTATTTCTTTCTGTGTAAATCAGTCAAATTTTAATTTTTGTGTTTACTTTTATGTTTATTATTTATGTAACAGGAACTAATTTCATATAGTTTTATATATACAATTTTAAGAGCACAATGATACTACCACCCCTCTCCATCCCTTTCTCTTAAAAGAAAAATAAGAAATGAAATTTCATAAAATTTTTGTCAAATTTTAATTCTTATACCTATAATAAAATACCTCATATTATAATATAGAAATATGCAGATATGAAAAATTTGACAGAATTAAAAGGAGAAATGGATAACTTCATAATTATCCTGGGATTTTTTTTAAAGATTTATTTACTTATGTAAGAGGCAGAGTTACAGAGAGGCAGAGGCAGAGGCAGAGAGAGAGAGATTTTTTTCCCATCTGTTGGTTCTTCCCCAAATGACCACAATGGCCAGAGCTGGGCTGATTCTAAGCCAGCAGCAAGGAGCTTCTTCCAGGTCTCCCATGAGGGTGCAGGGACCCAAGCACGTGTGCCATCTTCTTCTGCTTTCCTAGGCACATTAGCAGGGAGCTGGATTGGAAGTGGAGCCACTGGGACTCAAACTGGCACCCAGATGGGATACAGGCTCTATAGGTGGAGGTTTATCTGCTATGCCACAGCACTGGCTCCATCCTGGGAGATTTTAATAGTGTAATTTTTCCATAGCAGGGAGTTCAAGTTCAAAAGTAAGAAATGGTAATTTGAACATTGCCATTTACAAGCTTGTTAAGTGTGGGATAAATTTATTTTCAAGCTCATAAGAAACATTTATCAAAAATCATCACAATTCAACTTTTAATATATTTGAATTACAAAAATTCAGAATATGGTTGATAAAGAAAAAAATAAATTTTTTTAAAAAATGAATGTTTGAACACTAAGAAATACATGTCTAGAGGATCCTAGTTTGTAAGAAGAAGAAAAGTTAGAACATGTTTAAAATAAATAATTGTAAAATGCATATCAAATATGTAGATGCAACAAAGCAATGCTTAAAGGAAAAGGTACAGCCTTTGATACATAATCAAGGTGGAATTAAAGCTGGAAAACAATGAATAGAGTGCCCATGTGCATAACTTAGGAACAAATTGGAAAATTAACCCAAAAGGTAGACACAGAAATAATGGAGATAAAACCAGAAATGTATTAAATAGAAAACACAGTTTTAGCAAGGATTATCTAAGAAAACAGGGGTGGGAGGTAGGAAAGAAAGAGAGAAAGAGATAAAGAACACAAGTTAGCCACAGTCAAAACAAAAAAGAAAACACATGCATGGAAATATGAATATACATGGCATAAAACATTGGAGTATAATATGAGCTAAATGTTGATAAATATCCTATTTTAGGTGAAATGTTAAATTCCCAGAAAAATAACAGTGATATTTACTTAAAACAAATAGGAAACATAAATGTTTATCTATGTAATAGAAATGGATTCTGAAATTAAAAAATCAACTCTCAAACTGAGTGAAATGAATCTAGCAATGTATAAAAGTAATGATACATTACGACAAAGCAGAGTTTTGCACAAAGTACAAAGCTGTCTTAACATTTTAAAGTTACAATTACAAAATTAAAGCCTATGATAATTGAAAGGTACAGAAAGCTACATACACTCATTAAAAATATCTTAACACATAGGGAATAAAACATAATTCTTTACTCTTTATAAAATAGAGTATTGAAGACATTCTATAGTAAAAATTATGCTTAATGGTAAAATATTTAAAACTTTCCCATGTGAATTAAAATATGACATTATCACCATTTATATTTGACATCATGTTAGAGGTCCTTTACAGTTTTATAACAGATAAAGAAATGAGGTTTATGATGATGAGAAAGAAAGAAAGAATTTTCAGTCTAGTAATTAAGTATCTAGAAAACCTGAGGAAGAATCTATTTGAATTAACAAGTCAATTTAACAGGCATTAAACTGAATATCAACAGGTAAAATTGATTATATTCCTATATATAAATAACAAATAATAAATATTCAAGGAAATAGACTTTCGTGACATCAAAAAGGAACATCAAATATTCAGGAACACTTTTACAGGAAGGCACTTTTGTCTAAAATATGAAAAACTGGAAAGACTGTTCCAATCTCCTAATAAGACAAGCCAGATAAACTAAACAGAAACTTGAACAGAGAACATACATAAACCCATGTATTTAGGAGAAATGGATGTTTTAAAATGATTTGCTTGTTTATTGGAAAGGCAGAGTTACTGAGAGAGGGAAGAGACAGGGAGAAAAAGAGAGAGAGATCTTCCATTATCTGGTTCCTCCCTAAATGGCCATAGCAGCCAGGGCTGGGCCAGGAAGTCTGGATCCAGGAGCTTCTTCAGAGTCCCCCACGGAGGTGGCAGGGCCCAAGGATTTTGGCTCTAGTGCAGCAGGGAAATAAACTGATGTCCACATGGGATGCTGGGGTTGCAGGAAGTGGCTTAACCTCCTACCCACAACACCAGCCTCAGAAATGCATTTTGACATTCAACATCGTCTCACAAAAATGTTACTAAATCGTGACTTTTCTTAAAACCTTCAGAGAACTGAGGGAAGAAAGCAAGGAAGTAGCATAATTCCAGAGAGGCGTAGGCTTCCTGCAAAGAAAAGGAGCATGGGAGTTGCTCAGCTGAGGTAGACCATGGGAAGAAGGGGAAGCAGCCTGAGCAGGAAGTGGGTAATAGTACATCAACAACTGTTGCTAAAGAGGGAAAGTTGCAATGAAAAAACAAATGCTATGCTCCATGGTGAGGGCAGGCAAGGTTCTACACCCAGGATTCCATCCAATGTCATCGGCTAACTTCTGCTGAGGGCAAGCTAGGACAGTCTCTCCTTGTGTAAGAATCTTCGTGGTTACAAATCAGAGTCTGACACAAAGAGAGGAGGCAAGGATAGTAAGATCACCTCGCCTGCAAAGCCCAGACACACGGGCTATACCTAAGGTTGAGGGCTCACCAGGACAGCAGAGACCAGCTCTATGCTGCCCAGAACCAGCTGGCCGAGCAGGGGGTGTCCTGGTGGGTGAGAGGCAACAACACTGGTGGATTTTCTTGCAGAGGCAGTCATTACTGAGAGAACAGTTCAAACACCCACAGCACCTCAGCCCCTTTAGCTTAGCCTGATCACCAGATCAGGAATTTGGAGTTGTACATACTAAAAGCAAAAATAGCAACCACAAAATCCAAACTCAACACAACTATCGCCTACTCAATAAATATAAATAACCTAAATAACATAAATAACCTCATGGAAGAACAGAAAAATTCCCTCCTGGGTAAAAATATTCTTTACTTCATCCCTTACGATTCTACATACAGTGTTTGGGATTTAATACAAACTTACGAATCATGGAAAAATTATGAAGAAGGACAATCAACTTAAGATACATAGCTTCCATCTGAATGAGACTTGTAAATGGCTCAGATGTTAAAACAATTTGGGAAAGAATTTAAAATAATTAGAGCAATTATGTAGAGGATATTGTAAAAAAGCAGATATCACACTAGAACAGTTTGAGAATTTAAGCTAGGAGACAGAAAAATATTCGAAAGGGTTGACACCAGAGGAAAAAATCACTAATCTGAAGCTCCAATGGTAGAAGCTACCACACACACACACACACACACACACACACACACACAAACACACACAGCAGTGAAAAGGAAAAAAAAGGCATTTCAAAGCTGTGGAGCAATGACAAATGGTCTAACATACATGAGTTAGTGTCCCAGATTGAGAAAAGAGTGAGAGAGAGAGAGAGAGAGAAAGAGAGAGAGAGAGAGAATAAGGTTGTAGAAATTAGAAACAAATGCAAACTGATTCCTGAAAGAGGAGAAACAAAGTATGTAAACTGTAGTATTGTTAGTATTGTTCTAGTTAACAGCCTTCTGGAAAGAGTTTCAAATCATAGCCCAATGGGCAATCTCACTGAGCCGGTTCAAGGAGGCCAAGGTGACAACATCTTTTAGGGTAAAATACTGGAGAGTAGATTCCTGCAGAGAGAGAAGACTTCCAAAATCAGCAGGAGCATGCCCTGGAGTTTTTACCCCAGTATTGATCTTCAAATGTGCATGAGGATCTAATTAAAATGTTAACCAAACCAGAAATGCCAGGGTTTCTTCCTTTAATTTCTTACTTCTCTTGTATCCTCTGCTTCCTAAATTCTCAGTCCAGTGAGAATGCTACTTGCTGCTTGAGCCCCATTTCTCTCAATCCCTGGGAGCTAGGGAGTGTCTTTAGGGAACATAGCCATTTATTTATTTATTTATTTATTTATTTATTTATTATTTGAGAGAGACAGAAATGGAGACAGAGACAACGATCCCACAAGTTTACTCTCCAGTGCTCTCAACTAGCCAGGGTTGAGTTAAGTCCAAGCCAGAAGCCAGGATCTCAATCCAGGTTTCTCAAGAGGTGACAGGGACCCCACCACCTGAACGTCTTCTGTTGCTTCCAATGGGCTTATCAGAAGTAAGCTGCAATCAGGAATGGACCCAGGACTTGAAGTCAAGCACTCTGACATGGGATGCAGGTTACCCAACCACTACACCAAATATCTTCCCCAGGACACTGCCATTTAAATGTGTCTTTTACCCACAGCCTTCAAGTACTTTTCAAAGTTTGAAACCCCTCTGATTTTCTGCTTTCCCTTGGCCACTCTTTAACACCTTCAAAGAGTTGCTTTTTATATTTTGTCCAAACTTTACAATTTTTGTAAGGGTTAGTTTGACATAAGTTATGCTGCCATCGTGGAATCTCTAAGTCCCTGTACTATAAATATTAAATCACTGATTGAATGTGCTTTATTATACTGTTATTGCCAAGTTACTTGCTGACAAGTAACTTAATCAAGTTGGCACCCAGTGGCACATTCGTTTTTTGGCTTTCATTTGCTTGTTTTTAGACAGCTCTAAATAAATAATGGGATAAATCAGGCATTGCCTCTAATTGAAAATCCTTTAGTCAACACCAAAGGCATTTTTGAGGATCCTACAGTTTTCTAACTGTGCAAATACTGAACTAAAACTTCACTGTATTTGTTGTTGGCAAGAGATGAAGATTTTTATTTCCTTGGGGAAACCATTGGGAGAATTTTCTGAATCAGTTTTCTTCTTCCTCACTGGAAAGTTCCTACCCCAAAATAAGGGACAGCTCTCTATCATCCCCTTTTCTCTTCCCTCTAAAATATCCTGATTAATCTCAATATGCTTTCAGAAACCTGGTAAGAAATTATTTTATTTATTTTGTATGTATTAAGCACTTCATCCATGCCAAGAATCACAGGGAAACTTATAATGCTTTTGTATGAAAGTCTTCTTGATTAAAAATGTCGTTTTGGATATCAAACTATAAAAATGGTTTATTAGTTGCACAGTTATTTTGAACCTTCATGTTTATCCACCATAAAAAGAAGCCTTGCTTTATGTATAGAAATTCTCCATGAGATCTGCAAACACAAATTTATTGAGAGTGGCTAAATGTTAGATTTCATGTAACGTGAAGAATAGCCAAGCAATAGAATGAGAAGGCCTGGTCTCAAACAAAGAAGAATGAGAATTTAGATGAGTCATGGACCCTCTCTGAGTGCCCAGGTTCCTTTCGGTAGCTTCCACAGTCTGGAGACCTTAGCTGAATAACGAAACAGAAATAACAGACTCACAATCCACTCTGCTTTGTATGATATATAAGGCAAATGATACCAAAACAGAAGGTCAACAAATGAAAATGAGAATAATTCTCTCACTTTATGCTTCTATGTCCTACAAAGAGAAACATTTCTTCGTCACATTTTTGAGTTGCACATTAAGAAGAATGATGCTTTGTTCTAAACATAACTTCAAACGCATAAGACAAATAATTAGGGTAATTCCAATCAGATATCCCACAGAGACACATGAGATATGCAAACTGTTCCTAAGTACTTAAAAATCCTGGAAGGTCAAAATGTTATTTGCTGTTTTCATGTTAATACTACAAACATTTCTACTTGTGTTGAAATGATAAACGATACCCAATAAAGGCCAATATGGCAGCCTTTTTGGAGGCTGTCTGATGTATTTAATCATGCTACTCATTCCAAAGCAGACAAAACAAACACATGAAAAACTAACTCCATCATTGTTGCTAAACTCCTGTTCAAGAATATTTTCTTGAGAGTTATTGATCAATTTCTAAAGCAAGCACTAATATAAATGTGTGAAGGAATTTTCATGGTATATCACACAAACTATTGGGGATATTTATTCTATGAAAATTCAAAATATTTATGAAATAACTATATTTTGGCTATGAACTACAAAAAGAAGAAAAAAAAGATAAAAAGCTTTTGCTACCATAAAAGTGATCCCTTTAGAAGGAAACCTTATTGATTATTATAATACATAGTTTTGGAGCACTGATATTCTAAGCATTGTTGCATGCTCAAAATTACATAGTGAATCAAATGTAAGTCAAGTTCTTAAAGACCACAGTTCACATTTTGACCATCATACTAACTTAGACTTCAAACTCCAACGTAGTGACCATAGTCTGTGACCTGCAGTTTAAAAATAAATTGTGCCAGAGATGAGAATCGAAGAACTGGAGGGGCCAGTGCTGTGCCATAATGGGTTAAGCCACCACCTGCAGCACATGTATGCGTGCTGGTTCAGCTCCTGGCTGCTCCTCTTCTGATCCCAGCTCCATGATAATGCATCTGGGAAAGCAAAAGAATATGACCCAAGTACCTGGGCCCCTGAACCCACATGGGAGACATGGATGAAGCTCCTAACTCCTGGCTTCAGACTGGCCCAGCTCTGGCTGTTGTGGTTATTTGCGGAGTGAACTAGCAGATGCAAGATCTCAATCTCTCTTTTTTTTTCTCTCTCTCTCTCTTGCTCTCACTCTTGCTCTCTCCCTAACTCTGCCTTTCAAATAAATAAATAAACCTTAAAAAAAAAAAGAAAAAAGACTGGAGGCTGGCACCAGCATTATGTGTTTTTTTTTTTTTTTTGAGAAACTTTAAATAATTTTAAAATGATCTTTTAATGTATTCTTTAATTTGCTAAATCAATATTTTCTCAGAACAGGCAAAATATCAGATAAAAAAATGAGTAGGTCACAAATCCTCTTCAAGATCTCCCAGGCTGGAGGACAAGGCAGATATGCAAATACAGAACAGTGGTAACTTGACAAGGGTTGGCAATGGAAGGATAACAAGAGAAGAAGGAGGTTATCTTTTTCAGGAGTCAACCCAAGCAAAGTTTTCCCAGAGGTGATGAGAATAGAACAGAGTCACAAAGGTTAGATAAGTTTCAGTAAGTGAATACATGCAGAAGGGAAGGTGATAGAAGTTGGATGTAAATGCATGTGTGAGGGGCCAGTCCTGTGGTCCAGTGGGTTAAAGCCCTGGCTTGAAGCACCAGCATCCCATATGGGTGCGGTTCTAGTCCCGGCTGCTCTTCTTCTGATCCAGCTCTCTGCTATGTCCTGGGAAAGCAGTAGAAGATGGCTCAAGTCTTGGGCTCCTGCACCCATGTGGGAGACCTGGAGGAAGCTCCTGGCTCCTGGCTTTGAATCAGCACAGCTCTGGCCATTGAGGCATTCTGGGGAGTGACCCAATGGATGGAAGACCTCTCTCTCTCTTTCTCTGCCTCTCCTCTCTCTGTGTAACTCTGACTTTCAAATAAATCTTTTTAAAAAATGCACGTGTGAAATGGGAAGGAAGAAAGCTGTTGCTGGGTGTGGAAGGTGTTAACTAGACTTGAACTCAAGTAAACCACAGAAAGCAAGAAATTTCACAGAGAACTGGCACCAGATAATACATCACCAAAAACATTAAATTTTGATTTACAATAAAAATGCACTCATGCATTTTGGGTTTACTGCCTTTTGAGAATCTGCGGAATAAATAAATCAGGAAATGTATGGATAAATTACCCAATTTGTGACTTATTTTACATGGTATGCAGACTAATAGACCCCAAAGGTATCTATATTGGAATTCTGGAAACTATAAGTATACCTTGCACAGAAAAAGACATTTTGGCAGCTTTGAGAAATTAGGAATTTTGAGAAGAGGTGACAAATCTGTATTATCCAAGTAGATATAGTGTAATCACAAAGATCTCTCTAAAAGAAAGCAAAAGACAAAAGAATCAGTATCAGAGTTAAACAGCTTAAGAAAGACTTAGCCAGGTAACGCTGCCTTTGAAGATGGAGGGGGGAGTCAGGATCCAAAATTCCAAAAGCCTCCAGAAGTTGGAAAATCCTAGGAAACAGACTCTCCCCTGGAGCCTCCAGAAAGAATACAGTGCTGCTCATTTCATCCTCTGACTTCCAGAGCAGTCAGGTCATGAAAGTAAACTTGTGCCAATTTGTGACAGCAGCAGCAGAAAACAAATACCCTCTACTACAGACCAGCCTCTAGAGAAAATTTCACACTATAGGAATAGGCAGCGAGAATGATTCAGCTTTGATTTTCAGAAGCACTTAAGCAAGTCAAGTAGTCCATCCTTGAAGTCAGTTTAATTCTGTCCTAGCTGATAAGTATTCCTTACTAATTTTGCTTCTCATAGATTAAGAGATCCCATGACCTTCACATTTGAAAGACAAGATTCCTGAGGGAGTTCCCATTGCAGTGCAAGAAATGCAAAGAAACAAAAACCCAGACTCTTAGGATCTTGGTATTGTTGCTGTTTTTCACTTAAAGAGAGAAGTTTACATTTTTCCTAGCACTCTAGTACTGTGAAATCAGTGTAGCAAGTTTCAATGAAGTATGAAATGAACCCGTGAGGTTGGCCAGCTGCGCGTCCCTCGGTAGAAAAGACCGTTCTTGAAACTGCAGTTAGCTATGGTACCAAATAAAAACACAAAATGAAGCTACTACTTCTAGTTTAATAAGGCAAATTCAAGGTGAATACATGCTAATATACAATGACGCCATGTAACACTACCTATTCTAAATTGGATGTAAGCATTTAATGCTAAGACTAAATAAACCAATTATGGCAGCGGCTTGATTTACACAAATTCTTCACTTTTCTCGAGTACTGAGAAAACAAGAGACATGGGGCAGTTCATCCGTCATAAAACGTAATAGTAAGCTGCTTTTACTGTAGTGGTCACCGATGATTTCTTCCCACTGTCCCTAGCAGTATTCGTGTGATTCAGGGGAAAGCAGCCCCACCCCAGCGCCAGGGGAAGCCTCTGATCCACTGAATCCAATTTTAACTTTACACTCCCTAGCAACTCCTGCTTTTGATTCAGGAATAGCTGCATAAGCCATCTTTGCCATCTTAGTCCACTCACCCCTGATTGCTATGGTGATCATTAATTTTAAGTGTTAAGTTGACTCCTTAGATGGCTGGGGAAGCAGTGTTTCTGATCGTGTCTGTAAGGGTGTTCCTGGAAGGAACTGGCATTTGGATCAGTGGATTGAGTAAGAGATTCACACTTACCCAATGTGGCTGGCAACAGCCCAATCATAGAAGGGCTGATTACTTCTTTCTCTCTCCTGGAACAAGGCAACCTTCTTCTACTGCCGTTGGAATCAGAACTCTGGGTCCTTTGGCCACTGGACTCCAGGACTTGAACCAGTTCCCCACCTTCCCCACTCAGTTCTGGCCTAGACTGAGAATTTTGTCACTGAATTCTCTTGCTCTGAGGCCTTTGGAAATGAACTGAGCCATGTGATTGAATTCCCTAGTTCTCCAGCTTGCAAGCAGCCTATCATTGGATTTCCTGAACTTCATAATTCCCCTAATAAATACACTCTTGTCCATCTGTCTGTCTATCCATGTATCTAGCATCTGTACATCTTCTCTCAACTAGTTTCTAATAGATAGATATCTAATAGTTAGACAATAGATAGAAATATCTATTAGATATTAGATATCTATCTAACTGCATCTATCTCTTATCTATCTCTATCATCTATCTATCTAGTTGATTTTGTCTCTCTGGAAAACCCTAATACAATACTGAAAGAATACTGTGACAGCAACAGGAATCAGCTTTATTGTAAAATTGTGACTAAAAAGATAGCATGGTTGTTTGGAAATAGACAAGCAGACAAAGAAGCAGCAACCACAAGGCCCACTCCATCTGTGAATTATTAGGTTGAGAATCAGTGCTATCGTTCAGGCCATTTTGAGTCAGGCTTTATTTCACTTACAGATATGGTTAGGATCCTAATGGCCTCAGACATTGACCTATTTTCCTATAACATTGACTGTCAGCATATATTAAGCTCCTAGCAGTTGTGGCACAGTCTTCAAATTCTTGTGTTGGACAAAAGTAGTTATAGTCTTTTTCTCAATGCAGCTCAGGAATCACTGGAGTTGTTGGTCTCATTAAAACAATGCCTTTTATTGTTCCAGACATGAGTGGTATTGCCTGTGAATTCTGGTTATAAACATTCAGTATCTTGAAGAATTACTTGTAAGCTTCCTTATGGGAAAGCTGCAGTGGATCATTCAGTCCGGCCAATAAAAAAGTCCTAAAACTTCACTTGATCACATATTCCCTGTTCTGTAATTTCTTGTTCAGTGCAGGTGCTAAAAAATCTCTACATTTTCTGCTTTCTCTATAATTGGCTCATAACACAACAATTTGAAATCATGTCCCCGACACCAAACCTGCACAGACCCTGCTTGCCTCTGTGGTTCATAAAAGCCGGCCATCTTAGAATGTAAGCAGGAAAAAAAAAGAATTCATGTTCGTTGCAGCACGCCATCACTTTCGAGTCCTCTACAGAGGGAGAGCTCATGCTGCTCCTGCTGCCCAGGGGCACTCCTTGCTAAGCGCTCTCCCTGCCCCTTCTTATACTGTTCTTGTCCTTGTGGATGCTTTTCTAACTCCAAGGTACCCTAAAAACACTGACAAGCTCCTCTTGGTTGTGCCGATCAAGCTCCCTTACAAACACTGGAAGTGATCATATCCATGCTAGGATTCAATCTATTGCACCTTCAAGTACACAGCCTTCAACAGGTTGAGAGAAGTGGTACCTGCCCAAGGCGTAAGTGGGCACTTGACATCTCTTTCTGAGGTTTGTGAAATCCCAGAGAAGAGATTTCTCTGAAGTCACACCATCATGTTTGAGTTACCCTTGATACCTTGGAAGCACATTAGGGTAAATTTCATACTCCTGACCTTCTTAGGCCCAACCCCCAATACTCAAGGTAATGGGGATCAATTAAAAAAAATCTTCCTGGGGCTGGCACTGAGGAGTAGCTGGTAAAGCCACTGCCTGCAGTGCTAGAATCTCACGTGGGTGTCGGTTCAGATCCTGACTACTCCACTTCTGATCCAGCTCTCAGCTGTGGCCTTGGAAAGCAGTAGAAAATGACCCATGTCCTTGGGCCCCTGCACCCACCTGGGAGACCCAGAAGAAGCTCCTGGCTCCTGACTTCATGTAGGTTCAGCTCTAGCCATTGCAGCCATCTGAGTGAATCAGTGAACAGAAGACCTTTCTCTCTCTCTCTCTTTCTCTCTCTCTCTCTCTCTCTCTCTCTCTCTCTCTCTCTCTCTCTGCCTCTGCCTCTCTGTAACTCTGCTTTTCAAATGAATAGATAATTCTTAAAAAAAAAAAAAAACTTCCTCTCTTCTTGCTCTCCACATATGGTGGCCATGATAATGATGCTCAAAACTGCTATTTTATTCCCTAAAGCCTGTGAGGAGGTCACCTTACCTGGAAAAATGTTCTTTTCAGCTTTGATTAAAGCAAGAATTTAGGGAGAAGATTATCCTCAATTATCTCAGTAATCCCAGGGGTTCTTACAAGTGAAAGAGAGAAATGGGAGAGGCAAGGTCAGAGGAGAGAAAATGTTGGAAACAGGCATCTGAGTGATAGGAGAAAGGGGCTGTGAGCCAAAGAATGCAGGGACCTCTAGAAGACTGGAACGGCAAGGCCACAGATTCCATTCTAAAGCCCCCAGAAGGCCCTTCTACCACCTTGATTTTAGTCTGTTCTGGGAAGACCCATTCCAGACTTCCAACTGCTTTTTTTTTTTTTTTTTTGCATTGCTTTAGATCTCCAGATTTGTGATAATTAGAAAACCAATATTTTGAGTTGCATGGCTGCTTCAAGGCAATGAACCTCAGTTGTATTTGGTCTTCTTTCCTTGTGCTCCCAATGACTACGCCCTTTGTTCTCTGCACTGAGAATCTTCACAAAGATCATGAATTTTGAAACCAATGTAAAATTCTCTCATGGAGTCACACTTGAAAATGCAAAGTGCAGTGGGCTGTACCTCATGCGTAGTGAATTCTCTATTCTGAATCCTGAGTCTTAAACCAGAGGTTCTCAACTTGGCTGCTACATTATTGTATACCTGAAGAACTACTGCAAGTGTAGACTCCTAGTTTGCAGCATTTAACCAATTAAATCAGCATACCTGGAGTGGAAATCAACCATGAGTACGATTCAAAACTTTCAGAGTAATTGAAAGATGCATCCAAGTTTGAGAGCCTCTGAGTCAAATTATTCCTCATGTTTAGTGAGAAGTGATTATACATCAACTTAAGAGTTTCAACTTTTCTCATCCTACTGTATAGAATAGTTTCAGTGTCTCAATTCTTTCCTCCCTGTCAGTGGTACAGTATCATAAGCTCTACCAGCATTTGTCAACAAAAGCCTGAACTCTAAATATCCTATGGTATTCTGGATTGGATTCTGGTATAGGGAAAAATAGAAAAATCCAAACAAGAGCTACCTGGCTATTGAGGGCATTTGGGGAGTGAACCAGCAGGTGGAAGCTGCCTCTCTCCGTCTCTCCCTCAACTCCATCACTCTTCCTGTCAAGTCGGTGAAAAATCACTTAAAATAAGCATAAACAACAGAATAATTCACAACAAACCACGCATACTCACAGCACTCATCGTTATTGAATCTCTTCAGTTTTGTGGTGGCCATACAACAGCTCAGAGAGCTCACACCTGGTCCATTGTACTAAAAACTCTCCTATTTGGGGGTCATTTTTGCTCATTTCCAAATAAGTTTTCTTCTTTGTGCTCACATTAAAAATAATAATAAAAATTGAAAAGAGAAAAGAGGAAGATATGTGAGATTAAGCCAGAAGTTTTTGAAAGTTCAGTAATTTGTTGACAAAGTGTTAATGAGTTGCTTACAGTATATCACATCATGAAAGAATTTCCCCCAAATTGCTTCTTGGACATCCCTGCTCCCTGGGGTTTCTTATTCACAACATCTGTTAGGTGCTCTGTTCTGTGAGATGCCCACAGGTCCTGTCCCATGACTGCCCCATCCACTTCCTCTTGGGAGGGAACCCTCACAGTCATGCCCTGCATGCTCTGCATTTCCCGTTAGTGCCCAAGCTCATTCCTATTGCTTTTTCAGGAATACCAGCCCTTCTAGAATTCTTTACTGTAGCATGTGGGAGTTGTTTAAAGAAACTTTGCTAAAATAGTGAACAGAAAATAAATTAATATCCTAATGGTTACTTCCAACCATAGCAATGCTAACTCAACTGTAACAAGATTTAGAAAATAAAAATAGAGACTCCAGTTAAATTTGCATTGCTGAAGTATGTTTTTTACTTTAGAACCAGGTCATAAGAATAATACAAAGATCACTTGTACATTTTATAAATTAATAAAGATGTCAATTGTATATTTTATATGGTATGTCACTTGTAAATTACTTGAAACTGAAATTTAACTTGGAATCCTATATTTTTTCTAGCAATTACAAGAGTAACTCAAACAATGCTTTTCTATGTAGGTCAATTTTTTTAATCTTGTAGTAATGTATTTACCTTTTTGTGCTTTTTATGTTTTATTTTAAGTTTATCAATATATACAGAATAGATTTCATGAATTTCACAATACAAACATTAAAATTCATACTTATATTTCTCAATAGCTACGATGTTCTACCATTCTTTTCTAAGACAATAGGAAAAGGCAAGGGATTTCAATTCCCTTCTCAAACTTGACTTTGCTCCTCTATACTAATGTTTATTCTCCCAAACAACTACAAATAACATCTGCATGAAATCACCAAACTTAATTCTGGTGTGCTATTGCCATGTAAATCAAGTAATGCTCATTCCAGCAAATAATACACAAGAAGCAATATTTAAATAATAAATCATATTAAGATAGCAAAACAAACAAACAAGAATAATAACAAATTCCATAAGATCTGTAAAAATTTACAGTTAGTCAAGGCTTTTGCTTGTACGAGTTCATTAGACACTCATAATAACCCTATAAAAATAAGTGGTTATCATTATTGTGTGGCTAATGACATGTGCCTGAGGCTATAACATTAATGAGAGATGGGCAGAGCTTGGACCACTGCTCATTAATTTTTAAACACCAGCCTATGTTCTCTCTGTTACTTGTAGGGGGAAAATTTTCCAGCTGTAAAACAATGCATAGAAATAATTTTGGTGTAAGAGAGAAACCAGCTGCAATTCATTTGGATAAAGATCATGGAAAAATGTTTTGCTATGTAGCCCTTAAACAAATAGAATCATTATACCCTTGAGTAGATCCTCAAGGTTAACCCTGAACCTAAAATTGACACTTTAGATAGCAACAGAGTCTTAACACAGTGGCAAGAACCATCAAAGCAAAGCTAAATCTATAGGAATGTTGTTTGAGAAGGCTCCTTCTAGTGATGACTACTTCAAATTACCTGGTCCAAGATGATTCTCACTTTCCTGCAAATCCACCACACAACAGAGTTCTATAGTACATGTTCATTAAATCTTCTGAATTACTGAATTATTAATGGACACATTCTGTTCTTTTAAACTCCAATTTTAATTTTTCTTAAGGATATGTCCACATATCTAATATAGAAAGAGATCAAGATACTTCCCAACCTTTTTCCAACACTGATTTTTGCTCCTGCAGTCAAATTTCCACTCTTAAGAAGTTTCCTTTGTTATTTAGCTCCATATTTCAAAAAAGCCAGCTATTACTGTATTTATTGAATTTTAAATTTAGGTGTCATCTACTTCTGCACAATACTCCTCTAATCTTTTACCTATTTCATCCTTCATCTTCAATATAATCATACAATTACTTGAAAAATGAATATTAGGTGTTAGCTTTAGCATTTCATATAAATATTATTTAAAATCAAGCTAATTGAATTTAAAATCAAGCTAATTCTAAATTAATGTGCATTTTAAAATTGCTTCGTCTTTGATGGTAACAAGTTATACTTAGGATCCAGTTAGCTGGCTTTTTAGATACATATGTATTTTGTGTATACATATAAATATTTTATAGTTGTATGCATAAACAGTTTTATGTTTGTGTATGTTTTCATGTATGTAAAATTAACTCTTAACTCAGTTACAAATTCAGCGGCCCCCGTATAAAGCCTTCCTTATTGTGGTTAAATTTTATTGCTAAACACATCAGGTGAGCAATACATGTGGTTTTTTTTTTTTTTTTTTTTTTTTTTTTTTGGAGACAGCCTGTTAGACCCCAAGGTCCTCCTCTTTCTATTGGTCTATTTACTTTCATGCCAGTTACATGTACGTGAGTGTTCACAAGGCATCCTGAGAAGATTCTTTGACATTTGCTTGTGTCGGATCTCTGTATCTCTCTATCTTTTGGAAAGGATTTATCCAACAACTTCCAAGAAAAGCTGATAAATTTGAGTATCTTTATTCTACCATTTCAATTTTAGTGTATGTGCTGCTGAAGCGAGCACCATTCTACTTTCATATCTGATTGTATATTTGGACTAGCATGTGTCTGTAAGTTAGAAATAATTTCTTCTACTAGGAAGAGATAGCTTTGTCATCTTTTTGCCCATGCTTTTGCTATTTAGAAGTCTGATACTCTTTGATGCCCAACTTTATAAATGTTACTATTTTTTCATCCTCCTTTTGGAATCTGAATGTTATTTGTACCAGTTAGTGTTGGGCATTCATGGAACTGCACATTTGGTAGAAAATGATTCATTTGACATGCTCTAAGAAAGCACTAATATTCCAAGCTCCCTACCCCATGCCAAGATTCTAGTACTTCTGTTTGAGTGGGGCTTGGCACCATTTTCCAAAATTGCCTTAGTAATTCCATCACACATCCAGGGTTGAGAAGGAGTACACTAAATCAGTGTTTTTCAAACTCTATTGTGCATAAAAGTCACTTGGGACAAGGTTATGATTCCAACTTAGACAATCCAGGGAGAGGCCTGAGGGTCAGATTTCCAACAGTTATGCAGGGGTGTCACTGCTGTTGAGTGACTGAATCCACACCCACTCCGTGAAGACTGTTCCTAAAGAGCTTGCTAAGAAGGAAGCTCATGGGCTGCAGAACTACAAGGATCACTGTTAGCTTGTTGCACTGTGTCTCCTGGTAAGTTTTATGTGCATGGATGTTTGAGAAGCTCTGTTCTCAGCAAAGCTCTTTGGTTATAAAGAAAAAATGATCCAGAGTGGACAAACCAGCAACACAAATTCAGCTGAATTAAACAGTGAAACATGAACAATGTTGGATGTGACTTTATGAAACTTTATGGTGCAGCTGGTTAAGCCACCATTTACAATGCCCACATCTAATATAAAGTGCTAGTTTAAGTCTCAACCACTCTGCTTCTGATCTAGCTTCCTGTTAATATACACCCTGGGAGGCAGCTGATGATGGTTCAAGTGCTTATAGACAGAGTTCAGGGCTCCTGACTTCAGCCTAGTCCAGCCATTGGTATTGTGGGCACGTATTTGGGAAATAAACCAGTGGGTGGGAAACTTGTATCTCTGTCATTATGTCTTTCAAGTAGATGAAAATAAATAAATGAACATTTAGAAACACAATTCAATTGTAGGAAGGACGTGGAGAGTAGAAGGAAGCATGTGGGAAATTTCTGTACCCTCTGTAAAATTTTGTTGTGAACCTAAAATTGCTCTAAAAGTAAAATCTATCTTAAAAATCCTGTCAGGAGTATGGCTAGCGGCCAAAATATATAATATTTATCATTTCTGTATAGTTTTTTTAAAAAAAATTCTGATGCAATTCATGAACACTTTCTCCAGGAACAAAATGTGCAAAAATATCACACAAAGAGTTTTACATAAAACCAGGGATATGTGGATTGGCTAAGGTCCATTATACCTCCAGATGAAGAATTCCTAGACAATAAATGTTTCTCCATTTGTTGCACTTAACAAACACTCATGTGCACCTGAGATGAACCAGGAGCACTGTTTAAGCTTGAGGAATCTGTCTGTGGACAGAAAAAGAAAACAGTGTTCATGAAACATACATTCTTGTGATAAGAAACAGACACATGGATGCCAATTCAAGCCCCAACTGTTCCACTTCCAATCCAGCTCCCTGCTAATGCCCCTGGGAGCAGTGGAAGATGGCCCAAGTGCTTAGGCCCCTGAGCACACTGGGGAGACCTGGAAAGAATTCCAGGCTCCTGGCTTTGGCTTGGCTCAGCCCTAGCAATTGAGGCCATTTGAGAAGTGAAACAGTGGATGGAGGATCTCTCTCTCTCTCTCTCTCTCTCTCTCTCTCTCTCTCTGTGTATGTTTATGTAACTCTGCCTTTCAAATAAATAAAATGAAATGATTTGTAAAAATAATTATAATTAGTTATGAAGATGTTGGAAAGGATTTTTTTAAAATTTTATTTATAAAATTGTACATATTCAAAGTATGCAACATGATTTTTTTTTTAAGATTTGTTTCTTTGAAAGGCAGAATTACAGAGAAAGATAAGGAGAGAGACAGAAAGAGAGAGATCTTCCATCTGCTGGTTCACTTCCCAAATGGCTGCAACAGCCAGGACCAGGCTAGGCCATAGCCAGGAGACAGGAACTTCCTCTGGGAGTTATAGAGAGGCAGAGAGAGAGAGAAAGCCTTCCATCCACTGATTCACTCCCCCAAAGACCTCAATGGCTGGAGTTGAATCATTTCAAAGTCAGGAGCTTCTTCTGGGTCTTGGTGCAGAGGCCCAAATACTTGGCCATCCTCTGCTGCCTTCCCAGGCACATTAGCAGGAAGCTGGATTAGAAATGGAGCATCCAGAACTCAAATAGGTGCCAATATGGGATGTTGGCACTTCAGGCCTTGACTTTAACCTGAGTAGCCACAGCACCAGCCTTGCAACATGATTTTTTGATATGTATCCATATTATAAAATTACAGTGAAGCTAATTAACAGACTCCTCATCTCACTCAGTTATCTTTGTGTGGGTGAGGGGCCAGAAGATTTATGATCTACTGGCAGAAGATTTCAAGTATACAGTATAACATTAGTGACTATAGCCACTTGCCCTATAATTAGATCTCTAGAACGTATCCATTTTAAATGATAGAAGCCTGGAAGAACGATACACAGAGCAATGAAATCGTACAAAGTTTGTGCTGTGGTGGAGTGTGCTTGGGGAACGGTAAGAGGTCAATGTGGTTAGAACAGTTAGTGAGCAGGGAAAAGCAGAGCTGGAAAGTCCTCCAGGACACAGGAGGGTGTCGAAGTGACAGTGACTTTTACTCTAAGTGAGATGGAGAGGCATTAAGTAGCTTGAAAACAGGGTTAAACTGAATTTCTTAAAAAGATGAAACCAGCTATTGTGTTAAAAAAAAAAAAAAAAAAGATGGGCGCCGGCACTGTGGCATAGCCGGTAAAGCTATCACCTGCAGTGCCTGCACCCCCCCACCCCCCCACCCCGGTATGGGCGCCGGTTAGAGCCCCAGCTGCTCCACTTCTGACCAAGTTCTCTGCTGTGGCCTGGGAAAGCAGTAGGAGATGGCCCAAGACCTTGGGCCCCTGCACCCACATGGGAGACCTGGAAGTAGCTCCTGGATCCTGGCTGCAGCTTGGTGCAGTTCTGGCCATTGCTGCCACTTGGGGAGTGAACCAGTATATAGAAGACTTCTCTCCCTCTCCCCCTACCCCACCTCTCTGTAACTCTGCCTTTAAAATAAATAACTAAATCTTTAAAAATTAACAATGCTGGGGAAGGGAGGGCAGTCACTACAGCAGGGGAATACTGTCCAACTCTAGGGGTATTTTATTAAAGGCAGAGCAAGCAAGATTTCTTTAAGATTCTTGATTTTTTTGTGACAGCTCTATTGAGATATATTTGCATATCATAAAGCTTGCCATTTTAAAATGTCCAATTTGATGGCTTTGCATAATTCACAAAAATCAGGTATTAATAATCAATATCTAATTCCAGTAAAATTTGATAATTTTATAAACCATGTAAAAGGCAAGTAAATAATGGCACAGTTTTGTTCCATTATCCAATGTACCCACTTTAAGAGAAACTTAAGTAGACATCGTTTTAATTGTGTGACATAGACTGGCTCAGCTCAGTCAACAGTTTGTAACTAGGTGCCCAGGCTGGAGACAACTCAGATGAACATACAAAGCACACAGGATTTGCTCATGGGAAGGAAAGGTGAGATGCATTCTGTGAATTTCCCATGCTGGGTGCAGGGACCTCTGTGATTCAGACAAGAGTCTGAGGCCTACTTGCTACTGGGCTCGTTGACAGGGTGCCTTCTGGAGGCAATCATATGTCTGATGGTGACTTGTGATGCCATAGAGGATGAAGAGTGTTGCTATCTCCAGTGGATTTTAAGTTTTGCAACTTTCAGGGATCTGTTTATCTTAAAATATGGTTTCAATCTTGATCTGACCCCTGACTGTGTTATTCTAAACCCGTTATTTAACATATATTTAATTTTAGAATTCTCAATATATTTAAGAAGAGGTGAAGTCTTCCTAGATATGTTAGTATGACAGTTCACTATAGAACTATTAATATTGAAAGAAAAAGCCAAAAACAATATCTGTGGTAATAAGGGACAGCTTATGATACAATCTTAGTTAATTAAACTTTAATGTTATCCACAGAAATGTGTATCACAAAAGAAAAACATTCTCAAAATTGCACATTTACAAAAATTTCATCCCATCACAAATTCAAAAAACAGCAATTCAACTTTTCTTTCAAGTAGGCATTAGAAAGTAACTTTAAAGCAGAACACATCGTTGGGAGAATTCCAGTTAGGAATAGCTAAGAAACTGCTGTAGAAGCGTATTTCTTATGAAACTTGTAAATCCTGCTTATACTCAGATAATATTTATCAAACACTCAGGATAACTACCGAGACCTCAAGTTAGGTTATTAGACAATGGTCATACAATGGCTACCATCATAAGCTTATGATTTTATCCAGTTCTTGATGATTAAACTTATAACTGTTTTCTGCTACTGACTTTTTTTTCTGCTACTGATGTAACAACTTTTGGTGAAGTTTCTTGCAGATATTGTCAAAGGGATGATATCTAATTATTTGTGGTTAACAGTTGATAGAACTACTGTCTCTATATAGTAATTATGTTTATGAATATCATTTATAAATACTAGATAGCAGAAGACCAAGAGAGGAAGGTGAATTCTGGGAGGAGAAAATAAAAGTGCAAGAGGAAGAGGAAGATGAGGAAAATGAAGGAAGAATGATTGAAAAGGAAAATGAGAGGGTAAGAAATAAGCAGGAGATGCCATAAGTAATATGAAGTAGGAAGATTCTACAATTATTTACAGAGGTTACTTGTAGCTTTATTGATTTCTTATTTTATTAAAAGTATTGCCCAGAGACAGATGGATTCCACTGGAATTATCATGTGTACAACTATATGGGGAGGGGGGACAAGATGTGAGAAGCCCCTGTTTGTATTTGAAACTAGGATAATGAGAAGTAAGGAATGAGGCCAGAAAATGTGGCTGTGACTAACAATCAGGTAATAATAAGAACCGGAAGAGCTGAATAAATAATTGTATCCTAATTATGTTAGTACAGGAGAAATATTAGACTATAAGCAGTAACAACAAAACCTTATCCCTTTTGTTTGCTCCATTTTAAGATAGGTGGTACCAGGAAAATGGAAGATTATCATGTTGGACATGTTGGAGGCTTCAGGGAGGGTACTCTGAGATACTTTTGATAACAACACAGTCCCAGGCGAAGGACAGTCCTCAAGAAGTCTTCAGCATCAGGTCTGTTGAGTGCCCACAATGCCTTGGTGAAAACAATGGATACGATGACTGCGTGGTATTGGCTAATGATGTACCTTCATTCAGCTACATCGCAAAGGCCAAATACTGTCTCACACAAGTTCATCTCTAGGGAGAGATGATTCTATTGGCTGATTAACTTCAGGAATTTTCCCCCTGAAATTATATTTTTCTTTATAAATTGCTAAATTGATTTTATGATTTCTACATCCACCTATTGTGACATTGATTAGGGAATCCAAAATACTCTGGATACTCTGACATAGAAAGTTCCCAAAACAAATCTGAAGACTTGCCGCACAATCATGATGACAACAACCATATATGGAACACCGTGTCTTGGACACATTCTGCTTAAGTACATAGTTGATCATTCTATTATAACCACATTGTTCCAGCCACATGCTTATTTTCTTAAAGTTTACCCAAAGTCTCCCATAAAAACTTTGAAAAAAGTCTAAGACATTTCTAAGCAATGAAACACAAATAAATTTGAGTCATTTACATAATGTGCATATTTGAAAGAGAGAGGATATGGAATAGTTTTTTTTTTATTTGTCTTCATGCAATTACACCAAACTTAGACAAACAAGCAATTGGGAAATAATTTTCCCTTCTCCTTAACCTCCTTTAGTTTATGTGGCTTTGGAGAAGACAATAAAATCACAGTCTCTGTTTCTAAAATGTTCCATCTGTTCTTGCCAGTTATTCTCCCAGTTGAAAGCAGAATTCTTTTGCTTCCCAATTATCCTCAATATCCAACTGTGATGATGGCAAAGGGAGTGGAAGAAGAGAGCATGTGGAACCAAGAAATGGTGATTGGTTGTCATAATACGCTTTGTAAGAAATAGAAAATTCAGAGAATATCACAGAGCTTTATAATTATCCCAAGGTTCACTAGCTTATCTTGACTTCCAGATGATTGTGTTTCTGTGTATACTATTTCTAACCTGCATACTACATCTATATATATTGACTGTGATAAGTGTGATGGGTGCTATATGGCACAGCAATAAGAAAATGAATTGGGACACCCACAATTCATATTGGAATATCTGGATTCAGCTCCTGGCTCCACATCTGATCCATTTTCCTGCTAATGCATACCCTGGGGGAAGAAGGTGACAGTTCAAGTTCTTGGAGCCCTGCCACCCATGTTGGAGGCTAGAACTGAGTTCCTAGTTCCTGGCTTTAGCCTGGTTCAGTCCTATTCGCTGTATTTGTGAAGTCAATCAATGGATGGGAGATCTCTCTCTCTCTCTGATTTTCAAATAAATTAAACAAATGAATAAAAATTTGAAAGAAACAAAAGGGGAAGGGTGTCTAACATTTACTGAGAACCTACTACATGTCAGGAATTATACATGCACAAGTACAGGACAAGGGAGATAAACCAGAAATACCAGGTCAAATGGCCAAGACTGCGTGATGAGTTACGAGGAAGAGATAAGAATTAAGCCAAAAACTGTTTCATTTCCTGGCCCGCATTTCCTCCATCATAGCACTTTGCTTGTGCTAATGAGCAGCAATTTCTATAGCAGTGAAGTGCTCCGAGTTCCATAACGACCCACATGTGAGTTTGAACACCAGCCTTCCCCTCTTCTAAGTGCAATTTACAGCCAGTTATCTTTCTGAATTTGTTTCTACTCTGTAGAACTTACTAATGACTGCTGTTATACAGATTTACTGTGATGTTGATGTGACGTCAAGTATTTAAACTAGTGTATTAATATACACTTAATAACAAGCTATTAGTTCAAACTGTTGTTAAAGAAAGAAACTACAGCACAATCAGGAAAGACAACTCTAAAGAGTTCACATCACTGAAACTCGTATACCTAAGTTTTATGATCCAACCCAAAACGGCTGAAATCAGATTGTACTAAAGATGCCTTGGAGGGAAACATTTCTGTGTACCAGTAGCAGAATGGTAGCCAGAGTTCTCAATGCATTTATTTGTAGATAGTGTGGCTCCATTTCTGAAATGACAGAAAATATCACCTACAAGCAAGCGACAAAGGATAGACAAATGTCCATAAAATTAGCCTTGTTTCTCAGATCCATTCTCTAGTGTTTTATTGCCCTTAAAAGTCTAAGTTACATTTGAAATATGCTTGTTTGAAACTAGAGGAATTCTTACATTACTTATTGTATTTCTTGTTTTCTAAATCACTTGTAGGTTAGCAAAAACTTTTGAGACTTCCTCATTTATTCACGAGGATGGCTTGCCTTTGGTTTGTTCACCTGGTTGACTGCGCTTTAACATTTCTTTAAATGTGCACTCAAACAGGAAAGTTGGGGCTGGTGTCTTGACACAGCAGGCTGAACTGCTACCTGTGACACGGTAACCCACATGGGCACTGGTTCATATACTGGCTCCTCCACTTATTATCCAACTCCCTGATAATGTGCCTGGGACAGCAACAGATGATGGCCCAAGCGCTTGGACTCCTGCCACCCACATGGGAGATATGGAACAAGTTCCAGGGCTCCTGGCTCGGGCCTGGAAATGCAACCATTTGAGGAGTGAACCAGCAGATAGAAGACCTTTCTCTTTCTCTCTGTGACTCCATCTCTCTCTCTCTCTCTCTCTCTCTCTCTCTCTCTGTGTGTGTGTGTGTGTGTGTGTGTGTGTCTGTATCTCTCTCTTCATAATTCTGCATTCCAAATAAAAAATTAAAACTTCGGGAAGAAAACACATAAGTTGGAGTAGGGCATTTGCCAAGCAGTTAAGACAGCACTTTGGATGCCCATGTTACATTTCAGATCACCTAAAGTGAGTTGTGGCCACACTTCTGATTCTGAGTTCTTGGTAATGAGTACTCTGGGAGGTAGCAGATGAAGGCCATGCACTTTGGGTCCCTGCCACTCACATGGGAGAACAGGTTGAGTTCCCAGCTCCAAGCCTGTCACTGCACCAGCTGTTGTAGGCATTTTGGAAGTACACCAGAGGCTGGAAAATCTCTGTCTCTGCCTTTCAAACAAATAAATAAATAAAAACATTTAAACATACTTTGTATAGAGTAATTGACATCCTAAATTCGAGTCCAAGGCTGCACCAGCTGCAACTATTGTAGCACATTGAACTACCTAAAATATAGCATTTTTCTAATTGTTTTCTGGTGATTTCCTTACATATCTCTTACCGCTCTTTGTCAGGTTTCTCCACCAATAAAGTCATCATCAAAGATAGATGTTGTGCATTATTTATATCTGGGCCTCATGTATGAAAGTGGTCAAAAGCGTTCACTGAATAAACACAAGTATGAGTGACTGCAGAAATCACATATTACATGCCTGCACACAGATGATAACGAAGGCATTATGAACCTCTAAGAAGCCTGGAGATGCCAAATGGGTAACATAAGAACCACTGCAAGTAGAAAATGTTTCTTTGTGCTGGAGAGGAACATCAGAGTATCCTTCAGTCTTAGTAGAAAAAGCAAACCATTTAATAATGTGCTCATGCCAAATGTAGTCCATGGGGGTGCATGATAATCTGATATAGAATGTCATCAATAAATCACAGAATAATGAAACAGCAAAGATCACAATAAAAAATACCTAGGTATGTGCACAGAGACCATTCTGCACCTATAGGGCAGCCATTACAGATCAGTGGATTTTGAATCAGTTCATTATCCCTCCTTGTCACAATCCCATGCTTATCACACAAATTTCTGCCTAGGTTTTTTTTTTTAAGATTTATTTATTTTACTTGAAAGTCAGAGTTACAGAGAGGCAGAGGCAGAGAGAGAGAGAGAGAAAGAGAGAGAAAGAGAGAGAGACAGAGAGACAGAGTCAGAGGTGTTCCATACACTGATTTACTTCCCTAATGGCTACAATGGCCAGAGCTTCTTCAGGGTGTCCCATGTAGGTGCAGGGGCCCAAGAGCTTGGGCCATCTTCTACTGCTTTCCCAGGCCATAGCAGAGAGAGCTGGCTTACAAGAGGAGAGCTGGGACATCAACTGGCGCCCATATGGGATGCCAGTGCTGTAGGGCTGTGGCTTTACCCACTACACCACAGCATCAGCCCCTGCCTAGATTTTATTTATGGAAAGAATGCTTGTGTGCTTCGCAGGCATCCTAAGTACATCTTGGTTTTATCTCTTATTCTCCTGATGGATGGCTTAATGTCAATCAATCACCCTGGAGCTTGTCAACTTTTTGCCTTTAGCCAAATTTACTTCTTGGAGCTGTTTGACTAATAGGAAGACCTAAATAAAAGGCAGGGTTGTACCAGGCCAATGGATAGTTAGCCCACTTTCCATGGTAATACTCATGTGTTTTATTCATGTAGAAATAGGGAGGTCTCATATAGAAGGCACAGGGATTAAGAGAGTGAGAAAGTGAGAGAGAGAGAGAGAGAGAGAGAGAGAGAGAGAGAGAGGTAGAGAGGTAGGGGGAGGGGAGAGAGAGAATTTCCTGTTTCTAATATTAATTATCCATAGCTATTCTAAATGATAAGAATAAATAGTACAATCTAACAAAAGGAGTTTGGGCTTTAAGTTCAATTCTCAAATCGAATATTTCTTAGCTGTTACACCCTCAGTGGCAATTTCCTGAGGTGGAAATTAGAGGTGCTAATAACTGTCAGTAAGGACAGCTAGAGTAGGATGCTGAAAAATTATGAGTATCAAGGAAATAGAATGCCTTCTCAAAGACTTATAGAAGATATGCTACAAATAATAGCAAAATAAAAGATAAAATGGTTCAGGTGCTGAGATATCTTACTGTGACATTTAAGTGTCTTTTAAAGATGGGTACAGAAAGCTGAAAACATCTCAAAAGGCAAAAGTTGTATATGGCTATGCAATATCTGTTGACTGACAATTGTACTTCTATTATGAAAAAGAGACAAATATTAAGCAATAGTAAAATAACATCAAAAATTTCTTTTAATTCCTCTTATTTTTATTGGGTCTAAACCAATCAATTTTTTTTTTTTTTTTTTTTTTTGGAAAGGCAGAGTTAGACAGAGAGAGAGAGAGACAAAAAGAAAGGTCTTCCTTCCATTGGTTCACCCCCAAATGGCCGGTATGGCTGGCATGTTGCAGTCAGTGCGCTGTGCTATCCAAAGCCAGGAGCCAGGTGCTTCTCCTGGTCTCCCACGAGGGTACAGGGCCCAAGCACTTGGGCCATCCTCCACTGCACTCCCGGGCCACAGCAGAGAGCTGGACTGGAAGAGGAGCAACCAGGACAGAATCCGGCGACCCAACCGGGACTAGAACACAGGGTGCTGACGCCGCAGGTGGAGGATTAGCCAAGTGAGCCGCGGCGCTGGTCCACCAATTAATTTTATTAAAACTCAGTACTTTTAGATTCAGCCTGGAAAATAACTGCTCATAATGACAACTTCCTGTCCCTCTAGTTTTTCATAATGTTAAGTATTACTGTTCCTACAATAATTTTTTCTCATCATCAGTCAAAAAGCCAACGTCTATAAGTGAACTATCTATTATGTGTCTGGAAATACAGGTGCTAAGAAAAGAGCAGCAAATAAAACACACACAATCCCTGCTAGTCCTCATAGAGCAGATGGGAGAAAGTTCACTGTGCATTAATCAGCTGTCATTCCATATTTAAACAATTTTCAGGAGCTTACTCATTGTAAGTTGATAATGTGCTATTAGTCTACTTAGATTATCTCAGGTTATTGCTGCTGGTAAACTGATGGCCAGATTCTTTATTTAGATAGATCATCATTTTTTTAATTTTGGAAAATTCTAAGCATTTTCATGAGTGATAGAGTCTTCATATCACAATAAACTAAGTTGGGTATCCATTTTGTTTCCTAAAATATCCACACAAATTTGTGAATATTAATTATTTGGTAACTCTGGTATAGGTCCCAGTATCTGATACATGTTCAATAACAAATAATTGCAATAATTTCAATAATAAAAGGATATCTTAGACCACCATGTATCATCTTGTATCTCACACACAAATAAAAGTGATAAAAATAATAGATGGAGCAAGGAAGAGAAGATATGAAATCAGGCAATTTTACTATATCATCCTGTGTTTTTGAATTTTTTTTATTTGACATATAGAATTAGACATTGAGAGAGAGAGGCAGAGAGAAAGATCTTCCTTCTGTTGGTTCACTCCCCAAATGGCCACCACAGCTGGCGCACTGCGCGGATCCGAAGCCAGGAGCCAGGTGCTTCCTCCTGGTCTTGCATGCGGGTGCAGGGCCCAAGCACTTGGACCATCCTCCACTGCCCTCCCAGGACACAGCAGAGAGCTGGACTGGAATAGGAGCAACCGGGACTAGAACCCAGCGCCATATGGGATGCCAGTGCCGCAGGTGGAGGATTAACCAAGAGAGCGACGGCACCAGCCCATCCATCCTTTACTTCTAACACACTATTTAATTCTTCAAGTAATTGTTATGTTATTATTTTTATTATATTAGTGATATTAATATTAAGATTTCTTAATTTATTATTTATGATTATTATTTATGATTATTAATATTAAGATTTCTTAATCTGTAGCCCAATTACTAATGGAGTTCAACTGATCTTCTTTGGCTATTCCCTGAGAGTTGGTTATTTCAGCATGGCTTCAAAATTGGATCAATAATTCATACAGGGCTTACATTAAATAAGGTAAGAAATGGATTTTTAAGTCCAGGATGATAATAAAGAAATGTACAAAATAACTGACTAATGTATATTTCCCAAAGCAGTAATTTTCATCTAATGGGAAGGCTAAATATTTCAATTTAGTATAATCCCAATACTATTCCTAAAATATTCTTTTTAAATGTGAAAAGTAAATAAAATTAATTTTCAATTTTTTATATATATGATGAACAAATTTCATGTATTTCATGTATATAGGTGTAGAAGAATAGTGACACTTCCCATCCTGCCCTCCTCACTACCTATGCTACCTCCCTCCCTCCTTCTTCCTTTCTTATTCTTTCTTTCAATTGTTAAAATGGCACACTTTCAGTTTATTTTATAATCATAAGGTTTACCCTCCACTAAATTGATAATTCAACAAATAGAGGGAAGGAAAAAACAAAAACACAAACAACACTGTCCCTCAACAGTAAATTGATACAAACACATAACCACTGTTCTAGTGGAGAAAGAACCGCAAACAAAAATCGAATCTCAAAACGTGAATTCCACTTACATATATTACATTTTTTGTTTTCGATTAGTCACCACAGATCAGGGAAAACATGTGATATTCATCTTTTAGAGACTGTCTGATTTCACTAAGTAAAAGGATTTGCAGTTGCATCCATTTTATTGCAAAAGACGTGAGTTTGGTCAGTGCCACGGCTCACTAGGCTAATCCACCGCCTGCAGCGTCGGCACTCTGTTCTAGTCCTAGTTGGGGTGCCAGATTCTGTCCCAGTTGCTCCTCTTCCATTCCAGCTCTCTGCTGTGGCCCAGGAGGGCAGTGGAAGTTGGCCCAAGTGCTTGGGTCCTGCATCTGCATGGGAGACCAGGATGAAGCACCTGACTCCTGGCTTTGGATCGCTGCAGCGCACCAGCCATAGCGGCCATTTGAGGGGTGAGCCAACAGAAGGAAGACCTTTTTCTCTGCCTCTCTCTCTCACTGTCTAACTCTGCCTGTCAAAAAAAAAAAAAAAAAGACATGAGTTAATTATTTTTATGGCTGGGAAGCAGCCATAGTTTATATATACCACATTTTATTTATGCATAATCTTTTGATGGACATTTGGATCAGTTCCATATCTTAGCTATTATTGAGCTAAAAATAAGCATGGAGGTACAGAGAACTCTTTCATATCCTGATTTAATTTTGTTTGGGTATATTTTCAGGAATGGAATGGCTAGGTCATATGATAGAGCTATTTTCAGATTTCTGAGGAATCTCCATACTGTCTTCCACAGTGGCTACACCAGTTTACTTTTCCACCGAGAGTGTATTAGGGTACCTTTTTGCCCACATCCTCTCCAGCATTTATTGTTTTTCAATTCCTGTATGAGAGCCATTCAAACTGGGCTGAAATGAAACCTCATTGTGGTTTTGGTTTATATTTCCCTGATGGCTAGTGATCCTGACCATTTTTTCACATGACTGCCACTGTTTGAATTTCATGCTTGAAAAATTCTTATTGAAGTCCTTTGCCCATTTCTTAACTGGATTATTATTTGTTGTCAAATTTCTTGAGCTCTTTATAGATTATGGATTTTTTTTATTTTTTTTAATTTTTTTTTTGACAGGCAGAGTGGACAGTGAGAGAGAGAGACAGAGAGAAAGGTCTTCCTTTGCCGTTGGTTCACCCTCCAATGGCCACTGCAGCCGGCGCACTGCGGCCGGCGCACCGCGCTCATCCGATGGCAGGAACCAGGTGCCAGGTGCTTCTCCTGGTCTCCCATGCGGGTGCAGGGCCCAAGCTCTTGGGCCATCCTCCACTGCACTCCCGGGCCACAGCAGAGAGCTGGCCTGGAAGAAGGGCAACCGGAACAGAATCCGGCGCCCCAACCGGGACTAGAACCCGGTGTGCCGGCGCCACAAGGCGGAGGATTAGCCTGTGGTGCCACGGTGCCAGCCTAGATTATGGATTTTAATCCCTTATAAGTAGTATTGTTTGCAAACATTTTCTTGCATTACGTCAGTTGCCTCTTCACTTTGTTGAGTGTTTCATTTGTAGTACAGAAGGCTCTTGGCTTGATGTAATCCAATTTGCCTATAATTTGCTTTGAGTGTCTGTACTTCTGGAGTCTTTTTCAAAAAGTCTTTGCTTAGGGCAATGTTGCAGAGTTTTCACACTGCTCTCCTCTAGTAAGCTGAAGGTATCAGGTTGTAAATTTAGATCTTTATCCATTTTGAACTGCGGTCTTGTTTCATACTCCTGAACCTGGAGATCCAACTTTCCCAGCACCATTTGCTGAGGAGACTGCCTTTTGTTTTCCAGGGATTGATTTTTAACTTCTATGCCCATGATTAGTTCATTGTAGATACAAGGATTTTTTTCTGTGGTTTCTATTCTCTTCCATTGGTCTACTTGTCTATTTTTTTTTTTTTTTGCCAGAATTAGGCTGTTTTGGTTATAACTGCCTTGTTATTTGTCTTGAAATCTCGTATTGTGATGTCTCCAGGTTTGTTTTTGTTGTTTAAGATTGCTTTATACATTTTGGGTCTTCCGTGTTTCCATGTGAATTTTAGCATTGTTTTTTCTATATCTGAGAAGAATGTTATTGATATTTTGATTGGGATCACATTGAATTAGTAAACTGGTTTCAGTTGTATGAACCCTCTGATGATATTAATTCTTCCAATCCACAAACAAGGAAGATATTTCTAATTTTTGTTAAATTTTATTTCATTGTTTAATTTTTTAAACTTTTATTTTAGAGGTCTTTCATCTCCTTTTTCAGATTTATTCCATGGTATTTACAATTTTTGTAGTTACTGTGAATGGTACTGATCTTATAAATTCTTTCTCAGCCATGGTATTGTCTGTAAATACAAAGGCTACTGATTTTTATGCATTGATTTTATAAGCTGCAACCTTACCAAACTCTCTTATGAGTTCCAATAATCTCTGATGGAGCCATTTGGCTTTCATATACATAAGATTATGTCATCTGCAAACAGGGAAAATTTCACTTCTTCCTTTCAAATTTCTATTCTGCTGATTTCTTTTCTTGCCAAATGATTCTAGTTAAAACTTCCAGAACTATGTTAAAAAGCAACAGTTAGAGTGGGTATCCTTGTCTGGTTCTGGATCTTAGTGGGAATGCACCCAGATTTTCCTTACTCAATATAATTTTGGCTGTTGGCTTGTCATATATTGCCTTGATTCTATTAAGGAATGTTCCTTCTATACTCAATTTAATTAAGGTTTCTATTATGAAAGTATGTTGTATTTTATCAGATGCTTTCTCTGCATCTATTAAGATAATCTTATTCTTCAGTTTGTTAAGGTGATGTATTATATTTATTGATTTGTGAATGTTGAACCATTCCTGCATACCAGGGATAAATCCCACTTGGTCTGGGTCAATGTTTCTGATGTATTGTTGGATTTGATTAGCAAGTATTTTGTTGAGTTGAGGCATTTTGCTTCTATGTTCATCAAGGATATTGGTCAATAGTTCTCTTTTTTGGTTGTGTCTTTCTCTAGTTTTGGAATTAAGTTGATGCTGGCCTCAAAGAATGTGTTTGGGAGGATTCACCCCTTTTCAATTGTTTTGAATAATTTAAGAAGAATTGGAGCTGATTCTTTAGAAGGTCAGTGTAATTCAACTGTGAAGTTATCCGGTCCCGGGCTTTTTTCCTGTTGATGGGAGGGTCTTTATTATTGATTCAATTTTCACCTTGGTTATTGGCCTATTTATGTCTTTTTATGCTTTCATGACTCAATTTTTGTAGATTGTATGTGTCCAAAAATTTACCCATTTCTTCTATACTTTCTAATTTGATGGCATATAGCTGTTTAGAGTAATTTCTGATGCTTCTTTTTATTTCTATGGTATATGTTGTAATCCATTTTTATCTTATATTTAATTAATTTGGGTATGTCCCTGCTCCTTTTTTTGTTAGTTGAAAAAGTGTATTAATTTCACGTATTTTTTAACAGCCAACACTTCATTTAGCTGATCATTTGTGCCATTCTTTTGGTTTCAATTTTGTTTATTTCTTCTCTAATTTTAAATATTTCTTTATCCTATTAATTTTGAGTTTGGTTTGTTCTTGTTCTTCTAGGTCCTAGAGATGCATTATTCGATCATTTATTTGATGTTTTTCCAATTTCTTCACATAGACACCAAATGCTATAAACTTCCCTTATCACTGCTTCTGCCGTATCCATAGGTTTTGATGTGTTGTGTTGTAATCCTCTTTTGTTTCCAGGATGTTTTCATCTCCTTTTTAAGTTCTTCTATGACTCACAGTTCATCTAGGAGCATCTTGTTCAATATCTATGTATTTGTATATTTTGGGGAGTATCTTTTTTAAAAAGATTTATTTTATTTATTTGAAAGACAGAGTTACAGTGAGAGGCAGAAACAGAGAGAAAGTCCTCCATCTGCTGGTCTACTCCCCAGATGGTTGCAATGGCTTGAGATGCACCGATCCAAAGCCAGGAGTCAGGAGCTTTCTCCAGGTCTCCCACATGGGTGCAGGGGCCCAAGGACCTGGCCATCCTCCACTGCTATCTCAGGCCACAGCAGAGAGCTGGATTAGAAGATGGGCAGCTGGGACTAGAACGGGAGCCTGTATGGGATGCTATCGCTTCAGGCCAGGGCTTTAACCCACTGCGCCACAGTGATGGCCCCATGGGGAGTTTCTTAATTTGTCAATTTCCAGGTTTATTCTATTGTGGTCAGAAAACATACATGGTATGATTTCAATTTTTTTTTTTGAAATTGTTAAGACTTGCTTTATGGTCTAGCATCCTAGAGAAGTTTCAGGCACTGTTGAAAACAGTATGTATTATTTAGCTATGGGATGAAATGTTCTATAGATATCAATAAGCTACAGTTGGTCCATAGTGTAGATCTGTTGTTTGTTGATTTTATGTCTAATAGATCTGTCCATTGATTAAAGTGAGGTGTTGACATCCACCATTATTATTGTATTGGAGTCTATATCTCCCTGTAGATCAATTAATATTGATTTTGAATAACCAGGTTCCCTGGTGCTCTGTGCATATACATTTACTAGTTACACTTGCCTTTCTTTGTCTCTTTTCAGAGTTTTTGCCTTAAAATCTATTTTGTCTGATATTGGGATGTCTCTCCTGCTCTATTTTGCTTTCTACTAGCATGGATTATCTTATTCTATCCTTAACTTACAGTTTATGTGTATCTTTGTTGTTGAGGTGTGCTTCCTGCAGGCAGCAAATAAATGCATCTTTTTTTAATACATTCAGCTAATCTGTATCTTTTATTTGGAAAATTTGGGCCATTTACATTCAAGGTTATTATTGATAAGTAAAAACTTGGCCCAGCAATTTTTCTATAAACATTCCTATTGTTTGTTTAGGATTTCCTTTGCATTTTTATGAGGAGATACTCTGCTTTCGTATTATTTCATTAATGATGACTATCTTTCTGTGTTTGGTGTGTAGCACATTTTTAAGCATCATTTGCAAGGCTGGGCAAATGGTAGCAAATTCTTTCAATTTCTACCTGTTACAGAAGGTCTTTAATTCATCTTAATTCATAAATGAAAGTTTTGTGGGGTTCAGTGTCCTGTGCTGACAGATTTTTTTTAAAACTTTTGAAGATAAGCATGCAAGTATGACCTTGGATATTAAGATATACCTAGTTAGCTATACAAATATATTTTAAAGATTTATAAAAATATTATAGCTATAAATAAAATAGTATGGGAATCCTTAAAATTCACCCAGAACTATGTGTGTCCCAACATATATTAATATAAGAGAATATTGATATGGAAAATAAATATCAAAGGATAAATAAATCATCAAAGAATTCTGAAATAATTGGATGTCCATTTGTATAAAACTAGGAAACAAATCATGTATTTCTATATAACTGTATCAAAGTAAATGTGAGATAATATTACTCCTAAGATGCAGCTGAACACCATAACTTTCATGACAGACACCTTTCTAAAAATATGTACACCACAATCACATAGTAGGATATATACCACTTCATTTAAAATGTCAAGTAATGTCACAATTAGATTGAAAAATAAACTAGGAAAATAATTCAAACTTATCTAAAGCTCAAAATGTTAATATCCTGAATTTTAAAATTGCTATTACAAAAAACTAAAAAATTGCCAACAGAAAACTAAGTAAAATAACAACAAATGAAATATAAAAAACTTTGACTACCACATCAAAAGCTGTTTCATATGACTAGAAATCAAAGAAATGGAAAATGTTATATGATTTTTTGTCCTATCATATTTCTTATAATGTGACATTATTTGGCATTAAAATTAGTTTTGTGCCTCTATAACAAACTCTGATGGAGTAGATTGTGGTGAACAAATACTTTTGTCAACAACAATTAAAAACAACGGTAAAACACAATTACACCATTTGAAATGATCAGAGAGCTGATGAGGCACAGAGCCATGCACAGCCAAGATACAGGAAGAACGATACAGCAGAGGAGCCTGATTTTCCACCCACTGTTTGAGCCCTGGCTGCACCACTTCTGATCCAGCTCACTGCTAATGTACCTGGCAAAGCAACAGAAGATAGCCCAAGTTCTTGGGACCCTGCACCCAATGGGGATATCCAAATTAATTTCTGGCTTCTGTTTTCAGCCTGGCCCAACCCTGACCATTGTGACCATTTGGTGATTGAATCAGCATATGGAAAATCTCTCTCTCTCTCTCTCTCTCTCTCTCTCTCTCTCTCTCTGTGTGTGTGTGTGTGTCTGTATCTCTGCCTTCCAAATAAAATAAATACATACTTTAAAAATAATTAGTGCTTGTTTCTTAATAATAAGACAATAAAATAGTTTATATTCTGCTTGCTGTCTCTTCCACTGAGAAAAATATTTTTTTCTTATAACTGGGTCTAAAACTATAAGACATTGTATTAGATAGTTATTTTAAAATCTATCCTCTTGTGATAGTCCCTCATGAATGCACAGCGGATGAGGATTGGCAGCTTACTGACCATGGTTTTCATCGTGTTCGTAGTGACGCTGTTGGTCCTCCCTCCCTTCCACTGCATGAACACAACAGACACTTCATTTAGTGCCTGTCAATCATGAGTAATATCTCTTCTCTGCGCTCTTGGCTCCACCCTTTCTTAACAGCTTTCCTCCCTATACATCACCAATGCTGGCAATATCTATCTTCTAATTTTCTTGACAGATTTCTCTTAGGTTACTTTTCTATAAGTTAGTTTTAAATTTTAAAAACAAAATGAGTATTTCCATTAATTTTAAATATCACTTGAAAGGCTAGCTGGATATGAGAAGTGTATCTTTCTTGCACTCAAATGAAGATATTCCTGTACTTAACTGCAAATGGTTTACTACAAACTTAGATTTTTCCAGCATCTTAATATTTCTATTGATTCCCTTCATTTTTCTCACAAAAGCTTGGATACTAGGCACCATTTGCCTTCTGAATTTCTTGTTCTGCAGAGACAGGAAAATGGAAACTATCTTCCCTCAACTTCCTGCAGTCTTGCGGTTTGGATTACTCCACTGGAGGTGTTTCTGCAGGTTGAGAGGGAGGATGAGAAGTTTTGCACCTGGGAGACATGGACAGCAGCCCTGAATTTGGGTATTCCCTTGACATTCCCCACTGCACTGCTGTGGGTAGCTGAGATAACGGGTTCAGTTTCTTCTGTTCAGAGAACTCCCTCATTTCCTGAGGTGAGAAGTCTTGCTCTCCCAGTACTCCTGGAGGGACTGGAAATATCCAGTTCCCCTTGTTACTAACCATTCTGTCTCAAATGCCTAGGATTGCTTCTGGTTTGTGTTTTGTGTTTTTTTAACTGTTAGAGTGATCTAACAGCACACCCTGCCAATGCCCTCTCCAATCTGAATAGTATTCTTTAAAAGATGACTACTTTACATTTTAATGCACTGAGTTTCTTCATAATTCATCAGCATTGAGTTCAACTTTTCTGGGATGTATATAATGGTTTTTTAGCTTATTTTGTGTCAAATGAACAAGGGATTTGTTTTAGTTTCGTAAAGTGAGAATGCAGTCATATATATTAATTGTTAACATTAAAAAGCATTTTGTTAATAAAGTATACACCATATAACTTCATTAAATATTCACAATAGCTGGATCAATTGAAACTTCACAATTATCAAATGTGAAAGCTAAAAGATAATATTATGAATTGGCTAAATGCATCTCTCTTCTTGTTCAAGAGTGTGTATTTTTTCTACCACTGAATGATAACTTTATGAACTTGAATTTTAAAAAGTGAAGGAGTATCTCTTGCTTCCTATAAATCTACAAGTCGTGATTACCATAAAATAATACTACCTGAAGTTTTCCACTCATGAATATGGGTGTGCTTATTTGTAAATGGAATGACAAACCTCAAGGTCACAAAGACAATAATAGTAACATCAGTAAATAATTTTGAAATTATTGTCTTCTAAACTATGAACTATTTATATATGATGTCATTTTCCTTTAAACTCCCTTTCAATGTTAACTAAATAAAATGTAGCATTAACTGTGGAGGAGAAAAAATGTACATACCCAAATGCACACCCAGGCTGTCCATGAAAGTCAGATTGCTGTAACATATATTTTTTAGTAGCATTTGATTCTCTAAAGAAGAAATGACCATGAATGCTGCCCAGATAGAATTTATCATTACCAGCTTTACATAATCCTTATTCTTTAGTGTGTGGACATATTGAATGTAGATTTAGAAAATTTACTGGAAAGAATGTAATGTTTTATGGTGACAGTCTCTATTTCGATTTAGATCTCAGTTCAAATCATAATTCTGCCAGTTGACCATGTAAAACTTAGCCAGTTATATAACTTCTCTAAGACTTGATCCTTGTCAATACATTACCAGTTCTGAACTTATAAGACTGTGTTTTAACAAAATGACAATATGCATAAGGAAGGAAGTAGGTAGGGTTCCAAGCACAAATGTTTTTTCGATGTTCGTTATTAGTACTCTCGGTTTCATAGGCTATGGTGTTGGTACAGATGGGAAATATGAGAGTACTCGATAACATTCATGGGAAAAATGAATTAAATAATAATGTGCATTTTCCATGATCTTTTTCAAGCTATAACACATGCTGATGGCACGCATTATTTATGTTAAAATGATCCTAGGGAGAGAAATGCAAAGAAATACGTTGCCCTAAGCTGTATCCTGCCTTTGGTGCAAATATTCCAGGTTCTAAGATATAATTTGATAATCACACTCAGTCACTGCTTTCCCTTCAGCACAAGGGAAACAAAACATGTGTCACGCTGAAGTTCAGCCTCTTTCCCGTGCTGTACTTTGCCAGTGGCACACCCACGGAGCATATGGCCAATGAAACATTCTCTTCTACACTCCGCACTTCAATCTTCCCTCCAGGAGGAACCTCTTTTTTTGTCATATGCATTTAGGGAGAAGTAGTACAATTCTTCCTGAATTACCACCTAAGTGGAGAAGGGTGATGCATTCATATCTCGCCTTCCTTTGGTTTTGTACCGATAAACAAGAATGCAAACCTCTTTGCTGTCTTTCACCTGAGGATAGGTAGTAGCTGTCACAAAACTGCACTGTTTTTGTCTATCCTTTTGAAGACTATGTTTTTAAGTGAAACCATCAAAGGTGACGTAAGAGTAATCTGTGGCCGGCGCCGCGGCTTAACAGGCTAATCCTCTGCCTGCGGCGCCGGCACACCGGGTTCTAGTCCTGGTCGGGGCGCTGGATTCTGTCCCGGTTGCCCCTCTTCCAGTCCAGCTCTGTGCTGTGGCCTGGGAGTGCAGTGGAGGGTGGCCCAAGTACTTGGGCCCTGCACCTGCATGGGAGACCAGGAGGAAGCACCTGGCTCCTGGCTTTGGATCAGCGCAATGCACTGGCCACAGTGCACTGGCCGCAGTGGCCATTGGAGGGTAAACAGTGGCAAAAGGAGGATCTTTCTCTCTGTCTCTCTCTCTCTCACTGTCCACTCTGCCTGTCAAAAAAAAAAAAAAAGAGTAATCTGTAGGAAAATTTTTGGAAAAAAGCAGGAGTGACAGCTTTTAGTAGCAAGCAAAGGCACCTCTATTCTTTTTATGAAATTGGTTTATCTAACTATGCTCATCAAAGTCATTTCCTGTATGAATAGTTGTATAACTAGTTGAGACATATATCCAATTCTAGCAGACTGAGGCAAGTCATACATATATATGACTTGCTCCATGTCATATATATCATATATATATATATATATATATCACATATATATGATCAGATATTTTGCTGATTGCTTTGATATCAAATGTTTCTGTACTAATAACACCTTCAAAAGTTTTATCCTGAGCCTCTGGACAGGAAGGTATTAGTAAACAGGGCAAACCAGAGTACTGTTTCATGCAAACTGAACACAGTATAAACAAAAGTGTGTTATAATACTATAATATTAAATCGATCTTCTGTGTATAAAGATAACTGCAAATGATTAAAAAATCTAGGTGTTAAATTGGAAATTGCATAGATAATTAATCAATTCTTAAAAAAAATCATGTAGGATCTCTGTCTTTAATGTACTGTACATTGTGAATTAATACTATAACTAGTACTCCAACAATAATTTCAGTTTGTGTCTCTATGTGAGGGCAAACTGTTGAAATCTTTACATAATATGTTCTAAACTGATCTTCTGTGTATAAAGAGAATTGAAAATGAATCTTGATGTGAACAGAAGGGGGGAGGGAGCGGGAGAGGGGAGGGTGGCGGGAGGGAGGGAAGTTGTGAGGGGGGGAGCCATTGGAATCCATAAGCTATACTTTGGAAATTTATATTCTTTAAATAAAAGCTAAAAAAAAAAATAACCAATGAAGCCCTACACTTATTAAATGAGAAATCTCTCTTCACCAAATAATTGATGCTCTATTTTAAAAATTAGTAGTTACTGGTGAGACTTCAACCCAGTCTTTGATTTTCCTTCCCCTCATATTTGTTCTTGCTGTGCAAGTTGTCTTCTGAAGAGTTGAAAGCGTTTAATAGTAAATCAACTATATCTCTATTTCATAGGCCTTTTTTCCTGAGGCATTTAATGCCATTTCATCTGTCTTCTGTGGAAAACTTTCACATCTGTGAAGGAACTTCAAAACATGCATGGATAATGGAATTAAAAGATAAAAATGAAATGTAGAAACTTTCTTTCTCAACATAATTTCTATCAAGTCATAAACACTTTTATAAGTGGTGATACCAACTATGTAGTCCACCCCTAAAAATTGAGATTCTAGGAAATATAACCTTCTCAAGTAAGTCTTATTTTTATATTATTAACTAAAGAAAAATGGGTGCCATTTGACTTTTTTTACATTAGGATATAATATAAAATATTTTATATTAGGTTATAATCATTGACAAAAAGAAGTCAGAGGGAGCCAAGTCATGGGCATACGCTGGAAACTTCATAATTTCCCATATTCTAACACCTCATACATCATATCAGTGGTGTACTTTCTCACTACAGTTAATAGCACTGTTGATCAAATAATAGTATAGTCTTACTGCATGCATACATAGAGAATGACTTCACAAGCCTTCCTAATTCCATTCTAACCAACATATTTTCATTCTATTCTGATCCTTGCATACCAATGATTCTTCTGTTTTCTGTCTCCTTCATTACCATTTTGCATATAATTATACAACTCTTGTATCAGAAGCTTACATAGATTTTACTGTGTATCGGTACTATCATTGATATTATATCTATATATTTAAAATATACAATAAATTTTAATTGACTATATATATACATATATATATATATATATATATATATCTACTTATTTAGAATCATGATGTAATGTGATTGGTTGCCACAGGGAGACACAAGAAAAGGTAAAACCATGGAAATTATTTGAACTGCCATATAACAAAAATTTCAGGGGAACAGGCATTCGTTTTCCATGTGAAAAAGGATTCCCTTGCCCAATAAATTAGCACCTACGTGGAGAGTGAAGCAACCAGATCCAAAATGTGTTACCCATAAACGACCAGGAAGCTGACTTGTAGTGACTTTCTTAAATACAATGAATGAAAATTTAGGAAATGGGTAGCATCAAAATGCTGAGGGAAATATTTGTCAATTTAGAATTATGCAACTGAAATATCAATCAAGAAGTGGGCATTTAGCATAGCAGTAAGATGTCACATCCTATATCAGAATACTTGAATTCAGTTCCTGACCCCTTCTCCTAACTCCAGCTTACCACAGGTGGAGACAGGGAGACAGCAGTGACAGCTCAAGCAAATAGATTCTGCCACCCAGAATCACATACCCAGTGTCCTATACCACCATTTCAACCAAATTGTTGAGCCTCTTAAATTTAATGTGCTTAAGACTACTTCTAATTTTTCTCCCTCAACTTGCTCCATCTTAATTTTTCTCCGTCTCACTTATTTCAACCCCATATTTTCAGTGAGGCAAAACATCTTAGACTCATCGTTTTCCTCTCACACATCCTCTGTATAATTCATATGCAAATCTTCTACATTTAACTTCTAGATATTACTATAATCTGGCCTCTCTTCTTTTCCCCTCTGCCCTTTTACACATGCACACATAAACATATGAAACACACACATTCATACACTACTGCCTGTCAATAACTGTGACTCCACACAGCATTCAGAGGGCTCATTTAAACAAAGTGATTTCATCACACTCCTCACCTGGTCAACACCCTGAAATGCTCCCCATGTCTTTCAAAATGAAAGTCACAGACCTTAACATGGCTTACAAGACCCCACACAATTACCCAAGTGTCCCATCATTGACTCTCTTATTTAGTTCTTCTTCCTGTGGACTTACCTAACTCTTACTATTCATAGAACACAGTGAATGTTCTGCTGCAAAGCCTCCAAAGACTCATTCCCTCTCTTTTTAGTGACCACTTTTTGTCACCACAAAACTTAAAGTTTACAACTCATCGTGTTACCTCATCATTAATTTCACTACAGTATGGATTCGATTGCTTTATTATATAGTATCTTCCTTTTATTCTTTTTGCAGGAAAATATGTTATATATACATATATAATGAATAGATAGAGAAATAGAGATAGAAATAGATGAGATACAATATATACCCTATCCAAATTATTGCTATCTGAAGCCTTCAAGAAAAAAGAGTTTAATCTTTTTTCTCATAGTTAAAATTCTATTAAAAAAGTTAATCAGTTGTCTTACCTGCATTTCTGTTTTTCAGCTAATCACAGTGATTTGTTTTGCTGTTGTCTTTGGACATCAAACTTTAGGTTCTTTGTCCTTTGAACTCTGGGACTTGCATGAGCGACCTTCAGGGAGATCTGGAGCCTTTAGCATTGGAGTATCTGTAACATCACCTTGTCTTGTGGTGAGGCTTCCACTTTCTTGGACTGATTCACATTACCATCTTGTTTTTAAAGATTTATTTATTTGAAAGTCAGAGTTACACAGAGAAAAAGGAGAAGCAGAGAGAGAGAGAGAGAGAGAGAGAGAGAGAGAGGTCTTCCATCTGATGGTTCACTCTCCAATTGGCCACAACAGCCGGAACTGCACCGATCCTAAGCCAGGAGCCAAGAGCTTCTTCCAGGTCCCCCATGCAGGTGCAGGGGCCCAACGACTTGGGCCATCTTCCACTGCTTTCCCAGGCTGTAGCAGAGAGCTGGATCAGAAGAGGAGCAGCCAGGACTAGAACCGGTGCCATATGGGATGCCTGTGCTTTAGGCCAGGACTTTAACCCAGTGAGCCACAGTGCCAGCCCCACCATCTTTTGAAAGGAGTCTTATAAGTAAACATCATGAAAATACTTGTTGAAACATTATGATTAGTGTTAAATTAAGCCTGTGAATATAAAATGTATTAAAATTACTGAGGAAGAAAAGGGAGAGAGAGAGGGGGATTCAGGGGTAACAGGGGAGTGAAGGAAGTGTAGTTGTCTTCTTGGAACTGTATCATGGAACATATGAAATCTAATCTCTTATATTAATAAAAAACTTAAGAAAAAAAAGCACATTACAGTACTAAATTTACTAGTAGATCTGATAAAATCAGCAACCAATCAACAAACAAGTATTAGTTCTTATCTGTCAACACTAACCTCAAAAGTAATTGGATTAAATTTCTCAGTCAAAAGATGTAGGTTGGATGAATGGATAAAAAAATAATCAAGATTTCAGTATATGTCTACAAGAAGCTCACTTCACAAACAAAGATATATATACACTGAAAGTAAATGGCTTGAAAAAGATATACCATCAAATGAAAACTAAAACTGAGCAGGAGTAGCTACTAATATCAGATAAACCGGGCTTTAAATCAAAGACCATAAAAAGAGACAGGACAGAAATTATTAATTAATAAAAGGATCAATTCATCAAAAAGATATAATTAATTAATATATATGCACCCAACACAAGATCACCCAGATGTACACAGCAAGCACTATTATACCTAAGGGGAGAGAAAGACTCCAATATAATAATAGTGAGGAACTTCAAGACCTCACTGTCATCAATGGATATATCATCCATACGGAAAATCAATAGATACATTGGCTGGGTCATACTACTGAGCAAATGAACCTAACAGATATTTATAGAAAATTTCACCCAACAGTTACAGAATACATGTTTTACTCATGAACGCATCGAACATTTGCTAGGAGAGGCCATATATTAAGTCACAAATCAAGTCTCAGAAAATTTTTAAAAAGATTTAAATAATACATTTGATTTTTCTCAGAATACAAATGAATAAGTCTCTCTCTCTTTCTCTCTCTCTCTAACACTGCCTTTCAAATAAATATAATTTATTTTAAAAAGAAACAACTATGAAAAACTATATGCTAAGAAATCAGAGAAATATTGAAAAATATATGCATTCTTGGATACAAATAACATATCAAGATTAAATCAAGAAGATATAGAAAATTTAAACTGACCCATAACAGGCAATGAGATTGAAGTGTTAATTAAAAGTAGTCCATCAAGGAAAAGTCTAGGATCTGATGCCTTTAATACTGAATGCTGCAAAACATTTAAAGAGAAACTAACTCTAATACTGTCAAACCATTCCAAAATATTGAACAGGTGGAACTCTATCAAACTTTTTTTTAAAACTAGGCCAGCATTACTGATTCTAAAACCCAATAAAGATATAACAGAAAAAAAACTACAGACATATATCATTGATGAACATAGGAAACCAAAATCCAAAACCAAATCAAAATTTTTATATATCACTATCAAGAAGGATTTATCTCAGAGATGCAAGGGTGGCTCAACATTTGCAAATCAAGAAATATCATAAATTACAGTAGAATGAAGAACCAAAGTCATATGATCATATAACATGACGTTGCATGTGGAAAAATGTAAACACTCCACTGAAAAGCTGGTAGAACTGGTAAATCAATTCAGCAAATTTGCAGATTACAAAATAAACATACAAAAACAAATGGTTTTATATGCTAATGATAAACTCACTGAAAGACAAATCACGAAATAGTATTCACAATAGCCACAAACACACACAAAATGAAATATTTAGGAGTCAATTTAACCAAAGAATTGAAAGATGTCTACAATGAAAATTATAAGACATCGATGAAAGACATCATCAAGGACACAAAAAATGGAAAGGTATCCCTTGCTCATGGATTGCAAGAGTTAATATCATTAAACATCTACACTACCTAAAGCAATCAACAGATTCAATTCAATCCCTATCAAAATGGCATTCTTCACAGGATTAGATCAATCATAAAATTTGCATGCCATTTCACAACACCCATAATAGCCAAAATAATTCTGAGCAAAAAAAAAAAAAAATGGAATAAAATTCAGCTACAAGAAAGAATTAACTTCTTATCAGCATCAAATGGCTCCAACTGTTGGAAATCATGTTGAGTGAAGTAAGCCAGACACAGAAAAAGAAATACTGCATATTCTCTTTTCTGTGGGAACTGATATTAAAAAAGAAAAAAAAAAAGTACGCATAGCAAATGGTTAAATGCTATACAAAACCATTAAACAAAAACCCCCACACAAAAATCCCATGTTCATCTAATATGTAAAAAAAGAAAAAAAAAAAGCACTGAAGTTAATCTGTATCTACAGGTCCAGATTTCGATGAGGTGGAAAGCAGCCCACAAGTATGAAGATGAAGCTGTTATTTCCTCAAACTGGAAGTGTTCAGATTCAAACCTCACAGATCATCCCCATGGGTTATCATGTTTTCAGACAGAAAAGTGACTATAGGCACACCCTATATGTAAAATTATATCTGCAAGTGACATTGAGATAATAGCTTATCTATGGACTCACTGATGTCCTGAGATTTAAAGGGATAAACAAAAGTGACTTTTATAATCAAAATCGTATGTTTGAACTGAAATAGAAACACAGCAAGTATTCTATGATCTTTGAATCTGAGATCTGTGATTTTGGTTGGAGGTGAGAAGGAGCTAACACCTAGAAAAGTACCATGTATTATTCAGACAACTTGAGGCCTCACAATTGACATTCCATTTACATCTTTGCTATGTTTCCTCTAATCCTTGTTCATCGTTTTGTCAACACTGATGTTCACAAATGTCCTAAAAGTCACTCTCTCCCTTGGCTCATCCTGCCTCCCCACCACCCTTCACTTGATAGTGAGTACTGCCACTTTCTTGCTGTTTATGTTCGGGTAGCTACTTACATTTTCTCAGTTTAAATTTCTTTATATGTAGAATGGAAATAATAAAGTTTATCATGAGTGTTATCTTGAAAATTAGAAACCATAAATCCAAAATGTCCATCATAGTATCTGGCACAAAGAGTGAGTGGATCAGTAAACAAATTAAATATCTTAACCAAACAGTTGTGGTAGGCCTCTGCCTGTGGTAGCAGCATTCCATATGGGCACAGTTCCTGTCCAGGTTGTTCCTCTTACAATCCAACTGTCTTCTATGACCTGGGAAAGCAGTGGGAGACTCAGAAGAAGCTCCTGCCCCTGGCTCCTGGCTCCTGGCTTCAGATCAGCCCAGCTCTGGCTGTTGCAATTTGGGAAGTGAATCAGCTGGTGTTAAGACCTCTCTCTCTCTCTCTCTCTCTCTCTCTCTAACTCTACTTCTCAGATATAAATAAATAAAAATTTTAAAATAAATTTTTTTATAACGCTTTTATTTAAAGAATATAAATTTCCAAAATACAGCTTATAGATTACAATGGCTTCCCCCATTAAAATAAATTTTTAAAATAAATAAATAAAGGAATCCTTTAAAAAATACATCTTCCTTTCCTTTTCACATTCCAATTAGCACAAGCTATTTGCCAATCTTGTTGCACATCAAAATGTGTTTTCCAGCAAATGCAGACCTATGGGGCCAATGCTGTGGTAGAGCCCTTTAAACGGCTGCTTGCAAAAGAGGAATCTATATGTGATTCAGCTTTGAGTCTCAGCTGCCCTGCTTCTAATCCAGCTCCCTACTAATCAGCCTGGAAAAGCAGTGCAAGATGCCCAAATACTTGGGCACTGCCATTCATATGGAAGATGATGATAACAGCAGATCACAGATATGGGAAGAATGCAAGACCACCAGCCAGAAAAGCCACCTTTCATATCAAAGAAGCACCACTTAAGTGGCACTGGTGTGGGACTACTCAGAGAGATGGGTTTGGATTCCTGAGCTGGAGGCCACACCCCCTTTCCCCTGTGTGATCTCACCTGTATCCACCCACCTGTTAATCAGACTATGTAACCACTCCCTTTTGGAAGGGAATGAGAGGCCTGGAGAGTGCTGAGCACTGAATCCATCCCGTTTTGATGCTCCTCTCCTGCCCTGCCAGGTGCTTGCCGGCTCAGTCTCCCTGGCTTGCTCCTGGGTGAATCCCTGAAGGATTGGTATGAAGATCCCAATTTTCTTACTCTTTCTGACCCACTCGCCCTTAATAAAACCCTCAGGTTTCAGTGTATTCTTCTCACTCAAAAAATCTGTCCCCTGGCACCAACTCTCATCTTTGGTGTATTGCTATCCAGTGTCAAGCAGCCTGGGCCCAATTTTAACCAGTAACAATGGAAAATATTAAGTATAGATGCTAGGAGGGACAGTGGTTAGGACGCTGCTTGGGATGCCCACACCTGATATTAGATTTCCAGGATTCAAGGTCTAGCTCTGCTTCCAATCCCAGCTTCCCACTGGTATGGAAGGTAACAAATGGTGGCTCCTACGTGGGAGAAACTGATGGAACTCCTGGCTCTAGGATGCAGCCTGGCCCTGACCCAGCTGTTTATGGAATTTAAGGAATGAACTACTGGATGGGAGGTCTCTCTCCATCTCTGTCTCCCTCTGTCTCAGTCTCTGCCATTCCATTGAATAAAAATAAGGAATAAAAAATTAAATGTAACGATGTTTACAAATTGTACGTTATTTTGTCATAAAATAGCAGAAATACGTCTTCTCACTTATATAGCATGTCTGAAGTCACCAAATATCTCCAAATAATCAGTTACTGCCTCCAGTGTATTTAGTACACAATATTTTCCAAAAAAAATGGGCATTTTTGCTTTGTGAATATCTTCACATCTAAATCTGAGTATTTTCAGGAAAATGTGTTTTTTCCTGTGCAAAAGTTGAAAGAAATGGATATCAGCATTTGTGGTAGCTTTTCCAACTTCACCAACAGGATATCTGGACTGATTCTTTCATTTCTAAACTCTATTGATGGCCACGCTTATCAAAGGCCTTAATTACAGAGATGAAAGACATAATTCACAGCTGATAAGAAAGAAAAGTATTCCAGTCTTAACGCACCCTCCTGCTTTTCTAAGCAATGATACGGCTGATTGAGGAACTCTGCTCTGTAATTATGCCACGCTTTTAGGAAGGATTGTAACTGTAAAAGGTCTGTGCTCTCTGCAACAATATGCTTTTTGTTCCTGAAACAAACTGTCTCATTTGCTCAGCAACTAACATATCCTTTGTGCTTGGTCTTGAATTGCCAGATGATCAAAAACTCAGCAAAACTTGCAGTTAATCATTTCTATTTCACTTAGCCAATATTTAGAAAGAATCTTTTTTTTAAAGTTATTTTGGAAATTGTTCCCACTGAGCAACTTTTAGGACTATTGGCTGCCATGCACATCGCATGAAAGTCTTCGTTCTGAAGTGGGACATTAATCGGCCAGGGGTTCATTCATACATCAGCAATGATAAATTGGGAAAAATTGGAATCAAGTGATCAGTTTTCCAGCTCATGAGCATTCTGACTTGAATTGCAATATTGACAGCTAATCACTTGTCTCCTTGATTCATAACATTTAGATATAAATTTCAAAGTCCTATTTGCTGTAATAAACGTCCCAACTAATTTGTGTAATATTTCCTACACATAATTATAAAATAAAATTCCAAATTCATACCACAGGAATTCCCTAGGAAGTGACTTTTAAATATGACATAATAAGATGTACTGTCCCCACAAAAACCCCATTTCTAAAATTTCAGCTTATTTCTTAAAACCAAGATTAGTTTTGTCATATTGGTTAATTGTAATTACTTGTCCTTTCCCTAGATCTCACTTTTTCCACTTATAAATTACTCAGTCATCAGAACAAAAATGATAAAGCAATTATCTAACTATTAGAGGAAAAGATAGTGTTTGAAACAATCACCACCTTGTGATTTTGACATAGCTCTCCCTACCATTCTCTCTCTCTCTCTTTTTCTCTCTCCCTCTCTCTCTCCTGTGTCTGCAATACTTTGGAGGTGGAGGATGTTACAGTCACTGCTATTTAGGTCAGTTCTCCTTACCATGGTAATTAGCTTGCAGTGTCCTGGCAGACTGTGGCATATTTCAGGACTTCAACTCTGCATAGCTGCTTGGTTATATTTAGATTTTCCCTTAAAACTTTCTGTTTTTTTCACTTTTTTGTTAACCAATTTAAAAAGAATTCCTCCTTTCAGAAGGAAATGTTCCTCAATACATATCAGTCTAAAATTTGAATACTCAAGTTTTTTATAACTGTGAAAATATGTATTTTTTCAAATATGAAGGATTTCTTATTTTAATTATTGTAGAATGCCTGAGAAGCAGCATGTCATATCACAATTCAAAATTCAAAAAGTTGGACTGAATATATATTAGTGTATTGACACAACAAATTGGAATAGGAATAGAAATTCTTTTTGGGATGGTTCAATGCACAACATCTATGAATATCTCTTTTAATTAATAAACCAAACCTGTAATCACTTTACTGTTCTTCTTTTTCATTGACTAATATGAAAACGTTTTAATCTTTAATAAGAAAGTTTATTTCATTTACATTTATAAACGTAAATAATGGAAGGCTGTAAGTTTGCTTTTCTACATTTTTCTGTTTTTTCTCATTTTAGCTCTATTAACTGTTTTGATGTTTTCTATATTTTGCCATATTGAGAGATCAGAATCATTTTATTTCGACATGAGAGTACTTAATAAGTATGATGATTCACAGGGAAATTTCAATTATTTTCACTTTGTTTTCTAGCCATTCAGCGTTATCATGTTATTCTTTTGCTTAAAGCATCCTACAGGCTCCCGACAAAGTAGAATAAAACGGAGCACATTAAGCTGACTTTCAAGTGCTCTACGGCCAGCCGTATAGCTTCAGCCATGCTAGCGCTAGCTTCCCTTCTGAATTTTATTCTCAGCAAGCATTTTCTTCTTGGCCTTTGCAAAATGCAATTCAGAATCCTGGCTTTTACCTCACCCCCTTCCCCACCGGACCAGCCGTCGCTGACCACCATTCACAAATAGCCTCCCAGGAAATCACAGCAGCCCATCCCATGTCTCTGTCTTGGATTTCTCACTGACTCTTTTCTCACATGCGTGTCTCTTTAGTACAATGGACAGGTTTTCCATCTTGTTTTCCATTTTATCTCCACAACTATGTCAGCGTCGTCATGTACTCATTTGTTGAATATATAAAATGAATAAATACATAGTAGGAGGTTTCAAGGAAGGAAATTCAGACTAATCAGAGTGTGGTGTTAAGTTGCTTGCCAATTTCTTCTGATCCGTAGTCAGACGTGTTATCCATTGTGCCACTGGCCTCGCCACCTGCCAGTTTCTTAATATGACAGGGAAAGTAGTTACTCTGAAATGATTAGGGTTGTATTTAGTCTCCTTTTATGTGACCTGTTCATTGATGGATTAATGAACCTACAAAATATATAACTATCTCTACAATTATAAGCTACATTGAATCAAAGAACCAGGTGAAAATTTATCCTGAAATTTTCATCATGAAAGACCTTATAAAGAAATCCATGACCCAAACACATGTGTCATTCAAATCTATTTTCTCAGAATGGCTGTCTTAACCCTTTTTAAATGGCAAACAGACTTGTAACCCCCACAAACCAGTGATATATGCCAGAAATACCATTCTGGATTTCAAGCAATATGTTCAAACTTCTCATGTCCAAAAGTAATTCAAATATTGTTTTCCAACCCGTGAATCCAGATTTGTCTTTGTATAAAAATAATTTCCCTAGAAAGAAGATTTCTGAATTTTGACTAGGAAGATTGCAGTAAGATTTTGCAAAAAACGGGGAGGGCTCTAAGGGCAGGCATTGTGGGGTAGCTGATTGAGCCACTACTTCAGACGCCCACATTCCATACAGAAGTGCTTGGGATTGAGTCCCACCTCCACTTCCACTCCATATTCCTTCTACAGTGCCTGAGAGGCACCAGATGATCGTGCAAGTATTTGAGTCCCTGACAGCCACATGGCAGAGCAGGAGACAGTTCATGCCTCCTGAATTTGACCTGGCTGTGTGGGCATTTAGGAAGAGATAGAGTGAATAAAAGCTCTCTCTCTCTCTCTCTCTCTCTCTCTCTCTCTCTCTCTCTCTGCCTGTTGCTACACTTTTAAAATGAATAAAAATAATTAAGTAGACATCTAAAAATAGAGGATGGTCACTGAAATTGAAAATTTCAGATAGATAACAACCTTGTTTTAGCATAGGGATGGTCTACACAATAATTAAGACATAACATGCTAAACATGATTTTTATCTGGAGTTAAGATTCCACAGGGGTCCTGTATCTTTCCTGCTAGTCCTTACTGGACTCTACTTCTGAGCAGCAACTCCTCTAATGGAGAACTTAAAATGCCTATCCTATTTATAGCACAGCCAGTTACCTTTTCTCACTGCTTGAGATATCCTGAATGCAAAAGGATAGGTTTGCTGAATGTCTTGGGCCCTGGATCTTAAGGGGTATTTTAACCCTTAGTTTCATAATTGATTTGGCCTAAGATGTGAAATACGCTTTTACTCATTTTTGTGTCTGTATGTGTTTCCATTAGCTCTACATTTTCTTTCCTCAAAATCCTCTGAGACTTCATTAGAAGTCACTTGGTTGCATCAGTCATTTAACAAACTGCTGTTTGGTCAGTGATTTAGTTGAAACTCCAAAGTGTTTAAGATGATGATGCTAGTGGGAAATGGCTACCGTTTCCCAAATAGCATAAAGTAGCCAATAAACCTTGAAGGCACATAAAACTTGGACACACCAGGGAGCTTACCGTTTATGTGCAAAACGAGGTGGAAGTTTTCACTTAACAGGCGGAACTTTTCACACATTAGGGAACTATGGTTGCTGTATGCTATGTTTATTTTTACTGACTGTGCTCTTGATTTCCAAATGCAATTCTCCTTTTCTGGTAGGCATATAAACGGGAAAAGGCCACAAAAAGCAACCTTTCCTGATTTCTGCTAATAAACATATCATATACGCCATCCTACCCTAGTGTTACATATTTGTAATAGAGGGAAATGCACGCAGGCTTATGTTTACTTCCTTTACCTGTTTCTCAAGGGCCTCAAATTAATGAATATCCTTCCTCTATTGTATAAGCAAGTCCTCTCAACTAGATTATTTCCACTGGGTATTGAATATGTTAATGAATTTCTATAAAGTAATTGTCCTTATATCCTAAACTTCTCTCTAGGAATCCACAGCTGAACTTTTTAAGAGTTTCCTAATCACTCTATTCCTCCCCATCCCCACCTAACATCTACTGAACTATCACTTCCGCTTTTGGCATTCATACTACCAGCTCTCTCCAAAGCCATCACATTACAAATCCTGTAGACAAATCTTTAGTTTCTGTGGCCTTATCCTAATCCCTGGTCCTGTGAATAAATTAGATAACATGTCAAAAAAGAATTAACATAACAGATGGGATAAAGTTTGCTAATCAAATGACTTTAACATAGGCAGATTATACTGGATTATCCAGAAACACCCAATGTAATTAAAAAGGTTCTTAAAAACAGAAGAGGCAGATGGAAGAAAAAGAATTAGAGATGTGGTATGTGGAAAGGGCCTGGTCTCACATGGCTGACTGATGGGAAGAGGACTGCCGGTGGCCTGCAGGAGCTAGGAAAAGCAGAGGGATGGGTCTCACTCAGAGCTTCCAGCAACAGACCCCACCAATGTCTTTAATTTAGTCCAGTGAGAGCTATGCCCAGATTCTGTCTGACAGAACTATATGATGATGCATTTTTGTTTTCTTTAACCACCTGGTTTGTGGTCATTTCTCACTGCATTGGTAGGAAGCCAATAGCAGTTCCTTGGTCACACATGCCCAGCTGTGCTCCTACGTCTCAGGTTCTCCCATTCACATGCACATCCTTCTTTCCTGGGCTCATGTCCTTATTGTCTGTGCAGCTTTATTTTTAATAAAATCTCAGGAAGATCATAAATACATTTGAAAAGGCTGACTAGAAAGATGCCCATCTGGTCTAATCTAAGCAATAAGGGAAGTACATCTTTACTACACGAAGAGGGGTCTGCACCACACTAGTGGAGGGCTGACCTGGCACATGGTGAAACTAATGAAAATTCTTTTATACTCAGATATGTGATGCTGAGAATGGGCTTTGGATACAATTTTAAGAACACATACATGTAAATTAAACTACAGAGATAATCTCAGGCATAGAATAACCTTGGCTGGAGAAGAAATTGAGAGAGCAGGTTAAGATTTAGACTGTGTTGTTTCCACAAGAATGGCAAAAAAATTGTCATAAAAGAGTGAGCCTGCTCTCTGGTGTTCTGACTCACGCCTGCTTTTCCTTTGCACTCACGCCCCTATCATGATGCACTCCACCATGGTGGGATATAGCCCGGGGGCTTCCCAAGAGACACCACCTGCTGTTTGGACTTTCAGACTACACAACAGTGAGCTACATAAACCTCTTTTCTTTATGTCACCCAGCCTCAACTATCTTGTTATAGAATGAAAAATACTAATACAGTGGCTTAAGACATTAATTTGAATATAAAAAGAGTATTAATTAGTACATCCTCCTCCTAATTAGAAAAGAATGGACCAAGAAAATATATCATTAGTGAGGAATGATCTACCTGAGTTCTGAAGATCTTTGTGGGGAACAGAGCACGTAGGGGAAAGTGTCTTTTCAGAGGGATATTTTTGTCACTTTCTGGAAATCACTGAAATAGTGATTCTAAATGGAGACAACTGAATGGTAGCAGATGAACTACAGCTCTTCACAGAAATTCCAGTATACAGAGCTCTATGGTCTTCTGATGACAACAACATCAGCCTAGTGGTAGAGATAATGGTATAAAACAAGCCTACTCAGCCCTAAGCCACTTACACTCCCATTTTTCTAATAACACAGTAGGTACTCGACCTCTCACATTGATTAACATCACTGACCCCATTCGGCGTGTGGGTTGAGGGTTGTGTTAGCTAGGAATAGATAAATTTCAGTTACAAATCCATAGAGAAAAAAACTGTCAAAAGCTAATAAAAGAGGATTTTCATGCATATTATGAAGAGTTAATAAAGGAATAGTATGAAATATATAGAAATGAAATGCATAAGGATATAATCATTTAATAAAAATAAATGCTCATGTACAGCTTACGATGTCCAAGCACTCCTCAAAGAACTTCCTGGGTATTAACTCATTTAATCATCTCTAGAGGCCTTTGAGGATGCCACCATTAACAAAGGAATAAGGAAACCAAGAAGCAGAAAACCTGCCCACTTGAGAGTGTGGATCAAGATTTGAACTCTGGTGATTTGGCTCTAGAACTATGTTTTTGCTTTGTTTTGTTTCTTCTGTTATTTTAAGTCCAAGAGAAAAAGAGACAGACGAGTAGAGAAAGAGCTCCCACTCACTTCTTTACTTTCCATATGCCTGCAATGGCAGGAGCTGGGCAGACAAAGCCAAGAGCTGGAAAGTCAATCTATTTCCTCCAAGTGAGTGGCAGGAGCCCAGTGTCTTCCGCCTTCTTCCACGGTGCACATTAGCAGGAAACTAAAATTAAGAGCACAGATGGGACTTGAACCCAGGCACTCTGAGAGGTGATAAGGTTTCTCAATCGGTAGTTCAGATACCTCCCCTATACCTGTCTTTTAAACAGTATGCCTTGTAAAAAGTAATAAGAAGAAGTTTTATATTAAGAATTTAATGAAAAGTAAGATGAATTTTAGAATTTGGCTAATTTCAAAAACATGCATCCAGGGTATTCATATGGTAGAAATGGCCATGTGGTACTAGTAGCCTAATTAAACTTGACCTTCCTCTCTTAGTGATCTGGCTTTTTACTAACCACAAATTATCAATTATTATTTCTACTGGGAGAAATTTCCAGTGTTTTTAGGAAACAAAGCTACAATTACTCAACGTCTCAACTATCTGTTAGATATGACCATGATTGTTCTTAACCTTGAAGAACTCTAATTAACACTGCTGTAGCTGATTTCAAAGGTGAAAAGGACATCAGTTTTAGTATAGTAATAAGGCCTTGGTATATAATTCTTTGCAACTCTCCAATTGTCTATAAGTTTTGCCATGACTATTTTATTTTTGGCTTTTAGGGGGTCTTTTGTTAAGAGGAAAATACAAGGAACAGCTCCTAAAATGACAAGAATTTAGGTCTGCTTAAATCATTTTTTTCTATTCAGTGATTTTATGTTTTAGGGTTAAAAATACCAATGACTAAATGCTATTTTAGGCAAAGAAAGGAAATGAGCAAGTGTTCACTATGTTAAGATGACAGCAATTATAATAGAAATAATAGTCATAAACTTTAACCAAATCATGATTTTATCCTAAGAGCATATTTTCTATCAAGATTAACTATATTGAGATAGAAAAAAAAGAGAAAACCTTGCAACCATATTGATTATTATGCTGTTTCAAAAAATGATTTATCTTTCTTCAATACCAGGGAATTGGTGAGGACATTTTGTTATACTTACCATCATGTTATTAAAAAATAGAAAACTTTAAGTATTGTAGACATTTATGGAATTTGGTAATCATCCTGCTTAGTCTGATACCAAAAAGCTATAGAATTAATTGCATGACTTTAACAAATGTTCTATTATAAATTATGTATTTCTAAACAAATCATTCTAATAACTACATTTTTGAAGAAATTATTAACACATTACATTCTCACATCACAGTAAATTCATGATAATTACTACAACACAATTCTCATCAATTTTCATGTTAAATTGATATCAAAACAAAGAGAACTTCTTTCATGTAGTCTTACTAAGCAGTTAATCATGAAAAGTAGATTACTTTGCAATGCAGTACTGTAAAATGCAGAATCATGATAAATATGTATAAGGTATAAATAGAAAGTTCACTCAATTTTTAAAAAATGCAACATAGTAAGAGCTATAATTATAATCACAAACAAAGTATATAGAACAGAAATAATTTCCTGTTGAAAAGGAGAGACAGGAGTTGGAGGGGAAAGAGAGAAGTTCATTTTGTGAAGAAATATCATAACACACAGTCAAATTAAAGTATTGAGTTTGATGAATTAGAGATTGGAAAGGTAAAGCTTTGTATACCAGACATTTTGACATCATAAGCTTTCTAGAAAATTATATTATTGTATAGCAAGTTTGACAAAGAGAAAAATATCGTTTGTTAACTTTTATTTAATAAATATAAAATTCCAATTGCAGATTTTGGATTACAGTGGCTTCCCCGCCCCATAACTTCCCTCCCACCCGCAACCCTCCGATCTCCTGCTCCCTCCCCCATTTGATTCACATCAAGATCCATTATCAATTATCTTTATATACAGAAGATCAATTTAGTATATATTAAGCAGAGATTTCAAAAGTTTACACCCACACAGAAACACAAAGTGTAAAGTACTGTTTGAGTACTAGTTATAGCATTAATTCACATTGTACAACACACATTAAGGACAAAAATCCTACATGGGGAGAAAGTGCACAGTGACTCCTGTTGTTGACTTAACAATTGACACTCTTGTTTATGGCGTCAGTAATCACCCTAGGTTCTTGTCATGAGTTGCCAAGGCTATGGAAGCCTCTTGAGTTCGCCAACTCTGATCTTATTTAGACAGTGTCATAGTCAAAGTGGGAGACCTCTCCTCCCTTCAGAGAAAGGTACCTCCTTCTTTGATGGTCCTATTCTTTCTGCTGGGATCTCAATCTCAGAGATCTTTCATTCAGGTTTTTTGTTGTTGTTGTTTGTTTGTTTTTGCCAGAGTGTCTTGGCTTTCCATGCCTAAAATACTCTCATGGGCTCTCTAGGCAGATCTGAATGCCTTAAGGGCTGATTCTGAGGCCAGAGTGCTCTTTAGGACATCTGCCATTCTATGAGTCTGCTGTGAATCCTGCTTCCCATGTTGGACCATTCTCTCCCTTTGTTATTCTATCAGTTAGTATTAGCAGACACTAGTCTTGTTTATGTGATCCCTTTGATTCTTAATCCTATCAGTGTGATCAATTGTAAACTGAAACTGATCACTTGGACTAGTGAGATGGCATTGGTACATGCCACCGTGATGGGATTGAATTGGAATCCCCTGGCACATTTCTAACGCTACCATTTGGGGCAAGTCAGATTGAGCATGTCCCAAACTGTACATCTACTCCCTCTTTTACGCCTACTCTGATATTTAACAGGGATCACTTTTCAGTTAAATTTAAACACCTAAGAATAATTGTGTGTTAATTAAAGAGTTCAACCAATAGTATTAAGTAGATTAAAAAATATTAAAAGGGATAAAATATTATTTTGTTCATCAACAGTCAGGACAAGGGCTGATCAATTCACTGTTTCTCATAGTATCCATCTCACTTCAACAGGTTTCCTTTTTGGTGCTCAGTTAGTTGTCACTGATCAGGGAGAACAAATGATATTTGTCCCTTTGGGACTGGCTTATTGCATTCAGCATGATGTTTTCCAGATTCCTCCATTTTGTTGCAAATGACCAGATTTCACTTTTTTTTTTATTGCTGTATAGTATTCTGTAGAGTACTTGTCCCATAATTTCTTTGTCCAGTCTTCTGTTGATGGGCATTTAAGTTGATTCCAGGTCTTAGCTATTGTGAATTGAGCTGAAATAAACACTAAGGTGCAGACAGCTCTTTTATTTGCCAATTTAATTTCCTTTAACTTGGTTAAATTCCAAGGAGTGGATGGCTGGGTTGTATGGTAGGGTTATATTCAGTTTTCTGAGAAATCTCCATACTGACTTCCATAGTGATTTTACCAGTTTGCATTCCCACCAACAGTGGGTTAGTGTCCCTTTTTCCCCACAACCTTGCCAGAATCTGTTGTTGGTAGATTTCTGAATGTGATCCATTCTAAGTGGGGTGAGGTGAAACCTCATTGTGGTTTTGCTTTGCATTTCCCTGATTGCTAGTGATTCTGAACATTTGAGAAAATATCTTTTTAAGACAGACTAATAATGAAAGTTGAAATCAAATGGCTTTTGTAGTCATGTAATGTATCCAGTATGTTTAAATGCATGAAGTTCAATCAGTATGTTCTAAACTACTTGCTAATAGTAAATACTCTTTTTTACTTGCAATAATTTAAAATTATAAATTTTCATATATTAAGATAAAAATGTAGAGATGTAAAATATTAAAATAGTCCCACATAATCTATTAGTATTTATATTTTGCTTTCCTCTATTTTTGATAAATTGAAATAGAAAACTAACTCCATAGATTAGTGGACATAATCCCTATAGGTGGGAAACCTCACTTTAATGTGTGAAGCTGCTTGAGTTATTATTTACATAGGCACTCTTGGTGAAAGGAGAACAGCAGCCACAAACAAAATTAAGTTGAGATATATTAAACACAAAATAACTTACGTGATTTCATTGCTTCTTTTATAAAATATAATCATGAATGCTTACATTTTCATGTATGATTTACATCTTCTTAATAAAATAGGCTTTGTATATTTATATCATTGATATCTTAACAATTAAAGACAACTGTATTCATTACTACCTTTTACTCATACTCTGAAATATCTGAATTACTCAGAATTAACATGAATCATCTGTTATTCCCCCAAGAACAACCAGCACCTAACTCTAACTTAATTATTATGATATTATTTCATTTTATTGATCATCTTCTAAATGAAACACCAGAATGTGAAAACTCTGAAAAAAGTGATGGTTTAGATAAAGCTTTATACAGATAGAAGAAAAATGTCAACTACCTCCACATCCATGTAATAAACTTCTTTGTTTAAAGATTTATTGTATTTATTTGAAATAAAGTTCCAGAGAGAGGTAGAGCCAGAGAGAGAGAGAGAGAGAGAGAGAGAGAGAGAGTTCTTCCATCCATTGGTTCACTCCCCAGATGACTGCAACAGCCAAAGCTGAGCTGATCTGAAGCCAGGAGCCAGGAGCTTTCTCCAGGTCTCTCACATGGGTACAGAGGTCCAAGGATTTGCGCCATTTTCCTCTGCTTTCCCAGGACATAGCAGAGTGGAGCAGCCGGGACTAGAGCGGCGACCATATAAACTTTATATAAAGTTTATATATTGCTAAAAGTATAAAGATATTATTTTGTGTAGCGCTAAACTATTCTATTTGCTAACGTTTCAAGGATTTTTGTGTCTGTGTTCATGAGAAATATGAGTGTATAGTTTGGTTCCGGATGTGTGTGTTTTGTGTCCGATTTTCGTATTAAGACAATTCTAGATTCAAAAAACTAATCAAGGATGTTTACTCCTCTACCTCTTTGGTGAGTACTGTTCCCACAGAGGGGACTCAGTATGCTCCCTCCCTGTAACACCAGCAGAGACTCTGGGGATCCTGGACTTCCATTCACACCCAACATTAATGTTACTGATAAACCCTCCTTGGTTTGGTCAGTTATTACTAGAGGAGAGGAATACATTTTACCATCAGGTAGAGCAAATCAACACTTCTCCATGTGAGGGTGAGTGAAGGCCATTTGAGGGCACTATTATGAAAGACTACACATTCTCTCTGAGAAGTAGCAGTAGAAGCCTATGAGAAATTACAAACTCCTTCATACTCTGGACATGGAAAGCAAAGACTTATAAAGATTATCAAGATAAATACTCAAAGAGAAGTGTGTGTGTGCTAATGCACCTGGGAAAGCAGCAGAAGGTGGCCCAAACCCTTGGGCCTCTGCATCCTTGTGGGAAACCTGGATGAAGCTCCTGGCTCCTAGCTTCGGCATAGTGCAGCACTGGTCATTGTGGCCATTTGGGGAGTGAACTACTGGGTGGAAGATCTCTCTCTCCCTCTCTGCATCTTCCTCTCTCTATCTCTATAACTGTATCCTACAAATAAATAAATATAAACGTTTAAAAAATAAATATTTTACTAATGAAAATTTAAAATTATTTACCTTATATTCAAGTAACATTAAACTACAATAAATTATAAAATCATTACTATTATAGACAAATTAATATTAACTTATTCTAAAATATAGAAACATTGTATTAAATAAAGAAAAATCTGACATTTAATATGTGGTTAAATCCAAAATTATTGTCTAGACTTTTGGGCAAGATGTTATGCATTCTATTATTCTAATGAAAGAAAAACGGATAACAAAATTAAATAAATATGTTTGCCCTAGTCCTTCTAGACAGCTTTCTCAACTCATATATTTATATACAATTTAAGTTTTGTGTGATTGTTAACGATAATGCATGATTTGTTTTAATGTACTTATTCTTATATATGCTTATATATATACATGTATACTTATGGATATATATATATATATATAAACGTATTTATACACTCAGTTAACCTGTGTGAAGACTAACATGAAGAAGGAACAAAAGTTAACACACTGATTTTCTCAGGCACTGTTGCTATGGAAACATGACAGCTAACAGAAATACATAAAATCTGAACTCCATTGGAGTAACATGGGTATAATTTTTTCACTCTTCTCTTGACAAAGAAAAATAGCACTTCTCATGCATAGGTTTTCAAAACTATAGTTTCATGACCCAAACTAATGGCTTATATAGAAACTCTTTAAAAACAAATTCAATTTTTTATTAAAGTGATTTTATTCTACGTTTCTCCTTAAAAAATCCATTAAATGCTGTGTATAGTATAAAACCCATGCTTGTAACTGCCACATACAATGTCCTACAGAATGTTTTTATTAAATTTTAAACTCAAAGGTTTAAATGGTGAACGTTTAATGCACTTCTTTGTGTTTATACAAAATAGCTCATTGATTTTGGAGTGAGAACTAAAAATAATTTCAAAGAAACTGTGAGAGAAAAATCAAAGATTACATCATGGTTGTCTAGTATGGTTAAGAATTGAATTATACTAAGGGCTTTATTTATTGGTTACTGTAACTGTCATAACTTAAAGTTTAAAGAACTCATTAAATTGTACACATTAAATATATGCAGCTTAAAAACAAGTATAAGACATGGACATTTATCATCAAAATTTAATATTATCTATTTCTCTTCTTAATTCAGAAGGCATTTTGTTATCTACCACTGAGGATAGTCCTGACATTCCTATGCACTTCATGTACCAAAAATGTTTTTTAGATATTTTATGTTGTTTTTTCATGAACATTTGAGTATATAATCAGGTATTAACATATTGAATTTATACATATTATCTCGTTTATTTGTAATACAATAAGGCTATATGAAATATCTTAATTCCATTTTAAGTTATGTCATGTTCTTACGTGTTCTTTCAATGTTTTAATTCAAGCATGTACAGTTATGGTTAAGGTTGCAGACTCTAAAATCAAAAGATGTTATAGAGGAATGGCTTTCCTGCGGTGTCCCCTGAGCTTGTACAAATCCACACAGGCCACACAGGCAGTGACTTGAATCACAGCTAAAATGAGTCCCAGGTGGCCTCTCCTGTTTTGATATCATTCTTTTTGGAATATCGAACCAGGTCCCAGGGAACTGGCACCATCAGTTTCTCTTTATTTTGCATCATATATGAGTCATTAAATTGACTGAATCATTATATTGTTACTGGCTTATCCTTTGACATTCTGTATGTTTGAGACCTTTCATTTTCTAGTTCTTTTTCTTTCTATGAATAAGAGTAACAATTATTTCATAGAATTGCCATAAGGATTAAATGAGTTAATACTTCTGCCAATCTCAATCTGTGCTGGCTACTGAGGTTATAATATTTGTATTTTGTCCAAAGTGACATGACTAATAATTGGAATTTATTCTCAAGTTCCTTGAGAACCAAAGCTTGTTTTCTTATCCACTTGTCTCAACAAATGGCATACCAAGTTGTTTTATAACTGCACACAAGTGGCTCCTCCATCTCAACCCATCAGAGCTTTTCTATTCACAAACCTTTGATACAGTTTGGATATTTTGTTTTGACAGGCATAGTTAGATAGTGAGAGAGACAGATAGAAAGGTCTTCCTTCCTTTGGCTCACCCCCCAAAATGGCCGGCACGCTACGGCTGGCGCACCATGCAGATCCGCAAATCTGAAGCCAGGAGCCAAGTGTTTGCTCCTGGTCTCTCATGTGGGTGCAGGGCCCAAGCACTTGGGACATCCTCCACTGCCTTCCCAGGCCACAGCAGAGAACTGGAATGGAAGAGGAGCAACTGGGACAGAATCCAGCACCCCAACTGGGACGAGAATCTGGGGTGCCAGCGCCGCAGGTGGAGGATTAGCCTTGTGAACTGTGGCACCGGCCCTGGATATTTTCAACTTGAGATCATTTCAATCCTCAAATTTTCAATTTTAGAAATACTATAGCTGCGTGATGAATCATTTCCTAATATAGTTGTTTAAAAAAAAAAAAACCAATAAACATAGTTTCTGTAGGTCAGGGATCTAGGAGTTGCTTAGCTGGGCACTTGTGGCTGAGGATATCATGAAGCTGCAGTGTTGGCTGGATCTGTTATGAGCTGACCATTTGCCTGAAACTGGAGAATCCATTCCAAAGTACATTATTCAGTAGTTTCTCAAGTGTGTGATGATGTTTGTGTGAGTCCTCAGTTGGGCCCCACTTTGGTATTTCTGCAGGTTGCTTAGCTGTATTTGTGGTATGGCCAATGGTTTTCTCTACAGCAAATCATCCAGATGGTAGCCATCTTTGTTAAGGATATCACTTTGAATTCCCAGGGCACCAATTCTTCCATATTTCACTCAGTAGAAGTGAATCATTAAGTTTAACTCACATTCAGGGAAAGTACAATTACTGTGTACCCTTTACAGAGAGTGTAGAATCCCACAGATACGCATTTCATTAAAAATAATGCTCTTTTATGTGTTTTTATATGAAATTTATATTCAATACCCATCCTATTTAAGCCTGATTATGGTGATGGAAATTGTTTGAATTAAGGATTCTTTCATGATTTGTGGCTCTAGATTCAAACAAATGGTTTGATTTTATTGCTATATCATTTTTATGGATTTTTACATATATGACATATGGCCAATTTCTCCCAGTTCGATGGCATAGTACCAAAAGGAAAACTTTATGTTCTTCATTTATTTTTGTGTCTTATTAACTACCTTAAGTAATGCTCTTTTGTGAAAATTTCTCTATTTATTTCAACAAATGAGGTTTAGAAAGGTACAACGCATAGGTCAAATCTTGCTTGCTGCTAATGTTGATTTAACTACCAACCTAGCCCTGATTTACATTGTCTGCGGATGCTTTCTCATTACAAAGGCAGAATATTTGTCTTCTGGATTCACATACAGAGCAACAACAAAAGGTTTGAATTATCTAACTGAAGGTAGCCAAAAACTTCAGAGGTAATTTAATATTTCGACTTCATACATATCCATATTATGAAACTTTGGGCTTCTTAGGACCTAATCTATATTTCTTGGTCAATTAATCAACTGTAATGCCCATGATATTAAATTTATGACCTTGCTAACATTTATCAACCTTACCAACTGAGATAATTTACTTAAGCTTTAACCTATCTCAAGAAAATCCATTAAACATAGCTAAATCATAACATTTGTTTTCATAGATTTATTCATCAAATGTCATCCATTCCTATTTCAAGGCTCTATGTTCATGGCTAGAGACAGAATCAGTTAAGTTTCTACTTTATGGTATCCCTATGTTTTGCAGAGGAAGATGTACTTCAAGACGTATTATAAGAAAATATAGTGCATATTCTACTAGCCAAGCCCCACTAGGAGACCTATGTGAACAGACAGACCAATACTGCATGGAACATGAGGTTGAGGACAGGTGTTATGGATGTCTTTATGTATGGGAGAACATATAAAGATAGAACAAGAATTCACTAACAATCCGAACAAGTTAGCATGGATGTGAGGTGCTTAAGGCGGAGATATTTAAGCAAAGATACTGGCTCTGTAGGGAGACATCAAAAAATCTATAAATACGTAATAGTCTATGGAAAAGTACACTGGGCACATGAATTTTTAAAAGAGGTTTATATACCTCCTAATAGTTTCAAAGAGTCTGGCAATAGGTGACAAGTAACGGTTATAAGGTGCAGAAATGTATGGAAACATCACAGAGTAAAAGATAAGGAAGATGTAAAGGGCAAACTTTATAGAGAGGGTACTATCCTGGATTTTCTCATGTGCTAGCATATTAAGATCCTGTGAAACTGCTTAAATTTGACAATAAAACTATAGGATTCCAACTGATGGTGGTCAAATATGTTCTTTATTTGTTTAATTTTTATTAATATAAGCAGAATAGATTTTTAGTATTTCATAGATACAATGCTAAGAAGATAGCAACGAAGAGCTCAGAAATTCAACAATAATAAAACAAAACATCTAGTTATGAAATGTGCAAAGGTGATGAACAGGTATTTTTGAAAGGATGAAATACAAATGCCCAAGAGACACATTAAAAAAAAAATGCCAGGATCACTAGCCAGCAGCGAAATTCAAATAAAGGGCACGATGTGATTTCACCTCACTCCAATTATAATGGTTTTCATCCAAAAATCAAAAAAAAAATAATAAAGACTGGCAAGGATGTGGAGGGAAAGTATCTTAATACATTGTTGGTGGGAATTTAAACTAGTAAACCCATATGGAAGACAGGAGATTCCACAACCTATGTTCTTTCGATTGCTATGCCTGATTGAGCACATTGTTTGTTTTAAGCTATATGACTCCAGGATCTCAGTACCTCAGACATACAACATGAAGAGCTGATTTTTTTCAACAACCTGAATAAGGCTTGGCTTTACATCCTTCCTTCCACTTCTGTCTCTGAAGATCAACCTTTGGTAGTGTTCTGTGCTTTTACTCTGTTGGGTAGAGATTCCCTTGTTCTAGCATGTAAGTCTGTACTGGTCACTGCTGATAGGTTACTGTCTCTCTGCACAGTCTACCATGGCCTAGCATCATTCAGCTATCTGTGTGCACACCTGTGACAGGGTGCAAAGTCTTATAAGGACATTTATGTTCCCTCTGTCCAGAGGCATCTCGCTGTGGTCTTAAAGCTGCCTACTGTGGTGAATTCAGGAAACTGGATCAGGGGCCCCATTGCTGTGTGTCTTAGAGGCATCTCCTAACTCATATCTGTTCTGGTTATTGTCCTGGATAACACCTTGTCCCTCACAATATATGAAATGGAACAAAGTATATTATACCTACATTTCTTCTCAGAAAAAGGATAACATAAGATAAAATAAGAAATAAAGCAAAGTAGTACTCCATCAGCTTATGAAGTACATCATTTAGAATTATAGTGAGAATTTGGTAAACTATTAGGACTAATAGAAAGAGAAAATCATTTAAAAACAGAATTAAATCTAAGTAATTATGAAAATATGTGACCTATTTTATATTTATTTAGATTAAAGATACACAAGAGGCAAGCGTTTGGCACAGCAGTTAAGCAGCTCTTGGGACACCCACCTCCCCTATTTGAGTGATTGGATTTACGTCTAGACTCCCCTCCTCATTTCAGCTTCCTGCTTATGTACAACCGGAGAGGCAGCAGTGTTATCTCAAGTACTTGGTTCCCCACCATTCATGGGGAAGTCCCTGTTGTAGTTCCAGGCTTACAGCTTCAGCCTTGCTCAGCCTGGCTCAGCTGGGCAGTTGTGCGCATTTGGGGAGTGAACTAATAGATGGAAGATATGTCTCTGTCTCTCTGCCTTACAAATTAAATAAATACATTTATTGTGTATATATATATATATATATATATATATACACACACACACACAAGCATATGAACAATGAAGTTAAAAGAGGGAAGTAAACTTTTAGGTGATATTAAGTGTCTTAAAAAATCCACACCCTGTTCTAGAGACTAGAGTATGTGAGTATGGATGATCCTTATCCTCATAGGCCCTACATTTTAGTGAAGGCTATTAAAAGTATTTTAAGAGATGCAATGGGACAAAACTATTTGTAGGAAAAATAAATGGAAAACTACTCTAACCAGCTTAATAAAGAGCAGTTCCTGAGAGAGGGTATAAATATATTTATTTTGTATTTTCCATGTTTAACATTTATAGAATATACCCCATGAGTAAAAGTATAAAATTTCCTATGAAAACAGCATCCTAAAAAGGGAGCCAGATAAACCCAGAACAACAGAGACAGGAAGGGACATAGAGTAAGAGAGTTGGTATTTTACATTCAGTGGTTTTGTTGGCCCATTAAGTTGTTATAAAAAATATCTCAGACTGGATAATTTTTGAATTGCTTACAGATCAGGAGGTTGGTATGTCCAAGACCTAGGTACCAGAGAATTCACTGTCTTATGAGGACCTGTTCCTTAGAGATGGTACTGTGAAAAGAGTGGAAAAGCAAACAAGTTCCCCTAGATCTCTTTCAGGGGGACACTAACTCATTTATGAGGACAGAAACTTCATGATCTAATTAACTCCGTGTCTCCACTTTCTAATGCATCACGTTGTGTGAGTTAGGCGTCCATGTATGAAATTGTATTGTGTAGACAAGAGCAGTGGTTTATGTTGAGAGTGACGTCTTGTAAAACTGAAATCTGAATAATGAAGAATGAGTACAAGCAAATGTATGGAGAAAGCTTTTGAGCTAGAATGAAGAACAATAAAAAAGCATATACATAATAAAAATGCTTCATATATTCAATGAATGCAATGAACTCCATCTCACTTCCAACACAGAGAATAAAGAGAAGAACAGAAGTAGATCAATGTCAGAAATGGAGGCACAGCTAAACAATTTCTCTCCCAAGAGCTGGGAATGTGTGTGTATGTGTCTGTGTGTGTGTGTGGATGGGCAACAGGTAGCTTCCTGACTCATGTAATAATTCTAAGAAAGAAAAGAAATCTCAATGGCACATTTGCCTCAGGTGAAGATACCAATGGCATAGAATGTATGAGACAAGTTCTTTATGAAGAAGTTAATCCACCCCAGAATATCAATATTGCCTCTTTTGAGAGACCTGAGAAATTTTGATTTTTTAAATTCCGTTTGAAATAGAATAAACTAGATATGCATGCATATGTGTATGGTGTGAATATCTTGAAAATAAAATGCAGTGTAAAAAAGCTAAATTTATTCATGTTATGAGCTTGTGCTACTTACAAATATAGTAAATTTTTTAGTTACTTTCAAGAGTGTGTTTGGTTAATATTTAGCAATTAAAGTTAAACTGACTTAATTTAAATGGTTAACGATCCCTCATATAATTTAATTATATTTCCTTAATCCAAATGTTTCAAGCCAAGTTTCCCAGTATTTAAAACACACACACACACATTAAATCTCAAACTAAAAAAAACTGTAAACTTCAAATTATCACTATTCTTTCTTCTGGCCCCAGTCACTTTGGGAACTATGGGTACTATGCAGACAAGGCCAAGTCAAAAAACCACACCACACACAACCAGTTCTGAAAAAGGCACAAAAATGGCACCAAGAAGCCCAGATCACAACAATTCAAATCTCTTAATGAAATGAACCCCAAGTTCCCAAGAAACATGCATTTTGCCAAGAAGCACAACAAGAAAGCCTAAAGAAGATGCAGGCAAACAACACTGAGGCTGTGCGTGCAGGTGCTAAAGCTCTCAAGGCTCTGTCAAGGCTAAGTAAGTTAACTCCACGATCCCAAGGGGTGTCAGCCACAAGTCGAATCAACTTGCCTACAGTTCCCACCCTGAGCTTGGGAATTGTGTTTGTGCCAGCATTGCCAAGGGTCTTAGTGTGTGCTGGCCAGAGACTAAGGCAAAGGCCAAGACCAAGTCTCAGATCAAGGGCAAGGCCAAAGCACAAATCAAACCCAAGGACACGGCTCAAAACCAGGCCCAGGTCAAGGCCCAGGCCCAGGCCCAAGTTGCCCCTGCACCTGCAGCCCCAGTTCTGGCTCAGGCGCCTCCCAAAGTTTCCCAGGCCCCCAGAAAGGCTCCATAGCAACAGTCTTTGCTGACAATGCAAGAACCAAAGCACTGGTGTAGGTTGCTATTTGCACGGGACTGGTGTCCTCCTGTGCTGTTTGTGCAAATAATCTTGAGACATAGAAAAATCATCTTTCTTTCCAATATTATTTATAATTTAGTAGAATTTGCACATGGTTTTCAATTAGAAGTCACAAATTTTAAGTGTCACAGAATTTAGAATGCAACTGTGAAGCTCATCTGTTGACAGTTTTATCAAATCATATTGCTTAACAATTTAATGCTGAATAAATGTAATAAATGCAAATTGTTTCTAAACTTAGTACAGAATTATCAATGCTATGTATTTTGAATTTTATTAAGTATATTCATTCTAGTGTTTCTTATAAATTTACATCCACCCTGCTTATGTCATCCTCCCAACAATTTGATGTTCCCTTCTTGTATTTTTATTTTTAAGGCTTATACAATTCAACAAAAAAAAATGAGATTGCATACAGAATTTTATCCAATGTGTTTCTTACAGCCAGAGCATTCTAGTTTCTAATTCGTTGTGAAAAACAGATTTAATGTAGGTCTTTCTAGGGGAGTTTGTTTTGCAACCTACTTTCTTACTCAGTTTTCATCATAATCTGATTCTTTTTTCTGACTTCTGTAAACAGACATTTGCAACCTCTGACAGTGTTAAGAGTGTCACCAGAGGTGAGAATTAGGAGCTAATGCCTACTGAAGACAATCCAACAAGACTGTGGATAAGGTGATATTCATTAATACAGAAATGTGCATAGAGTCCTTAGTTCACCTGGGCAACCCTCAAAATCCCAAAGTAATGAGTTCCCACTTGACAACCAGCAATTTATTGCTTCAAAGAAGACATTCCCCTTGGGTGGCCATTTAAGAACAGAATCACGTCATGAGGGCACTGAGAAGAACCACAAAAACAAATACATCAAAAACTTGAGCCTGGAAAACTAGCAAAGGATCGTTGAACTTAACCTCTTCCAGTTTCTCAGTCTTTATTTCCAGTGCACATTACACTTACTACTTCACAATTTTTTCGTTTTCCAACATATGGATTATAATCTAAAATAGCAGTTATTTTCTGCTGTTTCTATGTTAGAAGTCTCAGTAGGTGTTAAAATTGGCCTTTGCAGTTGATGCATCAACAGTCTAAGATGACTTTTCCTCATCTCTTTGCTGACAAACAAACGCAGGATGGTAATAAAATATTCCTTACTGTTGTGTCTCTGTATTATTAGTTTTTAAATTGTTATGGTGTTTATTTTGAACTCAATGGCGATTTGTATGCCTTCCTCTGTGTTCTCAGCCAGGGTCTAATAACTAAACACAAGAAGTGAGAGAAAGAGAAGAAACAGAGAATTGAATTCTTCCCCAACATTCCTAGATATACGGATCATGAAATCTCCATACTCTAACTGGAGTGACCCTCCACCCTGCCAAACCACATGCACCAGCAGAGAGACACAAGACCAGCGGGGGAACCTCTGCTATCCCAGCATCATGTGTAAGAAGGTTTGGGCATCCCACACTACAAGTGCTAAAAATGCAGCCACAAAACCCTGCCATTAACTGTTCCTTCTAGTGAGAGTGCTTTCCATATTTCCACTGTTTGCTGTAGATTAAATGGTACTAAAACTAAAAACCTAGAAAAAAAAGTACCTGTGGAATAGGCCCTTCTTCTAAGATCAACTTGCATGAGGACTGGTGAGAGAGAGGACAGGAATTTACTACTTAATGAGGCCCGGTTCTTTTTCAGATCAATTACTTTTTGCTAAAATGAAGAAAGAAAAGGGGATAATTCAGTGAAGATATCATTTATATGTGTGTCTGTGTGTGTGCATCAAGTAATACAGCATCCCTATTTCTTTACAATGTATAATACAATATGTAAACTTCCACATATTAAACAAAAACACGTAATTTTTAGTACTTCTCTTTCTGTGTCTTATTGTATTAGCATAATGATCTCCAACTCCAAATGTTAGGATTGCATTTTTCTTACGGCTGAGTAACATTAATCCATATCACATTTTCTTTATTCACCCACTTACAGATGTCTGTCCTACAACATTGATTTCGTATCTTCTCTGTTGTGAATAGTGCTGTAACACGCATGGGAATGCAGGCCTGTCTTTCACAGGCTGACTGCAGTTCCTTCGGATGTATTCCCAGAAGTGGGATAGCTGGGTCACAAGGTAGATTCATGTTCAGTTTTTTGAGGAAATTCTATTTTGCTTTTCATAATGGCCATACTAGTTTACTGTCCCATCAAGAGACATGAAGAGTGTTTTAGGGTTCTCTTTTCTTCACAACCTCACCACCATTTGCTATTTCTTATCTTTCCAATTCTGGAGGAATTTTACTTTAAAAAAAAAAAACATTTTATTTCAGAATGGACTTAAATTCACAAGATGAAAATTGTGAGGTAGTAATACAGAGTTCCCAGATACCCCTCACCCCACTTCTCCTGTTGTTAACATTTCACATTAATAAATATCACAGTTAATGAACCAACTACAGCTTCTTCTATCTTTATTCGAACTCCTTTTATCCCACTCACAATTCCCAACCATTAGTAATCAATATTTTGTGTTCATAATGAGGTTGTTGTCCGCGACATTAACTCCTACATATGACAAAGAACATGAAGTATTTTTCTTTCTGTATCTGGCTTATTTTACTCAAGATAATGTCCTCTTATTCCATCCATTTTGCTGCAAATGATAGTATTTTTCTTATGGATGAATAATATTCCATTGTGTATGGAAACCAAATTTTCTTTATCTGTTATTCTGTCAATGGACACCTTGATTGATTTCATATTTTGGCTATTGTGACCAGTGCTACTATAAACATGGTGGAGAAGATATTTTAGGTATAATGATGGCCTGTCTTTTGGATAACTACACAGTAGGGAGATCGCTGGATCACAGGGCAGTTTCATTTCTCATTTTTAAAGAAATCTCTATAATGTTATCCCCAATGACTGCACTAAATTTTATTTCCACCAACCACAGTGTGAATGTCTTGCTACCCTCTTCCTTCCTTCCTTCCTTCCTTCCTTCCTTCCTTCCTTCCTTCTTCCCTTCCCATCCCTGACATCAGTATAGCTCTTCAGTGTAGCACCATTGAATCAAATTTAAAACAGTCTAGTCCATGGTTTTTCTTTATGTCAATCATTGCTTCGGATATTGCTTAGTAGTTTTGTTTTCCTTCTTGGTTTTGACTCTAACACCTCTCTTCCTATTTCTTTCCCCTCTCTACTTTAGATACTTGTACCCACAAGTTCTCCCAGGACCTTTATTTTAATCTCAATCCTGCAACTGAACCCACACCCTTCCCAACTCACTTAGACTCCCTTCCTCTGATATCCTCACTTCACCAAATGTTGACCTCAGACATGTTCGGCGGACCCTGTGCCATAGATGGAGAAGCATTATATCTGGGCCATCCTTCTGGTGGCAGTACAAAAGTCACATTTGTCCAGCATAAGAACTTGATTAGAGAGGAGGAATTAGCCAGATGGTTCATCCTCATGACACATCTTTCTTGGATTTTCCAGGAGCGTTTGATACAGTTGATCACTTCTTTGGCTTGAGGCATTTTGTTTAGGAGAAACACCTCAAAAACAGTGTTCCTGAAAGGTCCAAAGAGAGCCAAATCATGGGAAGTTCTTTGCTTAGAATCTAGCATGCAGATTTCCCTTCTGTCTTCCTGGCAACATCTCCACTTCCTGGCTCCTCTTCTGATGTAAGCTGGAGGATGTCAGATCTGTACTCTTCCTTAGTCATAGTAAAAATAAGTCAGACTTGTCTTTGTTCAGGGTGAGGATTTTGCCACTTGCATAATATGAAGAAAGAGGCTGGGAGAGTTAAGAGTAACTCTCAGGAATGCAGTTAAAATGCAAAAGCATTGAACAATGGAATCTAAGTTGTTTAAGGAATAAAGCAAGAGTATTTAGAGAGTTATAAGTTATGCCCAGTTGGAAGTGTAGGAGTTAGTAGATTGGAAACTGAATGGGTCAAAGAATTGTTTGAATAATGGAAATGAAGTGATTGGATTGGTAAAAAGAGCAAGAAACTCAAAATAGAGATTCTAAGCATAATAATAAAAGGTCAAACTATAAGGACCAGAGTTGTAGCATAGCTGACAAAGCCACTGCCTGCCACACCAACATCCCATATGGGGATCATATGACTGTATGAAATACTATTGGAACTGGAATTAAGCTATGGCATCGGATAATTAACTTACATGAATAAGATCGCTAGTGAAAAGACAGGGCAAATTGATATTGAAATCGTCAGTGAATGAGACAGAAGTGCTGTGGGAAAATCACTATAAGTGGGAGTAACATGTATTCCATCAATTATTTAAGAGGAATTATGCTAATTTTTTACACATTAATTTATTTAGTTTGCTGTAGAAAGGAGAAAAAGCATATCAGCATGAAATGAAGAGACCACTTCATCTTCAGAATCTCCAAAAATTGTGTTTTAATGGGAAAAGCAACCTTTTAAAAGAAGAAATTGACTCATAGTAATTTTACATGTTCATAGGGATACATATTGTGTTTTAACATGTGTGTTCAATGTGTAATGATTACCTCAGGGCATTTGGCATATCCATCACCATATTTCTTTATGTTGAGAACAAAGATTTCTTTATGTTGAGAACATTCAAAATCTTCTTGAATAGGTGTTTTGAACTATTCAGTTAACTGGTGGCAATTATAGTTATGCTACTGTGCTACAAATATTAAAAACTCTTCTTCCTATCAGTTACACCATAGTGCATTTTAACTATCTTCTCTCAATCCCTGTACCCCACTCACCTTTCCCAGGCTTAGGTAATCACTGTTCAATTCTGTACTTCTTTAAGATGAACTTTTCAGTCTCTGTATATCTCTCTGTCTGACTTACCTAATGTAGCATAATGTTTTCCATTCTCATTCATTTTGATGTGAAGTGACTGAAATTTATTATTTAACAGCTGCGTGTTATTCCACTGTGTATATTTACCACATTTTCCTTATCCACTCATTCATTGATGGACACCTAAGTTGATAACTTATCTTGTCTAGTGTGTATAGTTCTGCCATACATTTGCAAGTGCAGACATCTCCTCAATCTACTGATCTTAATTCCTTTGAACATATACCAGGAGCAGGATGGATGGATCACACACTAGTTATATTTCTATTTTTTGAAGAGTCTTCTCACTGTTTTCAATAACGCTTGTACTAATTTACATCCTGCTAACGGTATTTGAGAGTCCCCCTTCTCTGAATGTGTTATTTTTCTTATGCTTTTGATAAGAGCCATGTTAACTAGGGTGAGGTGCTCTGTCATTATGAGTGGATTTACATTTCTTTGAGAATTAGTGATGTTGAACATTTTCAAATATACTTGCAAGCAATTTGTATAGCCTCATTCAAGAAATGTCTTAAGGACCATTCACTCATTTTTAAAATCGGATTCTTTGTTTTCATACTGTTAAGTGGTTTGATTTCCTCACATAGTGTCAAAGTTGATCTCTTGTCAGATAAATAGTCTGCAAATATTTTATCTCATTCTGTAGTAATCTGTTCATTCTATCAATTGTTTCCAGTACAGAAACTTTTAAGTTTGATATAATCCAATTTGTCTATTTTCTCCTTTGTTTCCAGTGCTTTTTGGGTCATCTCCAAGAAATCCATGCCCAGCCCTATTTGCTGAAATATTCCGCCCTATATTTTCTGCTAGTAATTTCAGAGCTTCTGGTTTTACATTTAAGTCTTTGTCCAATTTGGGTTGATCATTGTATGTAGTGAAAAGTTGGGGTCTAGTTCCATCTACATTTGGATATCCAGTTTTCATTGCAGAAATTCCATTTCTTAGCGTATGTTCTTATTGCTTTTGCCAAAAATCAGTTGGCTATAAATACACAGATTTATTTCTGAGTTACCTTTTATTCCATTAATCTGTGCCTATTTTAGGCCAAAAGCATGCTGAAAAACAGCTGCTTCTTGAAGGAACGCCATCAAACAGTGCCCTCAAGGAATCAGTGCATGTTAATTAAGGCACTAAGCTAAAGAAAAAGTCCAGAGAGGTATCTGGAGTTGCAAAAGACTCTGAGAAAATTACAGATGTGTGAAAATGGGGTCTATTTAGGGTATGTGTGTCAGAAAATCAGTTCACTTTAGTTCTTGAGCTGTTGGAATGGTCTAAAACTCCATTCTTGAAGGATAGGGGCAATGAACAGTTTTGATTATATTTTGGTTGTGCTAACTTTCCATAAGTACCCCAGATAATCCCTTGGGTTTCATTCACAGTGTTTATTGCCTCTAGTGTAGCAGCAAACTAATCTGCTCTTCATAGTTGGTGTAAAACACTTCGGTATGTAGAGCAAACCCTTCTGCCTGCTGACTCAAAGGTTTACGACATGTAATTGGCCAGGTGATATAAATTATGAGGATCAGGAGAGACTAGAGCATCATAATTAAAGTACTGAGAAAGAAGTATATCATCCTTGATTGTAAAAATATACTTCAAAAACTAAGACAAAATAAGCACTTTTAGAGATAAATGAAAGCTGTAATAATTCATTACTAGCACTCTTACAGTATAAAATTATCAAAAGATTTCTGTTAGGAATAAGAAAAATATTTCTAGATAGAAGTATGGGTATATATAAGGGAAAGGAATGTACCAGAAATTGTATTATTGGATCACTTTTTACATTATTTTTATATAAAGAGAATAGATTTCATGTATTTGATATATGTAATTTTTTAAGTTCATAGTGATACTTCCTATCCTCCCTCCCTCCTTCTTCCTTCCTTTCTTTTTTTCTTTTAATTGCTACTATAATATACATTTGACTTACTTTATAGTCACAGCCTTAATCCTCCACTCAGTAAAGAATTCTACAAAGACTACTATTCTGCCAGAGTATAGACAAGGGCTATAAACAATAATCAAATCTCAAGATATCAATTTCACACATATGCATTACATTTTCTGTACTCTGTATGTTAGCAACAAATTAAAGAACACATGTATTTTTCTTTTTGGTTCTAGTTTACCTCACCAAGCATGATAGTCTCCAGTTGCTTTAAGATTATGGGGATTTGAAAGGAAATAAAACATATTTTGAGGTTACTAATGTATATATAAGTAAAACATGTGACAAGAACCCACATATCAGAAGAGGAGAAATTGACTCTTGGAAAGTTTTTCTACTCTACAAAAAGTGATATTACACAGCTTGAAGGTACAATTTCTGATGTTAAAAATGTATGTCATAAACCCAAAAGTGACACAACTAAGCTAACAAGAGGATAGAATCAACTCAGAATTAACGCAATAGAAGCCAAAGAAATTATATAAAAGGAACAACACACAAGTGGGACAAGTAGAAAAATTCATTAGAATCTTCATCTTGTTCCCTGGAGCATTTCCCCTTACAGATTAAAACTTCCAAATCAGTAAAGTTCAAAATTTCTTTTATATGAAGCAAAAATTCTGCCAATAAGTTATCAAGTATGAAGGTTAAGAGTTGCCATTCCCACTTTTATTCTTTATTGAATCTGGGACACATGTGTTTGGATTATTAGGGAAAGCTCAGTATCTAATGGTTCCTAGTTCAGAATATATGCAAAATTTCATATTTTAAGGAAGAATCCCCTCTTACAGTAGTGCTTTCTTCCTTTAACTAAGTTTTCTATTTAATTCCCACCTGACAATTAGGCTGCCTGCTCTTATGAGGGGTGGTAGTTGGACACTTAGAATTTCTGGAAAGCTGCTCCCAGGGACTGATGGTGAGGTAGTAAAATACTCTTTGAATCCATCTGCATGGGTACTACTGAGACTGTCTTGGAATGTTCATGACTGATGTCCTATATGCTAGCTGAGCACTGCAGGATCAGATAAAGAAACAAGCACATAGAACCTTCCTCCTGCAGTGCCTCTCCAGTTTCCTTTACAAAAGAAATCTAGCCCAATGCCAGCCAGTTTGGATGAAATAGTTACCAGGTGCAACTCCAGTGTTACAGACTAGATAATGAGAACATACCTGGACTTTGGAGAAAATAAATTGACCGTTGGTATCTTGCTTCCCTCCTATTTCTACATTTTGATTCTTAGACCATATAGTCTATGGACAAGGAATACAGCAGCATAACATGTTATTGAATCAGGGTATGACTATAGTCTTATGGATGGTCCCACAGAAACAAAGTATAGTCTCTAAGAGGCATGACAGTTCTGCCTTCAAAAGGACATTCCACCATTCTATCAGGATGGCAGATTCTGGTGACTACAGATAATGATTTGATTAATGAATCCCACAGTCATGTATCCTTAGCTTTTGATGTAAAATGCCATCCTTGGTTAATCAAGCACTTTGTGGGTCCTCAGACAGTAATGTTAAATCAGGCCTTATATACATAAAAATCTAGAAGATACATTTTTTTTCTAAGAGAGATGAGTGGCTGCCTCTTCAAAGATAGAAGTTGACACTAACTGGTTTCTTTATCTCCGTGGAAGATGGATTCTCAGAGTGGTCTTCATTGGGACATATTGAATGTGCATCAATGGAAGTAGCTAGATCAGCCTTGGTGATAGGAAACCCAAACCACAGGCTCATGTATTATCCTTACTACAGTGACTATTCTGTTTATGTGCCCACAGGACCTGCATTAAGATGACCTGTGACAGAGACAAGATTATGCCATCTGATCAATTGATCCTATCCATCAGTTATCTTGCTCATCCATCATAGTTGATATTATTTGCTGTGTGAAAATATGCAATACAAAGATTTATGTAACTTGTACCTACTTCCCTAGGTCCATTCAAAGTTCTTCCCTCCAGATTCTTTTATTCTAAATTTCTGTTTATGCCCCACCATTGATCCTCCAAGGAGATGATAGATAGATAGAAGATAGATTGATATAGATATAGATATCTCATATCAATTATCATTCCACATAATTTATGTGTGACTATATACATCATCCAAAGTTTTGACAGTTGGGTGGGTTGTCCATCATTGTTACATTTAGGGAATACTCTTAATACATTTTTGGTTTGCACTCATATAATAAGTAATAATTTTTAAACTCAGCTTGATGTTTTCTCCTCTATAGTCATAAAGAACCCTCATTTGTATTCACAGTTGTAAGCTGAGGAAGATTGACACTTGTACAATAGAAAAAGACATAAGGCTAGGGACTGGTGCTGTGGTGCAGCAGGTTAACATCCTGGCCTGAAGTGCCAGCATCCCATAGAGGCACCAGTTCTAGTCCTGGGTTGCTCCTCTTCCAGTCCAGCTCTCTCTATGGCCTGGGATAGCAGTGGAAGATGGCCCAAGTCCTTGGGCTCCTGCACCCACATTGGAGACACGGAGGAGGCTTCTATCTCCTAGCTTCAAATCAGCACAGATGGCCATTGCAGCCATCTGGGGAGTGAACCAGTGGATGGAAGACTCTCTCTCTGTCTCTACCTCTCTCTGTAACTCTGTCTTTCAAATAAATAAAATAAATCTTTTTTAAAAAAGACATAAGTCTGTATTGCTCATGTAGCTCATGTGTTCTCTTAGATATTCATGTCTGATCATAATGGTTCTACTTCAATCATACAATGGAATTGAGAGGTAGATCTGACAGAACCCAGTTCATGATGGACAGTGTGGTCATGTGGACACTTGCTGTCATGTATTATTATCTTGCAAAAGTATTATACAGGAAAATGTGGCCATTGTCAGAAACAAAAATCATTATTTTTAAAAAGTGATGGATGACCATATGGCTACATGCACAAAACAGTCAATTTCAAAGCGTTCAGGCAAGCAATGCGAGGGATTAGAACTAAAATATGAAAAGTAATGATGGAAAGAAGAGTTTAATTAAACCATATGCAAAGGTATCAGCAGAATTGGAACTAAAACATGAATTTCACATGCAACCTAATGCTTTTAGGAAAGTCACACACTGATAAACAAGAAATACTATGATTAATATTTATGTCAGTTATGACATGAAAATTGCTTAAGTCAGGATGTACTTAAAACTAGACCAACTTTACAATGTCCCTTATGAAACTGTGAGTACCTGGAAGTCGTGGCTCATTCTGAGATCACAGAGCCTAAGGAATCTAGAGATGACATAAAAGCTTTTGCAAACTTAGCATATAATTAGTAACTATTTGCTTGAGATTTTGGTCAAGTGATATTACTTCTTCACATCTGTTTTCCATATTTATGAAGTAAAGATAAGAATAGTAACTCACTTCATTCTAGTGCTTTGAAAAGTAGGCCTCTTACATAAGTTTCCTTTTGCAAAAACACTTGGGTTAACTTAAAAACTTCATGTTGCCAAGGGGGAAACCACAAAATAAAAGTTAAAATATATTTATGGTCATTCTGATTATGAATTGTTTCATAATAAACTATCTCAAAATTAAGGACATTTAAAAGCAAGTTAATGGTCTGCCATGCTTCCACAGGTTGACTGGGGTCAGTAGGATGGTTCTCGGTTCATACAGTTGTAGTCAGATGTCTGACGGGTCTGCAGTTACCTGAATGTTATGCAAGACTGAACATCCAGGATGGCTCACTCACATGGTTGCCCCCATTGCTAGATGTCTCTTGGGAGCTTAGCTGCAGCTGTTGGCCAGCGATCTGCACACAAAACACAGTCTACCGAGCTCTTGGCAACATGGAAGATGAGGTCAAAATTAGTGGCAGGGAGATTGTGTATCAAGAGCAAGTTTGCCAAATGTCAGGGAGATGTAGTTACCCATCGTTTTTTAGGCTATTTAAAAAATGTAAGGCCGGCGCCGTGGCTCAACAGGCTAATCCTCCGCCTTGCGGCACCGGCACACCGGGTTCTAGTCCCAGTCGGGGCGCCGGATTCTGTCCCAGTTGCCCCTCTTCCAGGCCAGCCCTCTGCTGTGGCCCGGGAGTGCAGTGGAGGATGGCCCAGGTGCTTGGGCCCTGCACCCCATGGGGAGACCAGGAAAAGCACCTGGCTCCTGGCTCCTGCCATCGGAGGAGCGCGGTGCGCCGGCCGCAGCGCGCCATCCGCGGCGGCCATTGGAGGGTGAACCAACGGCAAAAGGAAGACCTTTCTCTCTGTCTCTCTCTCTCACTGTCCACTCTGCCTGTCAAAAATAAAAAATAAAAATAAAAAAAAATGTATAGTGTTTTACTCAGTTCTGTAGGTCAAAAGAATTTTTTTTCTTTTTTGCATAATTTTAATCCACTCTCTGATCATAGGCTTGATTCACCACTAACCCTAATATTCAACAAGTAAAAACTAGGAAGACTACAGTGCCACAGCAGTATATAAAAGGGCTTTCAAACAACAATCAAATCACAAGATGCCAGTTTTATTAATATACATTTTTTGTATTCTATATGCACTGCCACATATCAGAGATTACATGATATTTGTCGTTTTGGCACTGGCTTATTTCACTACGCATGGTGGTTTCCATGCATCTGTTATATTGAAAAGACAGGAGTTCTAGGATCTGCTCAGAGGAATGAAAAAGTAAACTCACCTCTATCAAATAAAAAGAAATGACTACACAAGGAAAGAGGCTACACAGGTTGAGCAAATCATTCTGTAAGTGGAGAACAGCAAATACTTGCCTTGGAGAAAACAGATAGATCACTAATAAGTGGAATATTGTGGTTAGGAACAAAGTCTTGCAGTCGATATAAATAAGATTTGATCCTAACAATGTTTGCCCTGGGACACCGATCCCCTTTTCAAATATTGGCTACCTCAGTACATACAAGCTAGCAATAAATAATGAGATTTTCTTGTTTAAAACTTTAATTACAACTTTTTTGTCAAAGTATAATTTATACCAATTTCTTTTTTTCTTTTTTTAGCTTTTATTTAATAAATATAAATTTCCAATTGCAGCTTTTGGATTACAGTGGCTTCCCCCCACAACTTCCCTCCCACCCGCAACCCTCCCATCTCCTGCTCCCTCCCCCATTCGATTCACATCAAGATTCATTATCAATTATCTTTATATCAGAAGATCAATTTAGTATATATTAAGTAAGATTTCATTAGTTTGCATGCACACAGAAACACAAAGTGTAAAGTACTGTTTGAGTACTAGTTAAAACATTAATTCACATTCTACAACACATTAAGAGCAGAGATCCTATATGGGGAGTAAGTGCACAGTGACTCCTGTTGTTGACTTAACAATTTGACACTCTTGTTTATGGCGTCAGAAATCACCCTAGGCTTTTATCATGAGTTGTCAAGGCTATGGAAGCCTTTTGAGTTCACCAACTCCAAACTTATTTAGACAAGATCATAGTCAAGGTGGAAGTTCTCTCTTCCCTTCAGAGAAAGGTACCTCCTTCTTTGATGACCCGTTCTTTCCACTGGGATCTCACAGAGATCTCTCATTTAGGTCTGTTTTTTTTCTTGTTTTTGTTGTTGTTGTTTTGTTTTGTTTTGTTTTTTTGCCAGAGTGTCTTGGCTTTCCATGCCTAAAATACTCTCATGGGCTATTCAGCCAGATCCAAATGCTTTAAGGGCTGATTCTGAGGCCAGAGTGCTGTTAAGGACGTCTGCCATTCTATGACTCTGCTGTGAATCCTGCTTCCCATGTTGAATAGTTCTCTCTTTTTTAATTCTACCAGTTAATATTAGCAGACACTAGTCTTGTTTGTGTGATCCCTGTGACTCTTAATCTGATCATTATGATCAATTGTGAACTGAAACTGATCACTTGGACTAGTGAGATGGCATTGGTACATGCCATCTTGATGGGATTGAATTGGAATCCCCTGGCACATTTCTAACTCTACCATTTGGGGCATGTCTTACTGAGCATGTCCCAAACTGTATATCTCCTTCCTCTCTTATTCCCACTCTTATATTTAACAGAAATCACTTTTCAGTTAAATTTAAATACCTAAGAATAATTGTATGTTAATTAAAGAATTCAACCAATAGTATTAAGTAGAACTAAAAAAATACTAAAAGGGATAAAATATTAAGTTGTTCATCGGGGCTAGTGCCATGGCTCACTTGGTTAATCCACCACTACAGCGCCAGCATCCCATATGGGTGCTGGGTTCTGGTCCCCGTTACTTCTCTTCCAGTCCAGCTTACTGCTGTGGCCCAGGAGGGCACTGGAGGATGGTCCAAGGGTTTGGGCCCCTGCACCCACATGGGAGACCAGGAAGAAGCATCTGGCTCCTGGCTTCAGATCGGCGCAATGCCAGCCTTAGTGGGCACCTGGGGAGTGAACCAACGGAGGGAAGACCTTTCTCTCTCTCTCTCTCTCACTCTCTCTCTCTCTCTCTCTCAGTCTATAACTCTATCTGTCAATAATAAAAAAAATTAAAAACTCAAAATAAATTAAGTTGTTCATGGACAGTCAGGACAAGGGCTGATCCATTAACTGTTTCTCATAGCGTCCATTTCACTTCAACAGGTTTCCTTTTTGGGTGCTTGATTAGTTGTCACTGATCAGGGAGGACATATGATATTTGTCCTTTTGGGACTGGCTTAATTCACTCAGCATGATATTTTCCAGGTTCCTCCATTTTGTTGCAAATGAACGGATTTCCTTTTTTTTTTTTTTTTTACTGCTGTATGGTATTCTGTAGAGTACATGTCCCATAATTTCTTTATCCAGTCTACTGTTGATGGGCACTTGGGTTGGTTCCAGGTCTTAGCTATTGTGAATTGAGCTGCAATAAACTTTAAGGTGCAGACAGCTTTTTTGTTTGCCAATTTAATTTCCTTTGGGAAATTCCAAGGAGTGGGATGGCTGGGTTGTATGGTAGGGTTATATTCAGGTTTCTGAGGAATCTCCAAACTGACTTCCATAGTGGCTTAAGCAGTTTTCATTCTCACCAACAGTGGGTTAGTGTCCCTTTTTCCCCACATCCTCTCCAGCATCTGTTGTTGGTAGATTTCTGCATGTGAGCCATTCTCACCGGGGTGAGGTGAAACCTCATTGTGGTTTTGATTTGCATTTCCCTGATTGCTAGTGATCCTGAACATTTTTTCATGTGTCTGTTGGCCATTTGGATTTCCTCTTTTGAAAATGTCTATTGAGATCCTTGGCCCATCTCTTAAGTGGGTTGTTTGTTTTGGTGTTGTGGAGTTTCTTGATCTCTTTGTAGATTCTGTATACCAACTTCTAAGAGAAAGTGATCACATACAGAATGTACAAGTCTTCTCTCTATATATTCTATTTTAAGTAGTTTATATGAAGACAATTTTTGTGATTCTACAGAGACCAGACTTATTGTTTTTAAGAGCTTAAAACTGGTGATAATAACATGAATGCATTTGTCTATACTTCTATTTTTAAAGAGTTTAAAATTGGAAACAATAACAATAATGTATTTCTTTCACTAGAATTATCATGACTACTCTTTTGCCTCCTAACATCACAATACAACTTCTAAAATCACTCAAGTTCTTTGTAGATATTACACATCAAGTAAATGTTTATTAATTTAATACTTTGTCAGCACAAATACCATTCATCATAATCAAATTGCACTCTTTAGGTGTTGACTTACTTGTTCTTAATAAGGAATTTAATATTGCTGCAGCAAGAGGCAATAAATACAAATTATTCTAATTATTTACCAATTATCAGAGTTAACTTATGTCACTAAATTTCTTTATGGTGCACAGTCATTAATTTCCTCATACTATTTCTGTTGTCAGTCTTTAGCATTATCAATCAGGTACTTGACCTCTCACTTAGTCATAAATAAAACTTGCCACAATTGTGAATGACATGTCTGAGAGTTACTAATAGTTTCATAACTCTCCAAAAGTAGCTAAATTTCAGTTCTTGATACTGTTTAAATTAACCCCGTGTTGGTCTGTCAGACTGTAGTTTGGTTTGAAATATGAATTAATGGCTGTATTTAAGTATTAGCAATTTCCCTTTTAGAAAATGGCAGATTAAGGCATCAAAAGCTCTATTTTTCGAAACTTGTTAAATATTAGTAATGTGAAATTCAACATCCATGTATGTATATTCCTACAATGAGATGAAAAATTGGTTATGAAGCACTGAATTTGAGAAATTGTGTACAAAATCAACTCATATATAAAATCTCAAAAACTCAGCTAAAGTCAAGGGGAAAATAATGTAGCTACATTAAGATTTGAAATATTAGACTGCATTCTAAGAAGCACAGTATCATTTTATTGTGGTGCACAACCCTGCAATTGCTTGAATACATTTTAAAAGTTAGGATTGCAACTGGCGCCGTGTCTCACTAGGCTAATCTCTACCTGCAGCGCCAGCACACCAGGTTCTAGTCCCAGTTGGGGCACCGGTTCTGTTCTGGTGCTCCTCTTCCAGTCCAGTTCTCTGCTGTGGCCTGGGAAGGCAGTGGATGATGGCTCAAGTGCTTGGGCCCTGCACTGCGTGGGAGACCAGGAGAAGCGCATGGCTCCTGGCTTCGGATCAGTGCAGCATACCGGCCGTAGCGGCCATTTGGGAGGTGAACCAACGGAAGAAAGACCTTTCTCTCTCTCTCTCTCTCTCTCTCTCTCTCTAACTCTGCCTGTCAAAAAAAAAGTTAGGATTGCTTGGATAAAACATTAAATAAGTTCATGAACAGAGATAAATGCACTTCCGCAAACAAGAAAAAAATGATAAAACAGAGCAATAGTGCCAGAGCTTCTTTCTTGGTCACAATACAATATCTGATATCTGACCTATCACCCTGTGGCAAGTAACTGTACACATTTGTGTATGCCTGGGTATATATTTATCATAGCTTTCTGAAATCATTGGGCAGGAATCAACACTAAATTCCTAGAGAAGTGATAACGCATCAAGTAATTCCACATTCTGTCTTTGTTACTTAGGATAAAACATATATAACTAAAGTCTTTCTGAATCAAGAGAGAGAGATTGATTTGAATTTGGGTTGGCAAGACAGTGGGTAATCAGGAGTAAATTTCAAGAGAGGTGGATTCAGTGGAAATAGACCCTACTATGATTTGAACAAGACTGACTCTCCAATTTATACAGATGTTTCAATGCCAAAGTTGTCAGTTAATGGTACTAAGAGGATGGACAATTAACCCAGCCATAGTGTTTAGGAGGTGGGCATAATGAGAGGCCCTTAGGTCATGAGGTCATGCCACTGGAAGGTAGTGAGAATGACAATTAGTAGCTAAGTTGGGTGCAGTCACCATCTCTGCTTCCTAGCTTACCAAGTGGTCCTTCCTCTGAACATACTCCTCTATTGCTAGACATCCAACTCATTGGGCCATCTAATCTTGGACTTGAACCTATAGAGGTAGAAGCCCAAATAAACATCTCCTATTCATAAGTAGCCTGAGTCAGGCATTCCTCTATAGTAACAAAACACTGAGTAATGCAGGCCCTTCGTATCTCCAAAACCGTTTACTTCAGGTTCCTGGGTGGCTCCCAATCAGTAAATGTGCAGGGAAAGACTGTGGAATGTTGGACAGGGAACAGCCACAGAAGCCTGGAGAGCCGAGCATGGGAGAACTCAGCATGATGAGAAGACAGTGGAATTTGGGTTAAACTAGATGGATGGAGATACCTGGGTGAATGTCTCAGGCTTTCTGTTGAGACTCCAATGGAGCAAGAATAATGGGCAAAACGGAATTAGATATAAAAAGACTAAATTAAAGCACCGACAGGATTATTAAAAACTTTTGTCTATATCCAAAAAGTATACCCTTTAAAATAGTTATACAACCAGAGTACTCTTTAACACATCACAAAATTACTTTCAAGAATAAAATTATTTTAATAAAAACAATTATACTCAAAAGAGCTACAAAATGTGGTCAATAAACAAAATTTACAGAATAATGTCCAGAGGCTATTCAGATATTAGGTTAGCAGACAATGACTTCCATATAGCAGTGACCAATATGTTAATCAAATAGAGGGAAAATTACAAAAAAAAAAAACACAGAAAATTTTCAACAGAAAATCAGGTTTTACAAATAAGCATCAAACAGACATCCCCAAATTGCTAAATATAATATTCAAATTAAGGTGGAGAGAGGCAAGATGGCGGAATAGGAAGGGAGCACACCGATAGTCTGGGGAGAGACAGTTTAATAAAAGTGGAGATATTGCAGGTTCAAGGAAGAGTAGGGAAGAAACAGCAGAGGAAACCCTTCCGGAACTGGAGATTCACAGTGGACCTGCGTGGAGAGCGTGGGAGCCCGCAGTTTGGGACACCAGCAGCAGATTCAACACACCAGCGCTGGAACGCGAGGTGAGCAGAACCTCAATAGCCCGAGATACCAGGAGGGAAGCAGAAAAGGGAGCCTAGAGCGAACAAGGCTTGAAACCCTGTAGGGAGAAGTTCACCAGGCTAACTAGAAGAGAGAGAGAGAGAGAGGGAGAAAAAAAAAAGTGACCCTTACGGACACGAGCTTCTCTCTCTCCGATCACCTCTCAAAGGTGAGCAAGACAAAGAGCAGGCACCATTTTGGAATACGTCATAAGCAGGGCGACCTCGGGTCTGAACCGGCCCCGAGCCTAGCAGAAAAATCTGACTCTGGGTGGGAGGGGTGAAATAACAGGAGATTAGAACCTAATGAATGTGTGGTGCTAATGAACTGAGACTGTGAAAAAAGAGACGGTGGGGGAGAGAACTCACGGAAATCACGAATTCATGTGAGTACTCTCCAGAGACGCTACAGTTCAGTAGCCTTGGCAGCCCAGTGGGAGACTACAGGAGAATCTCAGCCCACACAAAGGGCCGCAAAGATTCCTTCTCTGGTCCTTGGGAAAGAGCTTCCGATCTCTGGCTCCTGTGGGTATATCATTCGCCTGCTAACCACCCCCAATTCCATTCAGCTGTGTGGAATTACTTCCCTTTTGAACCAAAAAAAAAAAAAAAAAGTAACAGAGAGAGATTTACCACGCCTAACATGGGAGTGTCTCCCTTGACACACCCTCAACCCTGAGGAACCAAACAGAGCTCTCAGGCCACACCCATCTCAAGCCTCTAAGGCTCCATCAAAAGCAGACAGTCCACTTAATCTAGAGTCATAGTATAACAAGAAAAAAACACCACAGTGAAGAAACCAATATGCCAAACAACAAACGCAAAAATCGAGGTAATAAGAACAAGGAAGACACTATGACACCCCCAAATGAAAAAGACACCCCAATTCAAGATTACGAAGATGATGAGATAGAAGAAATGCAAGAAACAGATCTCAAAAAATTGATAAGAACACTAAGAAGTACTCAAAAACAAATTCTTGAACTACAGAAATCCTTAATGGACAAGGTAGAAAATCTCTCTCGTGAATATGAAATATTAAGGAGAAATCAAGCTGAAATGAAACAACTAGTAGAACATGAAACTGTGATAGTGACGAGAAATCATAATGAAGTGAAGAATTCAATAGATCAAATGAAAAACACATTAGAGAGCCTTACAAACAGAATGGGTGAGGCAGAAGAGAGAATATCGGACTTAGAAGACAGAGCACAGGAAACTATACAGTCAAACCAAAGAAAAGAAGAGGAAATTAGAAATCTAAAAAATATGGTTGGGAATCTACAGGATACTACTAAAAAACCCAACATTCGAGTTCTAGGAGTTCCTGAAGGCATGGAGAGGAAGAAAGGATTAGAATGCCTTTTTAGTGAGATAATAGCAGAAAATTTCCCAGTTTTGGAGAAGGACAGAGACATCCTAGTACAGGAAGCTCATAGAACCCCTAGTAAACATGACCAAAAGAGGTCCTCACCACGACACGTTGTAATTAAACTCACCACAGTGAAACAGAAAGAAAAGATCCTAAAATGCGCAAGAGAGAAACGTCAAATTACACTCAGAGGATCTCCAATTAGACTCACGGCAGACTTCTCAACATAAACCCTACAAGCTAGAAGGGAATGGCGAGACATAGCCCAGGTACTTAGAGAGAAAAACAGCCAGCCCAGAATATTATATCCTGCCAAGCTCTCATTTGTGAATGAAGGTGAAATAAAGACCTTTCATAACAAACAAAAATTGAAAGAATTTGTTGCCACTCGTCCAGCCCTGCAAAAGATACTTAAAGATGTGTTACACACAGAAACACAGAAACATGGCCATCAACATGAAAGAAGATAAACGAAGGGAACCTCACAGCAAAAGATCACAGGGAATTCAAAGCATACATTTGGATAAAGAAATTATGGGACATGTACTCTATAGAATACTATACAGCAGTCAAAAACAATGAAATCCGGTCATTTGAAACAAGATGGAGGAATCTGGAAAACATCATTCTGCGTGAATTAAGCCAGTCCCAAAGGGACAAATATCATATGTTCTCCCTGATCGGTGACAACTAATTGAGCACCAAAGGGGAAACCTATTGAAGTGAAATGGACACTATGAGAAACAGTAACTTGATCAGCTCTTGTGCTGACTGTTGATGTACAATGTAATACTTTATCCATTTTAGTAATTTTTTTATTCTAGTACTATTGGTTGAACTCTGTAATTAACAAACAATTATTCTTAGGTGTTTAAATTTTAACTGAAAAGTGATCCCTGTGAAATAAAAGAGTGGGAATAAGAGAGGGAGGAGATGTACAATTTGGGACATGCTCAATCGGAACTGCCCCAAATGATGGAGTTAGAAACAGGCCAGGGAATTCCAATACAATCCCATCAAGGTGGCATGTACCAAGGCCATCTCACTAGTCCAAGTGATCAATTTCAGTTCACAATTGATCACACTGATAGGTCTAAGAGTCAAAGGGATCACACAAACAAGAGTAATGTCTGCTAATACTAACTGATAGAATCAAAAAGGGAGAGAATGATCCAACATGAGAAGGGAGATACACAGCAGACTCATAGAATGGCAGATGTCCTAAATAGCACTCTGGCCTCAGAATCAGCCCTTAAAGCATTCAGATCTGGCTCAAGAGCCCATGAGAATATTCTAGGCATGGAAAACCAAGACACTCTGGAAAAAAAAGAAGACCTAAATGAAGGATCTCTGCGAGTGAGATAACAGTGGAAAGAACGGGCCATCAAAGAAGGTGGTTCCTTTCTCTGAAGGGAGGAGAGAACCTCCACTTTGACTATGACCCTGTCGGAATAAGATTGAAGTCAGCGAACCCTAAAGGCTTCCATAGCCTCAGCAACTCATGACTAGAGCCTAGGGAGATTACTGATGCCATAAACAAGAGTGTCAAATTGTTAAATCAACTTCACGAGTCACTGTGTACTTACGTCTCATGTGGGATCTGTCCTTAATGTGTTGTCCAATGTGAAGTAATGCTATAACTAGCACTGAAACAGTATTTTACACTTTGTTTTTCTGTGTGGGTGCAAACTGATGAAATCTTTACTTAGTATATACTGAATCAATCTTCTGTATATAGATAATTAAAAATGAAAACAAAAATCTTGGTGTTAAATTGGAAATTGCCTAGAAAATTAATCAATTTTTTAAAAAAATATATCATGTAGGATCTCTGTCCTTAATGTGCTATACATTGTGAATTAATACTATAACTAGTACTCCAACAGTATTTTTCACTTTGTGTTGCTATGTGAGGGCAAACTGTTGAAATCTTTACTTAATATATAGTAAACTGATCTTCTGTATATAAAGAGAATTGAAAATAAATCTTGATGTGAAGCAAGGGGAGAGGGAGTGGGAAAGGGGAGGGTTGCGTGTGGGGGGGAAGTTATGGGGGGGAAGCCATTGTAATCTATAAGCTGTATTTTGGAAATTTATATTCTTTAAATAAAAGCGTTATAAAAAATAATATTCAAATTAAGAGCTCTTTGAATGAGTATAACAAAACAAATGGACAAAGTGGAAGATACAATTTTGGGGCTTGAGGTAGGTGAATAGAAAACAATCCAGTGAGAACAATTACTAACAATGAATAGATTGTAAGAGAGTGATGTGGACCCACCCTAAAAAACAGGCAAAGCTTTGCACACAGATGATTTTGCCATTTCTCTTTTCAACAAGTACAGAGGAATAACAGAAGGAGGATTGCACTAGGGAAGAAGTAACTGTAGATCAGTAGCACTGGAGGCTTTAGACAACCTCAGAGTGTGCTCAGAACCTGAGATAGCACCTCAGTGAGGTGAGGGGGTTCAAACAATGAGGACATATTGATTAGATGCAGGATTCTCCATTGGCAGGTCTATTTCCCCTGCATTCCACTTTCACATCATTCCCTTTTCTTGGGGTTGACAGCATTTATGCTGGAAAATCCAGCAAGTCGAATTGCTCCTTTCAAAGGGATGCTATCTGCCTCCCTTCCACCCATGTCTGTTTTGAAGATTTACACAAGTTATTGCTGGGAAGGAAATACATATATTGATGAAGCAGTTGCCTATAACTGAGGGTATTTTTAGAGAGGTCCCCAGCTTTAAACATTGACCTGCTATTGCCTAAAGACATGAGAATGGCTGCCTTTTCCTAAAAGGAGAATTAATTCAGAGCCTATGAGTACAATTATAGAAACAATAAAAACAATACTTCAAAAAGTGTGCAAAAAAATGGAATTAAAAGGTGAGTTTATTTTGGTACAAAAAAAAAATCTGTGCACAGTCTTTTCATAATACACATTTTGTTTTGAAGGTTTTGAAGACCCTGCACGGAGTCCCAAAAGAAAAGTTGAGTAGAAAGGGTCTTTGAAGAGGTAACGCCTGAACATTTCTGAAATCCAATAATAACAATGAATGAATTTAAGAAGTTCACCAAATACCAAAGGGTTTAGATACAGCACAGTTTAATAGCTGAAAACGAATACAAAGAGGGAAATCTTCAAAACAGACATGGGTGGAAGGGAGGCAGATAGCATCCCTTTGAGAGGAGCAATTCAACTTGCTGCATTTTCCAGCATAAATGCTGTCAACCCCAAGAAAAGGGAATGATGTGAAAGTGGAATGCAGGGGAAATAGACCTGCCAATGGAGAATCCTGCATCTAATCAATATGTCCTCCAAAAAAAGGAGGAAAATAGAGCTTTCAGAAAAAGAAGAATGACAGAAAGCTTCTTTTATGGATGCACATAAAAATAAATGTGAAAGGAAGATTTTCACATAGAAGAAAATTACTCCACAAGGACATATGTTACTTTTACAAAGAATGACGAATGATAGCAAGCATTTCAATAAATATAAATAAATATTAATGGCTTAAAATGTCAATACCAATAATAATTATGTTAACTCGTGATAATTATCACATATAAGAATTCAAAGATAACGATATTTAAAGGGCTGGTGGGGAGTCAGTACAGTTATACTGTTTTAAATTTAAACTATAATCATAAATAAGTTAGAGTGCAGTATTATTTATCCCTATATAAACCACTACAGAAGCCAGCGCCGCAGCTCAATAGGCTAATCCTCCACCTTGTGGCACTGGTATACCGGGTTCTAGTCCCGGTCGGGGCGCATGATTTCCGGTTGCCCCTCTTCCAGGCCAGCTCTCTGCTATGGCCCAGGAGTGCAGTGGAGGATGGCCCAAGTGCTTGGGCACTGCACCCGCATGGGAGACCAGAAGCACCTGGCTCCTGCCTTCGGATCAGCGCAGTGCACCAGCCACAGTGCGCCAGCCGCGGTGGCCATTGGAGGGTGAACCAATGGCAAAAGGAAGACCTTTCTCTCTGTCTCTCTCTCTCTCACTGTCTACTCTGCCTGTCAAAAAAAAAAAAAAAAGAAAAGAAAAAGAAAAAAGAAACCACTACAGAAACAGCATTTCAATTAATAAACAAGTATAGAAAATGAAAAATTTAAAAACACTTAACATAAGCAAAGTAAGGAATGAGGAGAAAACAAATGAAGAATTATTAAAGAACAGGTGGGATAAAGAAAAATAAATAGACAAGACATAGACATAAAGCTAACTGTATCAGTGTGACAAAATCACTATGGGAACTGTCTACATACTCCAAACAAATGACATAATTATCAGCATAGATTGAAAACTTAACTGAACCAAAAATAACAATATTCATTTCAAGTAAAAGTTCACAGAAGAGTTAAAAATTAGTTAATGGATAAAAGATATGCCATGAAGTCTTAACCAATGAAAGCTCTCTGGATCATGAAATTATTCTACACCAGTTTCCTGAGAGAACCATTAGTGAAGTCCAAGATATTTCATAAACAAATGGGTCCAATTAGCAAGATTTAATGACCCTAAATATTTATGTGCCTATGAATAATCACATTATTCTAAACACATTAGAAGCTTCTATAAGCTCTCAAAGACAGGTTGCATATTTTAGACCAAGTCTTACAGTGGCAAATCAAGAGAACAACAGTGTTAATGAAATTCTACAGTGCAATGACTGTTTCATATTCCAGCCACCCTAATATGAAAAGAATACTGACAGACCAGAATCAACCAGAGATGAGGAGCAAGAAGATGTGGTTATCTGAAACCAATGCTGTAGTCTAGGTAGTTTCAGCAACAGACGAGAAGACTAGGAATTATATCTGTTTCCAAAAGTCAATAACCTGATATAGACACTAATATTTTACAAAGTTCAGAATAACAGAACTAGAGACCGAGGATGGAAACTCTCAGCAAACACAAGTGAAATATATGCACAAGTCATACCAAGAACAGGACTGGCTGCCTTGTGGAAACGTGCCTGTGTGGTTGGAATATGCGTCCAGGTGGCAGTCAGATACTGTTCTTGCCAGGAGCCTAGAAAATGCTCAGATCATGTGTGATTGGAAGAAACGCCTGTAATGGCAGTAACAATGCTCAAGTTCCATGTAAAATTTAAATTCTATTGTTTTTCCACTTGAATACACATTTAAAAATCGGACCACTCTAAGTCACTCATGAGGTGAGGAAAACAATACATGTATTTGAAATGGCTTTTATAAAATTATTATCTGAGTACATTAGAAAAATATTCCAAAGAGACAAATCTATCCATGTGCATATTAAAATATGTAAGGGTAGGAAAACTCTGGTTTTGGAAGGCTATTTGTCTAAATAGTTAATGTGCATACATCATCTATTACACATGTTAAATGTCAAAACTAGAAGTTGTTATAAAACTATTAATATTGCCTTTGGGAATGCAGAGGTTTAGTCACGTCAGTAAATACAATAACATATTATAAATTTGGTAACTTACAGGCCGAGCCTGCGGAAGGCGGCCCGGCGGTGGCACCTGCGAGCGGAGGCCTGGCAGGGCACGGTGGCTCTCAGTGCACTGTGAGCTGAGCGGCCGCGGGTCCGGCTGTGGCCCTTCTCCTCGGCGGCCGGGGGCGCGGCCCGGAGGTGGCAGCGGCGGGTGCAGAGCAAGCTTTGGTCCGGCCTCGAGGCCGAGCCGTGCCGCCCTTCCTATTCACGCGCCGCGGCTCCATGTTCTACGATGAGGATGGGGACCTGGCTCACGAGTTCTGTGAGGAGACAGTCGTCACCAAGAATGGGCAGAAGCGGGCCAAGCTGAGGCGGGTGCATAAGGATCTGATTCCTCAGGGCCTCGTGAAGCTGGACCCCCCTCGCATCCACGTGGACTTCCCCGCGATCCTCTATGAGGCGTGAGCCTGGGGAGTAGCAGACGCAAGTATCCCTGCCCCAGCAAGACACCCCAGGCTCCAGGTGCAGCGTCCAGGGAGGAGCCCAGGTGGGGCCACAGCCCTGAACAAACTGTTGGCCCAGCACCTTCAGCTGTGAGCAGGGCTGTGCAGTGACTGGGAAATCGGGTTGTACGTGGAGCAGGTGGGTGGTGGCTGGCAAAGGCTCCGTGTGGAGTTAGCAGCCCACCCTCCCCAGCCACTCCTGCAGGAAGCATGGCAGGGCGGCCACTGGTCAGGAAAGCCTGGTGCCTGGTTCCTTGCCTGGCCTGCTTTCTTCCAAGCCTGCCCAGGGCCCAGCCCTGTTAGAAGCTACAGCACTTTATAAGCAAGATCTGCCTTCTTCCAGCCCCCGGGCTGTGGGGGCTACACACGTGGGAGCTTCCTTCTCCTCACTTCCCTTCCCTCCAGTTGGAGCATTTCAGCCCTTTGCTACCTCGATTCCTCCTGTGTTGCACAGAGGCTGGGGGCAGCACCAGCCCGTTTCTTCCTGCCTACCTGCCACTTGTTCCCACCCTCGATGGACGGAGAGTTTGCAGGCTGATGATAGGAATGGAGGCTGATCCTTCCCCCCGCCCCCAGCTGAGCGGGCACAGGCCAGGGTGAGGAGGGGCTGTACCTGTGCCTGTGGGGAGTTGCCCAACCCACCTGTTCTCATCCCCTCTGCCTTTGCAGCAGCCCCCGACCTCCAAGTGGGAGAGGGCTGTTTACTACCCTGTGGTAAGGGACAAATCCCTAGGGCTGATCCCTGGTACAAGAGCTGTGAGTAACCCACCACCCCCTCGAAGCCCTGGACCTCTTCAGGATCAGCAAGACAAAATACTGGACAGAAAGGAGGGGAAATGCACAAAATGTGAAGGTTTGTAAATAGCCTAGTCCAGAACGATGTTGGGGCAGAGTCTGGTTTCTCTAGAAAGATGACTTTTTAAAAAATTTCTTACTGTGTGAGCTCTGTGCTTCCAGAGCATGGGAAATGACTTGGGGAGGGTGGCGCCCAGCATTGGAAGACTGTTGTGTTATTTGTTCAAGTTCAATAAAGTTATTTGTAGATCCTGCAAAAAAAATATTGGTAACTTACAAACAACTGAAATTATTTCTCAGAGGCCTACAAGCCTGAAAGTCTTGTCAGAATACAAATATCTTGTGAGAACTAGCTCTCTGGTTCAGAGGGAGGTTTCTTGCTCGGATATACCCAGTCAAAACGTGAGGCTGATGTCTGTGGCCTCTGTTATAAGGACATGAATTCCATTTATGAATGACCTAATCACCTCAAAAGGTCGATTTCCTAACACCGTTTCACTGGGGATTGAATTTCAACATAGGAATTTTGGGAGGACACAACCAAATCCGTAGACTATGGCAGCTTGCAATGATCTCTGATGAGATATTTCACAGAATATTTGATAGAGAAGAGTAGGAATGCTATATATGAGGCTACCCTTGATTTTATTTGTTTAAAATACTTGAAATAAATATCTAGTTTGAGATTGCTAATTGAGACTTTATTCTATGCAAGATGTTTCTGTAGGCTGTGTGATGTACATGCTCCTAATGTGGAATGCTATTTGAACATCACCTGTTCAGAGACAGGGTTTATGTTCTTAGTCTCACTCTAGAGTAGAAACTTGATAGTGGAAGAAACTCTCTAATCCTTTGTTGAATCATCAATATCTCAGACAATGCCTAGTACCAAAATAGATACATAATTAATCTTGGTTGAATGAACGAGTAAATTATGGTTTCTGCCTACACAAATTAGTTAAGGAGATAAGTTATAAATACTTGGTACATTAAATTTCCTGTTAATGCTGCAATAAATTACAACATGATTGGTGGTTTTAGAAAAAAACCACAAATGTGTTTTTTTTCAGTTCTGGGGGTCAGAAGCCTTAAAATCAAATTTTCTGAATATCTGTACTTCTGGAGGCTTTAGGGAGGAAGTTGTGTTCTTGCCTACCCCAGCCTCCAGAGACAACCTGCTTTCCTTGGTTCCAACTTCTACTTGTACTTGTGACATCTCCTTCTGTGGTTCTCACTCGGTGGCCTCCCTCTTCAAAGACTCCAGTGATTACATTGCGTACTAACACAAAAGTGCAGGATAATCTTTACTCCATCAGTGTCCTCAATGACATAGGCAAAAATCCTTTTAACTCACACATCTACAGTTTCTGCAAATTATGATATGGACACCTAAGATGAGGTGACACTCAGACTGACCCTGGCAAGTTAAATAGCCACAAAAGACACAAACCATAGTGCAAAACAGCAATCAACAGGCAGCTTAGAGAATTGTTTAGAATCTCCTTTCAATGAATGAGCAGGTAGCTCATAGCTTCTAGTAACAGCACCTTCTGCAGTCACCCACAATCTCTTTATGGTCAACTTCCAGCCAATGACTGAGTTGAAGCCATCTAGAACCTGGCCATTTCTGCCCAACACGAGCCTCTTCTAATGGGTAGTCTTTGCCTTGATTTCCTTTTCCTCTGGCTAAGACACAGAGATCTGTATCGCAGCCTGAGAGGCTCTTTGTCCATGTCTGCCTCTTCCTTGTTTCCCTTTCAGAGACATCAGATCTGTGTCAAATATGAAGGCTCCCTGCTGTCTTGCATCCTTTCCCCTTTGTCTTTCCCACGTACTCTTCCAATATTTCTGTACTCTTGATCCCTCCCCAGGGGTTAGGCACAATAAGTTAGTGTTGTAAGAGTTTCTGGTTGACCACTGGACTTCATGTTATTTAGGAGTAGGAGAAGGAAAAGACATATGTACAGTGAAGCAATCTGGTAGAATTTCGCAGAGGGAGGGAAAGGGCATGTATTCAGGCTGCATAGGATTTACATCAGCAGCAGGGAGAAGACAGGGAGCTTTCAGTGCAGGAACACATAAAAGGGTGGAGAATTCTTGGGGGGCAGGGGCTGAAAATGTAGTTTGCCAATGTCAAGGAGTTTTGGTCCAAGAGCATTGTTGTGGGCTTACCCTGAGTCCAAGATACATAAAATATGCTTTCTTTGTATTCACGGCAGATTTTATCTTCTTGTTAATTCAAAAGGAAAATCATACTTCAGTTTGATTTGAAACAATATGAACAAACTCTTTCATAGCTGAAACTTTGATGAGACACATAGTATGGTGTCCTTTGAACTCCTTTTCCTGTTTAATATGAGCATAAGCCTTCACTTTTATAGGCTAAAAGGACAGAAGGTGATTTTGTTCATCGTTTTACTGAAGTAAGGCCATGACTGATCTAACCTTTAGGTTCATCTCATATGTCTGTGTTGCTGGTGGTGGGGATCCATCAGGTTAAGAATTCAATTCTAAGGTCCTCCTTTTAAATGCAAGAATTAGCCTGATAGTTACTCTTTTAGATGTGGTACAAATGGACACTTCTGGCTTGAAATTGCAATTTCCTACATACAGGTTATGTTCAGAATGTATTTTTTTTGTCAAGAAATACGTTCCTTGCCAAAGCCATGATACCCTGAGTTCTCCTTTTAATTACCTTTTGCTTTGCATTAGCATCAAATTTTACTACGTTATCCTCCCCTCAGCACACCTTATCCTCCCCCCTCATAAATAATCATCTCCTCACCCCACTAGTTCTTACTTGCAGTAAAGAAGAGAAGGAAGGTGGTGGCAAAAAGGAAAAATCTTGTTGAGCTCACAGATTTCATTTTAACCTTAAGAACAAGCCTGAAAATTATTCTCCAAGTGGATAAATTGAGTCCCAAAATAGAAACACAATTGTGCTGACAGATGGAGGTGTGGATAGAAGAATGTACATGGCAGCTGCTGCCTGAAGCTCTTCCATCTGTCACCAGGTCTCTGCTGTCTCTTAAAGACCTCTCTGTCCAGTAACGCGATTGTACACATTTCCGTCATTCCTTTCTAGGAGGTAGACTAAACCGCTCAGAACGATCTCTGGAATAATAATAACTAAAAATACAACCAGAGAGTCTATCACTACAGGACTAAAACTTTAGCACTTAAAAATATCACCACTCCCTAGATTTCCTCAGATAACACATTCAGAAGGAAAAAAAAAGAAGAAGAAAAAAAAAAGATGAGTAGTGAGGAGGGAAAAAAAGTTTCTTGATTTCTCTTTTGTCTTGCTTCTCCCTCTTGGGAGAGAAATAAAGAAACTTTTTCCTCCATTACTTTTCTTAAAGAGCATTTTTTCTTTCTCTCCCTTCTTACACAGTAAGGAATACATAAGATGTAAGAACATAAAAAGTATAATCCATTGTTCCAATTCGTAGGCATCACAGTAAATGGGAGCCCAGGAGCTGCAGATATAACAGTTTTATTCAAAGCTTGTCCTCTGATTTCAAGATTGGAACCTTGAGCAAATTTCTATAAGCTTTCTGCATCTTGATTTTCTCATCTGTAAGATGGGTATTAATAAATATAGCCACCGGTGAGCACGTGGTTGGTGCCTAAGATGCCTGTGTCCCTTAGCACAGTACTGGGTACCACCTTGATTCAAGTTCCCTGTGATGCAGCAGTGATGGCTCACGTAAATGGGTCCCTAACTCTCACATGTAAGTGGGTCCCTACCTCTCACATGTAAACGGGTCCCTACCTCTCACATGTAAGTGGGTCCCTAACTCTCACATGGAAAACTTGGTTTGAGTTTCTGGCTCCTTGCTTCCGCCTGGCCTAGCCTCAGCTTCATGGGAGTGAATCAGCAAAAGGGAGCTAGTGTGCACTCTCTCTCTCTCTCTATCTCACACACACACACACACACACCTTTCAATAAATAAATAAATAAAATTGAAAAATAAAGTAAACATAGCTATTAAATTTTTTGATAAATATTAGATCAACGAATATAGGTAAGGCATTTAAAGTTGTCCTGAGGGGGTTCATTACCTGGACTGGGATGTACATTATATTCGGAACAGCGAGTATCAGAAGACGTCAAAGTCTCAGGGCCAAATTACAGAGTCTTCACTTCTGAAAGCTGGCGGCTGCACAGGTGCATGTGCTCTCAAAATCGTGCAGCCCCGAATGAGCTCGGGGTAAGCTTACAAAGGCAAAAACCACATCTTGTTGGAAGTTAATTACAAAGGCAAGCATTTGTTAAAAAAGCTTTAACAAGCACGATTACACTTAACTTGGGGGAATCAAATACATTCTCCCAGCACTTAATATAAACAATCCTTACAGATAACATTCTTACCAGATTAGTTTTTGAGTAGATAGCAGTTGTAAGACTGGTTAGAGGACCCCCAGGGAGAAGACAGTGACTGGAGGACATCCAGGGGCAGAATGCAGTGACTCTGGCCAGGACACAGCTCACTGGCACTTCAGTAATAAGAATGTGGGATTGGCTTCTGTGTCACCATAACTCTGGTTAGACTCTCAATGACCATGAAGATTGTCTGCATCCAGACACTGTTAATTTTGTAACTCGCTGTTCTTTTTTTTTTTTTAAGATTTATTTATATATTTGAAAGGCAGAGTTACAGAGAGGCAGAGGCAGAGAGAGAGAGAGAGACAGAGAGAGAGAGACAGAGAGAGGCCTTCCATCCACAGGTTCACTCCCCAGTTGGCCACAATGGCCAGAGCTGGGCCAATCTGAAGCCAGAACCCAGCACCTTCTTTGAGGTCTCCCATGCAGGTGAAGGGACCCAAGACTTGGGCCATCTTCTACTGCTTTCCCAGGCCATAGTAGAGAACTGGACTGGAAGTGAAGCAGCCAGAACTCAAACCGGTGTCCATATGGGATGCTGGTACTGCAGGTGGCAGCTTTACCAACTATGCCAAAGCTCCGGCTCCTCAATGTAAATGGAGAGTGAAGGGAGAAGAATGAAATCAATAAACAGTGGGCAACCCAATCTCCAAGAAACTCCACTCCACCTCCCTCTAGCTCCTTCCCACCTCCACTCCTGGCCTCCTCCATCACCTGTGATCCCTTTATCTCCAACTCCAAGCTCTACTACTGCCTGAGTCCCAGGCAACATCCATTGCAGGTCAATGAAGACAAGAAGGATGCTGTTTAAGACCCCTATGTGAATCCCACCTGCTGACAAAAAAATCTTAGTCCTATGAACACCAGTAATTGATTGAAATGCAAGAGGTGACACATTTGAAAAACTACAGCACATTGGCTTCTAAATAAATATACTTACATACCTATTCTAAAGACAAGTCGTCATATATTATCTTGGATTAGAAATATATCTATGTAATTTTTAGAAAAGAAATTTAAAAATATGAATTTATTCTGGTAGCTCCTATAGCAATTTGTGAAAACTAATTATTGGCCGGCGCCGTGGCTCAACAGGCTAATCCTCCGCCTTGCGGCGCCAGCACACCGGGTTCTAGTCTCGGTCGGGGCGCTGGATTCTGTCCTGGTTGCCTCTCTTCCAGGCCAGCCCTCTGCTGTGGCCCAGGAGTGCAGTGGAGAATGGCCCAAGTGCTTGTGCCCTGTACCCCATGGGAGACCAGGAGAAGCACCTGGCTCCTGCCATCGGATCAGCGTGGTGCACCGGCCGCAGTGTGCAGGCCGCAGTGGCCATTGGAGAGTGAACCAATGGCAAAGGAAGACTTATCTCTCTGTCTCTCTCTCTTTCACTGTCTACTCTGCCTGTCCACTTGGGCCATCCTCCAGTGCACTCCCGGGCCACAGCAGAGAGCTGGCCTGGAAGAGGGGCAAACGGGAGAGAATCTGGATCCCTGACCAGGACTAGAACCCAGTGTGCCGGCATTGCTAGGCAGAAGATTAGCCTATTGAGCCGCGGCACTGGCCTATAGTGTTTTGAATTATCTATATACATGTATATTAAGCACTGAAACAAGTAAAAACATTCATTAAATTTTGATTTTTCATAGGAATATGCATCATAATGACAAACACATTCTATCTCTTCAATAAATATTTATCAAATCCATAAATAAAAATGATTAACAGATGGATGGAAGAAGAGAATAATATTTAAATATTTTATAAATATTTGACTTTACATTTCGATATACATTTCATATTTGATCCTTAAATCTGTAAAATTCTAATGCATGCTAACATGCTTTAAGAAATATATCTGTGGCGTAGCAGGTTAACGCCTTGGCCTGAAGCGCCAGCATCCCATAAGGGCTCCGGTTCTAGTCCCAGCTGCTCCACTTCCAATGCAGCTCTCTGCTATGGCCTGGGAAAGCAGTAGAAGATGGCCCAAGTCTTGGGTCCCTTCACCTGTGTAGGAAACCTGAAAGAAGGTACTGGGTCCTGGCTTCAGATTGGCCCAGCTCTGGCCATTGTGGCCAACTGGGGAGTGAACCTGTGGATGGAAGGCCTCTCTCTCTCTCTCTCTGCCTCTCCTTCTCTCTATGTATAACTCTGACTTTCAAATAAATAAATAAATCTTAAAAAAAATCCCACAAATATATCTATGCAACATTAGTTATTAAAATGCTGTAATTATCATATGCAAACTTTTCATATATTCATAACAATTTCAGGATCTCTATTCATTTCTATTTATTTGTTTATTTTCAGACATTTGAAATAATGCAAAGATTTTAATGCGCTTTAATGACTAATCAAACCTATGCCTTCCTCTTATTATTCCTTGTTGAGTATAATCTCTGATAAAATAGCATAAGACTTTTGTAAATGTGCCCCTCTGCAATGCCTTTTATATAAATGCTAGATACTACCAGATCCAGGACCCCAGCCTCCCTTTCTTTACATAGAGATTTCTTGCCTGACTTTTCTAAAATTAACTCACTAAATTGAGGGAATAGTGTGTTGTCCCCAAGGGGTCTCTGAACCCAGACTTATGTGGTCATTTATCTCCTCTGTAGATAACATCCTGATGCTCCATCTTGTCTTATGGTTATCCAGGAACCCTAGGGTCTGAGCAAGAGTTTGTGTTGCTAACATAAAAATTCTCAAAAGAACATCACATCAAAGCCTAATCAAAGAGGTGGCATGGGCACTATGGACCAACAGGGGACCTACCCATATACCAGACGAGTTGAACACAGCTCTCCATCCTAACTTCAGTCTATAAGGCACTTTACCTCTTACCCCTTGAGAACCCTGGAAATCAAGCAATAGCTGCCTGTGTCCTTGCTCAGCACTCTGCAAAGATGCCTACTCTCTTCCACCACACTGAAGCCAGTGATTAGCTTGCTATGAAGGGACGAACAGACTCAGGATTGGGGAGTTCTGCATTTGTTTCAAAAACTTTTAGCATAAAGTTTTTCCTTTGGAATTCAAACAAAACTAATCCTTTGGGCACTTTAACTGGTATGACTTTGAATTTAAGGGGTGATATATAGAAAACTACATCTTTGCAAAAATAATTTTTTTCTATTCTATCATCAATTGTGTTTTTCCAGTAACCCTCATAGTTCAACAAAAATGTTTCACACTGCATAAAAAAGAACTCACCTTCATCAGTCTTGAATGCATTTCAGGATGGATTTAGGGAAGAGAATCTGATATATTTATGCATATTACACAATCCATTCTGTGAGAATTGGGTTGGTCAAGAACTTTCCTAATAATACTTTCATTAATAAAAAAGGTTAGTGAAAAAACTTATAAAAACAGGCCACAATTTTACACATTGAAAATTATTTCAAAAATGAATTGTGCCATAGGAAGACATTGCTTTCTGTTACACATGGAACAATGACTGACTTCCATATCTAAGGTACAAGGAGCTTTTTACGCCACCATTGATTTGGATTTCACTGAGCCAGCCATGCTTTGTTACTTCTTTCCAATAAACCTTAGTCAAAATTCCACCATGGGCTTCTCTGGACAGATAACTTCAGGCCTTGGAGCTGAGGATAACAACCCAAAAGCTGAAGGATTAGCTCATCTTGGCAGCAGTCACTACTCCCTAACCAACTGAGCTCAACAGCCATGGTTGAGTTATAAACAATTGTCTTCTTGTTCTTTTTATACCACCAAGGGTTTTCTAAATTGGGACTGAGTGCTGAATTCCTTTGATCCATATTCATGTTCATCTAGAAACATGAAGTTCAATTGATTCAATGGAGATCAGTGAAACATTTTTAAAATATCATTGAGATTGGAAAAGTATCAGATGTATTTTAGTAAATTTAAACAATTACCCCTTTAATAATATGAACAATAAAGAAATATCTGAATTAATGGCAACCCTCTGACTTAAGTGTTGCTGTGTACCTAATTTAGAAATAAGAACATATACACACATAAAATCATGGATTTTTCTACAAATTTCAGTTCAAGATTATGGGGGAAGTGTCAGAAAATATGTAGTCTAAAAGAGAGATACTGATAGGGAGGAACCCACTGCCTTGTCCCTCACCTCCACACCCAGATCTGTGTACAAATAAGGTTGAATAAAGCGTTAACTGATAAATATTTTCAATATCTTTACCTGTTGTAGAACTTCAGTGAGTGAGTTTGTGCTTTATTTTTGAACTGTTACATAAATACATAAAGCTAGGAAATGTGAATGTACAAGATAGTGAATTAAAAATTGTGCTCAGATAACATCTAATTTATGTAGATTTAAAGATAGATGCTGTGGAATCAACCAGGCCTGTCTGATGCGGAGGGAGAAATAAACTTGAAAGATTTGACAATTCCTATAGAATACATAGCTCCTTCTCATATAATACTTACATAGGGAGCAGGTGTTTAGTTAGTGTTTAAGATGCCCAAGTCCCAAATGGGAGTGCCTAGGTTCAGTTCCTGGCTCTGGTTTCTGACTCCCGCTTCTTTGCAGTGCAGATCCTGGGAGGCAGAAGAGATGGCTCAAGTACTCGAGTTCCAACCATCCGCATTGGAGACTTGGATTGTGTTGCTAGATTGTCTCTGGCTCTAGACAATTGCTGGTTGCTGCAATCATTTGGGGAGTAAAGCAATAGATTGGGGAGTAAAGCAATATATATATATATATATATATACACACACACATATATATCTCATGCAAATAAATAAAATCTTAAATGCATTGTAATAATTATGTAGGAATTATGAGACTAAATTTTTTAAGAAATGAAAAAAACATCTTGCATCTACTTCTGCCAAACCTGTGGCTGAGAACCCTGGGCAAGGGATACATGGCAAGTGTGTAGATGGTGCCCATGGAAGGAGAGGCAGCTGCTCGCCCCTCCTGATGATTATCTGCTTTCTCTTGCTTATTCTGTATTGAAATCTGCACAATTATAGCACAGGCCTGCCAATAGGAAAGGGCTGGCTGAGTTTCCTAACGACTGCATATTCAAGTAGCCAGCAGAGATCATGCAAACTGCAATATCTGTCAGCACTTTTATATTTGCCAGGAGGAAGGACAAGAAAACTGTACTTTAAATACCAGGCTCAGAAAGTATTTAGGCCATCAGCCCATTTTAATAAAGAGCAAACATGCTTTTCCTGAGGAAAAGCAAAGCTTCATCCCAGCATTTGAAAATTATTTAGTGGAATCAATGTAGGGGATCCTTCTTTTATTAACACCTCATGACTGCTGACTTATGAAATCAAATGGGAGATAATTCCCCAAACTCTCAATTATTAAAATAATCTTAATAAACAATCTCTGTTTCCATGTCCTGTCTACCTGGATGGTTATGGATTTTGACAGTTCACATGCAAGAGACACAAGTGCTAGAAGAAATTTTCAGAATGTGACAATGGGAAGAGTCTCCTAGCTGAAATACTCTCTCCTATTCTATCTTCCTGAAGCAGGGCTACTAAAGCTTTTCCCTTGTCCTTTTCTTTGTTTCCATCCTTATTCATAAGTAGAATATAAATAATCCTTAAAGAAAAGAATCAAAAATATTGAATAAAATTTGGTTAAAGACACAAATTAACAGCAGCAGGTTCATTTTGTCCCTCCCATTCTCCCCCATTCTCTGCTTCTCTCTTCTTGCTATCTCCTTCACTCCCCCACTCTAGGGAAAGATTATTAAAACAATAGAGCATCCATCCAGAGCTTGGAGTTTGGCACTCAGGTAAGGGTTTCCCAGATGGGAGAAACAGCTACTGAAAATGAGCTGCTGACAGGAACCACATTCTGCCTGATTCACAGTTTTTCTCATACCTAACACTGATAATATTTCTTTCCCAATAGAGCATCTATGCCATGTGTAGCCAAGGCTTGAAACAGTCTAGAAAAAAAGTATACTGACTTAAAGAGGACAAAGCCAAGCAATTTCTTTTCCAAACTCTTAATTCATTTTTTGAAAACAATAGTAAATTACTAATTATAATAACCTTTGTGTGTCTAGTCAACAATGAATCCTAAATTCAGCAGCCAAATTACAGTGAAAAACATAGACTTCATTATTTTTTTAAATTCAGGAGATTTATTATTTTTAAAGATTTACTTATTCATTTGAAAGGCAGAGTTACAGAAAGGCAGAAGCAGAGAGAGAAAGAAAGAGAGAGAGAGAGAGAGAGAGAGAGAGAGAGGTCTTCCATCCATTGGTTCACTCCCCAGATGGCTGCAACAGCTGGGGCTGAATCGATCTGAGGCCAGCAGCCAGGAGTTTCTCCAGGATCTCCCACACAGATGTGGGGGCCCAAGGATTTCGGCCATTTTCTGCTCTCCCGGGCCATAGCAGAGAGCTGGATCAGAAGTGGAGCAGCCAGGACTTGAACTGGCACCGATATGGGATGCCAGCAGGTGATGGCTTTGCCGTTACTCCACAGTACCACTCCCAGAATTTAAGAGATGTGTTACATAAGCAAGTGATATTCCCTGTTATGGTTAAATCCATAAATATCCAGATGTTGTAGAATTCCAGGAATATACTTACTACTTTGAAATCAGGATCTTATGGAATTGTAGGATTATTTCTTATGGAAATATCAATGCGTGCTTTATTTTTGCATTTTGTTCACTTACTGTTTATGAATTATTTGTGAATTAAAAAAATACCGAGATTTAGTTTTTAGCATGAACACAGAAAAATAAAAGGGCAAATATAAATGCCAAGAAATTTACATATTAGCAAATATCCTGATATCTCAAAGCATCTTTAAGTAAGAAAAACATGACAAATATAACATTTTAAATGGAGGATTTCTATAGAAACTCTTGGACTGCCCACTGGTATAAAGATTCACAGCAGAAATTATTTCACTCTTTTTTATTAAAAGTGAGCTCAGGGCCGGCGCCACGGCTCACTAGGCTAATCCTCTACCTGCGGTGCTGGCACCCAGAGTTCTAGTTCCGGTTGGGGCACTGGATTCTGTCCCTGTTGCTTCTCTTCCAGTCCAGCTCTCTGCTGTGGCCCAGGAGTGCGGTGGAGGATGGCCTAGGTCCTTGGGCCTTGCACCCGCATGGGAGACCAGGAGGAAGCACCTGGCTCCTGGCTTCAAATCGGCGCAGCACACAGGCTGCAACACGCCGGCCGTAGTGGCCACTTGGGGGATGAACCAATGGAAAAAGGATGACCTTTCTCTCTGTTTCTCTCTCTCTGTCTAACTCTATCTGTCAAAAAAAAAAAAAAAAGTGAGCTCAGAGATGTATCAGAAACCATGGCCCAGATTCTCATATTTGTGTGGGTGAAACAGAAGGAAATATACCAACCAGACCCATTGCTTATTGTTAAGACAAATTCCTCTTTTCTGAGTTAATTGGTAACAGTTTAGTGTACAAATTCCTACAAGGCTTTATATATATTAATATATATAAGCATACATTTAATATGTAATCTCATAGATATCTATGTCATACATGGATATCATAAATATCTACAAGGTCATTTAAAAGTCATATGATGAAGACTAATTCAACAGGCTGGTAAGTTGTGCCCGGTGATGTCTCTTCCCAAGGACTCTAGGCAGTAGATCATTGCATCAAATTCTCAGCACAGCAAATAGCATAGTGCTACAGTCAAAGGCAGGAAGAAGAAAGAGAGAAAAATAACACCTTTTGTTCTTCTTAACAAGGTCTTCCTTGGGGGTTAGCACACGTGGCATATGTTTGGATTGTAGGTAAAAAGCCAGGACATATCCAAGCAAGTGAAGGGTGCTGAGTATTCGAAAGCTCTCTCTGCTGGCTGTTGGGACAGAGGAGGTACCAGCACTGAGAGAAGACAGAGGGTGTCACTGATGACGCAACTATGAAATGAAACTGTATTTCTCAATACTCCGTCAGTGGCACAAGTTGCCTATTGATAGCAATGCTAACAGGAGTATAAACATCATAAAAATGAATGCTGCATACATAGTGAGTCAAAAGCTCAAAGGCCAAAGGCTCAAGTCTTAAATATTTCAAAGTTAGTAGTTATGTGTATTTCTATGCTCTGAAAGTAAATCTGAAATGAAGAAGGTTGTGCAGGTTAAACATTTGGAAAGTCTGTCATGTAAGATGATAATCTTATGTGAAAACTTTCCAGGAGATATTAAAAAGCCAGAGAAACATTTATTTGACTGCTTTGAGATTTACCTTATAGATATCCACTCACTATTCACACAATGAATATAACTGGTAGAGGGGTTTATTTCCTAAAGTTTTCCTTCTGTGTGGCTTCTTTGGACCATTTCTGCACATGATACTATTTAGCAGAGTAAAGATACTATTTAGCAGAGTAAAATGAAGGCAATGAAGGTAACTGTTGATAGAATTTGGGTGCACTTGTGTGGAAGGAAGGTGAGGAATAATTGATGTAGACTTTTCTTTATGGTCGTTGAATTGAATCTGCTTCCTTCTAGAGTTTGATGTCTTGGATTTAAGTAAGTATGTAAAGTAGTTAAATAGCAATAATTGTATCAACTAGTTAATTTATTTAATGTGTGTAGGATGGTTACTATGAAGCACTGAGATTATGTCAGCATAGAAAGTAAGGAATTGGGGCTGCCGTTCTGGGGCTGTCGTGCGATCTGGCTGCTCAGCTTCCGATTCAGCTCCCTGCTGATGTTTCTGGGAGGGTAGTGGAGGATGGTCCAAGTGCTTGAGCTCCTGCCACCCACGTTGCAGATTCAGTAAAAACTCCTGACTCCTGGTTTCTGCCTGGGCTAGTTTGCCATTGTGGCCATTTGAGGAGTGAACCATCTGATGGAAGATAGTCTCTCTCTCTCTCTCTCCTTCTCTCATTCTCTCCCTTTCTCCCCCTCTCTCTCTCTCTCTTCATCTCTCTGTTTAACTCTAACTTTCAAATAAATAAATGAATATTTAAAAAAGAGAGAGGAAGGAAGGAATAACTGCTTTTTTGTAGGATGTGTGAGTTAGAATAAAGATATAGCCAATAACATATCAAGTAGATAAATGAAAATGGTATCAGTACAATAGGAGACACAGAGCACAGTTAAGGAGGATGCATTCAGCAATAGCTACTTTTGGCAGCATCCTTGGTACAGGTAGAGTGTTATGTGTAAGATATTCACCAGTGTCCAAAACAGAGTCCTGACCCTTAAGGAGGGAAACCCTTAAAAGGCATAATCAACACCAGCTAATGTAAGGATGTGGATTGCCACTCAGCCTTAACTGGGCATGGAGAATAATTCTCCTAGATTACAGCACCATTTCTCATGAAGTTCTACAAGTTGTCTCAGTGCACTGCTCCAGACACCCTTGATCCATGAATCAGAGCTGGCCCCTGAGATTAACTCTTCCTGTGTCCTGAGTCCAGTTGGAAGAGGATGGTGCATGCATGAATGTGCCTAAACAGGAAACACACCTGCCAGAGAGAAGGCCCTTTGTCCTTTTATCCCAATCACAGAAACTAAAATCATTAACTTAAATTCATATTTTGTGACTCATCTTATCATTTGGTTATGCTGTTAATGAGGTTTATTACATTTTCTCTTGAGTGATGAATATTAATCCAGGAACAAATTATTTTCTCAAAGAATATATATCTAATGATAAAATAAAACATGATCAATTGAGGTAATCCAATTTATTGAGAGTACAAAGTAATAAAAACAAAGTCATAATATGTTGTGTATTTGCAACACATAACTACCTGACATCCTTTTCTTCAGATATTAAGGGCAAGAATGACATTCATCGATGTTAGCTACTGCACAATTCAGAGAGCTTTATGTAGGTACAAACACATATTTTTACATAATATTGACAATATGTATGTGAGCAATATAGACAAGAATGTAGAAATCCGCATTATATTATAATTTCAATTTTTTGTGGACCTTCTGAAATACCCATTTGTGTGTGTGTGCATGGGGGGAGAAAAATAGATTAAAAGATCTAAGAGATTCTCATTGCTGTTTTTTTAAACATTATATTTTTTATTTTTTAACGTGAACAAATTTCATGTATTTCACATATACAGATTTAAGAACATAGTAACACTTCCCACTCTTTGAAAGAGTTACAGAGAGAAAGAGACAGAGAGAAAGAGAGAGATCTTCCCTCCATTGGTTTACTTCCCAGATGACAGCAATGGCCAGCACTTGACCTGTCTGAAGCCAGGAGCCAGAGACAGGAGTGTCAGCCAGGTCTCACACAATGGATAGGGGCTCAAACACTTGAGCCTTCTCTTGCTGCTTATTCCAGGCCATTAACAGGGAGCTGGATGGGAGGTGGAACAACCAAGATCCGAACTGGTGCCCATATGGGATGCCAGCATCACAGATGGCAACATTACCTGCTATGCCATGAAACCAGCCCCTGTTATTACTATTTATAAGAGAGTGGTACCTGGCCACTCTAGAGAGAATAAAGAAAAAGAAATAGAAAAACGTGATTTGTGCTCTCAAATGATCAGTAGTATATATCCAGGGCAGATCCAGTTTTGTTGAGTTTGAAACACAATTTTGAAGATCCTATTATAAAAAGATTTTTTTTTTAATTTATAAAGTCTAGATCAGAAAGTGAATTGCTATTAAAAATGTTAAAAGGGAAGTAAGAATGTAGCCTAAAAGTTAAGATGTATGTTTCCCACATAGGAATTCTGGTTCTGGTTCTGGCTTCTCACTCCACTTTCCTGCTAATGCAGACTCTGGGAACCAATGGCCATGGCTCAAGTAGTTGAGTTCCTGCCATTCACGTAGGATCCCTGGGTTTGGCTCCTGGCTCCAGCCCCAGCACTACCCAATTCCTGGCCATTGTGGACATTTGGGGAGTGAACTACCATAGGAAACTCATTCACTCTGTGTCTCTCTACCTCTCAAATAAACTTTTTAAAAAATATAGGGAGGAAAAAGAAAACACAAAACTGCATAATTTTAAAAAGTTGGCATCCATATGAACACCATAAAATCTATTTCAAAAGTGTCATTTTTATTGATTTAGTGGCTGAATAGCTGAACCTGACCCTGCTCTAAACTATTTTATCCCTAATTTGTTATTGGCACCATATTCTTTAATCAACTCTTCACAATAAATCAATTTCTAAAGCAATTAGCACAAAAAAGTATAGAAAAAAATTCCATCTTTCTTCTGGTAAATTTTATTGGATACTAGTTTCAGATTCACAACTTATCATTAGGTAATGCCCACTAAATTCTGAGGATGATGCTAAGTCTGCATTGGAATAATCTCTATGAAATACTTTCATTCATTAGTTCTAATTCTTGAAACTAATTTCTACACTACTTTTTGGCTATAATTCAAACATTACTTCCTACTTTCCTAACTGGGATGGTATAATACAGCCACATCGTATATAACTTTTTATTCTTCATCTTTGCATGGCAATGCTATACCTGGCACAGTGACTAATCGTGTTACAAGGGGCCATTACTGCACCTGGATTGCTTGCAAAAGTATATGCACAAAAATAACTCTAAGCCACAAGGTTGAATAATCCACTGAAGAAAAAAATAAATATATCCCAAATTCCTGTACTTAGATAGATAGTACCGTTCTCCTATCTAGATCTGTAGTCACTTCGTCTCCACATGGAGCTTGGAGAACAGCAACAATGGGGAAGATGGAATGTAAAGAGACAGTGTTGGTAACAAAATGCATTAAAATATTTTGCATTTGGAAAAAACATGGGAGGCTCTTGTCATGGAAAGCAGAGACCAGGACTATAGATAACACAGTCAAGGCATTTTCCTCATAAAATATAAACAGAAATGGAGCAAGTGTTGTGGATTTGTTTATTCTGGTTAGTCTTTTTAGTATGGAAGATAGCATAGCATATACGTTGACTCAGATGATAAAATAGACAACATTTGAATGGGAAGAATGTATGGGCATTTGTGTGAGAGGGATCCTCTCCACAGAGGACAAGATGCAAGGCACCAGTAGGAGTTGGTTTTAAAGAGAACCCTGCAATATCCATCAATTTTAATAACAGAAAAGGAAAACATATGGTAGAGATGCAAGTTATGTTGACAAATGTAGTGATTAGTATATACAGACTTTCTCTTGTAATGACCTCTTTTCTCAGAAAAAAATGAGATGGAGTCTTCTTATTTGAGAAGGAAGAATTGAGAACTAAGTGTTGGCAACTGAAACAAAGAGTAGGTGTATGATGATTGTGTTAAAGAATAAAGGAGTTTGTTAACTAGGGAAAGTTGCAGAACAGCTATTATGAGTTTAAAGGCAAACTATTAGAATGATTGTGTGTTTCTCTTCATTCACACACGGTTGGTTCCAGCTCTGAATAAATTTAATTTAACAAGGGCTGAGATTTTCTGGTGAGTGTTGTGAAGACAGACACAAACAAGAGAGAAAACAGTCTATGCCTGGAAGTGATTATAATGATGGACTATGGATTCTAATGTGGACAAAGAGAGAAATAAGAGGCATGATGGAAAGATAAGAGGTGGTAAAAAAACAGATTAGAGGACTCAATGTGACTGGAAAATTTGTGGATGGAATATAATTGATATCCTGGAAATTTAGGAGGCCATGTTTGGAGAATGACAAATACAAAATTAAAATCACAGGAGAAATATAATGTGAAAATTGACAATGAGAGTGAGTGAATAAATAAAATCAATGATAAGATCACTGGAGAGGTGACCCAGAAAATAAGAAGTAGATATTGGAATTTTGAAATAACAAAAAAAAATAGAATTTGTTCCTGAATGTGAATAAAGAAGTCACATAAAGTTATGAATAGAATAGTAGTGAAAAAAGTAATTCAGACCTTAAAATCTTCAATGAATGAGGGTGAAGTAGCTGGGGGTCTACTGATCCTGTAGAATAGAGTTATTCAGAGGTAGAATCCAATGGCAAGAGATACAGTGTCTCTGGATATAGTTAGTGGGGAAAAGGGGAAAATGGTTTGGAAGTGGTAATGAGAAGAAAAAAGAACATCACTCCATCTTTGAGCCTATTGATTCATTAAAAGGAAAAAAGAAAGTCTTCATTTGAGAGATATTTGAAGAAGTTATCATGTAGAATATATGGGTCCTTGCTGGAGTGAAAAGGAAAGATTATTTGATGAAATGGACCATATCTGGAGGCTGGGTAAAGATGGATTGAGATCTGAGGGTAACTGGAAGGATTTGGAGAGAAGATTCATATAAAGATGTGGTACTGGATTGTATGAAAAGGTGCACACAGCAATATAAGGAAAGGAGAATGATACTGGAAGATGTTTTAGGAAATTACTATGGATTTACGTGGAAAATATTTCAGATTTTCTCAACTTTATCTTCTGGTTCCACATTGTAGTGTTAAACAGAATCACTTGAGGACTTGGTTAAACACAGACTTCTAATATGGTTCTCCAGAGTTTCTTATTCAGCATAAAATTTATATTCCTAAAAATATGCCCAAGTGGTATTAATGCTACTGGTCTAGGCACCATACTATGGGAACCATATTTAATTCTTTCTCACAGGAGCCTTATCTGTCCCAATCACTGTGTCCTATTTGGAAAACATTTTACTGGGGCTGGTGTTGTCACACAATGAGCAAAGCCTCTGCCTGCTATGTAACATCCCATATCAGCACCAGTTCATGTTCGGGTTACTCTACTTCCAATCCAGCTCCCTACAAATGGCCTGGGAAAAGCAGCAGATGATGGTCCAAGTACCTGGGCCCCTGCCACCCACACAGAGACCCATATGAACTCCTGGCTCTTGGCTTCGGCCTGGCCCAGTGCTGCCCACTGTAGCCACCTGGCGATTGAACTCTTTTTCTCTCTGTAACTCTGACTTTATAAATAAATACACATTTAAAAAAGGCATTTACTGTTAGTACCAAAAATGCACTTGAATCTATAATATATATATATATATATGATTTGCACATATAAAATATCTATAAGTAATATGTGAGCATATTACATATGTACAACCCACACGAAGATTTGAGAGAATTTATTCCTTTGAATTTTCTGGAATTCGAGGAAAAAGACAGGTACTTATATATTTCAACTCAGGTGCACAAATTTATCCATAGTAAAAATAATGAAAGTTGTCATTAAATTCTCATCCTTTGCTGAAGCTCTTAACTGTAGATGGTGAAAATATCCCCAAGCTTTCAGTGAAGGTGCGGGTCATGGAAATATGTGGATCATCACAGACAATTGGTGGGTCCCTCTTTCAGGATGAAATCTGGATTTTCCTTAATGTTGAGTTATACAAGAAACAAAATACAGCAATTTTTAAATTCACGGTTTTATCAGGAATCCCCTAATTCTGCAGGACAGGGGCCAACAATGACCAGCTCATTGAAAGAATATACAATGGAAAAGTCAAATCGTTTGATCTGCCACTTAGGCAACCAACTACAGGATTTTACTGACAATAAAAGAATTTGGGTTTTTGACTGTTTTTCTTTATGATAGAATGACCTGTGGAAAACAAGAGTCTGTTAACTTTATACTACAGTTTCCCAAGTGGCTTGTGTAATTAGAAAGTTTTGTGCATTCCATTCTTTCATGTAAAATTTCAAGAAATAAACATAGGTGTTTTATAGCACCTATACAAATGAAGATATTCCCCTACCATACTCTAAAGAATAAATATGACATTTATCAGATTTTTAGATGTACCTACCAAACACTCTAATTTTATATGAATCACTCCACTATGTTTCTTTTGGTATGGAAATTTTCTCTAAAAATTTAGTCACCAACAGCTGTCTCTTGCGAAGTAAAACTGGGTGATGTGTTGTAAAATTAAGTAAATACAAATACAGCAATATTTTCAGAATCCCTCCAAATAATCTTATATTTCAACTGGTCATTGCCACAAAATGTGTGATTTTGGACTGAAATTCTTAAGGAATGTCTAATTGTTTGGTCTAGAAGAAAAACACTTCAAACATATTCCTTGCCACTATTAAAGCTGTACAAATTCTGTGCCCTATTATGTAAGACATGATTGCCTAATGAGTCCTAGAATCAGATTGGTTAGGCTCAAATCCCAGCTTTTCCATTTATTTGGGTCATAGAAAATTGAAATTCTTCATTGTGTTTTCAGTTAATCTGCCAGAGTTGTTTTGCTTGAATTTGTACAGTTTGTACAAAAAATATTATTTTGATGACTCTAATGTTAAAATAATCTTCATAGGTATACAGCTTTATCTAATTAGAGACAGATCATAGAGTTCATAGCAAGTTCATTTTCAGGAGAAATTATTATCATTTGGAAATCATAGTTATAACTTTGGTTAAACAGCTTTTAACAAATGTGATTTTCTTTATCAGACATCATTAACTTTAGTAACAGAAGTAACCTGTACTCTAAATTATTTAACTAACCTTTAAATATACAAAAATTTTCTTTTATATTCTTGGTAAAAATACAGATATAAACTAAAATTGGTGATGTGATAGTAGATTAAATAATTTAAGTGGTAATTTTAAATAAATATTCATGGACTTTATAATTTTCTATTTAAACAGCAGATGCTTTAGTTGGCTACCTGAGAATGTTTTCCTTCAAAAGCAGCTGTGTCAGAAGTTTCTCTTTACTTTGAATCATACAAAGGCTTACAGCATATAGCCTCAGGTATATTTTCTGGAAAAATAAATCCTGTCTTTCACAATAATATGTGTGCAGCTGGAGATGATGATGCTTAGTGAAATAAGCCTGCCCCACCCAAAAAAAAAATCATATGCCTCCTCTGATTTGTGATAACTAATATCCAAACAAAAATGTAATATATGAGTAAAATTGAAATTTTGAGATTTAAGATAAGTAACATTTGGGGCAAGTCTGGTTGAGCATGTCCCAAATTGTCCATACCTCCCTCTCTTATTCACACTCTTATATTTAACAGGGATCACTTTTCAGTTAAAATTTCAACACCTAAGAATAATTGTGTGTTAATTACAGAGTTCAACCAATAGTATTAAGTAGAACAAAAAAATATATACTAAAAGGGATAAAGTATTAAATTGTACATCAACAGTCAGGCAAGAGCTGATCAAGTCACTGTTTCTCATAGTGTCCATTTCACTTCAACAGGTTTCCTCTTTGGTGCTCAGTTAGTTGTCACTGATCAGGTAGAACTTATGATATTTGTCCATTTGGGACTGGCTTAATTCACTCAGCATGATATTTTTCAGATTACTCCATCTTGTTGCAAATGACCGAGTTTCATTGTTTTTGACTGATGTATAGTATTCTATAGAGTATATGTCCCATAATTTCTTTATCCAGTCTAATGTTGATGGGCATTTGGGTTGGTTCCAGTCTTAGCTATTGTGAATTGACCTGCAATAAACATTAAGGTGCAGACCGCTTTTTTGTTTGCCAACTTAATTTCCTTTGGGTAAATTCCAAGGAGTGGGATGGCTGGGTTGAAATGTAGGGTTATATTCAGGTTTCTGAGGAATCTCCAGACTGACTTCCACAGTGGCTTAACCAGTTTGCATTCCCACCAACAGTGGATTAGTGTCCCTTTTTCCCCACATCCTCACCAGCATCTGTTGTTGGTAGATTTCTGCATGTGAGCCATTTTCACTGGGGTGAGGTGAAACCTCATTTTGGTTTGCTTTGCATTTCCCTGATTGCTAGTGATCTTGAACATGTTTTCATGTGTCCGTTGGCCATGTGGATTTCCTCTTTGGAAAAATGTCTATTGAGGTCCTTGGCCCATCTCTTAAGTGAGTTGTTTGTTTTGATGTTGTGAAGTTTCTTGATTTCTTTGTAGATTCTGGTTATCAACCCTTGATCTGTTGCATAGCTTGCAAATATTTTTCCCATTCTGTCAGTTGCCTCTTCCCTGACTGTATCTTGCCCCAAATGGTAGAGTTAGAAACGTGCCAGGGGATTCCAATACAATCCCATCAAGGTGGCATGTATCAATGACATCTCACTAGTCCAAGTTATCAATTGCTGTTCACAATTGATCACACTGATAGCACTAAGAGTCAAAAGGATCACACAAACAAGACTAGTGTCCATAATACTAAGTGATAGAATAACAAAGGGAGAGAATGATCCAACATGGGAAATGGGATACACAGCAGACTCATAGAATGGTAGATGTCCTAAACAGCACTCTGGCCTCAGAATCAGCCCTTAAGGCATTCGGATCTGCCTGGAGATCCCATGAGAATACTTTAGGCGTGGAAAGCCAAGACACTCTGACCAAAAAAAAAAAAAAAGACCTAAATTAAGATATCTGCAAATGAGATCCCAGTGGAAAGAATGGGGCCATCACAGAAGGAGGTACCTTTCTCTGAAGGGAGGAGGGAACTTCCACTTTGACTAAGTCCCTGTTTGAATAAGATCGAAGTCAGGGAACTCCAAAGGCTTCCATAGCCTCGGCAACTCATGACTAGAGCCTAGGGAGATTTCTGACGCCATAAACAAGAGTGTCAAATTGTTAAGTCAACAACAGGAGTCACTGAGTGCTTACTCCTCATGTGGGATCTGTCCTTAACATGTTGTGCAATGTGAAGTAATGCTATAACTAGTACTGAAACAGTATTTTTATATTTTGCATTTCTGTGTGGGGGCAAACTGATGAAATCTTTACTTAATATATACTAAATTGATCTTCTGTATATAAAGATAATTGAAAATGATTCTTGATGTGAATGGAATGGGAGAGGGAGCGGGAGATGGGAGGGGTGCGAGTGGGAGGGAAGTTATGGGTGGGACAAGCCATTGTAATCCATAAACTGTACTTTGGAAATTTATATTTACTAAATAAAAGATTAAAAATAAAAATAAGTAAATAAATAAAATTAGTGTAAATATTTTAAATAAATAAAAAGTGCAACAGAAAAACTAGTTTGTTCTTATTCCTCTTCAGCTGGGTCTAAAGGAAATGACCTAGACAAGGTCGAAATTGGCTAAGGAAAGATAAGCAGAAAAGAGCAAGACATGGAGTGGAGGTCTTGAGGGAATAAAAGAAGCAGCTTAATAGAAGGAAAACAACACTGAGGGGCTAACAGGTCACCCTCAGCATGGTTTTTGTCCCTGTCTGACTGTGCTATATAATCAACTTATATTTGATAACAACCATAACTCACGGAAGACATTACTTTGGGTTATGATGGAACAAGAATAGCTAGATCTAACCCCTTTCTTATAACCACTTAAACAACTGGGAAAAATGTATAAACCTATGGTTTTAAGCTATTAATATCAGGCAAAAGAGAAGAGGGTCATTGAGACACAGAGAGAGGAAATAAAATGTGCTCCACATTTCCCCAGTGCACCGTTGGAAGAGTTCTCAAACAATGGGATATGGTAGGGGTGAGGCAGTGGTTTTCCTGAGTTGAGACCAAGGTGATCAAGGCTCCTCCAAGTTTATATTAAAATATTTTTTCAACTGAGACTTCATGCAGAGGGCTGACAAGGAAACCACCTTCTCCCAAGCCCCCTCTGATTAAAAGCCTCTTGATTATCATTTTTATGGTGCAAACTAAATCTTCTTCTTAAATCAACAGCATGCTAAGAAGGGCTACTGTCACTGCTTCTACTCAGCAACGCGTTGGTAGCTCTCAACAGTGCAGTGGGAAAACGTTTGGGGAAACAAAGGCACAAAGATTGAAAAGGACGAAACTCTACTATCTTCATTCATAAACATCATGATATTCTATGTAGAGGAATTTTTGGTTAATAGAATTAATGATCAGAGTTTAGGAAAACTGCAAGCTGTTGAGTACATAATATATTGAGGACATATATATTGAGTACATATATATTCTTATATACACAGCAACTAATATCTGAAAATTTTAAAAGTTACCATTTACAAATTGAAATAAAAAATAATTTAAAGATTAAATTCCTAGAAATACATTTGGCAAAATATAGTTGAAAGTTCTGCAATAAAAGTACAAAGCATTTCAGACAGAAATTATACAGGGGAAAATGCTTCGTCTAGCAGTTAAGGCACCGGTTACAACCGACATGAGAGTACCTGAGTGTGATTCCCAGTTCCTGCTCCAGACTCCAGTTTCCCATCAGTCCAGACTCTGGAAAGCTGTGGAGATGGCTCATGAAGTTGAGAAACGCCACCTCTGTGGGAGACTGGATTGAGTTCCTGGGTTCCAGCTCTGGTTCCAGCCCAGCCTAACCATTGTGTGAATTTGGAAAGTGAACCAGCAGATTAGAGCTCACCCTCTGTTTCATTCTGTATGTTTCTATCTCTCAAATATGTAAAATTTTCTTAAACATTAAGAAAGAGAGAAAAAATTATATAGGATCTAAATGGATACAAATATTCAATATTTTAATACAATATTGGTCTGCAAATTCAATGGAATCACAATCAGTATCCCAGATATTCTTGTAGATCTTTAAGGTGACCCTAAAATTCACATCACAACTAAAATCACTAGACTAGTCAAAACAGCTTTGAAAAGATAGAGAAAAGTTGTATTTATTATGAACTAAATTTAAGACTTCTCATAAAGTTACTGATATCAACCCAGTGACTCACTTACATAAAGACAGAAAAAATACTTCAGTGGAACTCAAAAGAGAATCCAAAAATAGATCCAAATGGATGTAATTATTACAATTTTGACAAAGCTGTCAACACAAGTAAACAGATGTGGTGTACTATTTCACCAAATGCTACTGGAATATCTGCATAGCCAAATGCAAAATCCCTTTTTTGGCCCTTATTTCATACAGTATATAGGAATTTCACTGAAATGAATCATAGACTTATACTGATCAGTCAAAATTATGAAACTTTTTGAAGACAATGTGCAGGAAAATCCCAATGCCTTCAACTTTGGCATTAGCTTCATTATTTCATAAGACCCCAAAACACAAATTTTAAATTTAATTTTAAATTAAAAAAATGTTCCTTTTCAAAAAGCATTGCTATTAAAAATGAAAAGGCAAGACATAGACTGAGAGAAAATATTTAAAAAACATATACAGCAATAGATTTGTGTTTGGAATACATGGTAAACACAATTCAAAATTAAAATGATAAACCAATAGAAATAAATGTTCAAAATTTCTCAACAAAAATTTTATCAATTAAGATATATAAGTGACCAAAGATGTGAAGTAACACAATATCATTATTCATTAGAAAAATGCAAATTTAAACCACAATGAGATATATTTTAATTTTATTATGTTGACTAAAACAAAAATTGACCACATCAATGTTTTTGTGCACATGGAGGTGCCAAAGAGCACCCATACAGTATTAGTGGAAAAATATAGAGTTGTTCAACTTGGGTTAAACTGCTGCCCTGCAATGCCAGCATCCCATGTGATGCCAGTTTAAGTCCCAGTTGCTCTACTTCTGATCAAAATCCCTGCTAATACCACCGAGAAAACAGCAGAAGATAGCGTAAGGTCTTGGGTCCCTGAACCGGCGTGGGAGATCTGGAAGAAGCTCCTGGCTCCTGTCTCCTGGATTTAGCCTAGCTCAGCCTCAGCTGTGGTGGCATTTTGGAGAGTGCACCAGAATGATTCTCTCTCTCTCTCTCTCTCTCTCTCTCTCTCTCTCTCTCATAAATAACTAAATTAAAAAAAAAATAACTAAATTTTAAAAAAAAATAAAATTGACTACTTTTGAACATAGTTTGTCAGTTTCTTATAAACTTATTTTTAAAGATTGACTGATTTCATTATTTAGAGGACACAGTGGTAGAGACACACGGAGAACACAGAGAAAGAGAGAAAGAAATAAGAGAGGAAAGAAGGGAAGGAGAGAGGGAAGGAGGGAGGGAAGGAGGGAGGGAAGGAGGGAAGGAGGGAGGGCGATTTCCATTCAATGATTCACTCCCCACATGGCCACAACAGCTAGGGCTTTGTCAAGCTGAAGACAGGAGCTAGAAATTCCCTCTGATTCTCCCACATGGGCGGCAGGAACTCAAATGTGCCATCATCTACTGCTTTCCAGGCATATTAGTAGGGAGCAGGGTTGATAATGGAATGTGGGTTTCCCAAGCAGCAACTTAGCCTGTTGTGCTACAATGCCTGCCTTATTTTCTTATAAATTTAAACATATCTACCATATGATCTGATTAGATGTTTATCCATGATAAATGAAAGTATATTTCGACACCAAGCAGTGTATACAAAAACTCATAGCAGCTGTATCTAACAGTCAAGAGTTAGAAACAACTCAAATGTCCATCAGTAATATAGTGGATAAACAAAGTGTGGTAGGTGTACACTGTAGATTACTGTTCAAGAATAAACAGGAATGAGGTATTTATCCATTCTGCAAACACAAATATATTTCTAAATAATTATGTTGAGTGAAAGAAGCCATTCAAAGAGTATACACTACATTACTTCATTTACATAAAATTCTTAAATAATAAAAAACAATCACTAGCCACTGGAAATAAAGAATGGGAAAGATTAGGGATAGAGAAATTCTAAAAAGCTCAAGGAGTTTAGGGGATGATCACTATGCTCATTAACTTTATTGTGACAATGATTCCATGGTGTATACATTTGTTTATCTGCTTTCTATTTGTGGAATTTATTGAATTTTAAGCATACCTTAGCAAAGATGTAGAAAACTGTAGATAAAGAGCACTTTGGGAGTGGCAAATTCTTCCTCTTTTTGCTTGCTTTGGAAGGTCTTTATTTTAATTTCATTTGTAAAAGAGAGCTTCTCTGGGTAAAGTATTGTGGGTTGGCAGATTTTTTTTTTTTTTGTCGTTTAGAACATGGGCTATAGCTCTCCTTGCCTGAGGGTTTCTGTTGATAAGTCTGCTGTCAGTCTGATGGGAGTTTCTTTAAAGCTGGTCTGGCATTTCTGTATTGCAAATTTTAGGATGGTATCTTCGTGTTTTATTTTATATTTGAAAATATGATTTTTCAAAAACTTTCATTTAGTAAATATAATTTCCAAAGTACAGTTTATGGATTACAATGGCTTCCTCCCCCCTCCCATAACTTCCCTCCCACTTGCACCCCTCTCATCTCCCGCTCCCTCTCCCATTCCATTCACATCAAGAATCATTTTCAATTATCTTTATATACAGAAGATCAATTTAGTATATATTAAGTAAAGATTTCATCAGTTTGCCCCCACACAGAACATAAAGTATAAAATACTGTTTGAGTACTAGTTATAGTTACCTCCTTCTGTCCCTCCATCAGTCCCATTCTTTCCACTGGGATCTCACTCGCAGAGATCTTTCATTTTGGTCTTCCTTTTTTTTTTTCCCAGAGTGTCTTGGCTTTCCATGCCTAAAGTATTCTCATGGGATCTCCAGGCAGATCTGAATGCTTTAAGGGCTGATTCTGAGGCCAGAGTGCTGTTCAGAACATCTGCCATTCTATGAGTCTGCTATGTATCTCTCTCTTCCCATGTTGGATCATTCTCTCCTTTTTTGATTCCATCAGTTAGTATTAACAGAAACTAGTCTTGTTTGTGTGATCCTTTTGACTCTCAGACCCATCAGTGTGATCAATTGTGAACTGAAATTGATCACTTGGACTAGTGAGATGGCATTGGTACATGCCACCTTGATGGGATCGAATTGGAACCCCCCTGGCACATTTCTAACTCCACCATTTAGGACAAGTCCGATTGCGCATGTCCCAAATTGTACATCTCCTCCCTCTCTTATTCCCACTCTTATATTTAACAGAGATCACTTTTCAGTTAAATTTCAACACATAAGAATAATTGTGTGTCAATTACAAAGCTCAACCAATAGTATTAACTAGAACAAAAAAAAATACTAAAAGGGATAAAGTATTAAATTGTAGATCAAGAGTCAGGACAAGGGTTGATCAAGTCAGTTTCTCACAGTGTTCCTTTCACTTCAACAGGTTTCCTTTCTTGTGTTTGGTTAGTTGTCACCGATCAGGGAGAACATATGATATTTGTCCATTTGGGACTGGCTTATTTCACTCAGCATGATGTTTTATAGAGTCCTCCATCTTGTTGCAAATGACCGAGTTTCATTGTTTTTGACTGATGTATAGTATTCTATAGAGTATATGTCCCATCATTTCTTTATACAGTCTACTGTTGATGGGCATTTGGGTTGGTTCCAGTCTTAGCTATTGTGAATTGACCTGCAATAAACATTAAGGTGCAGACAGCTTTTTTGTTTACCAATTTAATTTCCTTTGGGTAAATTCCAAGGAGTGGGATGGCTGGGTTGAATGGTAGGGTTATATTCAGGTTTCTGAGGAATCTCCAGACTGACTTCCATAGTGGCTTAACCAGTTTGCATTCCCACCAACAGTGGATTAGTGTCCCTTTTTCACCACCTTCTCTCCAGCATCTGTTTTTGGTAGATTTCTGCATGTGAGCCATTCTCACCGGGGTGATGTGAAACCTCATGGTTGTTTTGATTTGCATTTCCCTGATTGCTAGGGATCTTGAACATGTTTTCATGTGTCTGTTGGCCATTTGGATTTCCTCTTTTGAAAAATGTCTATCGATGTCCTTGGCCCATCACTTAAGTAGGTTGTTTGTTTTGATGTTGTGAAGTTTCTTGATTTCTTTGTAGATTCTGGTTATCAACCCTTTATCTGTTGCATAGGTTGCAAATATTTTTTTCCCATTCTATTGGTTGCTTCTTCACTTTCCTGACTGTTTCTTTTGCAGTACAGAAACTTCTCAATTTGATGCAATTCCAAATGTTAATTTTGGCTTTGATTGCCTGTGCTTCTGGGTCTATTCCAATAAGTCTTTGCTCGTACCTATATCTTGCAGGGTTTCTCCAATGTTCTCTAATAATTTGAAGGTGTTGGGTTATAGATTTAAGTCTTTAATCCATATTGAGTGGATTTTTGTGTAAGGTGAAAGATAGGGGTCTTGCTTCATGTTTCTGCAGGTGGAAATCCAATTTTCCCAGCACCATTTATTGAATAGACTGTCCTTACTCCATGGATTGGTCTTGGGTCCTTGATCAAACGTAAGTTGGCTGTAGATGTTTGGTTGATTTCTGGTGTTTCTATTCTATTCCATTGGTCTATCCATCTGTTTCTGTACCAGTACCATGCTGTTTTGATAACAATGGACATTTTAATGATATTGATTCTTCAAATCCATGAGCATGAAGACCCTGTCTTAACATAACCTTTTGGGGTACTATGGGTTTTCTGTATTTGAATGTCTTTCTTTCTCTAAATTGGGACAATTTTCTGTTTTATATTAATTCATTTTATTGAAGAGATTCTTCAAACCCTTCTGCTTTTCCATTCCTTCCTGAATTACTAAGACTCATACATTTGGTTGCTTGATATTATCCAATAGATACTGAATAATGGTTTTGTTCCTACTTTTTTTTCTTTCTTTCTCATGTAATTGAGACATTTCAAAAGATCTGCTTCCTATTCTTTCCTCTGCTTCTCTATTCTCTTGTTAAGGTTTCCACTTAATTTTTGTTTGCTTTGTTGAATGCTGAATTTAAATATTTCTGTTTGATTTATTTTAAAGAAAATATTTATTTTATTTGAAAGGCAGAGTTACAGAGAGGCAGAAGGAGAAGGAGAGGGAGAGGGGGAGGAAGTGGGAGAGGGAGGGAGGGAGGGAGGGAGGGAGAGAGAAAGAGAGAGAGAGAGAAAAAATCTTCCATCCTCTCGTTCACTCCCCACATGGCCGCAACAGCTGGAGCTGTGCCTACCAGAAGCCAGGAGCCAGGAGCTTCTTCCAGGTCTCCCACGCAGGTTCAGAGGGCTAAGTATTTGGGTCATCGTCTACTGCTTTTCTAGGCCATAGCAGAGAGCTGGATAGGATTGGAGTAGCCAGGACTTGAACTGGCATCTATATGGGATACTGGCACTGCAGGCAGAGGCTTTACCCACTGTGCCACAGCACTGGCCCCTTTCTTTCTTTTTTTTTTTTTTTTTTGACATGCGGAGTGGACAGTGAGAGAGAGAAAGACAGAGAGAAATGTCTTCTTTTGTCATTGGTTCACCCCTCAATGGCTGCTGCGGCCAGCGCACTGATCCGAAGTCAGGAGCCAGGTGCTTATCCTGGTCTCCTATGCGGGTGCAGGGCCCAAGCACTTGGGCCATCCTCCACTGCACTCCTAGGCCACAGCAAAGAGCTAGACAGGAAGAGGAGCAACCAGGACAGAATCTGGCACCCCAACCGGGACTAGAACCCGGTGTGCCAGCACCACAGGCGGAGGATTAGCCTGCCGGTTCCTTTTCAATATCACTATCTCTTCGTTAAATTTCTTGTCCATGTAATGCACTAATTTCCTAATTTCATTAAACTCTTTATATTTTTGGCTAACCTTTCTATTATTGTTTTGAATTATTTTTAAGGATTTAATGTATCTCCCTTTCTTCACAGTCTGATATTAAGTTATTGTTGTGCATCTTTAGGGAGTCTTGCTTCTTTCTTTGCTTTTTGTTTCTTATGTTTATACACTGATTTCTGTGCATGTGGGAGATGTTATGTTTCTATCACTTCTGGAAGATGATTTCTGTTGACTGAAGGCTTTATTCCTGGAGCAATGCCCCTGGGTATTGATTTTCCTTAGGGCTTATTGATTTGTCTTTGGAATTTTATCTTCAGTTCTAGTTAGGTTTTGTGTTATAGTCTCCCTGTGGTTTCTTTTCTGTAATTGATGGTGGAAATAGTAAGAGTCTAGGCAGTTCCTGTGGCTCAAGGTGGTCACTGGGATTCCTGTTATGCAGGTCTCTAACCATTTCTTGACGGATGGTTGGTGTGATTAATTTCTCAGATGTTGGGAGCAGGCCTTGCTGGTGTTGTGGGTGTACCTGGCATATGGATTCCTAGCCAGTGTTCCCAGGCACTGGAGTTGTTAAGCCAATAATATCTCTTTGGACACATCAATAGTTATTTTGGATTTGAAAAAACATATATTATTGGCCTCATTCAGAATAACTACAAAAATTTTAAATTTAAATTTAAGCAAGGATGCAAAATATCTCTTCAAAGAAATACAAACCACTAATAAAATAAATATAATATACAGAAAAGTGGAAAAATATTTCATATTAATGGACCAGAGGAATCAAAATTTCAATGCTATCCAAAGCAATTGGTATTCTACCAAATCCCAATTCTACACAATTGGGATTCTACACAATCCCAATTCTACACAATTGGGATTCTACACAATCTCAATTCTACACAATCCCAACAAAAATTCCTAGAGCATTATTCACAGAACTAGAAAAAAAAGTCCTAAAATTTATATGGAAACACAAAAGACTCCAAATAGCCAAATCAATCCTAAACAATAAAAACAAACCTAGAAGCATCACAATTCCAGATTTCTTTTTTTTTATAATGCTTTTATTTAAAGAATATAAATTTCCAAAATACAGCTTATAGATTACAATGGCTTCCCCCCCATAACTTCCCCCCCACCCGCAACCCTCCCCTTTCCCACTCCCTCTCCCCTTGCTTCACATCAAGATTCATTTTCAATTCTCTTTATATACAGAAGATCAGATTACTATATGTTAACTTTGCTGAATTCAATCTTATTCCGACAGGATCATAGTCAAAGTGGAGGTTCTCTCCTCCCTTCAGAGAAAGGTACCTCCTTCTTTGATGGCCCCATTCGTTCCACTGGGATCTCACTCACAGAGATCTTTCATTTAGGTCTTCTTTTTTTTCCAGAGTGTCTCGGCTTTCCATGCCTAGAATATTCTCATGGGCTCTTGAGCCAGATCTGAATGCTTTAAGGGCTGATTCTGAGGCCAGAGTGCTGTTTAGGACATCTGCCATTCTATGAGTCTGCTGTGTATCTCCCTTCCCATGTTGGATCATTCTGTCCCCTTTTGATTCCATCAGTTAGTATTAGCAGACACTAGTCTTGTTTGTGTGATCCCTTTGACTCTTAGACCTATCAGTGTGATCAATTGTGTATTGAAATTGATCACTTGGACTAGTGAGATGGCCTTGGTACATGCCACCTTGATGGGATTGTATTGGAATTCCCTGGCACGATTCTAACTCCATCATTTGGGGCACGACTGATTGAGCATGTCCCAAATTGTACATCTCCTCCCTCTCTTATTCCCACTGTTATATTTAACAGGGATCACTTTTCAGTTAAAATTTAAACACCTAAGAATAATTGTTTGTTAATTACAGAGTTCAACCAATAGTACTAGAATAAAAAAATTACTAAAATGGATAAAGTATTACATTGTACAACAACAGTCAGCACAAGAGCTGATCAAGTCACTGTTTCTCATAGTGTCCATTTCACTTCAATAGGTTTCCCCTTTGGTGCTCAGTTAGTTGTCACCGATCAGGGAGAACATATGATATTTGTCCCTTTGGGACTGGCTTAATTCACTCAGAATGATGTTTTCCAGATTCCTCCATCTTGTTGCAAGTGACCGGATTTCATTGTTTTTGACTGCTGTATAGTATTCTATAGAGTACATGTCCCATAATTTCTTTATCCAAATGTATGCTTTGAATTCCCTGTGATCTTTTGCTGTGAGGTTCCCTTCGTTTATCTTCTTTCATGTTGATGGCCGTGTTTCTGTGTTTCTGTGTGTAACACATCTTTAAGTATCTTTTGCAGGGCTGGACAAGTGGCAACACGTTCTTTCAATTTTTGTTTGTTATGAAAGGTCTTTATTTCACCTTCATTCACAAATGAGAGCTTGGCAGGATATAATATTCTGGGCTGGCAGTTTTTCTCTCTAAGTACCTGGGCTATGCCTCGCCATTCCCTTCTAGCTTGTAGGGTTTATGTTGAGAAGTCTGCTGTGAGTCTAATTGGAGATCCTCTGAGTGTAATTTGACGTTTCTCTCTTGTGCATTTTAGGATCTTTTCTTTCTGTTTCACTGTGGTGAGTTTAATTACAATGTGTCGTGATGAGGATCTCTTTTGGTCATGTTTACTAGGGGTTCTATGAGCTTCCTGTACTAGGATGTCTCTGTCCTTCTCCAAAACTGGGAAATTTTCTGCTATTATCTCACTAAAAAGGCATTCTAATCCTTTCTCCCTCTCCATGCCTTCAGGAACTCCTAGAACTCGAATGTTGGGTTTTTTAGTAGTATCCTGTAGATTCCCAACAATATTTTTTAGATTTCTAATTTCCTCTTCTTTTCTTTGGTTTGACTGTATACTTTCCTGTGCTCTGTCTTGTAAGTCCGATATTCTCTCTTCTGCCTCACCCATTCTGTTTGTAAGGCTCTCTAATGTGTTTTTCATTTGATCTATTGAATTCTTCACTTCATTATGATTTCTCGTCACTATCACAGTTTCATGTTCTACTAGTTGTTTCATTTCAGCTTGATTCCTCCTTAATATTTCATTTTCACAAGATAGATTTTCTACCTTGTCCATTAAGGATTTCTGTAGTTCAAGAATTTGTTTTTGAGTACTTCTTAGTGTTCTTATCAATTTTTTGAGATCTGCTTCTTGCATCTCTTCTATCTCATCATCTTCGTAATCTTGAATTGGGGTGTCTTTTTCATTTGGGGGTGCCATAGTGTCTTCCTTGTTCTTATTACCTCGATTTTTGCGTTTGTTGTTTGGCATATTGGTTTCTTCACTGTGGTGTTTTTTTCTTGTTATACTATGACTCTAGATTAAGTGGACTGTCTGCTTTTGATGGAGCCTTAGAGGCATGAGATGGGTGTGGCCTGAGAGCTCTGTTTGGTTCCTCAGGGTTGAGGGTGTGTCAAAGGAGACACTCCCAGGTTAGGCGTGGTAAATCTCTCTCTGTTACTTTTTTTTTTTTTTTGGTTCAAAAGGGAGGTAATTCCACACAGCTGAATGGAATTGGGGGTGGTTAGCAGGCGAATGATATACCCACAGGAGCCAGAGATCAGAAGCTCTTTCCCCAGGACCAGAGAAGGAATCTTTGCGGCCCTTTGTGTGGGCTGAGAGTCTCCTGTAGTCTCCCACTGGGCTGCCAAGGCTACTGAACTGTAGCATCTCTGGAGAGTACTCACATGAATTCGTGATTTCCGTGAGTTCTCTCCCCCACCGTCTCTTTTTTCACAGTCTCAGTTCATTAGCACCACACATTCATTGGGTTCTAATCTCCTGTTATTTCATCCCTCCCACCCAGAGTCAGGTTTTTCTGCTAGGCTTGGGGCCGGTGCTGACCCAAGGTTGCCCTGCTTATGACGTATTCCAAAATGGCACCTGTTCTTTGTCTTGCTCACCTTTGAGAGGTGAGCGGAGAGAGAGAAGCTCGTGTCCATATGGGTCACTTTTTTTTTTTTCCCTCTCTCTCTCTCTCTTCTAGTTAGCCTGGTGAACTTCTCCCTGCAGGGTTTCAAGCCTTGTTCGCTCTATGCTCCCTTTTCCGCTTCCCTTCTGGTGTCTCGGGCTGTTGAGGTTCGGCTCACCCCGCGTTCCAGCGCTGGTGTGTTGAATCTGCTGCTGGTGTCCCAAACTGCGGGCTCCCATGCTCTCCACGCAGGTCCACTGTGAATCTCCAGTTCCGGAAGGGTTTTCTCTGCTGTTTCTTCCCCTACTCTTCCTTGAACCTGCAGTATCTCCGCTTTTATTAAACTGTCTCTCCCCAGACTATCGGTGTGCTCCCTTCCTATTCCGCCATCTTGCCGCTCTCCCACAATTCCAGATTTCAAGAATTATTACAGGACTATTATAATCAAAAAACAGAGTACTGGCACAAAAAGAGATACGTGAATCAATTGGACATAACATAAACTCTACAAAGTAATCTATGCATCTACAACCAATTAATCTTTGACAAATGAGCTAAAATCACTCCCTGGAAAAAAGGACAGTCTCTTCAACAAATGAGGTTGGAGTAATTGGATTTCCACATACAGAAATTTGAAACAAGACCCCCACTATCCACTATATACAAAAAAAACACTCAAATTTGATTTATAAAAAATCTAAACTTAAGACATGAAACTATCAAATTATCAGAGGAAAACTTATGGAAAATATTACAAGACATTGGCTTATGCAAAGACTTCTTGGATAAGACCACAGAAGCATAGGCAATAAAAGCAAAACAGACAAATGGGATTACATCAAGCTAAGAAGTTTCTGTGCAGCAAAGGAAACAATTAACAAAGTGAAGAGACAACAGACAGAATGGGAGAAAATACTTAAAATGTGTATTCAGGGCCGGCGCCGTGGCTCAACAGGCTAATCCTCCACCTTGCGGCGCCGGCACACCGGGTTCTAGTCCCGGTCGGGGCGCCGGATTCTGTCCCGGTTGCCCCTCTTCCAGGCCAGCTCTCTGCTGTGGCCCGGGAGTGCAGTGGAGGATGGCCCAAGTGCTTGGGCCCTGCACCCCATGGGAGACCAGGAAAAGTACCTAGCACCTGGCTCCTGCCATCGGAAGAGCGCAGCGCGCCGTCCGCGGCGGCCATTGGAGGGTGAACCAACGGCAAAAGGAAGACCTTTCTCTCTGTCTCTCTCTCTCTCACTGTCCACTCTGCCTGTTAAAAAAAAAAAAAAATGTGTATTCAGTAAAGGCTTGACATTCAGACTATGTAAGGTGCTCAAGAAACCTAATAACAGCAAAACTGTCTGGTTATGAAACGGCAAAGGATATGAACAGATATTTTTCAAAGGATGTAATGTAATTGGCCAGTGATACATTTCTCAAAGGTTGCAATGCAAATGTCCATAAAAAAATGCTCAGAATCACTAGCCATCAAACATTGATGGAGTTGTGGAGAAAAAAATACCCTAATATACTATTGATGGGAATGTAGGCTGGAACAGCCATTATAGAAAAAGTCATAGGGATTCTTCACAAAGCTAAAAATAGATCTATTATGCCACCCAGTATCCCACTGCTGGAAATATATCCAAAACTATTAAATCAGTGCATAAAAGAGTTACCTGAATTCCCACGTTAATAGCAGCTCAATTCACAATAGCAAAGATGTTGGATCAACCTAGAAGTCCATCAGCTGCTTATTGGATACAGAAAATGTTATATATGTACACATAGAATATTACTTAGATATTAAAAGAATGAAATCCTGATATTTGCAACAAAATCATTGCAACTGGAAATCATTATACTGAGTAAATTAAACCAGGCTCACAACATCACACTTTCTCTTATTTGTGGAAGTTAATATAATGTATAAAATTATGTGAATGCTGTATCATTTGGTAAATAGTTATAAATATTGCTCCACTGATCCATGCTATGTAAGTGACATAGGAGAATGTTATTGACACTGCATTAATCCCCCACCTTATGATTCCAATATCACTCTTTTCCATAAAAGAAAAATTTGTGGTGCTTGTAGAAAACATTTTGTGCATAATGGAGTTCATATGCTTCCTTAATCTATTTCTGAAACATTAGCTCTGTTCAAACAGATACAATTCAGTGAAACTTGCAACTTCTCTTTTAAAAACCCCTTCTCTGTCATCCTCTTTCTCCAAAGCAATATTTCTCAGGTATAGTCTAATGATCTACATCATTGATAAGTCCTAAAGAGAAAATACAGATTTCTTGGATCAAGCTTTAGTCTCCAACTCAGTGGTTACCCATTGTAAATTAGGATGGACATATTTATTGCACATGAAGTGGTTGGATTCAGCTCCTTATATCCTTATATCCTCACAGTCACAGTTATAAAGCATTTTAACGTCACAGAGACCACTAGGTATCTTAAGTTCCATGGAAATTAACTCAACTGAATATAAAAGATGCCAGTAGAGAGAGATATCCATGGTTCAGTATTTAATTTCATATGAAATGGAGTGAAACCATGATTCTACCTCTCCACAAATTTGTTGAATACACTACAGATAAATGGAACATGATAGCAAAATAGTGTTAGACTATTAATATTGGTTATTAATATTCAATACTGGTATTCAATATTCAATATTGACTTTGATGAATATCAAGTGAAGAATTGTGCAGTGAAGAAGAGGGAAATGTCACAATAAGGGAGATAACATAGTATTTTTAACATAACAAATTTCACAAGACTTAGATTTAAAATCTTCCTTTCCTTGTCATGCTCAGAAGATCATTTTTAATCTTCAGATTCACATTGTTATCATGTCTCTATCCTCAGCCACCATAGTGAACAATAGTTTAAACTACACCCTGGGACAAAGTACAACTTTCACATAAAATCTTTTGAAATTGGATCTTTTACTTCAGCTGTGCTAGTTCTAATCTTTCTAAATGATAAAATATGATGATTTATTATTTCCCGGAGTCCTGGTGATGAACAAGGGAGATTAGCACATGAAAATAACTACCGCAGGCCTTGCATATTGCAAGTGCTCTACCACTCTTTGCTATCTTCCCCTGCCTATAAAAGCAGCAGAGAGAACAACTAAATGCCTGCAAATGTCACCTTTTATAGAAACCAATGGATCTGGACAGATTGCAGAAGGTAAACTGATAGTGGGCTTTTTCTCCCCCGAAAGTTGATGAATATACTGTCCTTTTTAAAGATTTATTTATTTATTTGAAAGTCAGAATTACTTAGAGAGAGAAGGAGAGGCAGAGAGGTCTTCCATCCAATGGTTCTCTCCACAGTTGGCCACAACAGCCGGAGCTACACCGATTCAAAGCCAGGAGCCAGGAGCTTCTCCTGGGTTTCCCATGCGAATGCAGTGGCCCAAAGTCCTTGGGCCATCTTCTACTGCTTTCCCAAGCCATAGCAGAAGTTGGATCAGAAGTGGAGCACCCAGGACTTGAATTGGTGCACATATGGGATGCCAGCACTACAGGCGATGGATTTATGCACTACACCACAGCACCAGCCCCTGAATATACTCTTCATAAATGTGAGATGACAGTGAAACTGTGTTTGCTGATTGCCTCATGAGTAACTACCAATTAGAGAATGGTGTGTATTTACATATATATGTGCATCTCCTTAATGTGTTCTATAAATTCCAGCATCTCAGTTAGAACTTAGTTTTCATATTTTAATTGATTAACTGGGAGCCCACTTGGACTGTTTATGAGATTCAGTGTTTAAAGACACTTCAAGAAATGTTATTCTGTAGAGATGGGCTGGCACTGTAGCTTAGCAGGTAAAGCCATCGCCTGCAGTGCCAGAATCGCATATGTGCACCAATTCAAGTCCTGGCTGCTCCTCTTGCGATCCAGCTCTCTGCTATGGCCTGGGAAAGCAGGGGCCCAAGTGCTTGGGCCCCTGAACCCACATGGGAGAGATCTGGAGGAAGCTCCTGGCTCCTGGCTTCTGATTTTCCCAGCTCCAGCCATTGCAGCTATTTGGGTAGTGAACCAGTGGATGGAAGCTCTCTCTCTCCCTCTCCCTGCCTCTGCCTCTCTATAACTCCACCTTTCAAATAAATAAACTCATCTTTAAAACAATTTTAAAAATAAATATTTTGGGTTTGGACCATGCGATTATACAATCCAATTTCAAACTCAACCAGGGATTGATAATGTATTTCACTTATTCCATAATTCTTTTACCTTATACCTAGAAGTAATAGCATTTCTTTCCACTGAAAAGGAAGCAAAATGTTTCTTTTAAAGTGTCTGTGGTCCAGAAACTCTGGGTCTTTGCTAGAAATTACAAGAGAATATATAATCTGGAAAAGCAAATTACACCAATTTAATTTTGTAATCATCTATCAAAATCAACTCTCTGCTTGTTAGATATATTTATTATTTCTGCAAGTTGAGCCAACCCAAGAAATGCAGGAGACAGTATTCCCTTCTTAAGCTGACAAGTGATGAGTCCTAAGACCACTGTTTTGTGGTATCAATGTAACCAGATTTGCTTCTAGAGATTCCAAGTTTAAGTGCATGTATTGGCTTCTCTCAATTCACCAACTCAATTCTTTTCTACTGCTTTCTATATTTTTCATCAGTCTTTTCTAAAACAAATCCACAAACCAAATGCCATGACCATTATCTCTTTACACAGATGCTAACTAAAGTGTTAAAAACAAAAAAAGCAAACTGAACATCATATACCATGGTTAAATATATTATTTGCACTTTAGTGCTCTCTCATTATGTGTAGGAGATAGCAAATCTTTGTAAATTTTCTTTCTTATTCGCTATGATAGCCACACCCTTACCAGTTGATTACCATTACCCTGAAATCATTGCAAAATAAACTTGATGTATTTTGACCAACTGGAAGAATAACTGATTATTTTTGTTATTTGAATGAAAACCCACTGCTCAGAAAATGGTTAACATAGTACCCCCGGGACTGCTATGTTTAGAAGGCTGCACTTTGGTGGTGAGCTCTTGATCGCTCTTGGCTAGGCTTCCAGAACTTTCCCTAACAGAGGTGGGGAAAGTCCAGCCCAGGGGCCACATAAGCCTGCAGAATCATTTGGTACAAACCACAGGTAGGACTCAAAGTCCAATACATTGATAATTTTGTATGACCTATGAATGATATTATACGTATCCAAATGACCCTCAGCAGGAAAAGGCTCCCCACCCCTGCAAGCTGATAAGGTTGCTGGGCCCACACAGTGCACACAGAATGTATTATGGTGAACATCTGCTGGTAGTGAGGAATTTTGATTGTTGCTAAGCAGTGAATGCCCATGTGACCAGCCTCGAGTGGGCTTCCCTGGAAAGAAACATCACACGTGTTGCAACACCGTTACAGCTGGCAAGAGTGTGATCTGAGAGACCACTCGCAGAAAGAACAGAAAAACCTGGGTGTTTATTCAGACTCCTTTACAGTTTTCTCTTACGTACCCAGCTCTGAGGCTCTTGGCAGCCAGGACAAATGTTTCGAACTGAGGTTGTGTTGACAAAGGTGGCAGTGCCTCTCGTCATTCCCTCGCACCCAGCACTGTGCTTGCAACTGAGCTGCCACTCTCTGGGATGACCCGTACTGAGGCACATCACTGCATCATCTCCTCATAGCCACACGAAGTGCCAACTGGGGTTGCCTTTCTGAAGAAAGCCTGTGGCTGTGTAGAAAGAGAATTGTGTACAACAGAGTGTTGATTTGATAATTTCAGAATGAGTATGGCTCTATGCTGAGTCCACTAAGTCCATCCAGTGAGTGGATCACTTGACAGAAAGCTGGCATTAAGAAAACCTAAAAATATTACCTAATTAAATCAAAAGGAAAATAATAAAATTTTCCTTTCTGATCCCTCCTGAAAGAATTAGCAATGTCTTTCTTCCCCTATAGAAATCATGTTATTTCTCTGCTTAACAACCTGCCATTACTACCTGTCACTCTGAAGATTCCTACCTGTCAATTACCTACCCAGTCTTAGCTCAGTTACAGCTCCCTTGCTCACAGTTCTTCAGCTGTATTCTCCACCCCAGAAGAGCCAAGCATTTCATCCACTCCTGAATTGTACCTGTTTCTCTCCTCGACCTTCTGATGCCATTCAAATCAATTTTTCTGTGCTCAGTCACAGCCTTAGCCCTCAAAATCCGTTGAGTTTGCAGAACAATTAGAAAAGGCAAAGACTGATTATTAAAACTCATCTCAAAATCTGGAATGCTTTCCTCCCAATTATTTATGAGCTGTTGAATATATAAAATGAAATTTAGCTGGCAACATCTTTATACACCAATGCAATTAGTATGATGTCAGCCAAAACATCAGCATTCATAGTCTCTACCTACCAAGGTGCATTGACTACAAATATAGGACCCATGACTAACTGCAGCTTAAGTGATAGGATAATATAACTTCAGCCAACAAGATCTCTGATGCAGGTGGTTCCCAAGTAGCTCAAGAGCTCTGTGGTATCAGGTCACAGCCATTTTTTCTGTACTTCTTGTATCCTTCCTTTAAGGTTGCAATATAGCAGCTGCTATTTCAGATATCACACAACTGTATTCATGCAGAAAATAAAGGGTAGGTGATGTGTCAGTGGTAAAAATGGATTTTTCTTTTCATGGCTGGCTCTCTTTTCTCAGGGAGCAGTCGCATTCCCACAAGTGAACTGCTGGCACCTTGTTGTAATCCATTGTCCTGAAGTAGTTCTCATGGCTGTGTCGGAGACCAGCCACTGGCAAAGGTCAATAGATGAAGGCAGTGGCCAGCGCTGTGGTGTAGTGGGTACACTACAGTGCCGGTATCCCATATGGGAGCCGGTTTGTGTCCCTGCTGCTCCACTTCCGATCCAGCTCTCTGATATGGCCTGGGAAAGCAGTAGAAGATGGCCCAAGAGCTTGGGCCCCTATATCCATGTGCAAGACCCAGAAGAAACTCCTGGCTCCTGGCTTCGGATCAACTCCACTCCAGTCATTGAGGCCAATTGGGGAGTGAACCAGCCGATGGAAGATCTCTCTCTCTCTCTCTCTCTCTCTCTCTGCCTCTCCTTCTCTCTCTATGTAACTCTTTCAAATAAATAAATAGATCTTTAAAAAAGATAAAGGCAAATTCATATGACTGATGTACACAAATGATGACTTGCCCACAGGAACTGCAGGAAATGCCTGAACATGATGGCACTGAAAATAAGCATGAATTACATGAGCTGTGGAAAAGGGAGCATGACTTGTGGGTGGGCCAATGGCTTGCATGTTATGTAATGCACCAAAATTGATTGGATACTGATCAAAGCAGGTTTTGAGCAACAACCTCCAAAGTTTCTGCTTTAGTATGACTCATGGAAGAACCTGAGAATCTGTACTTTTGTTTCCTGGAACATGAAGATCTTTATTCCAGTTTCCATTTACTTAAAGGACTCTATTCATGGATTTTATAAAGTATTATCCCCCCCTGAAATGTTTTCTAGATAATTCTCTAAATAATTTTCGCTCTCCCCAAAGGGGCAGACTCACAGAACCTCCAAAAGTGTGTCTCCTCTCTGGTTGCATGGTTTCTGACTCGCCCTACCCACTTCCAGCCCAACTGTACTTTGCTCCCTGTTGTAACCATCTCCACAGAAGACTGATCTTGGGAAGGGGAATTCTTCTCCCAGTTTAACCTCTTTTCTAAAGAGCAGAAGATTCTCAGAATTCAAGCGATGGAAATTTCCTGATGGAATATCAGAATTCTGATGAACAAAAATTTCTGACTTCATTTCATGTGAATTTATGGTATCTTAAACCTGGCATTTTGAGTCAATGGGCTAAGCCAATATATTGTGTTAAAGTTATTGGCTATCCACCTAGAAAAAAAGTCAGTTGACATATTTGTATTTTATAAAGCAGTCTATAATTTTGTATCTTAATACATTAGCATCCTGCATTTCTCACAGCATCCTAGGCAATGCCCCCGCTTCTGGGGAACCACTATTTTTTTTTTTGACAGGCAGAGTGGACAGTGAGAGAGAGAGACAGAGAGAAAGGTCTTCCTTTGCCATTGGTTCACCTTCCAATGGCTGCCGCGGTCGGCGCGCTGCCGCCAGCGCACCGCGCTCATCCGATGGCAGGAGCCAGGTGCTAGGTGCTCATCCTGGTCTCCCATGGGGTGCAGGGCCCAAGCACTTGGGCCATCCTCCACTGCACTCCCGGGCCACAGCAGAGAGCTGGCCTGGAAGAGGGGCAACCGGGACAGAATCCGGCGCTCCGACCGGGACTAGAACCCGGTGTGCTGGCGCCGCAAGGCGGAGGATTAGCCTGTTGAGCCACAGCGCCGGCCGGAACCACTATTTTGAAAACAAATGGAGAAGATGAAGGTTAGCCTCCTCAAAACAACTCCATAATTTCTGGGTAAAGTCAAGGATTTTGTTACACTTCCCTGCTAATGTGCTCAGGAAGGCAGAGGAACATGCCCTAAGTTTTCGGCCTCCTGAATCCATGTGGGATACCCAGAAGTACTTCTAAACTACTAGTTTTTGTCCAGGGCCAGCCCCATCCATTACAGCCACATGGTGAGTGAACCAGCAGATAGAAGATCTCCATCTCTCTCTCTATCTCTTCCTCTCTCTGTAACTCTGCTTTTCAAATACATAAATCTTAAATTAAAAAAAATACCACCTTTAAACTCATTGTTTGAATCTGGTGAACAAGAAATTATATACCCAAGACTGATAAAAATCTATTCACCCAAGCATTTTCAGAGTACATTTCTCAGGTTAGCACTTCAAGATTAACCAGTTATTGAGTGTAAAAATAAGTTCTATATAAAGTAGAAATATGCTTTGCTGTGCCATAAGGAGTTATTTTATAAACATACATCACATTTTACAAGCACAAAGAGCCAAAAAACCCCATCTGTGCTCCAGATATTATTTAACCATCTAGAAAGAACTCAAGCCCTGTCTGAGCCCTATGTTTGGATAAACACTTCTGATCCCTGCATAAGTAATTGCTCTTTTGTCATGGACATTTTGATTTTCCTCTTGGTAAGTTCCATATTTTTGGTAATTTTTACTAGTACTTCCTACACTTGCCTGTGCATCTTACTTAAGAAAACTGGGCAAATACCATAGTATTGTTTTAAATCTTATCATTTTAAAGATACAGAATCTTAGATGTACTGTACTGTATTGTATGCAATTTTTTAAAAAAACTTACTTATTTGAAAGGCAGAGTTACACAGAGACAGAGATCTTCCATCTGCTGGTTCACTCCCCAAATGGCTGCAACTTTGCCAATCCAAAGCCAGGAGCTGGATGGATCCAAAACCAGGAACCAGGAGCTTCTTTCATGTCTCCCATATGTGTAGTATGGGTCCACCGGCTTGGGCCATCTTCCACTGCTTCCCCAGGCCATTAACAGGGGGCTGGACTGGAAGTGGCACAGCTGGGACTAGAGCCAGTGTCTATATGGGTTGCCGGTGCCACAGGTGGATGCTTCACCTAGTATTCCACAATGCTGGCCCTCTGGTTGCATTTTTTTAAAGATTTATTTATTTATTTGAAAGTCAGAGTTATACAGAGAGACAGAGAGAGAGAGGGAGAGGGAGAGAGAGAGAGAGAGAAAGAGAGAAAGGTCTTCCATTTGATGGTTCACTCTCCAATTGGCTACAACGGCCAGAGGTGCGTCAATCTGAAGCCAGGAGCCAGCAGCCTCCTATGGCTCTCCCTCATGGGTGCAGGGGTCCAAGGACTTGGGCCATCTCCTACTGCTTTCCCAGGCCACAGCAGGAGATGGATCGGAAGTGGAACTGCTGGGTCTCAAACCGGCACCCATGTGGGATGCCGGCACTTCAGGCCAGGGCATTAACCTGCTGCTCCACAGCGCTGGCCCTTTTGTTTGCAATTTTTAACAAGCATTTACTACTTATGAAAAGTAATGTAACTAATAACCTAAATCATGGTAAAATATGCATGATTGTTGTAACCAGTTTTAATCATACAATTTGCATCTTAAACTACATCATTGTGCACACATCAGTAATGCCCAACTCCAAAATGTTTTCATCATTCCAAATGGAAACACCATAACCATTAAACAATAATTCCCCATTTTACCATTTCCCCAACCATTATTCTATCTCCTGTCTCTGTGAATCTCACTACTCTGGGCTCCAGATAGTGAGATCATACTGTACTTTATTTTGTAATTAAATTATTTCAAGTAGGTAATTTGCTCGATATTTATACCTACAGGCAAGTGTTGCAGCATAGTGGGTAAATCCACGCCCTACAATGCCAACTTCATACAGGTTCATTTCCTGGCTGCTCCACTTCCAATCCAGCTCCCTATTAATGGCCTGGAAAATAAGAAGATGGGCCAAGATTTTCAGCACCTGCCACCTATGTTGGAGAACCAGGTGAAGCTCCTGGCTTCAGGTTGGCCCAGCCCTGGCCATTGCATCTATTTGGGGGGTGAAACAGTAAATGGAAGATCTCTCTGTCTCTGTTTCTTCCTCTCTCTCTATAACTCTGACTTTCATAAAAATGAATAAATCTTTCAAAAAATTTGTATATATTACAGCACAAATTAGAAGTGAATTGTTTATTTTTTAAACTTTTATTAAGTAGATATAAATTTCCAAAGTACAGTTTATAGATTACAATGGCTTTTTACCCCCCATAATTTCATCAGTGACAACTAACCGAGCATCAAAAAGGAAACCTGTTGAAGTGAAATGGACACTATGAGAAACAGTGACTTGATCAGCCCTTGCCATCACCGTTGATGTACAATTTAATATTTTATCCCTTTTAGTATTTTTTTGTTCTACTTAATACCATTGGTTGAGCTTTGTAATTAACACACAATTATTCTTAGGTGTTTAAATTTAACTGAAAAGTTATCTCTGTTAAATATAAGAGTGGGAATAAGAGAGGGAGGGGATGTACAATTTGGGATATGCTCAAGCTGACTTGCCCCAATTGCTGGAGTCAGAAATGTGCCAGGGGGTTCCAATTCAATCCCATCAAGGTGGCATGTACCAATGTATCTAACTAGTCCAAGTGATCAATTTCAGCTCACAATAAATCATGATAGGTCTAAAAGTCAAAGGGATCACACAAACAAGACTAGTGTCTGCTAATACTAACTGATAGAATAAAAAAGGGAGAGAACGATCCAACATGGGAAGCAGGATACACAGCAGACTCATAGAATGGCAGATGTCCTGAACAGCACTCTGGGCTCAGAATCAGCCCTTAAGGCATTCAAATCTGGCTGAAGAGCCCATGAGAGTATTTTAGGCATGGAAAGCCAAGACACTCTGCAAAAAAAAAATAATAATAATAATAAAAAAGTGGACCTAAGTGAAAGATATCTGCAAGTGAAATCCCAGTGGATTTAAAGGCTGAATAATATTCTAACTGTACTTTACCTGTCAGTGGACACTTGGGTGGTTCTTTCACCTACTGAAACTTGTACATTTACTTCTCATTCTTTTTTGAGTGTATTCTAGAGCTATTGTCTTTATGGTTATCATGGGATCATATTTATTACCCTGTGGTTGTAACACCCTTATTATAATTTTTACCAGCTTTGTTTCAATTGTAAGCAAAAGCTCAGCTTTTGTATACCTTTTCCCCACCCCCTTTCAGCTATTTGTATTACCAAATTATGCCTTTGTTTTATCTGTGCAAAAGCATAGGTCACTAATTCCACAATGCATTTGTCTCTTAAATCAGATAGAAAATAAAAAATGAAGTTGTAAGCAAACATTACAATAAAACAGTGATACTATTTGACCCTGCTGGCTATGCCAATGATAAATCTGTAAATGTAATTCATGAATAGTTGGATTTATAGAATATGGTTTGACTACATGTATGTAATAAGTAAAGAATAAAAGCTGAAGTGATTTATACTTTTCATTGTTGCTTTATTTGATATTATACATTAGGAGAAATAAAAATAAAATTTTATAGAAAATTTCCTTAGGAGATATTACCATATAAATATTGGGTTGGGTCAAATCATCCTATTGAACTAAATTAGTTTTAAAATTAGTTTTATATATCTTCTCAGGTGATTGATTTTTGTCTTTAAACTTCAATATAATACTTAAGCCCAGCAAAATATTCTCAAATCTGTGATGTATATCTTCAATATGTCTTGAGGTCTTAGAAGCAAATAATAAGAAAACATATTAAATAATAGTAGAAAACTAAAACACTGAAATACATGTCACAGTTGAGTGAAATAGAAGGTTAATTCTGCTCTAAATCAGCATTTTTCTTTCTGTTACATCAAGCACTCCTTTCCTACCTATCTCTAGTTTAATTACTGGTACCTATTGAGTTCTAAGTCATTTCTGTGCCATGCTTCACTATTTTCAAAACATGAGACAATGTCAATAACCAAACATTTTTTTTATAAAACTTCTGGTTAAAATACATGTATTTAGATGGCTATTATTTCAGAATCGGTCTAGTTTATTTCGAGGTAGATACTTCAGTCCTACCATTTAATTCAGGCTTCCTTACCCGAATGTAGTTGGAAAAGTGGACCAGGAAATATAAATCCTTACCCAGGATGAAGAGTATTGTTTCTCAAAGGGCAATGCAAACATAAATGAGTCTATCACTGAATCAAAATACGGAAGTCAGAAAGAAGCTATCAAGTCCAGTAATTTCTGTGGATACTACTCAAGGCACACTAAGGTTGCTAATCTCAAAATCCTTGCATTTAAATGTGTCACAGCAACTATCTTAATGGCACATGACATATTATTATTATCCAGATTCACAGCCAGAGATGGTAAAGATGCGCCAGCCACAACCACAACCAAAGTCATACAGAAGCCGTGCTGAAGAGTGCTGAAGACCAAGGACATTGAGCCAGTGTCAGGTGTGGATCTTCCTTGCTCTCTGCCCTTGAACAACTATCTTAACCTCTGCCTTAGTGTCCTCATTTGCTAAATCAGTATGCCTGACATCTACATCCAAAGAGGTGAAAACCAAATGCCAGTGCAGATATATTTAGAAGACTTCTGGTTATACACTTTATAGAGTTCAAAAATATGTTATTGTCACTAAATATCTGAGATACAATAGAAATGTATGAAAATGGAAGAGTATAAACTCTTTGTTATGAGTTTAATTTGATTTCTATAAGTCCTATGTTGAAATTCTAGCCCTAGTACTTTACAATATGATGTTATTTAGAAATATGGTCATTGCCAATACAATTAATAATTTGAGATCATATTGAAGTAGTGTGGGTTGGTGTCGTCATAAAAAGGAGAAATGTTGGGACAATGCCATTTGAGGTCGAAGGGAGAGATGAGGTGGTTTTCTACACTCAAGCAATGCCAAAGATTGCTGGTAAAACACCAGAAGCTTGGAGACAATCATGGAGCATATTCTTCTCACAGTTGCAGAAGAACTAACCCTCCTAACATTCTGACTTTGGAATTGCTGCTTTCTAATTTCTAGAATTATGAGAATGAATTCTTGTTATTTAATTCACTCGGTGTATACTGCTTTGCTATGACAGCTCTAGCAACTTAATGTACTGATTTGAAGCTGCTAATATGTAAATTTGTCCATGATGTTGATTTCCTGAAGCAGACATATAAAGATAAAAGGAAACACTTTGCCTACTAAACGTCCTCAGAACATGAGTTGATATCTTTACTGCTTGGTACACATTATGTCGTCTTGTGAGCCTAAGCATTTGAGAAAAGCCCTGACAGAGACTGGGTTTACCAGAGAGTAGAAGACTTTTTTCATGAGCTAGAATTTTAAGGGGCTCCATAGTCATCCACCACTTGGGGCTACTATGGACTGAGCCCTAGGTGAGAGACCCTCTGAGAAACAACACACTTGAGGATCCATGAGCTCTGGGTAGCCTCATTTTTGGAGAATTCCATGATATTTGACTGCTTTGACTTGTTTCTTAGAGAGAAAATACATCTCACTGCTAAAACAAAGGTAACTCTCATATCTAATCACCCTGGATAAAACCATGACATCTCCATTTACCACAGATTTACCTAGGGCAAGCTAACCTTAGTATACAACAATTTCTTTTTTTTTATATATAAAGCTTTTATTTAAAGAATATAAATTTCCAAAGAACAGCTTATGGATCACAATGGCTCCCCCCCACCACAACTTCTCTCCCTCCCCCTACCCTCCCCTTTCCCGCTCCCTCTCCCCTTCTGTTCACATCAAGATTCATTTTCAATTCTCTTTATACACAGAAGATCAATTTAGTACATATTACGTAAAGATTTCAACGGTTTGCCCTCGCATAGAGACACAAAATGATAATACTGTTGGAGTGCTAGTTATAGTATTAATTCACAATGTACAGCACATTAAGGACAGAGATCCTACATGATTTTTTTTTTTAAAAATTGATTAATTGTCTATGCAATTTCCAGTTTAACACCAAGATTTTTTAATCTTTTGCAATTATCTTTATATAAAGAAGATCGATTCAATATATACTATGTAAAGATTTCATCAGTTTGCACCCACTCAGAAACACAAAGTGTAAAAATACTGTTTCAGTACTAGTAATAGCATTATTTCACATTGGATAACACATTAAGGACAGATCCCTCATGAGACGTAACAATTTCTATATCTTATTAAAATGTGAACTATATTAATTGTCCGTTCCTTATATATTTGTTGGAAAAATTAACTATAATTAAATTGCATAGAATAATGACTGGCATACAGGAAGCATGTGAGAAATGTTCATTATTATTCTGAAAAATTTTATTATGATGGTTTATTATTAGTAATACAATGTTCTGTATATACCTGTGTTTACTAGACTATGAAAAAATCAGTCAAAAGTTGGTAAAATAATTCTAACATAGATATTCTGTGCTCAGCATTATGATTGAATAGAGAGAACACTTTATGGCTGAAAATACATGGTCTTCATATTCTCAAAAGAAGGAAGGACATTCTTCAAACCTCCTACTTACTTGACATTAAAAAATATGATCCGGAGATTTGGAGAATCCATGGGTTTCTTGAGAACTGAGGTTGAGCAATGAACAGCAGAGCAGGGGAGTGATCCTGAGGGCAGACATCAAATAGTTCCTCGGTTAAAGAGGGGCAAGCTGAGTCTCAGGGAGCTAAGGAACCTGGGACTGAGATTCTCACAAAAAGTCAGCCATTGTAATCTATAAGCTGTATTTTGGAAATTTATATTCTTTAAATAAAAGCATTATTAAAAAAAAAGTCATGACAGGGACAAATGCAAAACAGAAATCTACACATACATAAGTACAGCAAGCACAGTGAAGTCAAATCAAATGAAACAGACACATTGGAAAACAGCGATTGGAAATTAATTAAACTTATTTAATCTGCACATGACGTGACTACATACAAACTCCTCCAATCTATAAGTTGCAATAGTGTTAAAGATAATTTAGAAAGGCACCAGGACATAGGATAGATAAGTAAAAGTCCAATTTCTAAGAGCCAGCAACAGCAGAATTTTTAAAAATGCACTATTTATAATAAAAACAAACACTATCAAATTACCCATTTAATGGAAGATATGACCCAGCCATCCCACTCCTGGGAATTTACCAAAGGGAAATGAAATCAGCATATGAAAAAGTTATCTATACCTCCATGTTTATTGTAAGTCAATTCACAATAGCTAAGGTATAGAATCAGAACACATGCCCACCAACCAATGGCTAGATAAAGCAAATGTGGAACACATACACTATGTAATATTACTCAGCAGTAAAAAACAATAAAAGTGGATGCAATTGGAAATGAATATACCTAGTGAAATAAGCAAGTCCCAAATAACATGTTTGCTCTGATCTGTGGTAATCAATGGAATATAAAAAAAATGTAATGCATAATTATTTTCATTGCAATCCACAAAAAATATTCTTGTGCTAAATTGTTGAGAGGATGTGGCTTCAAGTCTACTTGAACCTAATCTTGTACCACACAGGAAATATTTAGATGTCACACTATCATTGGTTCTATTTCATTGAAAGAAGTACTGAATGAACTATTGACTAATTGAGCAAATATCTGTTTATGGGTGAAATGGCCATTCATACATTCAATTATTGTTTATATCCATTGCTCGTATTCCCAATTAGCAAGGATCTTTTTGCTTTTATACTTCTTCTACATTTTATTCATTTAGGAATTAAGTCTTTTTACTATGACATAAATTTAAAATATGTTACCTTATAAACTAAAAAAAAGATAGAGAATAGTATGGTTGGAGGGAAGAAGGGAATACCATGATGTTCTGAGACTTGTACCTACAAATCATATTGGATATGTTAAAAATTAATAAAAATTAAAACAAAAAATTTAAAAATATATGTGATACTCATGTAATAAGTCGTATAATTTTGAGTAAATATATTTTATTTTTTCATTTTTAATTATCTTTATATACAGAAGATTGATTCAGTATATACTATGTAAAGATTTCATCAGTTTGCACCCACACCGAAATACAAAGTGTAAAATACTGTTTCAGTACTAGTTATAGAATTAATTCACATTGGACAACACATTAAGGACAGAGATCCTACATGAGGAGTAAGTGCACAGTGACTCCTGTTGTTGACTTAACAATATGACACTCTTGTCTATGGCATCAGTAATCACCCTAGGCTCTTGTCATGAGTTGTCAAGGCTATGGAAGCCTTTTGAGTTCACCAACTCCGATCTTATTTCAACAAGGCCATAGTCAAGGTGGAAGTTCTCTCCTCCCTTCAGAGAAAGGTACCTCCTTCTTTGATGACCCGTCCTTTCTACTGGGATCTCACTCACAGAGATCTTTCATTTCTTTTTTTTCCTGCCAGATTTTCTTGGCTTTCCATGCCTAAAATACTCTCATGGGCTCTTCAGCCAGATCCGAATGCTTAAGGGCTGATTCTGAGGCTAGAGTGCTGTTTAGGGCATCTGACATTCTATGAGTCTGCTGTGTATCCCACTTCCCGTGTTGAATTGTTCTCTCCTTCTTAATTCTATCAGTTAGTATTATCAGACACTAGTCTTGTTTATGTGACTTCTTTGACTTTTAGACCTATAATTATGATCAATTGTGAACTGAAATTTATCACATGGGATAGTGAGATGGCATTGGTACACGCCACCTTGATGGGATTGTATTGGAATCCCCTGGCACGTTTCTAACTCCACCTTTTTGGGCAAGTCAGATTGAGCATGTCCCAAATTGTAAATATATTTTTATATATATTTTAAAGTAAATGCATTTTAAAGATTTAAAAACAGATTTCCCATTTTATTAAATAAGTGGGATAATTGTTCAATTCTCCCCAACATTATCTAAATAGTACGTTATAAATAGAAGTTCCAATAACATTTTATTTGAAATTTAACAAAATCATTTCACAAGTTATTTGGAAAAAACAAAAGTAAAATAGTTCCAAAATATTGTTTAAAATAAAACAGAATGAAATGAAGTTAGCATTTTCCTAGTGTTGTACTTGTTTCTGTAACGGGATAATATGATTCCAAATGACTGAGTCTACTGAAAATATGCTGGCTCAGGGTTAGCAGTGCAAATGATTACTTGCGAGTGTACACATGTGATGTGTTACATGCACAAACAAACATGTGCTGACTCACTGGGTCTGGGTTGGCTGGAAACATCTTCATTGAAATAATAGATGTTACACAATGGAGTTCCTCCAAACACACAATAAAAACTTTTATGACTCTAAATAAAAAAGTGTTCAGAATGTTAATGAAGTAATCTTTATTATTATTATTATTATTGTTACTGTTATATTTGAAAGTCAGAGTTACAGAGAGAGAGGGAGACAAGGAGAGAGAATCTTCTACCACTGATATCTTCTATCCCAGACGGCTGCAAAAGCCAGCGCTGGGCAAGCCAGGAAACCAAAGAGCCGGGAGCCAGAAAATTCATCTGGGTCTTCTACATGGGTTGCAGAGACCCAAACACATGGGTCATCTTCCACTGCTTTTCCCAGGCCATTAACAGGGAGCTAGATCAGAAGTGGAGCAGCCACGACACTAACTAGCATTGAAATGGGATGTCGGTGTCACAGGTGGCGGTTTTTCCAGCTATGCCACATCAGCCCCATAATGTCAATGTTTTGATGAACAAATCCATCAGGCAACTTACAAACAACTTCTTTGATTCAATATTAACTTAGGTAAAATTGATTTCAATAACAGATGGGAACAGGAACCTAGATATTTACATTTTGGGGGTCACTGTTTAATTCATCTCTTTGTGCTTCATTCGTATTTAGGGCCAATGATTTCTCTCATATTACTGCTCAGAAAATTACCGGGAATCATCCTTTACCCACTAGCCTTGGCACTCTTCTTCCTTCTAAAAATACTTGTTCTACAACACTTGATGAATATCTAGGCAAATATTTTATCAGGCAAATAGACAAAAAAAAATAAAAATAAAAGGCACATCAGTACTAAAAAGCCACAAAATTAGCCTATTGTAAACAGGAGTAATTTTAATCCAAATTAGCTCTTAGTTTCTTTTTAATAAAGTGTCTTCTAAAATTAAAACTAAACTACTGGAAACTGGGTGTACAATTTACATAGTGTTTAAATCTTTTATTAATGTATTAGCTTGAGTTTCAGTGTGCTCAATGCTATTAAAAGAACATCAAAATTTGTGTTGAAAATCTTTTTCCTTTTACCTTCTTTAAAAAATCATCATATTCTCAGAATTTATAAACTTCATGAGGTAGAACACACAACAGTGAAAGTAGATGCCATATTTTGAGAAATTATTTCTGTTGGGCACTCATATCTTGTCTATAAAACAGCCCTTAAAGGTCATCATTATTAATCTCACTTTACAGATAAGGAAACTCAATTTCAAAAAGGTTAACGATTTATGTTTACAGAGTTTATGAGTATAAAATGGAGATTTAAATCAAGATTGACCTCACTTCAAGGCACACTGTTTATTGCCCCATATTGTATTCATTCCAAAGTCAGCTGGACTGTCAACTTTATGCATTTTCCCTCATACAAGTCCCTAAAAGACTGCTTTCTGATTTTTCTTATATTCTGTTCTGTTTATTTCATTTACTTGTAGAATAAATATTTTCAGGCACTTTCTCTTTTTATTTTAAAGGCAGAAATAGAGAGAGAAAAAGAGAGAGAGAGAGATTGAGAGTTTTTTTTTAACATTTGTTTACTTTAAAGGCAGAGTTATTGGGTTAGGTGAGGACAGAGACAAAGACAGAGAGGAGAGAGAAAGAGAGAGAGAGAGAGAGAGAGAGAGAGAGAGATCTTCCATCTGCTGGTTCACTCCCTAGATGTCCTGCAATGGCTGGAGTTGGGCCAGGACAAAGCCAGGAGCCAGGAGCTTCTCCTGGTTCTCCCACATGGATACAAGAGCCCAAGGATTCGGCCCATCCTCTGCTTCTTTCCCAGGTGCATTAGCAGGGAGCTAGGTTGTAAGTAGAGTGGCTGGGACTCAAACAAGCAGCCATATGGGATGTTGGCACTGCACATAGCAGCTTTATCTGCTACAACACTGTGCTAGACCCTTCAAGCACTTTCTCTAGAGAAGTTACCATGCCACAGATTGAGGTTAAAATTCATACAGTGTTTACAATTACAGAGTATTCATGGCCCAAGCATAGGAAAATCTCGACAGGAGGGAGATACCTGTGAATGTAATTGCCCTAAAAGAACTGACTGTGGCTGCCAAAAAGGCTACAGAGAATGGGCAGCAGGTATTCATGGAATAAATTGTGGAGCAACAATCTCAATTACCAACAAATAATAACCAACTGGAAAAGGTTGGCAAGAGAACAACTCTGGATGTAGAAAGGTGGAATTTGGAACCTCACCTCTGCCATTTATAAGTTTTTGCTAACTTGGGTAATCCCATGCTTGTTTGCTTAGCTGTAAACTAGGACAGTGATACTACTCAATTTCTTATAAAAGTTAGAAAGCAAATTGCTATGGTCTCACCCCCACTCAACATTCATCTGTTGAAAACTCAGTCATACATTGAATGCCTGAGAGCCACTGCCTCACACATCTCTAAATAGCTTCATGACAGATACACTTGCCACTGATTGATTAAAATTCTGTGTGTCTGTTATAAGAGAGGATAATGCAGTGTATGATGGAAATGAGGAAATTATCAGGACGTAGACCAGAAAGAGAGATGGGGAAAATGAGTACAAGATCAACAAATATGGAGGATAAGATGAAAAATTCAGCATGCTCCACATTTCAGAATAAGACAACCAAGAGGAGGAGTAGGCAGTATCATCCTGACTTGGATGTTCACATCCCTGGAGGAAGAACAGCATCAGCTGGGAGAGGGAAGAGGTGCTTCCACTCATTCCTGATGTTTCCTTACAGTGTAGAGAATCTGGCCAAAACCTGGCCTTTCTCCTGCCCTTAACTCCCATTTCCTCTGGTGTGTCAGGCAGGGTTCTCAACAGAAACAGAATCAAGAGAATATATATAGACATAGTAAAGCAGATTTATTATGGGAATTGGCTTGTGTGATTACAGAGGCCAAGAAGTCTTATAATGTGACGTCTACAAACCGCAGCCCCAGGAAATCTGCTGGCATATTTCATTCTGAGCCCAAGGCCTGAGAACCATGGGGAGGGGGACACAAGTGTGGGTCTAGATTCCAGAGGTCCAATAGCCAGGAGCTCTAATGTATGAGGATAAGAGAAGTGGGATCCCAGCTCAAGAAACTAGAGAGAGAATTCTCACCTCAAAAACAAATCCCTCAAAGAGCTGAGTGAGCAACCTCTGCTTGTGTGGTTGAATGCAGTTCCAATTATTCAGCCTCAATTCAGACACAGCCTCACAGGCACACCCAGAACTAATATTTTACAAGCTATCTGGGCATCAGTAAACCAGTGAACTTGACACATAGAATTAACCATCACATCTGAGGATTGTCTTCTCTGATTAGGAGATACAGGGAAGCACTGGACACACTCAACCTACAGCTTTCTGTACCTTGTTGGAGCTAACGCTGGACTCATGCAAGCCCCAAGCTGATGGTTTAGTTTGGTGCTGCCTGGATTGGGACAAGTGATTCTATTTAATTCTGGGGTAAGAATATGGGGAAATGAGAACTCACATCCTGCTGGGGTGGGGGTGGTAAATGTATATCACTGTGTGGAGGGCAGTTTGACAAACATTTCCTTTACTTGAAGAATTAATTATATATGCACCAGCTATTCTACTTCTGGAATTGGCTATTATCCCATTAGATTTTTCTTGCAAGTGGATAAAAACATGCAAAGGACATGCATTGTAGTCAATGGGAAGCCACCTAAGTGACTATCAATATGGTGTATTTACCTTGTAAAATACTATGAAAATTAATATTCATTAACTGCATTGATTTATGTCAATATGGATAAGTCTTTTCTAAAGATTCATTTTTATTTACTTGAAAAGCATCCATTAGATCACTCCATCCATTGGTTCACTCCCCAAATGGCTGCAACAGCGAGACTGGGCCAGACCAAAGCAGGAGCCAAGAGCTTCTTCCAGGTCTCCCAGGTGAGTGCAGAGGCCAAAGCTCTTGCATTATCTTCTGCTGCTTTCCCAGGCACATTAGCAGGGAGCTGGATTGCAAGAGGAGCAGCCAGGACTGAAACTGGTGCCTTTATGGGATGTCAGCATCACATGAGGTGGCTTTACACACTACGCCACACACCAGGCCTGATAAAACTGGAAATAAAATGTTGAGTGAAAAATGCATTAGTACCATTTCACAAATTTTGCAAAATTAATATATGAAGTGACATAGTTGTTGATAGTGTCTATATGATAAAAGTGAATGGTTTGGACATGAAAGACATGACCTTCATGATGGTAATGGTGTCGACTTCTGCAGAGAGAGAGAGAAAAATTAAATATTTACCAGGCAAGCTTTCATTTCCCTTCCAAAGCTTATTTTCCATTTCATCCCCAAACAGAAAGACATTCTGATCGCACTCTCCCTTCTCTGTACTGGATGCAAATGCTCACACTTTAGGAAGCATTTGAAATTGCTGCTGCCCTCCTTCCCAACCTTCTACATGTCTCCCCAAGGAGACATGGGGGAATGAGGGCATGAATATTTCCTTTCTTGCCCCTGCCACTGTAATTTCTGATCAACCTATACACACAACTGCGAATCCCTCTTATAGGATTCTGAGCAGCTGTGTCTAGGCTGGGGAGAAGATCCTGCCTGCACAAGTAGATAGTGAAATATTAGGAAAATTGTTAGCCACTGGTATACTTCAGCTCTACAAACATGCCTTGAAGCTTGATCCACATTTGCCTGTTTCTTGAATTCTTCATTCACTTTTTTCAGGACCTGGAACCAGAGAAAGCTACTGTCATTTAAAATACCAACATTGCTAATGTAGAGAGGCTCAAGGGGATAGAATTAGTCATTTTTAGGATGCATTTATGAGCTAGATACTAAGCGGAATATGTTTGGAATTTGGTTGCACACAGCAATAAAAATGATAGCATATATGCATTGCACAGCGTCAATCTTGCATTTCTACACGTAGTAAAAATCTTACAGCAAAAGCACTGTTATCTTCATTGTACAGCTGCAACAACTCAGGTGAAGCAACTTTAAATGAAGGGCACAGGGGGTGAAATCAGAACAGGCTTGATTTGATCTAATGTCTATGTGGCTCCTGCAGCAAATGAGCCCAAAAATTAACTTTGCTCTGAGTCAGTGCATGGACAACATCCTTTGGGAGATCACTGCTATTATGAAACAACGAGAACTCGGTTTGCTCATTAGTCACCAATGCAACTCTTTGGAAAGCCAATGGAAAAACAAACAGCTGCTCTTCAAGTCATGTGTGCTGATCACACTTGAGATTGTTTAAAAGCACCCACCAGGCAAATAATTTCATGATGGAGTAAAATTAAGATTGCATATTTCATTCTGCTTATCTACTGGAAAGTTACATAGCATTCAGGAAACACAGGTGGGTTTTATTATGGTTTCTGGCAGTATTTGCAAAGAAGGTGATACATAATAAAACTATCTCATTTTAATATACCAAAACAGTCAAAAGTAAAATGTGAAAAATTATCAATAAAAAACAGAAAAAAATGATTCAAATGATTACTGAGTGACTGGCCACTGGTTTGTAGGGATTCACATAAGAACTATTTAGTTTTTTTTTAGTTTGGAGAGTCTGTTACACTTCAACCCTTCACAGTTCTAAAAATTGGGTTGTGTGTGTTGCTGATCTTATATGTAATAAAGTAAAATGCATGTGTTGGGATTCCCTGGCAGCAGCAATTGTCAATTATATACAGAATGAATAAACAGACCAACTGCAAGCAACAGGTATTTGCCCTCCATATCCCCCGTTCTCTGTGAAATCTGATCCATGTATGCATCATCCTTTGGAGACACGGAAATCTGGAAACTTCACACCTCTTCATCACTGGCTCCAGGGCTGCTGACTTATAAAACCCAAGGGAAGAGACTGTGCTCTGGGGATGCCACATATGAAAACTGTAATGTCTAACATCCTTCCTGGGACTGCGCCATCTGTCGCTCACCCGGACCACCTGTTTATCACCTCAGTCTCTTCTGGGTCTTGGCCCAACAGCCACATTGGCCTCTGCTGAGTTTCTCATATGCACAATTCTTGCTGTTCTCTAGAGCCTCCGTACTTCCTGTGCTCTCACGCATTCATTTAGCACTCCAAAAGTGCAAACTTGGCCAAACTCTTTAATGAGGCCAGCATTATGTTCACACCGAACCAGACATAGATACAGCACAAAAGGAAAACCACAGGACAATATCCCTGAGGAACATAGATTCAAAATTCTCAACAAAATACTAGCAATCCAAATTCACATTAAAATCATTCATTATGATCAAATGGAATTTATCCAAAGGGTGCAAAGATGGTTCAAAATTCACAAATTAATAAATTGAATTCACAAAAAGAACAAAAGTTTCTGATCATCTCCATAGATGGAGAAACTTCTTTAATAAAATTCAACATTCTTTCATGATAAAAATTCTCAACAAATTAACTGGGGAAGAGAATACATTTGCGTAGATTACCTAATGTTCTACCCTGGTTGACTTTAAAGTTTGGGCCTTGTCTTTCTTCTTTGTGGTTTCTCTAAGATGGAACTCCATGTGCAATTATTTTTATCATTTCTGTGGGACTTCCTGGGCTCTTTGAAAGTAGAACTTACGTCCTTCAACCATTTTTGAAAATATCTACTCATTATTACTTTAAATAACTTCTGAATCATTTTGTCTCCTCTCCTTCTGGCACTCCAGGTATATAAAAAAAAATCCTTCTTAGCAGATCCTGGGTGTGTTTTAAGCTGCCTTATGAATTTTGTAATCCTTGTCTCCATGACTTATTTTAGATGGTGAACTGGCAGCTAAGAATTAAGAATAAGAATAAGGAAAGTAAGAATAAACGACTGCTTTCTTCAATCTTGGTTAATCTACTTTTTATTTGAAAGAGTCACATAGAGAGAAATATAGAGATAGATATATAGAGAGATATATATAGAGAGAGAGATGGAGAAAGAGAGAGAAAGAGAGAATCTTCCATCCTCTGATTTGTTTCACTCCATAAATGTCTGCAATTGCCAGGATTGGGCCAGGCCAAAGCCAGGAGTCTAGACCTCCATCCAGGTTTCCTATTTCCCACAAGAATAGCAGGGATCCAACTACATGTACCATTCTGTGCTGCTTTCCCAGGAGCATTAGTAGAGTGCTGGATCAGAAGTGGAGCAACTGGGACTCAAACTGGTACCCATATGGGATGCCAGTATCACAGACAGAGGCTTAACCAACTATGTCACAACATGGCCCATTGTCTAATCTACTCTTAATCTCATCCTTCAAGATATGAACTTCAGTTGCTGTAATTTTCAGTTCTAAATTTGTTGTATCTATTTTTCCATTTTCTACAACTTGGAAGTTACTCAGTGCATCAATTAAAGTTGTCTGAAGACACAGAGTATACTCACTTGCTGACTCATAGAAAAAGATTTATTTCAAGGAAATGTCCTTCATTCTTTGGAGGAACTGGTAAGTCAAACATTTGAGAAGGGGTCGGTGCTGTGGCTCACTTGGTTAATCCTCCACCTGCAGCACAGGCGTCCCACATGGGTACCGGGTTCTAGTTCCGGATGCTCCTCTTCCAGCCCAACTTTCTACTCTGGTCCTGGAAGGCAGTGGAGGATGGCCCAAGTGCTTGGGCTCCTGCACCCGCATGGGAGGCCAGGAGGAAGCACCTAGATCCTGGCTTCTGATAGGCATAGCTCAGGCCGTGGCAGTCATTTGGTGGGTGATCCAATGGAAGGAAGACCTTTCTCTCTGTTTCTCTCTCACACTGTCTAACTGTATCTGTCAAATAAATTAAAAAAGGAAAAATAATAAACATTTGAGAAAACATCTGAGGCCAGAGCCGATGCTGCAGTTTTGAGGAGGAAACGTCCCCAGAGCCATTTTAGTGTTGCTCGTAAGGCCTTTCAGCTGTAATCTACCTAAAGTGCAATGATGGTAGATGTTAATGAACCTACAAAACATCTCCCAATTAACTCCTAGAATAATATTTGCCTGAGAACTGAACATCATACCCCAGCCAAGCTGACATATAAAGCTAACCATGATAGAATGTATTACTCAGTTTGCTGTCAATAGAAGCAGAAACCCACTAAAACTCCTTGGAAGAAATAACTTTTCTGTGTATTTTTCCTAAGTCAGCTTCTGGGTCACTAAGCAGTGAAGAACCCTGATTGATGTGCTTCTCAACACCCACCCCCTTCTCTATCCCTGAGCCACACTGCTGCCAGCATGCTCAGGGCTCCAGAGACACAGACTTTAGTCTGGTTCGGGGAATGGAAGAAGTGCACTTAGGATCAACTTTATAAGCTTCAGAGACCTTAACTTCCAAGAGCTTCTTCCAGTAGTGGGAACTTCCATTAAGCTCATCTGACCAAATACTCCTGCTAGGTTTATAGAAGTAATTTTAACTGCAATTGGTTAAGATTGCTGTTTTACCAAAAGTAAAACATAATGAATATTACAGAATTGTTCTGGGTCCTTATTTAAAAATATTATGCTATCTCTCTGCTATAAGGCTACTTACTGGGCTCTGCAGTGTTTGTGGCATCCATCTGCATTTTAAATGTGTAATCTTTTCTTGCTTCAAATCATTTACTTTTATGCCTGCATTTATATATGTAACTCCATATTCTTTTTCTCAAAGAGCCCTTCCATTTCTCAAACTGTATGGGCTTCTTGTGTCTGAAAACTTAGAGGTGCACCTAGGAGCTGTTATTTCAGGAGTAGTTGGGAACTCATTTGAATCAATGAGCCGGAGTAGGTGCTACTGTGGGTTTCAAGGAAGGAGGAGATTTTTCTTCTGCTCTTCTTCATAACATTCCAGGATGTCTGATCACAGGAATAAATCACTTCCCGTACCCAATCCAGTATATACATCGCCTATGTATAACAAAAGTCTCAGGAAGCTCGTTTACCTTTACACATGTGATCCACTCCATTGTTATATGTGACCCACTCCAGTACTTGATCCATTTTATTACTTTTTCTTACATTTAGGTATTTAAATGCTGGATGTAACAGATCAGATTATATTGTTCTCTTAACCTGCTAAGGAGTTGTCACATTACCAAAAGTGCTAGTCTATGATTAGGGTGAAGTTGTGATGCCTGGATCTGCCTTAGACACTTTGCTACTATGAATAAAGTAAACGACAAGCAGAATGGAAGAACTATAGGGAATTAGTTCAAGGTTTTAAATATTACTATTTAATACATAGTTGATGATTAATGATCAACAAATATTCAATTAAATGGCTTTTAATTGCTTTTCATTTTAGCACTAAAACAAGAAATTTTATTACAAATACCTGAAAATTTCAGAGCTATTCCAATTTCAGGACTAAATGGTATGCCAGGCTGAAGGCTGGATCCAGGACCTCCATATGGGGCTCCCACATGAATGCCAGAAATGCAAATACTTGAGCCATCATCTTCTCCCTCCCAGGTGCATTAGCAGGAAGCTGGGCTGGAGGCAGAAGCCAGGCTCAATCACAAGCACTATGAAATGGGATGTGAGCATCCCAAGAGGCAGACTAACCTGATATGCCACAGCACCCCTCCCCACCAGGTTATTACTAGTCATAAATATTTCTCATCATTGACTCTGAAGAAAGGAAATTTTACATAAACTATACTCTGCTATTTTAAGATATAAATAATAATTAACATAGTTTACTCTATAAGGATTAGATATACCATAACAAAATGAAATTGCATTTGTTATTTTGTTCTCTAATAATTTAATTCTATTTCTCAATTATGTGAAATTACAGCTCAGTAGCTGCATTTAATGATTCTCATTAAAAATGATGCTTTGTCTTTGAAATCAAATATCAAAAATGAATGCCCTGAATATATTAGTGTATGCAATATAATTATTTATTCATTAAGTTTCAGTAGTAGTTTTAAAATAGTCACCTTTGAAGGTATCAGGTCATAGATTTATATCCATGATCAGTTGTGAGCTGATTTTGTATAAAGTGTAAGATATGCGACTGTTTCATACTTCTGCATGTGGAAATCTAATTTTCCCAACATCATTTGCTGAAGAGATTATCCTTTCTCCAGGAAGTGACTTTGGCTTATTTGTCTAAGATTATTTGGTTGTAGATGAGTGGATTAATTTGTGGGGCTTTAATTCGGTTCCATTGGTACACATGTCCATTTTTGTGCCAGTACCAGACTGTTTTGATTACAACTGCCCTGTAATATATCTTTATATCTGCTATTTCAATGCGTCCAACCTTGTTTTTATTGGTTAAGATTGTTTTAACTATTCAGAGTCTGTTTATCCACATGAATTTTAAGATTTTTTTTTATAAACAGGGGAAACGCTAGAAGACTTTGGCATAGGCAAATACTTCTTAAATAAGACCTGAGAAGCACAGGTGATCAAAACAAAGAAACAAATATAGATGAATGGCATTAAATCAAGTTAAGACTCTTCTGCACTGCAAAGCAAGGACTCAGCAAGGTGAAGAGGAAACTGACTGAATGGGAGAAAATCTACACAAACTGTGCATCTGATAAAGGAATAATATCGAGACTATATAAGGGGCACAAGAAACTAAACAGAAACAAAACAATCCAGTTACAAAATGGGTAAAGAATATGAATTGGCATGTTTCAAAGGATGAAATGCAAATAGACAGCAGACACAAGAACAATAGCTCAGGATCACCAGCCATCAGAGAAATACAAATAGAAACCACAGTGAAACTGGCTATTGTCCAAAAATCTGAAAATAAAAATTCTGGCAAGGAAATAGAGAAAACGGCACCCTACTACTCTGTTGCTGGGAATGTAAACTAGCACAACAATTATGAAGGGCAAAATGGAGTTTACTTAGAAATCTGAAAAATAGATATATCGTATAACATCCCACTCCTGGGAATACAGCCAAAGGAAATGAAATCAGCACATGAAGGAGTTATCTGTATCCCAGGTATATAGCAGCTCAATTCACAATAGCTACGAAATGTAATCAACTCATGTCCATTCAGTTGATGACTAGATAAAGAAAATGTGGCATATATACATGATGGAATACTACTCAGCCATAAAAAAGAATGAAATCCTGTGCTTTGCAACAAAACGGGAGCAACTGGAGATCGTTATGCTTAGTAAAACAAGACAAATAGCATATTTTTTCTCATTTGTGGTAATTAATACAGAAAGTACAAAATAATCTGAGTGTATAAGAGTAAAATTGGTATCTTATGATTTCATTTTCATTTATAGCCCCAGTTATATTCCTGTGGATCAGTTGTCTTCTACTTTTTATTGTTGAACACTATATTTACTGGAGTATTAAGTCTGTGATTATAAAATAGGTTGAAAGTATGCTATTGCAGAAATTAAAAGAAAAAATAGGAAAGAAAGGAGGGGAGAGGGAAGTAGGGAAGTTTCCTTATGTTCTTAGAATTTTTCTTCGCAAAAAAATTGTTCTCTTTATATTAATAAAAATGTTTTAAAAAACAAAACAAAGTAATCACCTTTAGTACAATGAAAAATATGAGATAACTACATTAAATTATATTGTGTATATTTCAAAATCATAATTAAATTACAAATGAATGTAAGTTCTATACATATAGAAACTGAAAGGAAATGAAGGGACAAGTAGTGAGAAAAGGTGATAAAATATAATTATCTCCTGATTTCCACAAAATGTGTTCAAATGTTTGGCTTTTGAATAAAGAAACCTTTTTTACATTTAAAAAATTTAAAATATAGGAAAACATATTTATTTCTTTCTCACATAACACTGGATTATCCCAAGCACAGGTGTATTCATTGACTATGAGACAGAAGTTAATAGGCGTTTAATGGAATTGTGGTGACACTCAGTAAGCACTAATTGAGTGAAAGGAACTGAAATGAGAACAGTCTAATCCAAGTAACAAGTAAAATATGTGTGGTAACTGTTTCACAAGGAAATCCAGAAGTGCCTAGCTGCATTTGGCAAATGTTTATGATCTTAACTCTTTATTTTAACATTTAAATAAATGTGAATAAATGTTCATTTTCATTCCAGAGGAGGAAAGGTAACAGATAATGGGCAGAGAGGATAGTAACTGGAATGTAAACAGTGCAGGCCTCTTTAAAAAGTTTTCCAAGACATTGTTGTGAGATTCCTTATTTGGAAAGAATTATAAAAATAAATAGAAAAATAAAGAGGGAAGGGAGGAATGGAGGGAGGTAGGGATGGAGGGAGGGAGGAAGTCAGGAAAATAGGAAGGGAGGAAGGGAGGAAAAGTGGTGATTAGCAACAATTCATTCAACCAAATTTGGCTTCCTCTCCATTTTCTCTCTCCCTCTCACACAAATAACTCCACCAATGACACATATGAAATGCTAATTTTCCCTTTTATTTTCGACCGTGATCTTAAAGTACTATGAAGTCTTTTGAGTTTTCTACTTATCTTTTTATTAGAAAACAGCATGATAATTTAATATCTTGGAAGTAAGAAAAAGGAGGCTAACATTTGACTCAACATTGTTTATGTATTTTAATTTTAGATGTTTATTTTGTATTTTGTGAGTGGATTGGAAATATCCTTCCACTCTAGAAAACAGCATAGTGTTTGTAATCATCATACCAAATTAGTGTGATTTATAGGGAGAGCCTCATAATGTCCCATTCACTGAGTATAGCCCTGCTCTGTTGAATCTTTCTTTTCTTCACCTTGATGACTGCTCAGGCAGATCCTATAATTTCCTTAACATTTTAATAACACTTTCATTAGTAACAAACCCAATGGTAGTTTAATTTGCTTTTTTACTCATCAAGCACAGACAATTTTAAATAATATTATCAGTGAAATCCTCCTGCCCAACCCCCGTCCCATTCTTTTGTTTTACATCTAAATAATTTGGGGGCTATTGTTGATTTTTGATAATGTACATGCAAGCTTCAAATGAGCACACTTTCTTTCTTTTAAGATTTATTTTATATAGATTTATTTATTTATATAGATTTATTTATTTATTTTTATAGATTTATTTTAAAAGAATTAGTGAGAGAGGTAGAGACAAAGAGAGAGGCTTTCAATCCTCTGGTTCATTCCCCAAACGGCCACACTGGTCAGAGCTAAAAGGATCTGAAACCAGGAGCCAGGATCTTCTTCCAGGTCTCCCACATGGATGCAGGGGCCCAAAGACTTGGGCCACCCTCTGCTGCTTTCCTAGGTGCATAAACATGGAGCAGTAGTGGAAGTAGAGCAGCTGGGACTCAAATTGGTGCCCAAATGGGATGCCAGCACTGAAGACTAGAACTATAACCCATTGTGCCACTGCGCCAGCCTGGCACATGTTTTCTTACTTTCCCTTTAATGTAGTATCCAACATAGAAGCTAATTTAGGGAACTTTTGGCTATATAATAAGCATCTAGAGTATGTCATCATCTCTAGAATATGTAAACAAGGTTTTGGAAACCTGGGAACTGCGTTAGACACAGTTGATAATGTCAACTTCTACAAATACTTGGGGGTAAACAGGTGATTGACCAGTGATAACTGTATATAATTTTTTTCTGAATTATTTTATTTAGATGAGTCTGATGAAACACAAATTTACAAAGAGTCAGAATCAAACTTGAGCAATGTGCGGTGACACAGGCCTTTAAAATTGTTCCATATGGAGCCAATCATTTAGCATAGCAGTTGGGATGCCCATGTTCCACAACAGAGTGCCTGGATTTCACTCTATAGCTGTACTCCTGATTCTAGCTTCCTGGAAATGCAGACGAGGAGGAAGCAGTGGTTTTGTTCCTGATATGTACATGGGAAACCCTGAATGAGCTCCTAGCTTCTGAGTTTGGCCCAGCCAACGTCTTTTGAGGCATTTAAAGAGTGAGCAGGCAGATGGAAGTGTGCTCTCTCTCTCTCTCTCTGCTTCTCAAATAAATTAATTTTTTTTTTAAATTTTCCTTCCCTTTGAAGAATGTCGTTGGCTGCAACAAAGAAGTTATAAAGAAATGTAATTTACATAAATAAAAATTACAATTTCAAATAACACTAACAGGAGAGAAAACAAAAGATTATTTGAATACCTTGATCATCTTCATAAAGAGCAGGCACTCAGCGTACATCAATGACTCCAACAGTGTTCCCTGCCACTGAGCCATTTCTTTTTTAATTTATATCCCACACCATAAAGGAGGACATGTAGTATTTGTCTTTATGTCTCTTGCTTATTCCACTCAAAATGGTGTTCTCCAGTTGCATCCATTTTGAGGCAAATAGTGGAATTTCATTATTTTTTAATAGTTCGAGACCATTTCATTGCATATGTATACCATGTTTTCTTTATCCATTCGTTTGACGATTGATACCTTGGTTGATTTCATATTTTGAACAGTACTGCTATAAATATGGTGATGCAGATATTTGACATAAAGTTCATGAATTTGGGCGATATACCTGTACTGGGATATACCCATACTGTGATTGCTGGGTCATATAGTTGTCTATTTCTAGTCTAGTTTTGAGCACCTCCTAAGTTCAAAATGTTACTAAAATAAGGGAAAGGTCTTCAGACCCAAGAGCTGACAGAAATCAACCTCAGTTCTCCAATTATGTCACCTTAGACAGACTGAACATATAAAGTTGGATACATAGGATTCTTTACATTGTTCCCTGAAATTTCTAGATATTTTATTTTGAAACTAAAAATAGAAAAATAATATACTAAAAATAATAAAAATGAAGATAGTGAAAATATGATGTTTTTATTAAAGTTATCACAATGACTTTAATCTGGACAGTGAAAAGTATAACTAACCAAAAAAAAATAGACAAATAGGACTACCTCAAACTGGCAAGTGCTGCACAGGGTGAAAAGACAACTCACAGAAAAGGAGAAAATATTTGCAAACTCTACATCAGATGAGAGATTAATATATAAAATATATTTCAAAAATTCAAATAACTCATTAGCAAAAAAAAAACTATTGAAAAATACAATGGGTCCAAACAGACATTTCTTTAAAGAGGACTTACAAATGGCCAACAAGTATATGCAAAAATGTGAAATATTAATCTCAGAGGAATTCAAATTTTGAAGCACAATGAGATATATCCTAATGAATGCTAGAATTGCTGTTATCAAAAAGACAAAAGATAACAGCAGCAAATTGATTTATTCAAACAAATTTCTTTTTACAGAAATGCAGAATATTAAATTTCAGAAAAACTGGCACAGCTGTGCACCGTTACACATGGATCAGTGTTACATCCCGGCAACACTTTCCACTTCATATCTGCTTGCACATATGGCACATTCATGCATTCCTTGTCAACACAGCTAGTGTGGAGAGTTTCTCCAAAAACCCCCCAAATCATCTTATATGTAGAAGCTCTGGAAGTTGGACTAATTTGTCTGTAATCTGAGCATTACCACTTTTCATTGTCTACTGTGGTCTTTCAAATATCAGCAACCAGAAGATTACAGCAAATATTGAAGAGGTACTAGACTGCTAGACATGGGGGAGAGAGAGAGAGAGAGAGAGGGAGCGAGTGCATGCATTTACAGTCCAGGGAGAATGCATAGCCCGCAACGGCACATTTGCCCTGACCTTTAAAGAATGAGTGTGTTTTTCAAATACTTTACTTACATTGAAATACATCTAACACATAAAAGAATGTACACATATACAGTGTATACTTCAGTTTAAATAATAAGGGTTGACATTCCTCAGCCCACCACCTAGTCTGTGGAATTGAGCTTTACTTTTACCTGTGGATATCGCAGTATTCCTATCTCCAGTTATATCACCCTCAAAAATAACCATTCCCCTCAACTGGGGTATAAATACTTCTGCTGCATTTCTGAATAGTTTTATCTAAGATGTATGCATTTCCCACTTTTACTAAATATGTATGTATTTATTCATCATTCTTTTACATATATATATATATATATATATATATATATACAAAATACTATCTATATTTTCTAACAAGTGAGAATTAAGGTTTGAGACTTAACCATTTGATTCATGTTACTGCAATAAACTTGTTTTCACTAGCCTATAAAAAACAGTATGAATTCCTTTAACACTTTAAAATACAACTACAATATGATTTAGTCATTCCATTGCTGGTACTTTTACCAGTATTGTTCACTCTCCTTTACTTTTACCAGTATTATTCACAACAGCTGGGGTGCTTCGTAGGGGCAGGGTTTGGGGAAATGTTAGCTAGAGTATACAAAACTTCACTTAAGAAAAATAAGTCCAAGAACCTATTGTACAACATGATAACTTGGTTAACAGTGCATTATGAAAAAAAATTAAGAATGAATGTAAAGTGTCGCTACAAAAGCTAACATGCACTAATTGCCAGATTTAATTTTAATTTTATTTAATTTTCTTTAAATTAATTAATCTTAATTAATTGATCAATTTTTAATTAAAGTAGTTTATTTTGATTAAATTTGCTTCAATATACATTTGCTCCATATATACACATTGCAAAACAATATGTTGTGCATGGAAATTACACACAATTCTGTCAGTTTGTAAAATGTAAACACTATCAACTGCTTCAAGGAGTCTATCACACAGCTCGGAAACATGGTAAATACATGGCAGGTAGATAACTGGGAGGAAAAGTTGGGTTTTTTGAAGTCTGAATGACAAGGGTTCACAAAGAGCTTCCTCGGGGATTTGCAGGCCGCCTCCTGACCTCTTAAACCAGCACATGGCTTCTGCTATTTTAAGTCCCCAAATTCCTGTCCCAGTTGCTCAGGCCCCGGCTTGACAAACCTTTGGAAATGATCCCTTGGTGAGCTTAGAACGTTGAACCGCAGGGGAAAAGGTCGTTCACTTTCATGCCAACCGTGTGAACTCCCCACAGCTGTCCTGAGTCGGCCACAGCACAGCACACCTGGTGTTGTGCACGCTCACGACGGCCACCGGCGGTCTCACTGGCTCTTCAGGAGCAGTCCGCCCTGCATTCGTCCAAAAGCAGAAATACCTTCTTTTCACACAGACGCAGGGGCACACAGAGCTCCCGCGGCCGCCTTACAGGATAAGCACTGCTACTGCAGGAATGCTGTTTGTTCCCGGTTGACCAGCTTTGGTTTTCACGCAGAATTTTCCACTCTGAGTCATGCGATTCGACTGCTTTGGTTTGACACCGCTTGTGCAGGGCTGAAATTCCCATTTTCTCAGAGGAATAATTTGCAGAGCAGCTTCCCAATGGCAGGTCAGCAGTTACACTCTCAATCGCCCGCCTACAGGTGTACTTTGTGTGTACTTTCTTCTACGTTTGGCAGAACTATCACTCCCGTTACTTAGGGTTTCCCTTTCGAAGGAGCCTGTAATGTGTCTCCAAACAGAAAAAACATCCGCTCCCTTTAAGCGATGGATAACCAGGAGCTGTTCAGATGAAAGCGATGGGCTGCCTCCCGGGCCCTGTGTGGAGGAAGCAGGAAGTGGGGGAAAAGGCTGAGAAACCTGCACAAGCTCCTGCACCCAGAAAAGATGTTAAAAGCCATCGCTTGCCTGAAAGCATGTAGGATACAAACTAGGTCCTGTCCTTCGTAAGGTCGTCTTGTCCCTTCTATCACATTGGGTTTGGGAAACAGGAGACCTGCTTAATAAATGATCTATCAGTTATTTATCTAAATTTTGGATTAACATGAAATGCCTGTACATTTTTGTGGGGTGCACCGCCGTATTTCAACAGCTATATACATCAGTCCTACCAGGCTATTAGCTGTTCCCTTTCCTTCAGCTCCAGCAATAGCCATGAGCAAGTGGCACACTGAGTCTGCCTACTGCACTGATTCAACTGCCACTCCCACTCCCACGGCCGAATATGCTCCACAGAAGCCTGCGTTCAAGGGTTGAGGTTCAAGGCTTAGAGAGTATCATGGGAAAATGTGGATATTAAATTCTGATTCAAATGCTTTATATTTTGATTTCAGAAGTGATTAGCTGGATTTATACATTTACCAAATTCTGCTCTCTAAAGGAGCTTTGTTGTTGTTGTTGTGGATTAGATCTCAATAAAGTTAATGTTTAAAGATGAAAAGAAATTCTATGAAGATGACAGATTCATATGAAATATGCTTGCAATACAATGTAATTGTGATTTTTATAATATTTTACCTTTAAAAATTATTTAAAATTATTATGTATGAAAAAGTATAATATTTATGTTGTAACATTTACAAGTAATGCATTTAACCTAGTAATAAAAATGATTAACATTAAGAAAATTTTAAATAACAAAAGCTAAAACTTACTTCCAGTTCTAACATTAGCATTGAAACTATTCCCTTACTCTTTTCTTCTTCATAATATAGGGATTATACCCGCTTTCCTAAGATCAGAAAGTGTTTATAAATAACACCAAAAATAATGTATAAGAGAACTTCAAAAGTTTCATGAAAATTCAATTAGAGAGTAACTTTATTATGATGCAAACATTTTGAAATCCCTGCAAGAAGGTTCTTTGAAAATTTCATGGAGATGCAAATTATAAAAAAGTTGTGCATGAATTAAAATGATTTTTTAAAATAAGCATATATTTAATTCCATTTTCCATGGTTTTTTGAATTTTTTAGATTTTTATTAAGTACCTTCATTTATGAAACAACTTTATAAAGCAAAACAAACTATTTAACTGTAAGCTTATATTCCATTTAATCATCTAATTAGGCTGTAAACCCTTTCTCGTCTTAGACTACCTCATATCATGTTGTACCCTTCAGCAACTATCATAGCATAATAAGCATACATTTGGTGCTCAATAAATATTTGTTGACTAAATAAATTAATGAAGCTTTAATGGGCAACAATTGTCGTCAGGTAGACACAAAAGCCAATACACACATTACTCAAATCACATACAAATACTTAACAAGGTAATTTGTTCCCTGAAAGGAGTGCTTGTAAGCTTGTGTCCTGACAGCTGAGTACAAGGTAGTTTTATCATTGTTGTCCCAACAGTGTACCATATGTATTGAAAATTGTCTTATGTTGTCCATCTGGGTGTTCTTGAAACAACTTATTCATGTCAGCACAAATATTAAGAACATCTCTTAAAAATCTGAAACTGTATTCAGGATAACAGTGGATCATTTAATCTAGGATCCACCTGTCTGGGGAAAATCAGCCTCCTGTATTTTGTTCTTGTTCTTTGGCCATAACACACAACTTGATGGACCAGTGATTATTTCTCTGCCAAAAAATAACCTAAATCTGGAATTTGACCAGTTGTTCCTGAAGCAAAACTGGATTGTGAATTAGGGAATGAAAATAGTTTACATATATGCTCCAGCTAACAATGGCCTTTAAGGACTGAGTCAGGTGCTCAGGGCTTTATCCTCTCCCTTGGGTGGGTTTGCACTTCTTCGATAAACACAAAAGCCTCACTTAAAATGCTCCCCTGTCAGTTCTTAGACTAACAAGAATTTCTGCTGAACCAAATCAGAGCAAGTTCTCCGGATCTCTATTCCCCTGTAGTGCTACTATTCATGAAGAAAAATCCCTGTACCCTACAAAGGATTCTGGCAGGATGAACCAGAGAACTTGTTAAAGTGCCAAGTGTGGTGATTTTATAAGCACTGTTCATTAAAGTCCACCACTCGCACCTCACAGACCCCTAACAAGAGTCATCATGGCAAAAATGAACCCCTTATTGGCTATGAGATAATCTCATTGGAGTAAATTTTCTCTGCTTAAATGTTCCTGAAGCGGAAATCTTCCTAAGATGGAATGCTTTTACAAATTAAACCAGAAATCTTTCAAGAGTAGGATTTGTGGAAAGGTTTCTTATACTTTCAGATTTTAATAAATCTGCGAGAGCAGATCATAAGCCCATGCATCACACACATATTCAGCTATTACACTCTCTCCTCCCTTGCAAAGACCAAATTTGTTTACAATTAACTGCATGAATGTAGAGTGTCTTGACTGCTGAGAAGAATGCTTTAATTCACGGTTACAGTGTGATGATTGAAGAGTGTTATAGACAATATCTCATTGATTTCTTTTGAAGAGGATATCATTAAGATGAAGCTGGCGGTTGTAACTATTGTGCTGATTTTCAATTTGGGAGGGGGAGAGCTGAAAAATCAATATTGTGCTAAATGTTCAGAGACACTTGTCTCCAGGCCTCTTTCTGCTCTGATCTTCCTGCACTGGACAGTCTAAGATAATCTCACACCAATCCTTGGCCTTGCAGGAATGATTATAAACTCTTCCAGTTCATCCTCACATCAACAACCACTTTGCGATACAAAGTGTTGTCTTGCAAATAGCATTAGACAAAGTAAAAAGACTTCCTTATCCCGATCATGTTTTATTGTCAGACACTGTGAGTTCACCCAACTGCTCTAATGTTCAGTATTTTCCTTCATTCACTTAGTAAACAACTATTCATTGAGGGCTTACCCCTGGCCAGTTACAGTGCCACTTAGCAATAATACAATGGTGACCCTAAAATGATTCTGACATCTGCTCTCCAAGACAGCCACATGCTCTATCCTTTTCTACATTGAAAGGTGGAGTTGATGTCTCCTTCTCCTGAATCCGGATTAGCCCTGTGATTTTTTTAACCTGTAGAATATGGTCGGTTTGGTGCCAGATGCCACATGCAGGGTTTAAAGGACTGGTAGCTTCCACATCCTGTCTCTTTCTTGTGAAATCCCAAACCCATCATGTCAGAAGTCCAGCTGAGATGAACATTCATGCAGAAGTCCAAAAGTAGCCATGTGGATAATCCATTAGAAGAGAAGAGAGAGACAGACAGAAAAAGCCTTGGTCAGTCCCTGGCTATTCCAGCTACAGTCCCAACTATGTGAGATCTTTTTTTTTTTTGACAGGCAGAGTGGACAGTGAGAGAGAGAGACAGAGAGAAAGGTCTTCCTTTGCCGTTGGTTCACCCTCCAATGGCCGCCGCGGTCGGCGTGCTGCAGCCGGCGCACCGCGCTCATCTGATGGCAGGAGCCAGGTGCCAGGTGCTTTTCCTGGTCTCCCATGGGGTGCAGGGCCCAAGCACTTGGGCCATCCTCCACTGCACTCCCTGGCCACAGCAGAAAGCTGGCCTGGAAGAGGGGCAACCGGGACAGAATCCGGTGCCCCGACCGGGGCTAGACCCCGGTGTGCCGGCGCCGCAAGGCGGAGGATTAGCCTGTTGAGCCATGGCGCCGGCCAAGATCTTTAAATGTATCCAGCTTCACTGTCATTATTCTCCAATCACATAAAGGACCTCAAGTACAAATTTCCCAGAACTGCAAAAAGTAGTAATAAACTGTTCTTCTAAGCAATCGATCTTTAGAATGACATTCCTCTAGCAGTACTAAATAATGACAAAAATGACTGCAAAGTTACCCTGCAGTGACTGTCATCAAGGGAAAGTATATGGGGCTGTGAAAATGCAAGAAGGGAACAAGGCAAAATTTGGGTGAGGGAAAGCTTTGTGAAGTAGTGACATTTGGGTTTCAATACAATGAGGAGATGCTATTTAGGGAAAACATAGGGTATCCTTGCTTGCCTGAGAATAGTGCTCCAGTTAAAGGGGGAACACAGGGAGGGCCCCTGAGGTATGAAGGAGGAGGAGGAGGATGCCTTCAGCAGATAGGAAACAGATCAATTAGTCTCAGAGCATAGTGAGTGGCAGGCAAGGAAAGCTAGGCCTACCATACCAGGATTTCTATGGATTTCGGGAAGTGTTCTCACTGAAATGACAGCATCTTAGTCATTTCACATGGAAAGTAGCATGCTCAGTTTGGCCATCCATCAAATGCTGTTTCCCCAACAGGGTTGCTACTTGCTCAACTGTTATCATATAGTGTTTTGGAAAGCCAAAAGCATCATTAAAATGTGAATCATTATAATTAATTGTCACAAAAGAAGCCTTAGTGTCTTCACAAAGAAAAATCTATATTCAGGGGTAAAGAGTACATTTTCAAAGTATGTTCAAAATGAAGGAAAAGCCCTGTAATTACTCACAAAATTACAAGAATAGCACTGTGATGGAGATTGGAGAAAGCAAAGTAAAACTACAACTAAAAGCATTTTTCATTTGGAGCACGTCCGATTGAGCTTCTCCTAAATTGTACATATCCTCCCTTTCTTTTTCCCTCTATCATTGTTAACCGGGATCACTTTTCAGTTAAAATTTAAAACACCTAAGGCTAATTGTGTGTTAGTTGCCGAATTCAACCCATAGTACTAGAACGAATACAAACAACAAAGGGAGATACTAAAATGGGTAAAGATGCCAGGGGATCCCAATACAACCCCATCAAGGTGGCATGTACCAATGCCATCCCAATTGTCCAAGTGATCAATTTCAGTTCACAATTGACCACACTGATAGGTAAAAGAGTCAAAGGGATCACACAAACAAGACTAGTGTCTGCCAACACAAACAGATAGAACCAAGAAAAGGAAAGAATGATCCAGCATGGGAAGCAGAGTCACAGCAGACTCATAGAATGACAGATGTCCTAAATGACACCCTGGCCTCAGAATCAGCCCTTGAGGCATTTGGATCTGGCTCAAGAGCCCACGAGAGTATTTTAGGCATGGAAAGCCAAGACACTCTGGAAAGGAACAAAAAAAAAAGAAGAAGAAGACATAAATGAAAGATCTCCGCAGGTGAGATCCCAGTGGAGGGAACGGGGCCACCAAAGAAGGAGGTGCCTTTCTCCGAAGGGAAGAGAGGACCTCCACTTTGACTATGACCCTGTCGGAATTAGATCGAAGACAGCAAACCCTAAAGGCTTCCATAGCCTCGGCAACTCATAACTAGAGCCTAGGGAGATTCCTGACACCATAAACAAGAGTGTCAAATTATTAAATCAACATCAGGAGTCACTGTGTACTTATGTCCCATGTGGGATCTGTCCTTAATGTGTTGTGCAATGTGAAGTAATGCTATAACTAGCACTGAAATGGAATTTTTACACTTTGTGTTTCTGTGTGGGTACAAACTGATGTAATCGTTACTTAATACATACTAAATTGATCTTCTGTATATAAAGATAATCGAAAAAGAAAAAAAAGGCTCATTGTTATATTAGAAATTGCATAAAACCTAATCAAATTCAAAAAATATATCATGCAGGATCTCTGTCCTTAATTTGCTGTACAATGTGATTCAATGCTATAACGTGTACTCAAATAGTATATTTCACTTCGTGGTGCTATATGAGGGCAAATGGTCAAAATCTTTACTTAACACATACTGAACTGGTCTCCTGTATACAAAGAGAATTGAAAAAGGAATCTGGATGTGAATGAAAGGGGAGAGGGAGCGGGTAAGGGGGGAGGGTTGTGAGGGGAGAGGGAAAGTGGGGGGGGCATTGTAATCCTTAAGTTGTACCTTGGAAATTTATATTCTAAATAAAAATTTGAAAAAAAAACAAAAAAAGCATTTTTCATAATATTTTCAATTTTCATGATGTAACCAAATGTACAGAGAATTTGAGGTCAAACATTGCAATTTGTTGTGCTAATTCTGTCAGTTGTTACCTGTGTGGCCTTGGATCAGTCTTTTGAACTCTATAGACTTCAGTTACACATCTGAAAATAATGAGATTATTATTTGTCTTTCCATTTCCATAATTCACATTATTTGTGTCTATCATCTGTGTAATTATTGCATGTTTAAGGACATGTGAACATATAAAGGGCTATCCTCTGCATTTATAAGTTCTGACAAATCGTATGTCAAAATAATATATTCATGAAATTCTTTGTACTGATGTATCACTCAAAAACCGTTTTTTCTTCCTAAAACTGACAAACCACTCTTTTCAAAATCATTCAGTTACTTTGTTCTTTAATTTTCTAGGAAACACTTAAGAATAACTGATGACTCTGAGTCTTATCAAAATACAGTGTCAATGCATTTCTATAAAATGCTGATTAGTTTCATTGAAACAAACTCATGGCCAGTCCCTGGGCTTATCTTCAAACAGGGCCTGAAAATGATGCATTGTTCTATATCTACTTCTTTGCTAGTCTCATCAATCTTATTTAGAAGTCTTTTCCCTGAAGGAAGCTGCAAGTTATCATCTACATTATTTAACTTGATGTTTTCTAGCATTCTCAATTTAGTTGAAATTGCAGGCTGCCCCAGATCTGGCCATCATTGGAATTTACATCAGTACATGTAAATAAATAGAAATGAATCCCACAATACTTTCTGTGTTCAATGCTTCTTGCTAGATGAAAAGTGAGATACATGTGAATAACGCTTAGTGTCTGCCAAAAGTTGCTTGCAGTTCCTTTAAAAAGGAACACATCTCTGCAGACACATATAAGTCTGAGAGTATTGTGTCATGAAAGGAGCGCAAGAATTTCTCAGCAGGATGCATGGTAGCAGTAGACTTTCAAAACCCACCCTTCCTGCATAGATTCAGAAACATCCTTGGATAAAAATACCTGAGAGAGATCAAATGCGAAAAAGTCATTAAAAGGGGATGAAATAGGTGGTGAAAAATAATTTAGGCCCAACTGGGTTTGTTCTGTCACTTATGGTTCCTGATAACATTGGCAAGTTGTGTAAATATCCCATTTCTGGTTCTGCACAATAAAAATCAGTGTGACATAGACCTTTCTCAGTGAGCTGTTGGAGGTAGTTTTACTGAGAAAATGTAGAGTTCATGGTTATCATAATGCCTGTGACAGAGTAAGTACTGAATCAGTATTATCTTCAAGGAGTATGATATTGATAGAATTTTCAAGAGATGAGATCAGCTTATGTTGGTGTGTGTGAGCCAATTGCAAATAGACACTGTTCATGTGTATTGGGAGTACATAAATAATTATGTTCTCCAGGCAAACACAAGGCCTCTGTTGGCTGGTCAACAAATATCTTTTGAAGTAGAATTTTATTATAATTTATGAAACAGTTAACATTGTATTCCAGAGCCACTACTTTAATTACTCGGTAAATTTTCCCACTAGTTGGAGAACTAGTCCACCCTTCTCTGATACTGAGTATATTTACATGTTAACTCTCCTTTTCTCCAATAAAAGCTTATACTTAGATATCAGGTTGTAATATGTGCAAAAAATTTTTAACACATTGTAGAGCTACCTACCTACAGACATCTCCATGTGTAAAGGCCCCAGACTTCTAGGGCCAGCATTGTGGCCCTGTGGATTAGCTGGCCACTTTGTACACCTGCATCAGAGTGCCTCATTTGAGCTCCAGTTGCTCCACTTCCAATCCAGCTTTCACCTAACGAGCCTGAGAAGACTATGGATGATGCGACAAGTACCCTGTTCCCTGCTACTGATAGGGAGACTCAAATGGAGTCCCTGGCTCTTGACTTCAGCTTGGCCTAGCCCTGGCTACTGCAACTATTTGGGGAGTGAACTAGCAGATGGAAAGATCTCTCTCTCTCTCTCTCTCGCTCGCTCGCTTTGCCTTTCCAATAAAAACATATTAAATAGAGTTCAAAAATAAATAAGTTTCCAAATTCTAAAAAAAAAGTGAGAATAGGCACTGATAATCAGACTCAGGTACTCTGATAGGGGACGTGGACAACTTAGTTACTGAATGAATAAAAGAATGGTCAATGCTAAGAGGTGGACTAAGTCCTCCTCAGGCATTCTGAAAATCATTGCTATTCATTCATACCTACAATAATGCTAACTTTGAGACATTTGTTTATAGTACTAAAAATAAACTGTCAAAGCAGCATGAAATATGAAGAATAAAACTAGTGTATAATCATAATGAAGAGCAAAACTGATGTATAATCATATCTAGTTAGGAAACCTCCATTGATGATTCTGTCATTTCAAGTTGAATTATTGGTAAAAGGGAAATAATTGTGCAATTTGCTCAGTTTCCAACAGATTGCAACTTGCTCAGGACTGAAGACAGAGATGTAAGCAACACCTGCGGACCTTGGGCTCATAGAAAGTAGTTTACACAGGCCGACGCCGTGGCTCAACAGGCTAATCCTCTGCCTTGCGGCGCCGGCACACCAGGTTCTAGTCCCGGTTGGGGTGCCGGATTCTGTCCCGGTTGCCTCTCTTCCAGGCCAGCTCTCTGCTGTGGCCAGGGAGTGCAGTGGAGGATGGCCCAAGTGCTTGGGCCCTACACCCCGTGGGAGACCAGGAAAAGCACCTGGCACCTGGCTCCTCGGTGCGCCGGCTGCAGCACGCCGGCCGTGGCGGCCATTGGAGGGTGAACCAATGGCAAAGGAAGACCTTTCTCTCTGTCTCTCTCTCTCTCACTGTCTACTCTGCCTGTCAAAAATAAAAAAAAAAAAGAAAGTAGTTTACACCATTGTATAAGTGAAGTCCCCAGATCTAACTGGAGGCTGCACCTCGCATCTCTGATTCCTACAATAACTAGGTTCTCAGAAAACCTCGCTTTTAAGTAATGAAAATGATATCCTGCAACATGAGATCAGAGACATGAACATGTGTGCGCAAATGCTGAATAGGCTATTTTCTGGAGAACAAACACATGAATGAGCATGGATGAGCACATGGCAAGATGTGCACAGATGACTGCTAACCTGATGGCTGTACGTAAGAGTTGAGTGTCATGGCATCCTCTGCTTTAAAACCACCTTAATACCTAGCAGGAAACTGAGGACAGAAGAAACAAATGAAAGCTCCCAAAATGGCACAGCAGTGAGCTACCTGTGTGCAACACAGGACACAGATTTGAGTAACCCCACAGATTTCATTCTTCTTACTTTTCCACACCACTTCTCATTATTTTCTCCTGTTAACAAATATGTTTTTAATAAGAACAATTACATATGGTTTTCCTTTACAAAAAACCACATATTTCATGTGTAATATTTTTATTATTATTATTTGAGAGCCAGAGAAACATGCAGACAGACTGATATTGCTCTCATCCCCTGGTTCACTCTATAAATGCTTATAACTGTCATGGCCAGGCTGCAGTCAATGAAAGTCTCCCATGTGGGTGGCAGGAACCCAATTACTTGAGCCATCACTGCTACCTCCCGGAATCTGTGTTAGCAAGAAGCTGTAATCAAGAGCTGGAGCTGGAAGTCAAACCCAATTACTCTCATATGGGATGTGGGTACGCTAACCATCATCTAAACTGCTATCGTTTGATATTTCAATGATAAAATCTTACACTGTCATTTTTTAAAAAAAAAATGTTTCATTTCCTTTATTCTAGAAACCACTGATACTGGAAAATCTAACTTCCATTCCTAGTTGGCTCTCAGCTGCTTATAATTTCATAAAAGATCAGCCTGAAAGCCACTACTCAAAAGATAAAAGAGCACAAAAGCAGGTGTTTTACTTAATGTAGTATGAGAGGACACTCCAAGGGAATTGCAGAATGTGCTGGGTGTTGTTTGTGGGGGGTTGGGCTCGCTTAAAGATGCAGAGAGGGGCCGAGGGACACAAGACACTCTGATTGGCTGCTGTCTGTGAGGCGTTTTTAAGCATGAAGATTGACTGTTATCTTAGCTCATTCAGGCTGCCAAACAAAAGATCATTAACTGTGGAGCTTGTACACAACAGAAACTTGCTTGATTCTGGAGGCTAAGAAGTGCAAGATCAAAGCACTGACAAGTTCAGAATCTGATAAAGACTTACTTCTGGTTCCATAAGATCTCAGACATGCATTTTAGGGTAGACCCAAACCCTCAGACCATGGCAACAGGAATGGGGTGCCAACTCAAGATGAGAGTAAATTGAGCAATGACATTCTGGTAATGAGGGGAAAACAAAGCAGGTCTGGGATGCCATTGGTAAGAAAGTAGCGGTTATTCAAAAAAGATTCAAAGAGGAAGTCATCATGGTATTTTACAGCTCCCTGTTAACATTGCAGCTGGCTTTATCTGTGTCTGCCCTGGAGCTTGATCAATGGACTGTTGTTTCCCTTCTCAATCTAAGCTGACATGGACTTTTAGTCAAGGACAGATATGTATTCATCCACTACTTACTCTGGTTGTTGAAGTTAAAGATCATTTCCCTTTTACTGCTGTATGCTTTTTCAAAGACATGTTCCATATCAATGTTTTCGACAATTTATTTTTAGAATCAGGATAAATACAGAAAGTCTTTGTGAAAGCACTGTTAACTAGCAGTTGTGAACATAAAATCAATTTGCAATCAGGAGTCCAGAAAAATAATTGTATTTACATATCAGTTATCCAATTCTCCTGTTTGCATTACTGAGTCATTAATTTTCATTTTAGATAATATTTGTGTCAAGCAAGTGGGCTCATACAATTCACTCAAAATGAATTTCTGGATGCTTCATCAGAAGAATTCAAATATTTCCAGATACTGATGGGCAAAAGAAAAGAATGGGAAAATAATAAGAGGTAATGCTTTGTTTACTAGTCACCATGGGGTATTTTGTCAATAACTGTAAAATAAAAGCCTTTTGAATAGCACAGCCCACAGTTGATCTCTTGAACTTATCACCACAGTCAGTGATTATGTATCGAGCATCACTTTCCAAATCTCAGGGTGGCTACAACTACATTTTGGTGAATTCCAAGAAAACCTATATTTCAAGTTATTTTCTGAAGATGTTCAAAGAAATTGAATAGAAGTAAATATCTTTAAAAAAATAAAGTTTATATACTCTGGTATTTCCACAGGAGCCAGAAAAGATCAAGACAATCCCCTTTTACATACTAACAGTAAGCCGAGTTCTAATACAGGAGAAAACCAAGGGCAATAAATTGTTTCGAATAAAATCCTAGAACATTTAGAGTTGAACAACTTAGCTGTTTTTCCAGAATTTGGGCTATGTCATTCTCAGTAAATAACATTAAGAGAGCCTTCCACTTGCCATTATATACTGTTATCTATTGAACATTGTTGCTGAAACTAGCATGGATTTCTGCTATGAGAGGAAATATGTTTCATCTGTAAAAGGAGGACCATTGGAGACATCATGTTGCTCACACACACGCACACACACAGTCTTTAATCTTAGAGGAAGTTTTGCCTTTGATTATCTTTATTTTCCTGGAGTACAGATTACCAAACAGCCATCTAAAGATGGTGAATCTATAAAGATTGTCCGACTACAGGACATCAGATGAGAGAAGCCTCCAGGGTCACTTGGTCTAATGCTCTCATTTTACACAGGATTTACCTGAAGCTCAAAGAAGTTAAGATATTTATCTGAAACCAGGAACCTTTAAATTTTACCTTTTCTAATGTAATTGAGAACTTATCAAATACTATGGGCTACTTACAAATCCCTAGACAGTTTGCTTAGTTTTCTGGAAAAAGAGGAGAAAAAAAATTGTGCATGAGCCAAGTAAGTTAACACTACCATCTTCTAGTCCAGAACTGAAGGATTTTCTTTTCCATTTGATTTTCCAAATTTTGGGAATTCCAATGTGACTGAGGGATTAACAAATCTAAAACATAAGCTAGGATTTTAGGAGGGAGGTTGGAAGGCAGCTACACGTAGCTTCTGGAATTGAATCCAGAACAGTTGGATGGCTGGTGCCGTGGCTCACTTGGCTAATCCTCTGCCTGCGGCGCCGGCACCCCGGGTTCTAGTCCCAGTTGGGGCGCCAGGTTCTGACCCGGTTGCCCCTCTTCCAGTCCAGCTCTCTGCTATGGCCTGGGAAGGCAGTGGAGGATGGCCCAAGTGCTTGGGCCCTGCACCTGCATGGGAGACAAGGAGGAAGCACCTGGCTCCTGGCTTCGGATTGGCGCAGCACGCTGGCTGTAGCGGCCATTTGCGGGGTGAACCAACAGAAAGGAAGACCTTTTCCTCTGTCTCTCTCTCTCTCTCACTAACTCTGTCTGTCAAAAAAGAAAAGAAAAGAAAAGAAAAGAAAAGAAAAGAAAAGGAAAGGAAAGGAAAGGAAAGGAAAGGAAAGGAAAGAAAAGAAAAGAAAAGAAAAGAAAAGAAAAGAAAAGAAAAGAAAAGAAAAGAAAAGAAAAGAAAAGAAAAGAAAAGAAAAGAACAGTTGGAAACAATGCGAAAAAAGAGGCAAGAAATGGGAAACTCAAACACATCTTATCCACTGTTTCTCCTGGGTTGGTAAACTGTTTACTGCAGTAAAAGTCATGCTATAAACCCTCAAAACATTTCCTGCAAACAGAATAACAGCCATAGTTCTCTGCTCTTCAATGCTTTTGACCTTCTAGCAATTTATTGACATAAAATCTTTTAATTGTAATTCAAATCAGTTGGTCAGGCTCAAGTACTTCACCCACCAGGCGTCTCAAGCTGAAGAGAGCAAGCAAACAGGTACTTGTCCATGGGGTTTTAAGGGAGCGTCCTGCCTTAGGGAGACCATAATTACACAAACTTCAGTGGAGCTTGTGAAGAGAAAGTGAATGGGCTTAAAGAACGCCCCCATCTACTCATCCTGAACAAAAAGACGATCTCCAATAATAATTTTTGTTAGCATTTGTTAAGCCCTTAGCATATGCCAGGCACTGTGGGAACCTCTTTTCATGTGTTATCTCATTTATCTTCACAGCACTCCTATGAAGCCATCACAGAGAAATTAAAACTTGTGTCAAGAAGTTGGCAATGGGGAAACTATAACATAGAAATGACTAATATCTGTATCAGTAATTCCATTTAATTAGCTGATTTGAGGAAATGCTTTTAAGCACATTTTGAGCAAGCAAGAATACACAGTTCCTCCCTGAACAAATAAGAGATTTATTTACAATGGCAATTTCAAGAAATCCTTTTATTTATGCCATTAAAAAATACTCTGTGGAAATTTGTTACTTTGTGTAGGTCGGGGTTCCACAGTGAAACAGGATCAATAGAAAATAACTAGGTAGATATACAGGTAGCTAGAGATAGATAGATATAATCAGATACAGATATGTATCACTAGATTGAGATAGATGAGGTAGATAGATGTAAACAGATAGATGTCTATAGAAGATAGGTAAGTAGATGGGTATAGAATCATATTATGTTTGAGAATTGGCTCACATCCTCATGGAGGCTGAAAAGTCCCAGTCTCTGCCATCTATAGGCTGGAAACTAGAAATGTGGGTGGCATAATTTTATCCAAGACTAGCCCAAGAGTTCTGATGCCCAAGTGTGGGAGATGATGGATCTTCCAGCACACGGAGAGAACTCATATTTCCTCCAGCTTTTAGTTCTACTTGGCCCTTAACAGACAGACTGATGCCCACTTGTATTAGGAGGATAGAGACTCAGACTCCTTATTCACATGCTCATCTCTTCTGGAAACAGCCTCACAGACACATCCAGAAATAATGTTTTACAAACTACTGAGGCATTCCATAGTTCAGTAAAGTTGACATTCACAAGGGATTATCTCACTCTTTAAGAGATATGGTGACCATTCTTAGAACCATCATAAAATGTCTTTTCTTTGTTATTAAGGGAATGTTAGCTTCTGAAATTTAGTTCATTTAGATTTTCTTGCACCCTTAATTGGGGAGTTTGAAAAACATATAATTCTATAGTTCATCCAACATTTTTAGCTGCTATATGGATAGCAACATTCTCTGGTAATTTTCTTTATCTGAACTGTAAACCATTATCCTGTCATATTATATTAAATACATAATTATCATATGTATTACACGATGTTTATTGTTTCTTCAGATAATGTGTCCTCTTTGTTATGTTTCAAAATGCGTTCCGGGGTCTAGGAAGTTTCCATTGTTTTGTGCTAGTGGAAATGATTGTACCTAAACATCTAATTCTATACTTAAGATCCTTTTTTCTCAGTATTTCATTATGTGGTTTGTCAGCTTTAGCATGTGTCTCTCAACTTCCACTTGCTAATAATTTATAGATCAATGATCTTATTCTGCCTCCCCTTAATTCTTCCCTTCCTTCCTATGTGTTTAGGCTGTATTCATTCAATGTTTTTCAGAACATATGTTAACTTTGAATCCCTGCTCTCATGGCACCATCATTGTTTTACTGGTAACTCTGCAACTAAGTATATTGAATGCTCACTATTGGTCTTCTGGTTGAAGTTTCTCTATTTGTCTCTGGGTAAGAGGAAATTCACCATAGACTCAAATTCTTGGGAAAGATGGATATGTTTAGTGTTCCCTGGGTAATTGCAAGTTTCAAGCTGTTTTTCTATGGCCTTGATATTTAAAGGAGAGGCTGGCTGGAAATTGCATTCCCGGCCCATATTCTTTCTTTGTGTTTCTTGAAAATGCTGCTTTCCTGTTGCCTCACTCTCCATTTGGTTCTTCAGAAGACAAATGTCAGCCTAGTTTTCCTACCAACATTGATAGTTGGAATTCCTTTCCTGAAGATCATAGGGACTTTTTCCTTTGTCCTTATAGACTAAAATTTTGCCAAGAAATATTTTAGAGTTTATGTCTGGTCCATTTTATCAGGTAAATTTATTCAATAAAAATTTTAAAGGTTTTTTTTTTCCTGTTTCCAGAAGCATTTTATAGGAATATAGTTTTCAACATTGATTTGATTTTTCTCCTTTATTGTTAGCTTGTCTTTCCTCATCAATGACGCCAGTGTACGCTGGAAACTTCATTCCCTGAATTCCATCTCAATCACTTTTTCTCAGACCTATTTGCCTTTTTCTGTATCTAATTTTCAGTTTCCTGACTCTTTCTCAACCTTTCCTTTCTACCTATTAAATTTTTCTTGTAATGTATTTTCCTTTGAGCCTTGTATTTCTGAGGCAGTTTGCTGCCTTTTATTTATTTTTCAAATCATTCCCTGCAGCCCTTTTGAGTCCTCCCACTCTCCTTGAAGTAAAGAGAAATAAACAAAAAGTTAAACAACACACTCAGTAACTTGCAGTTAAAAATTACGCTTTCACAAGTTTTATCCGAAGTACGACCATATGAACATGTCACTGGGACCTCAGCCAGGATACAGAAGCAACTATGAATGAGAGGAGCCCTGTAGCTGAGGATTTACTAGCATCATGGTGTAGTACCCCTGCTGACAACTGGATGCCATTCACATGCAAAGTGCTCTGCCTCCATTGCCTAATTTAATAAATTTATGCAATACTGAGAAAAAAATCTTTTGGATAAATAGTATTATAATCCCCAAAGTTATGATGAGGCTTTAAGAGTCAACTCACAACTGGAAAACTTAAGATTAGAATGGAATGTCCCTACCCACGTGTCTCTCACCATTCTTCCATTCTTCTTTAATACCTTTCCACTAAGTCACCCCTGCTGTACCCACTGTTACCTCATTCAGTTTCCCCAGGTCCATTTGCCTCTACCTCCCGCCTCCTCTTCATAAATGTTCCTTAAAACTTATTTCTAGACAATATGTGTTGGTCTCCCTCTTTTGAGGTCTTTGATCTTAGTTTTTCTTCCTAGACATGTGCTACAATTGTTGGAAGGGAAAGCACACCTTTCTACCTCCATAGCTTTCAGGATTATCTTAAATATTCACAGCACATTCATACCAGAGCTGTAAAGAAGTTATAAAAACAGTGTTGTCTCTTCTCTTGAACCTCCTGGCTCACTGACTGCCCTCTATCTGTGCATACAGAAGATAAAAAGAGGAGAGGGAGAGACTGGCATCAAGACTGGTAATTATGATCTTATCTAGAACTACTGAGCAACTGGGGTATCAATTTCTGACAGATGGAAGGTTTGAGAAGGCCTACTTTTCCAAAGGGAGACATCAAAATTGCAGCTAAAAGGTAAAGCGGGTATCTCCCAAGAACGGACATTTACAGGAAGATTAATAGCATGTTTTTTTGGATTAAAAAATGAAAATTAAGTGTTGAGTTGTGATGCCTTCAATAACCTTAGGAAATTACAATTTTCTTTACTTGGGAGTGTATAACAGATGAGTTTAAATGATATGTTTACCTCATTTTATCAATACGTTTATTTCTATGTGCAGCTGCTTATTTGACTGCTCTTGTTTGTTTTGGTTTGTCTTTCAGCCTCCCTAACTAGGACATGAGCTCCACAGGGGAATAAATTATGACCTCTTTTCTGACAGATGTATCCACAGTGCTAGTCCCAATGTAATTGCGCATATTAGACATTGATACATTTACAATGCATGAGAAAAATCACTTAAGCTATCTAATGTTGCAATGAATATGAAACATCCATTGAAAATTAATCAGAATTTGGATTATTTTAAATCCGAATTATCAGTAAGCTCTTCCATTGCTGAAATTAACTATTAAAATTTAAAAGCCCATTTTTAATAACAAAGTTATTCTTTTCTGTAGCTCCCTTTCTACATGAACAATATACATGTGCTGGCACATATATGTATAGCTTGGTGGCTAAAATAACTTAAAAAGCGCTGCTGTATTCATATGGCTCCAGATTCCTGGGAAAGCATGGCAAGGCAGAGTGACTGAAGACAGGGAGAAAAGCGGGAAGCAAATGGCGCTGATGGAAACCTGGATGCCGCAGTATCTTTTGCCCCTGGATGATGAATCCCCTATAGCGTGCTTGTTGATTTTGCTCTGGAAGCTGACAGCAGGAGAGCAACATTGCAATATCTCTACGTGCAGCACTTTTGTATAGAAAAATGTAGCTTTTGGCGTCAACTACTGCAACAGCTTCAGGATTGCTCCAGATAAAATATGGAACATTTCCGAGTTCATACTTGCCATTTCTGGAATTTATGTAAATACCAAAAATATGAAAAAAATACTAAACCAGAGTTTTGTTAGCTTTTTTTAATTATAGAAAATTTTATGTTAATACTCTCCTGTCTTAGGTTGAATTTTGGTTCCAGAAAGATTTTCTCATTCTTTTTTTTTTTTTTTTTTTTGACAGGCAGAGTGGACAGTGAGAGAGAGAGACAGAGAGAAAGGTCTTCCTTTGCCATTGGTTCACCCTCCAATGGCTGCCGTGGTCGGCGCGCTGCGGCCGGCACACCGCGCTGATCCGATGGCAGGAGCCAGGTGCTAGGTGCTTTTTCCTGGTCTCCCATGGAGTGCAGGGCCCAAGCACCTGGGCCATCCTCCACTGCACTCCCTGGCCACAGCAGAGGGCTGGCCTGGAAGAGGGGCAACCAGAACAGAATCTGGCGCCCCAACCGAGACTAGAACCGGGTGTGCCGGCGCCGCAAGGCGGAGGAGGATTAGCCTGTTGAGCCACGGCGCCGGCTGATTTTCTCATTCTTATTCCTTAACCTATGTTACCTGCTGGGGCCAAAGAGACTTTGCCAATATAATTAAGTAAAGGGCCTTGACCTTAAAAGATTATTCAAAATTATCTGAATGGTCTCAAAACGCAGCCACAGAGTCCTTATAAAAGGGAAGCAACAAGGTCAAAGGGAGAAAGATATTTGACAACAGAAGCAAAGATTGCAGTCATGTGGCCAAAGGCCAAGGAGTACAAGCAGCCTCTTGTATCTGCAACAGAGAGGAATAGATTCAAATTTCCCCTGGAGCCCATAGAAAGAACGTGCCCTACTAATATCTTGATGTTAGCCTCATGTCAAACTTCTGACCTTCAAAATTATAAACAAATTAATTTGTGCTCTTTTAAAAAAAGATTTGTTTGTTTATTTGAAAATCAGAATTACCAGTTCTGGGACACACACATAAATACACACACAAACATACACAGAGAGAGAGAGAGAGAGAGAGAGCCCTTCTATCTGCTAATCACTCCCCAGATGGCTGCAATAGCCAGGGCTGGGCCAGGCCCAGGGCCAAAGCCAAGAGCCAAGTTCATCCAGGTATCCCATTTGGTGCAGGGGCCAAACACGTGGGCTATTTTCTACTGCTGTTCCAAGATTGTTAACAGGGAGTTGGATCCAAAGTGGAATAACCAGGACACAAACAGGTGGTGACATCACAGGTGGAAGACTTAGGTACAAGCCATTATGGCCTCCCCAATTTGTATTATTTTAAGACTCTAAGTATGTAATAATTTGTTATGAGATCGATAGGAAACAAATATATTTCAAAGAGTATCTCTGTTATAAACAAGAGATTTAGATATAAATAAAACATATCTCCCTCAATATCCATGGTGATTAGTTCTAGAACCAATCTAGAACCTGCCCCTCACAAACACCCATGGATACCAAACACCAAGGCTGCTCAACTCATTTATATAAAGTGGTGCACTATTCGCATATAATCTTCACACCTCCTCTAGTATACTTTAAATCATCTCTGTATAACTTATAACACATTGACAATGCTGTGTATGCCATCTTTATATTGTATAGTTCAGGGAATGATTACAAGAACACAAATATTGTATATACTCAGATCAAATGCAATCTTATTGAATATTTGCAATTCATCACTAAATTTGTGAATATGGAGGACTAGCTGTATAAATTGTCAACTTTTTATGAAACTTGATAATTTCATTCTCAGCCTTGATGACAAATTTCTTTCTCGGTTCTACTTTCCCATTGCCTGGGATTTTGTACCACTTACCTCTACCTCATGATGATTTGTAAATCACACAACCATCTGGATTAGGCTGTGGGTTTATTCAACCAATAGCCCTCCAATAAATCTACAGCAGTGAAATGTGCTAGATTCTTGTGGGTATTTCAAGTTTTCTCCCTCATTGCCTCCTCTGATCCATATTCTAGAATGCCAAGAAGATAATTTTTCAGTTCCTACCTACAAAAGATTTCCAAATACACCTTTTCACACTTAGTCTGCTTTTAATTTCTTACAATATTTAAATATATTAATTTTTTTATTTGACAGAGTTATAGACAGTGAGAGAGAGACAGAGAGAAAGATCTTCCTTCCTTTGGTTCACTTTCCAAATGGCCACCACGACCAGCACTGCCTTGATCCGAAGCCAGGAGCCAGGTGCTTCTTCCCGGTCTCCCATGTGGGTGCAGGGGCCCAAGCACTTGGGCCATTCTCCACTGCCCTCCCAGGCCACAGCAGAGAGCTGGACTGGAAGAGGGGCAGCCAGGACCAGAACCCAGTGCCCACATGGGGTGCTGGCACTGCAGGCAGAGGATTAACCAAGTGAGCCACGGTGCCAGCCCCTAAATACATTCAATTACAGTATTTGTATCTTCTACAGTTGCATTACACAACTGGGATGGAATTTAAAATCTGACTTTGAAAAAACTTCTCCTGCAATTGTGTCTAAGACATAACTTGCAGCCTGCCAGATCACAATAACTTTTTTGAATAATTTTATTTATGTTATGCAAATTTCAGGTATTTCAGGTATAGACTTAGGAATGTAGTGCCATTTCCCACCCTGCCCCCCTCCCACTCATGCTCCCGCTGCTCTTCTTCTTCCTCTCTTATTTCCTTTCTTAATTTTTACAATAATCTACTTTCACCTTACTCTATACTCATAAGATGAACCCTAAATTGAGCAATAAAGGACTGAACCTAGGTCTTCCCATACATACTTATTTCCATTATTAAACAATGGAGCAGAAAAAAATTTTAAGTGGAAAAAAAAAGGGAAACAGTTGTTTGTGCATTGATATATAAAAATCAGGCCTTTGGTGACCATTTCATTATGAATTTTAAGTTCTTTTACTTATTTGAGGGGCAGAAAGATGGAGAGAGAGAGAAAGAGAGAGAAAGAGAGAGAGAGAGAAAGTGAGAGAGAGAGAATCTCATTCATTGTTCACTTCCCAAATTTCCTCAACGGCATGGCCAGGGCCAAAGGTGAGAGCTAGGGACTTCCACACCAGTGGCAGGAACTTGATCACTTCATCCATCACCACTGGCTCCAGGGGCACATTATCTGGAAACTGGAATGAGGAGTTGGGGCAAACCTGGGTACTCCAATATGGGACATGGATTTCCAAATCATTAGGCTTACTGTATCTGTTTCAAGCCTTATCACTCATTTTTATCTACACAATTTCTAGGAAAGAATTGGAAGAACTGCTGAGGATATATATTTCATCAAGAGCTTTCTATGGGTTGAGATATGATTATATCCTGCATCCCCGAGTCTGTTTTTGCTTGCATGGAACTCAGCTTAGTAATGTATTAAGCCAATCTACAAAGTGGTATGAAAGTCATAGTGCATGAGGAAGGTAAAAACTGACATGAGACTTCATTAGCATGTGGCTTCTTTCCTCGTAAGCAACTTAATCACTTAACAAGACAAACAAGAAGGGAAACAATGGAATGAATAACTTTTTAGGAAGTAATCCAGATATTTATTTTGATACAAATAAGTATACACAAGTGGTCTTCAAAAATACATGGAAAATGCATTTCATGAAAAAATTAAGCACCTGAGTTTCAAATTTTACACCAAAATACATTTTAATTTAATTTTTATGAACTGATTGAAGTATCCATATAACGAAATTATCCAAATTATATAATACACTATGAATTATGTTAATGTTTAAAATTTACTAATTAACAATTAGAAATTAAATACATTTTAAATGTGTATGTGTGCCTTTTCATTAACATGCCACGGAGCCCCCCACTCCTTCCAATGAATCACAAGCATATCGATGAGTTACCAGGACAGAAAAAAATAGATATTCTTTGATTTATGATGAATATATCCTAATAAAGATATGTAACTTGGAAATACCATAAGTTGAAATATTAATATGCCTAATCTACTGAACATCATAGTTTAGCCTAGCCAACCTTAAATGTACCCAGAAAACTTCCTTTTGCTGTCATTGGGCAAAATTATCTAACACAAAGCTGTTTTTATAATAAAATGTTGAATAGTCCATGTGATTTATGGAATACTGTACTTTTATCATAACATTGAAATATCATAAGTGGAAGCATTGTAAGTCAGAGACTGTGTAGCCAGTACAAATTTATTATCTAGCTTGGGGCCAACTTAGTAGAAGTGACAGTTTGCCAAATACTGGGGTATTTCATTAGCTAAAGAAAGTGTCATCTAAAGAAGCTGTCTCTTTATTTTCCCTCTTCCTCTCAAGATCTAGTGTCAAGCTTGACACCAGAACTCAAAGCCATACAAAATCAAGCACAGAATTAAATTTAAGTGAAAGACATCAAGAATAACTCTGAAGTAAAACTAACTACTTCAGAAACATTACATCGCTGTAAGCTTTCAAACCTAAAGTGATCACCAACGTACAGATGGGGTGACAAATAGTTTTACATCTAAACTGTTTGCTATTAAATTAAAAATGTGCTTCTCAGAAGACAATCAGTTTATATCACCATTAGAAATACACAATATGGGCTGCAATTTGCACATGGGAATTAACCACACCATCTTATAGGCTTTTAAAGTTGAAGTCACACTATCAACAATGGCCAGGCTGCTATACGGTTGGTTTACATGAGCAGAGATGATATTTACATGAGAAACATAAAATGTGATAGGTTCTGTGGCTAATGTGTTAGCTGAAAGAACTATTTGCTACCAATAAAATGACCTGTTGAATGACACATCAGAAGCTATTTAGCACTCATCAACGATGGCCGACATCTCCCCCATAAATTAGTCACTTTAGGATGTCCAAAAATGACACTAAACCCAGAGTAAGAACCTTATAAATATACCAGTTACGTTCAACATAATTCCTCTTACAGCCCAAATTAAAATTTAGTAGTTTAGGAAATAAAAATCTTATAAATTAAACTACTAATAAAATCCATTTATCCAATGAATATTCATTGATAATTCTTATTATCTGCCAAAGCCTGACTAGGCTCCAAGGATATAGTGATGAACCAGACACCTTTTTCTCTTGCCCTCATGGTGGTATTTATAGCATAACAAGGATGAGAGACTTCAAATAAGTAATAATATCTAAATTTCAGAGTTCGAGCTATCCCAGAGAAACTCCGAGGTTCTTAAGGGATATATAACATATTAAGGAACTTCAAAAAGTTTGTGGAAAGTGGAACCAAAATATAAGTTGAGTTTTGATTCAAAACATTTTTTAAATTATCCATAGCTTTTATAATACATTTGTATGTTTTTGAAGAATCTTATATCTTTGCACAGTTTGTATTTTCATTGAAATATTAAAACAATGCAAAATAAAAATCACTTTAGGTAGAAGGAAATTTATAATTTTAGTAATTAATTTTATAATTATGAAACAGCATGGATGTTTACTATTTAAGTTTAATTATTTGGGTTGTGTGATTCTGCCAAGGAATTATTTCAGTATAGTGTAGGAATGAACATTCCCATGAAGGAATGAATTATAAAAAATAATCCATAATAACTGTAGCTGTTAGAGCTGAATCACAGAAAAATGTAATGGATGCCTTATATGTGAGCAAGCCCTTCTGTGTCTTGAAATAGTGTTTAAAAAATAACGGCCATTCTAAACTTTTAAATGTAATTGGCTTTTCAAGTTTGTCTCAGTTATCACCTTTGCTTAACACTTAGTTGAGGAGGTAAGCATGCACCCTTAATCTATCTATAACTTTCATGAGTGTATTTGTAAGGCAGACAAAGCATCCTGTATGAGCTGAATCAAGTTGAAACAATAGAGAAGTCAGCTTTAAAAAATGAATTTTCCATTAAATTCAGTCAACTAATATTGATTATGGAAACCACTGGGGTTATAATAGAAGGAAAGGCTTTATTTTTGCTTTTATAACAGTGCCTTGGAGAGACAATAATACAACTACATTAAAATGTAAGGAAGTAGTCGGTGTCACATTAATCAGATTTAATGAGGACATCAGATGACACAAGAGAAAAGCTTGCCCATATATAGAGGCATGGAGAAGGCATCCCAGAACTTCAAACTTGACACCTAAATCGGGACAGCAGTGAGAATGACAAGAAGTGGGAGAAGAAATGTCCAGACTCACTTTGGATTTTGTGTTATCTGTGTCTACTGTGCATCTTGATCAAGCAGCGCAGCCGTGAGATCTTCCCTGCTGTCTTGCAAAGCTTCACACACCTCAGAGAAGGGGAGCACACTGACCCATGGACGACTCATGCTGCCAGGGTATGGCAAAAATCAGCCTTGCACTGGGGATCTGGCAACTCCTCAGTTTCAAAAGTAAACTGCATGGTTATTTAGCCAGCAGGTCTGGGGAGAAGAAATTGACTTATCCTATAAAATGAACTCATAGTCTCTTATTTATTATTTTCTTTAGTTTTGCATGAAAATGATTTATATTGATCTTTTCTGGCTAAGAAGATAATATCAGTTATAAGAAATAGAATGGACAGATAAATACAAAGAAGAATGAAGGAATAACTTATTACCCAGAAATAACCATTGTTAACATGTTTATTTAAGACTATCTAATTTTCAGACTATGTTTTCTTTTGAGAGTAATAACAAATTTTCTACTTGGGATATAGTAAGCTGAACAGAGCCTCATGCCCACAGATAAGCAGCAGATTGTAGCTGTCTTTGAAACCATTAGAGAGATCTTAGATCATGGGAGAATCAACTGGCCTGACATCTCAAAGAAATTTGCTTGAGAGTCAGAGAAGGAGAAAATATTAGTGTCCCTAAGGACAGGAGCTGCCAAACAGGGAAATACACCCAGAAGAGTCATGGCTTTGGTAAAAGCAAGGAAAGATCTTGCATGAGCGTGTACAGCCCCTGGGACTACAGATGTATTCAGAGTTGTTCTCATCCTCTTGTATGGTTTTCCCCGCGGAGCCCACAGAAACATTTGTTGAGAGTCCTGGAAAATTCTCCCTTGTGGTACATGCCTGGGTGAGAGAAAAAGCAGCTGCAATCAATCAGGGCATTCATGCACATTCATGGTTCTCCTTGTCTACTGTAAGGAACAAATTTCTTCATACCAGAGATGATGGGAGGCCATCACCATTGCATTTGGACAGAGGATGAAACCTTTGCAGGGGGGGAGGTAGGCAGAAAAGTCTCTACTCCTGGAGAAGGGGCAATGATGCCATGATGGAGCCAGAACTACAGCTTAGGAGGCAACAATGACAAAGTCACACTCCAGAAACCCACTGAGAGAGTGCTTGCCTGAGATGGAGGCTTCATCAGAGTGTAAAGTGCAGTCTCCTCCCCCACCCCATCACAGGAATAACAGCTATTGTGCATAGAAGGACAAGAGCTCCCAGCTGTTGATGTCTTGGCTTTTTTAATGCTTTTTCTACACGAACATTCACTTTTCCATAATTTACCTCATCTACTTTTTATATTTGTTCTACTGTGATAAAAACACATAACACAACTTCTATCTCTTTTTTAAAAGAGATATTTAGATTTTTTTCTTAATTTAATAGAGTCACTGGCATTGTGGTATAGTGTGTAAAGTCCCTGGCTGTTATGCCAGTACCCCATTGGTTACCAACTGATGCCCCAGCTGCTCCACTTCCAATCCAGTTCCCTCCTAATGGCTTGTGAAAAGCTGTGGAAGCCAGAACTTGGGAACTCAATCCATGGCTCCCACATGGTAACAGAAACCCGACTTCCTGATCTACCACTTGCTACCTCCCTGGGTGCACATTAGCAGGAGGCTGAAATCATGGCAGAGGTGGAACTCAAACCCAGATACTTTGACAAGTAATGAGAATTTCTGAACCACTAGGCCAAATACAGCCTCAACATCTTCCTCTAAATAAATTGCTATGTACATTATTATTGGCTATTAGTACAATATTGTACATCAAATCTCCAGAACTTACTCCTCTTACTTAACAAACAATGCTCACTGATTCCATTTCTCCTCCACCCCACCCACCAACAGTTCATGGCAACCACTATTCTACTCTTTAAATTTATGAATATGATATTTTAGATATCTCATGTAGATCTATACAATGTTTTTCTTTCTGTGACTGATATCTGTCATTTGGTGTAACATCGTAAAATTCCACCCATGTTACTGCAGGTTGAATAACATCCTTTATTTTCAAGGCTGAATAGTATTTAACGGTATGTATAGAATGCATTTTCTTTATCCATTTATCAGTGGACATTCAAGCTGTTTCCACATTTTGACTGCTGTGGATAGCATTATAACGAGCATGAGAAGGCTCTTTGAGATTCTAGTTTTTATTCTTTCAGATAAATACCCACAAGTGGGTATACCTTGCCTAGTCATATATTTAAATTGTGAAGGAACCTCCATACTATTTTCCATACTAGCTGCACCATCTTGCATTCTCACCTAAAGTGCCTAGAGATTTCAATTTCTTCACATTGTTGTCAATATCTGTTGTCTTTAATAGTAGCTAAGCTGGTGGGTGTAAGGTGATATCTCATTGTGGTTTTGATTTTTATTTTTCTGATGCCAGTGACTCTGAGCATTTTTTCATATACTTGGCTATTTGCATTTTTTCTTTAGAGAAATATCATTTCTCTTCATTTATCCATTTTCCAATTGAATCATTTGTTTTTCTACTATTTAATTATTTGAATTCCTTATATATTTGAGGGATAAATCCCTTACCAGATGTACAGTCTCAAATATTTTCTTCCGTTCCTTTTTGTGTAGAGTCATTTATTCTAATGTGATCTCACTTGCTTGTTTTCCTTTTTGTTTTTGATGCTTATACTTTTGATGCCATATCCATGAAATTATTTCCAAGACCAAGTCACAAAGATTTTTATTTATTATCTTCTAGAAGTTTTCAAATGCAAATTTTATATTTAAGAATTTAATCCATTTTAGGTTGAGTTTTGTTTATAGTGTAAGATATGGTAGATGAATACCTTTCTTTCAAGTGATCTTTTCATTTTTTTAAAGCTTTTACTTAATGAATATAAATTTCCAAAGAACAGCTTATGGATTACAATGACTCCCCCCCCATAACTTCCCTCCCACCCGCAACCCTTCCCTTTCCTGCTCCCTCTCCCCTTCCATTCACATCAAGATTCATTTTCAATTCTCTTTATATACAGAAGATCAGCTTAGTATATATTAAGAAAAGATTTTAAAAGTTTGCACCCACACAAAAACACAAAGTGAAAAATAATATTGGAGTACTAGTTATAGTATTAAATCACAATGTACAGCACATTAAGGACAGAGATCCTACATGATATTCTTTTAAAAACTGATTAATTTTCTATGCAAGTGATCTTTTCAAACAGATGACTTGAAAAATCAACAGCAGCCAGTTTTTCACATGAAAAGTGAAATATCTGCAATATATATATATAGTTCAGCAAACAAAAGAAGATAAAATAAATGATATCAAGTGAAGTATCCAGTTGTTAAACTTTCATTGTATCAGATTTAATCATCTGTTAAACTCTCAACATGACAGCATCAATTATTCTAGATAAATGAAACTGAAATTTTACAATTACATAAATACATAAACATTTCCACAATTTTCTGTATATATTGACATCATTTCAATAAATTTTTTCTAATTTGACTCATAGTATCATACAGAAATTCACAGAAACAGGGAATTCTCACTTCCAGAAATCTGTCTCTCTATTCCACATGTATGCACTTTTCTAATACTGAAAGTTAGAAAAAGTAAACCTTTAGTATGCATGTAACTCTAATATAGGTAATATAATATTCCACAAGCTAAGAAATACAAGAAACATTATCTTCCTTATAAGGATAAGTAATTCAAAATCACTCTTCCAAAGTTGGTCTATAAATTCATTACAATGCTTGCCATAATCCTGGCAGAATTTCCTGTATATATTTGTTAAGAGTTGAACATGTGTGTCCCTCAAAATTTCATGTGTTGAAGATTCTCAAAATTTATATACATTGATGCCTTAGCCTACAATGTGACTGTATTTGGAGATAAGGCCTTAGTGGAGGAGGATTAAGGTTAAATGAAGTCACGTGAGTGGAGGCCTGATGGAGAAGGCTTAACACCAAGAAAAAAAAAAAAAAGATACAGAGTTTCTTCTTTTTCTCTATGTGTTTGTCTAGATAGATGAAAATTGATTTTCACACAAGAACATGCACACAGATTTTATAATGGTAATATTCTTCATTTTCAATTAACTAAATAAAACAAATGTTCTTCAGTGAGTAAGTGGATCAACTGTAGTTCATTCATCCAGTGGTCTGCAACTCAACAATTAAAAGGAATGAGTTGTTGATACATCCAATGCCTCAGTATATTCCTGCTGCTACAAGAAAACATCTTAGGATGGGTAACTTATAAACCATAAACATTTACTTCTCAAAGTCCTGGAGGTTGAGAAGCGCAAGATCAAGGCCTGAACAGATGTGCCATCTAATAAGTGCTGCTTTCTCAATAGTCCTCATCTAATGTACTTACACTACATATACTTACTTATACTTACACTACAAAGAGACTGCAAAAGAGAAGTGTGAGGGAGAAGAGGAAACCATCATGTATCCTGATTCAGGTGGTAGTTAGTCCCCTTGATTTGTTTTTTAAAACACACCAAAAAGAAAGTGGATTTTACTGTATGGAAATTTTAAAAATAAATTTTAAAAAGTGCTTAGAGGCCAGTGCCACAGCTCACTAGGCTAATCCTCCGCCTGCGGTGCCGGCACCCTGGGTTCTAGTCCCAGTTGGGACACCGGATTCTGTCCCGGTTGCTCCTCTTCCAGTCCAGCTCTCTGCTGTGGCCCGGGAAGGCAGTGGCCCAAGTCCTCAGGCCCTGAAGCTGCATGGAAGACCAGGAGGAAGCACCTGGCTCCTGGCTTCTGACCGGTGCAGCACCCCAGACATAGCGGTCATTTAGGGGGTGAACTAACGGAAGGAAGACCTTTCTCTCTGTCTCTCTCTCTCTCTCTTACTGTTTAACTCTGCCTGTCAAAAAAAATAAATAAATAAAATAAAAAATGCTTAGAACGAACATACAAAAAAAATAACATGGTGCAATCATCATGCTCAGAGTCCTTATCCTTGCCTTGCTGCTCCTATAGATTGTCTTCAGTCTTGCTCCTGTGCTGTCTATTCTTACAACACATCCTCAGCTAATCTTTGAAAAATATCAATCAGATTTCACTCTGCTCAAAACCCTCCAAAAGCTCCTTATGTCACTCAGAATAAACCAGAGATACTTCAGATTATCTACAAGTCCCTTATGATTGCTCCTCCCTCTCTTCCTCTAAATGGAAAATTTAAAAATACTTAGGTTTTCAGAATCTTTGTGATTCTTAGGTATTGAGATAGATACAGCTAATGTTGAGACTCTCTGACCCAAAGCATGTGAGCCAACTGTGTTCACTGGCAGTCTTTCTTTGGTGTAAGATATTGTGCCCAGGTGGTTATTGTCAAATAGGATATGACTCACATTAAGTTGATCCCATTGACAGGTCTTGTTGAGTTCATAAGGTTATTCATGCTACAGACACTAGGTCTGGAGGGGCTGGGGCACTAAAATGCTTCACAGGTAAGAATGACCATTATTAGACTCCAAGGGTCTCTCTTCCCAGTTCATAGATGGCTCCAAGTCATTGATTTTAATTCTCTTTAAGCTGCGGAATAAACCTCACACCCCACTTGTTTCCCCTCTACACCTATAACCATAAAATTAGGTAATGCCAGCACAGGGAGATCTTGGTCATTTTCTTGTGTTCTTGGAATTGTGCAGGCCCTGTTGACTCAAGTCCTGTGCCTATCAACAAATAAATTTGAAAATTCAACATCCTCACTTGTCTAGCTCTTGACTTGTTTCAGAACTCTGAATCCAACTACTGGTTTCTATGTTTTATGATGACATTAAGAGAATAGCACCTGGGGCCCTTCCATATCCTCAGGAGCCCAAATTCTGACAACTACCACTCAGAACCATCTGCCTAACTGCACCTCCTCTGCTTGCTCTGGTAATTGGTCAAAACCTACATTTTGGGTATCAACTCCACCATTGAGAAACCTGACAAGCTGAGAAAGCAGAAAGGAAAAAGTCAAGTTAATGTTTTATTTTGCTCCACAATTACAAAGTCCTCATTTGTTTGTTTTTAAAAGAATTTTTTTTTAACTTTTAGCTTTTTCCTGTTTCACAAAAAATTACAAATAGTCCCTCGTGTGCCTTAATTTGTTTGAACTTCATTGCTTAGTTGGCTTGGCAGCTGCAGTGATCGCTGCATTTGCAAAGCACAAGAAGGCTTTGTTTTGTAATTAAGGCCCTGAGACTCAGTAATCAAGAAATTTTTAGGACTTTGAATGTACATAGACGTTTTCCATGTCTCTTAAAAAGCAGTGTACCCTATGTGTAACATGTAAATTATAGACTGAACTATTTATCTACAACAAGGACTTCATTAAACATATTTTATCTTTTCTTTTTCTTTATTTTTTAAAGATTTATTTTATTTATTATTTGAAAGACAGAGTTACAGAGAGGGGTAGAGACAGAGAGAGAGGTCTTCCATCCGCTGGTTCACTCCCCAGATGGCCACAGTGGCCAAAGCTGAGCCGATCCGAAGCCAGGAGCCAGGAGCTTCCTCCAGGTCTCCCACACAGGTGCAGGGGTCCAAGGACTTGGGCCATCCTCCACTGCCCTCCCAGGCCATAGCAGAGAACTGGATCAGAAGAGGAGCAGCCAGGACTAGAACTGGTGGTCATATGGTATGCTGGCATCTTCAGGCCAGGGCTTTAACTGCACCACAGTGCCGGCCCCTCTTTATTTTTAAATTGGGAAATGTATATGATACCTGTCATATATTATGGAAGAAAAACTTCAGTGTTAAGCAGTGCTATCATTAGAAATTACCATGAGGACACCAGGAGATTCGCCAGGGGTGGAACGAAAGGGTAAGGAGAATATTCTGAGATTTTTGAGTCAAGTTCTGAATCAATCGTGAAGCCAGGTTGACTGGTCACATCCTACACAGGGTAGAGAGCTGTTGCATTGAAGAAACTGTGCCCCTAACTTCTTAGTGCTCTCCGAGCCACTAAGTTCTTTCTCACATTAAGACTGATTCAATGACTAACCCAGGAACTACCCCCTCTTTCTGTCAACCAAACTTTGCTCCACTAGACCTTTGCACATTTGTATTTCTCTGTTCTGGCATGAGCTATGGTGCTTCCTTTTGACAAACAATTTCCCCAACCCACATTTCCCTGATGTGTGTAATTTATACTATGCAACACTGTCTGAAATTATCTAATGCAGTCTGCTCTTCACTTCAGAATATAAGCTCTATAGGACTAAGCAGGGGTAGTTCCAGTCCTGCTCCACCTACATTTGGAGAATGTCTGGACTTTGCAGGAAAGTCTCAGTGGGAGCTATTGTCTGAAGGCGTGTGTCCCTCCAAAACTCATATACTTGAAGTCTCTTTACCAATGTATGGCACGACAAAGTGAAACCTCTGGGAGGTCCTTCAATTTTTACTAATTAACAGAATTAGTGACCTTATGAAAAAGGTGCAGAGTGCTGCTTGACCATTCACCATGTAAGGACACAGGGTGAGGGCATCATTTATGGACCAGGAAGCAAGCCAAATAGACCAGTGGACACTGACCCTGTCAGTCCTTTGATTTTGGGCTTCCCAACCCTAGAACGGTAAGAAGCAAAATTCTGTTGTGTACAAAGCTTGTATCCTATAGTATCTTTTATAGCATCCCAAATGGACTTAGACATTGGGTATTTGCTAAATGATGAGGGTGGTGCATGAGTCTGTAGTTCTAGCTGTTTGGGTTCCTGTCCTATGACCAAGACTAATGAGGAGCACAAATAATGGAGGGTGAGCAGGAAGGAAGGATTGCTAAGTGGAAAGAGAAAGCAAAGATTTATTGAAGTGAAGGAAAGCTCCCGCAGTGGGAGGAGTCCTGAGCAGGAATTGACTAAGGATTTATATTCTTTAGCTTAAGGGAAAAATTGTACAGGGCTTTGCAAAAATGTTCGTTAATCACCAATGACCTTCCCACTGCTGAGTTCATATCTGGAGATGAATGTGTCTAGTTATAACCATATCCTGTTTTGTTTTCAGTTTCTCTATGTTGTTTTTAGTAGTGATTTTTTTCTCCAGGTGTGGCCTTCTGTACATCAGGTTTCTGTCACTATCTGCTGAGTCATGTGGGCCCTTTATCATTGGCGATCTACCTAGGGCTACATCTTATCTGTTTCCTGTCTCTACAAATCCTCCCTCTGAGGAGGTAACTCTAATTAGGGAATGGGGATGGTGACTGCTCTGGCTGCTTCACACTGGCAAGAGGAATCAAGGAGGGTTGAAAGAGAAAGATGCCCATCAGAGTGGTCCATCTAAAGGTCCTCTGTGGAAGGAACTGTTTCCCCATGGATCACCGGGAAGTACAGGTGAGCCATTTGATTACAAGAAGAAGAAACAGAAGTATGTGGATGATCGCAAGCAGCACTCAGAGCGGGAAACAGCTAGGGAAGCCTTGCAGTACAGTAACCTGGAGATGCTGTTCATTTTTTTGTTCAGTTTAGGTAGCCAGGTGTCCTGTTTATAGATCTCTTTGATGTTAGTTTCAACCTGTGTTGCAGTTGATTTCTCAACAATGTTGCAGTGGATTGTTTCTGAGAGGAGCAGCGTGGTGGGGGCAAGAGGCGCGGAGTCAACACACAGACCCCGGGAGTCGGGTGAAAGCAGGCTTGAGGCAAGCAGCCTGCAGACTCATTTATTTCAGTTGGTACAACAGCTTATATAGCCAAGACCAGTCAATCAGGTCAAGGGGTGGACTATGCCCCAACCAATCACAGCCTGTTGCCAGGCAGTTTCCAAAGCCATCTAATCATAGCCTGTTGCCAGCTAGGCTCTCGTTGCCAGGCAGTTTCTGAAACCATCCAATCATGGCCTGCCGTCAGTCAGGCTCTGTTGTCATGTGGTTTCCTCTGTTGTCATGTGGTTTCCGAAGCCATCCAATCATGGCCTGTTGCCAGGCAGTTTCTGTTGTCAGTGGCCATTTTGGCATGACATTTTCACCTCAGTGGCCATCTTGATATGACCTTTTCACCTCATTCCACCACAAACCTGTCCTGGGTAGTTGCTGTAAGTGCAACAGATTTTACTAATCACAGGACAAATGCCTCCCTGCTCTGCTCCATAAGTAGCTGAAGACATGACCACTCCTGCAGGAATCCAGTGGGTGAGACAGCACACAGTGAGGGTATCTCCAGTGCTTTAAAAGTTTGCTCTTCCAACTGATTCAGGGTTTGCAGAGTCATCTCATAGTATGTGCAGGAATTCTGGCAGCAGGAATTTCTGCAGCTATGATTAGAACAGCATCCCTCAGGGATCAGCAGTGCAAGGTGGCATTTCATTTTTAATGACCACTCCTCTCCTGGCTAACCTCCCCAAAGTACAGTCTCCTATCATCTGAGAATTGTCTAAGTGAGAGAAAGCAAATACCTCATAGGGTTGACTGGTCCTACTGTCGCCTACATATCTGTACAGGGTACATTTTTAGTAACTCACAGATTTGGGGCTGAGGGGTATTTTCCAAGCAGGGAAAGCAGCAGGTGGTTTGGACTGGACAAACGCATTCATCTGTTGTTATTTTCTGTTTAGTCTGCTGTGACTCCAAAGACATGCACAAAACCATGGGGGATGTATCAACGCTGAAGCAGCAGGTAAAACATCAGACCTTAATGTAAACAGAACATAACCCTGGAGTCATTGTCATGCTATTGCCAAAGGTTTAAAATACTTGGTCAAAACAAAAGCAATAATTTATTTTATCTGAGTGCTTGAAACAAAGTTGAATGCCAGATCTAATTAGAGTTAAGGTGACGACTTAAACATTTTAAGATGGGCAGATAAAGCTGACTCCTTTCAGGTTCCTTTAGCATGTGACATCAGCATATGCTCTCATTATTTATGGCAGTCGCATACATCATGGAACAAAGAGATAGATAATCAAGCATTCTTGTTTTCTGGACTTTTCAGATATGGGGGTTAACTTTAAAATAATTTTCTTTTACTCTTATCAGTCTTAATACCACATAGTATTAAACATTCACAAATCTTTTACAACATACTTTCTCCTATTTTGTGAGTGTTTTTTTCTTAACCTTTCTCATCAAGAATTCTCATGCCCATACCTTTTTCTACAACTCTTTCTCCCACAGTATTTAACATCTACAAACCTTTTGCAACATATTTAGTCCTTCACTTCCTCTTATTATCAACAAAATTATTTGTCTATGAAAATTATTTCTCAACCTTTCTCATTAAGAATATATTCTCGCCTGGTGCCACAGCTCACTAGGCTAATCCTCCACCTTGTGGCGCCGGCACACCAGGTTCTAGTCCTGGTAAGGGCACCAGATTCTGTTCCAGTTGCCCCTCTTCCAGGCCAGCTCTCTGCTGTGGCCAGGGAGTGCAGTGGAGGATGGCCCAAGTGCTTGGGCCCTGCACCCCATGGGAGACCAGGAGAAGCACCTGGCTCCTGCCATTGGATCCGCACTGTGCGCCGACCATAGCACGCTGGCCGCAGCGGCCATTGGAGGGTGAACCAACAGCAAAGGAAGACCTTTCTCTCTCTCTCTCTCTCTCTCTCTCTCTCACTGTCCACTGTTTCTGTCAAAAAATCAAAAAAGTTTAAAAAAAGAATATATTCTCATGCTTATAGATTTCTCTGCAATCTCCCATGGTGTTTAACCTCCACAAACCTTATACAACCTCCTATTCCCTCACTTCATGAGTTTTCCTTTTGAACCTTTCTCATTCTCATGCATATAGCTTCCTCTGCAACTTTTTTTCCAATTTCCTGGTTCTTTTAATTTGCATCCTAAAACAATCCTCTAACACCTCTGAACTAGGAGAAAAACACCCTTTTCAGCTTTTAGCTCATAGTTAGTTATATGGCACTTTTTTTCTTTTACTTTTGGTACCCAAGTTAGAGTTTGGGTGAAATATGTAGCTAGGGGCTTTTGAGATACCTTATATCATCCTTCAAGGGAAGAGGGGAGACCCAAATTTGAGTAAAAGACACAAAAGTTGGCTTAAGTATCTAGGAGGAAATTAACCACTTTTTTCTTTTTTTTTTTAAGATTTATTTATTTATTTGAAAGGCAGAGAGAGAGAGAAAGAGAGAGATTTATTTTTCCATTTATTGGTTCACTTCCCCAGAGGACCACAACAGCCAGGGGTTGGCCAGGCCAAAACCAGGAGTCAGGATCTTCTTCCGGGTCTCCCACATGGGTGCAGGGGCCCAAGAACTTGGGACACTTTCCATTGCTTTCTAGGGACATTAGCAAGGAGCTAGATTGGAAGTGGAGCAAGGAGGACTTGAAATGGTGCCTATTTGGATGCTAGCATCACAGGCAGCAACTTGACCTTCTAGGCCACAATGCTGACTCCCTGCTTCTCTTTAACACTTAGGATGACCTGGATCTCCAGAATGATGATGGTCTGGGTGGTAGCAGCCTGTAGGATAATTCCCATGCCCCTTTAGTCCTGTTGAGTCATCTGAGAAGGGAGTCAGTCTCTGGGAGCAGTTAGCCATGATTAGAGCGTTAGGGGCTTTCTCTGATGATAGGGATGTCATCATTCCTTTTTGAAGTGTCCCATCTGACCATACCTATAGCAATTTGGAGACCCCTGGCTTTCCTCAGGTCAGTGTGACCATAACACCACTACCAGAGCTGCAATCTTTTTATTGTCCCTTTTTTATGATGTTGAATCTCCTCCTGATCCCAACTGTGAAAGACAAAAATCTCAAACTCCAGGAGGTTTCCTGATGTTTTCTAACAGCCCAAAAGACTGTTTTTGAAGCTTTTTATCCATCTGAGGATGACTGAGTAACAAACCTGTCCTTTAAGATTTGACAGGACTGATGTGGACTACGTGGCAGGCTCCAGGCGGAGGGAGGGAGAGGGACCGCAGGAGTATTGAGGGTGGATAATTGTTACTGAAACTGCTGCGTTTACTTTATTTAGAGTGGGGAAAGTTCTGGCTTATCCCCCAGGCCAGAGAATGCCTGGACATAAAGCATCTCAGGCCATTTTCCTGCTTTGTGACAGAATAGATCTAGTTGAAGATGACATTATAGTTAAGGCTTCCTTCCGGGGTCAAGTCCACCTATCCTCTGGCTTGTATCCTGATTGTACTATGGTGCAGAAAAATACCATCATGGTTTCTTCAAGGTTTGTGAGTCAAAAAATCCCAGTGCCTGGCAATGCACTCTAAAGGAATACATGACAAAGATAGTTGATCACCCATCTGAAAAGAGAGAACAAGGAACTAAAGGAATCCCTAAGTTTCTGCCACTGCACCCTGAGGTGTCCCTCAAGTTCCTAGGCTATGGGAGCATACCATCATGGAGCCCATGCCAAAGGGAGATCATAAAACAGGAGTAGAAGGTCATCTCTACGCCTCCACACTCCCCTTGGTTCCTTGGGATGTGAACTCCTTCATATGTTGCTTTACAGCTTATCATGACTAAAAGGCTAGGATCTGGAACTGGGCTTCCTAAAAAAGCCTCTCAACAAGGAATTTAAGGGAAAGGATTTGTAAGGAAAGTGTGCATCCTTGGAGCCAGGGTGATTTGAGAAGGACATTAGCAGAGAGAGGGACTCCGTAGTGGAAAAGAACTTGCCTCAGTGAGCCATCTCTAAATCTTTAAGAGACAGGCCATAGGGAATCTGCCAGAAGTGATTCCAAAAATAATAGATCCCTGGATAAGTGCTACCTGACAGCTGACAGTAAAGAGCCTGGGCAAGAATGGTCTAACACAATTCAGGGGTCTCAGATAACTGGTGCTTCAGGAAACAACTGGAAGGGACCAGTCGTCTCAGCTTACACAGAGGGCACCAAGAGTTCTGTCAGGAATGAGTGAAGTGCCCAGAAGAGCCTGTTACGAGGGACAGGAAGCTGTATCAGAAAGAGTGGGGGGCTTTCAGGATAAAGGAGCAACCAGAAGTCATGGCTGAACAAGAAGAAACAGGAAGACAGCATAGAAGCAGATCACTGTTTGACACCCTGATGAGTCCAGGTCCAGCCAAGGATCTGACAGTAATGCTGAGATGTCACCCCAGCCAGAACCTTTGAGTGGCTCCACAATTTTTTTTTTCCAGTCTCACTTGTTGACTATATCTCCATGAAAGGAAACAGAAGTAGGGTAAGACCAGCATTCCCAGTGCTGAGCTGGCAAGGACTGCTCAAGCCTCTCCCAGCAGAGCCTGTGCCCTGAGTCTTTAAGACCAACAGCGGAATCAGCACTGTGATGCAGCAGGAAGAGCCACTGTCTGTGACACTGGCATCCCATATAGGCACCAGTTGGAGTCTTGGCTGCTCCACTTCAGATCCAGCTCCCTACTAATGTGCTTGTGAAACATAGCCCAAGTGTTTGGGCCCTTGCACTTACATGGGAGACTCGGATGGAGTAATTTTTTTTCCAACTTTTATTTAATAAATATGAATTTCCAAAGTGCAACTTTTGGATTATAGCAGCCTTTCCCCCCATAATCTCCCTCCCACTGGCAACCATCCCATCTCCCACGCCCTCTCCCATCCCATTCTTCATCAAGATTCATTTTTCAATTATCTTTATATACAGAAGATCAACTTAGTATATACTAAGTAAAGAAATCAGCAGACTGTACCCACACAGACATACAAAGTATAGAGTACTGTATGAGTAGTAGTTTTACCATTAATGTGCATAGTACAACACATTAAGGACAGAGATGCTACATGGGGAGTAGGTGCACAGTGACTCCTGTAGTTGATTTAACAATTGACACTCTTGTTTATTGCATCAATAATCATCCTAGGCTCTTGTCATGAGCTGCCAAGGTTATGGAAGCCTCTTGAGTTCACACACTCCGATCTTATTTAGACAAGGCCATAGTCAAAGTGGAAGTTCTCTCAGATGGAGTAATTTGTTATCAAGGCAATGGAAAACTATACTCTTACCCCCAAAGGCCTAGATTGGACAATAGAATATTGTGAAATGCAGGTAAAACACTCTGTCCATGGGTGGTAGGATGTGTATCCTCAACCTTCCCACTGTCCATTTGATGCCAAGCATATACATCTATGATTTAAGTGACAATGAAGCTGATCATACATATGATTCGAGTGACAATGACAAGAAAATAGTCCAAAATAATCTTGTTCAAATTTATTTTAAAGGATTCAGGCCATTTAAAAATATTTAGGAGTGTTCTATTAGGAATGAAGTCATGATAGCACAACACTTTATTCCTCTTTGACTAGGAGAGCTTGTACGTGTGTTTGTGTGTGTTGTGTGTATCTTCTCCACTTATCCTGAAATTTCCACTGATTATGACTGCTTAGAAGGAACCGTTTTTACTTTCTTTGGTAGACACAGCACAATCCAGAGGAAAAAGTATACATTTCACTTTAGGCTCTGCATGGCTTAGTCCACATAATGTACCAGCTGACAACAGGACAATATTTATTTTTATTTTTATTTTTATTTTTATTTTTATTTTTACTTTGCAGTAATTGTAGTTTCTATGAGCTATGCACTCCTATGTGGTTCCACTATGCCAGGTCTTTAGGAAACTATCAAACTGCCTGAAAATGATTTGATATATCCTCATTGGCATTGTATGAGTGATGAGTGACTCATTTTCTCTACAACCTTATCAAAACTTAGTCTTGTCACTGTTTTTTTTTTTTTTATTTTAGTAGTTCTAATAGGAGTAGAGTTAGATATTATTGTGGTTTTACTTTTACTTTCCATTTTCCTAATGGATAGTGACATTGAACATCTTTGCATGTGTTTGCATTGTTTAAATCTTCTTCAGTGAAATATCTGTGTCTTTTTCCAATGTTCTATTTGGATGTTTTCTGCTTTTCCATTTGAGCTTTGAGAAGTTTTAAAAAATATATTCTGTATGCTAGTCTTTTATTAGATACTTGGCTTGCAAATATTTTCTCCCAGCAAATAGCTTTCCCTTGTATGTTCTTACTAGAGTCTTTCTCAGAGAAAAAGATTTTATACTTCATGAAATCCAAATTAGCAACTTTTCATTTCATGGATTGTGTTTTCTATGTCATCTGAGAAATTCTGCCTAGCTCTGGCTCCTAGATTTCTCTTTTGAATTATATGCATTCATTAATTCATTTATTCATTTTGAGAGACAGATAGCGAGAGCTCCCAATTGCTGTCTTACTCTACAAATGGTTAGGAGTCAGGAAATTAATACCAGTCTTCCACTTAGGTGAAAATGAGGCTCAACTCCTTGAGTCACGCTGCTGCTTCCTGAGCTGCACATGAGCAAGAATCTGGGATTGGAAGCAGAGCTGAGACTCAAAATAAAGGATTTGGGATGCTGCTAATCCACAATTGTACACAATCTTTGCTGTGCCAAATCACATCCTCTTTTCACTTATTTTGTTACAGCTTAAGTCTGGTCCACTATGAGTTATATTTTGTACTGGTGTGAAACCTTGCCAAGGTTTTTTTTTTTTTTTTCCAACATATTCCTTCAGCACTTGTTGTAATGTCTCTTTCCTTGACTGAATTATGTTAAGCTTTTGTTAGGAGTTGGTTGGAGATATTTCTGTAGGTCTGTTTTTAGTTTCTCTGTTTGCTTCCATTAATCTGTGTAGCTATCCCTCCAACTGTATCACACACTCTTAAATACTGTAACAATAGAATAGGTTTTGAAATCATGTACTTACTGCCACCATTTTTTTAAATTTGTTTTTCAAGATCACCTTAGCTATTATGGTTCCTTTTTCTTTTCACAAATATATTAGAATAATCTTATCTATATCTCCCAACAAATGCTAAGATTTTAATAGGAACCATGTTAAAACTGAACATAATTTAGAGGGAATTGGTATCTTTACTAAGGTGAGTCTTAGAATTTTGAAACACAGTATATCTTTCTGTTTATTTTGAATGTTTAGAGTTTATTTCATCAGCATTTTGTAGTTTCTATCTATAAGTCATGTATACATTTGTTGCATTACAACAATAAAAAATCCATTATTTTGAGTAAAATTAAATGTTCAGTATTTTTAACTTCAATGCCCATGTTTTCATTACAAGTATATAGAAATACAATTGATTTTTGGCAGTTTATCTTGTATCCTGTGGCTTTGCAAGTAGCTTTTCACTCTAGGCTTTAAAATATATATTACTTAGTATTTCCTACATAGACAATTGTGTTCTGTGCAACAAGGAACAGTTTCATGTTGTCCTTTGTAATCTGTCTGTACTATATTCCCATTGCATAAACCAGAACTTCCAACACTATGTTGAATAAGAGTGATGAGAGTGTGTATCCTTGCCTTGTTCCAATTTTAAGGAGAATGAGTTCAGTTTTTCACTATTAAATAAAATGTTAGTTGTAGACATTAGGCAGATACTTTTTATCAAGCTGAGAAAATCCCTTTTTGTTCCTATTTTTCTAATAGTTTTTAATCATAAATGACTTTTGAATTTTATCTAATTCTTTTTTTTTGCATCGACTAATATTATCATGCCTTAGATTGACTGATGAACCACTCCCTGCATCCCTAAAATAACTTTCACTTATTCTTGAGTATATAATTACTTTTACATATTACTAATTTTTTTGCCAATGTTTTGCTAAGGATTTTATGTCTTATTCCTAAGGAACATTAATCTGTAGGGGCTTTTTGTATTTATCTGCTTTCTATTAAAATGGCATATTAGGCTACTCTAATAATATAAATAAGAAAGTGTTTACCCCTGTTCTGTTTCCTGGAAGAGATTGTGTTGAATTGGTGTTAATTTTTCTTTCAATGTTTGGTAGATATCTCCAGTGAAACCATCTGGACACAGAGATTTATATATAGGGAGCATTTTCTTTCTTTACAAATTCCATTTCCTTAATAGTTATTGTGCTATTAAAACAATCTATTTCATATCAGGTCAGTTTAAATAGAGTCTTGGTTTTCTAAGCTGCTATACCAAAGTTCCTTAATTTGGGAGATTTAGAACAACAGAAATTTATTGTTGTACAATTCTAAAAGCCGGAAGTTCAATGCAAAGGTGTCTGCAAACTCAGATTCCCCAGGAAACCTTAGAAGAAGGATTCTTCCTTGACTATTTCAGCCTCTGGTACCCCAGACACTCCTTAGCTTGTTGTGTATAATTCCAGTCCCTACTTCCATCATCAAATGACACTCTCTGCATCTGTTAACACCAACCTCACTCTGTGAGAGTCAATGTAGAAATCTCCCCCAAAGGACTGCAGTCATATCATCTTAACTTGATTAAATCTGCAAAGACACTGCAATTCAAGTTGCAGTCTTTCAGGGAATTTGTCCATTCCTATACGCTGTCAAATTTATTTCTACAAGACTGTTCTTAGTATTCATTTCTTAATCTTCTACTATCTGTGTGATATATATCCTCCATTTTATGGCTGATAATTTGTGATGTGTGCCTTCTCAGTTTTTGTCATTCTTGATCAAAGTTTGTTAATTTTACTGATATTTTCAAAGATGCAATTGTTTCATCTTTAGTTTTCTGGTAAATTGCATTGATTATTTTAACCTAGAAACCTTTTATTTAATGCATACAAACTATGAATTTCATATATACAAATTTAGGAACACAATGATTCTTCCCACCCTCACCTTCCTCCCATCCTTCCTTCTCATCTCTCTCCTATTTTTAATCTTTCTTATTTCCAGTTTTTGTTCATTTTGTTGTACTATCCTTTCTGCTACATTCTTTCTGGGGGACAACTTAGATCATTAATTTGAGAGTTTTCTACTTTTCTAATGTATGAATTTAGTGCAACAAATTTCCCTATCAGGACTACTTAATTGTATACTAGAAGTTTTAGGGTGTTGGATTTCCATATTTGTTGAATTCAGTATATATATTTTTTAAGTTTCATGAGATTTCATCTTTGACAAAGAGTCATTTAAAAATGTATTGCACAATGCCAAAATGTTTTAACACTTTACTATTATTTTTTTGAAAAGCAGAGTGGATAGTGAGAGAGAGAGACAGAAAGGTCTTCCTTTTTGCTATTGGTTCAGGTTCCAGTGGCCACCATGGCTGGTGTGCTGCGGCTGGCGCATTGAGCTGATCCGAATCCAGGAGCCAGGTGCTTCTCCTGGTCTCCCATGCGGGTGCAGGGCCCAAGGACTTGGGCCATCCACTACTGCACTCCTGGGCTATAGCAGAGAGCTGGCCTGGAAGAGGGACAACCAGGACAGAATCCGGCGCCCCGACCGGAACTAGAGCCCGGTGTGCCCGGTGCCACAGGCGGAGGATTAGCCTATTGAACCACGGCACAGGCCTACTATTATGTTTTTGCTTTTGATTGCACTTTTTGGTTTCTGTTATGCTGTGGAATGATCACTGTGTATGATTTCAATTATTTGAAATTTATTGAGGTTTGCTTTTTGCTTCAGAATAGCTTGATATATCTTCCACAATTGTGTATTTCTTATGGTTTTAAATGCAATACTCCAAAAATGTCAGCTATTGTTGATGGCATTGTTGAATCCTATATTCTTGATGTTTTTCTGTATAGTTGTTTTATTAAATGATGAGAAAGAGTACTCCATCTATAGTCTCCAGCTATAATTGTGGGTTTGTCCACAAATTCTTGTTGGCCCTTTCAGTCCTAACAGTTTGCTGTTTCACACGTTCTGCAGCTCTTTTGATCTATCTGTATACAGTTAGATGCTCTGTCTTCTTGGTAGGTTGACATCTTATCATTCAATAATCTCTCTCTGTGCCTGGTAATTACCTTTGCTCTAAAAATTACTGTATCTGATATTAATAATGCTACTCATGCTTTCTGTCAAATGATGAGCACATGATATATTCTCCTTCATGTGTTTACTTCCAACCTACCTAGATAGTCATATTTGAAGTATTTTTTCTAGATAGCATAAAATGAGGCCATACTTTTAATTCACATTGTTAATCTCTATCTTTGAATTATATTTAAACCATTTATATTTAGCGAAATATTTGATATGTTAAGGCTCAAAACTGATATTTTGTTTCTTTCCCATCTTTTTTTTTCCTGTTTCCATTTACTTTTTCTTGCCATGCTTACTGTGAAATACTTAAACATTTTTAAATTATAAGCTGATTTATCTGAAATGTTTTTTATTTATCCACTTTGTAAAATTGTTAGTGATTAATTAAAGTCTTCTAGTGCTGTCAGTTTCCTGGTTTGAGCAATGTTTCTGTACCCTCTCCTCTCTATAACATTATTGTCTTGAATGTCTCCTCTGTGTACATTCACAAGCACATCAGGCAACAATTTCATTTTTACTCTGACTGTAAAATACATTTTAGAGGAACTGGTTCCACAGCATAGCAAGTGTAGCCACTGCCTGCGATGCTGGCATCCCATATGGGTGCTGGTTCAAGTCCAGGCTGCTCCACATCTGATCCAGCTCCCTGCTAATGCACCTGGGAAAGCAGCAGAAGATGGCCCAAGTGCTTGGGCCCATGCAGCCATGTGGGAGACCTGGAAAAAGTTCCTGGCTCATGGCTTTGTTCTGGCCCAGCCCTGGCTGATGTGGCCACTTGGGGACTGAATTAGAGGGATACAGATCTCTTTCTCTGTCCCACCTCTCTCTCTGTTCAAATAAATAAATAAGCTTTCTTTTTTAAAAAAATAAAATTTAGAAAACTTAAGAGAATGAAATCCTACTATATCCATTGTGTTATTGTTTATCATATTTTCCTTTTCTGGTATTTCAAGATTCTTTCTTCATAATTTCATTTCTACCTAGAGAACCTCCTTTAAATACCCTTTTTGGATTGTCTGCTAGAATCCTATGTCAGTTTCACCTTTGATCACTGAAAGTAAGAGTCTATATCAGAAATTTCATCTTTCAGCACTTGAAAAATATAGTGTCATTTCTGGCCTCTGTGGTTTCTGAACAGAAATGTGCTGTTAATGTGAACTCTTTTCCCCTAAGTTCAGATAATGCATCTCTCCCACTAACAAAACAATCTGTGTTTTATTTTGGTTACTGTATTTTTTGGGTTCTAAAATTTCTCTTTGGTGGTAAGCATTTAGCCTAGTGGCTCACACAACCATTAAGTTGCCTCTATCCTGCAGATCGCCTGGGTTCAATTCCCAGCTCCAGTTCCTGACTCTCACTTCATGCTTATGCAGACCCTGGGAGGCAGCAGTGATGGCTCAAGTGACTGGGTTCCCATCATCCATGTGGGAGACCTAGTTTTCATTCCTGCCTTCTGCCTTTACAGAGTAAACAAACGGATGGGAGACATTCTCTCTCTCTCTCTCTCTCTCTTTTCTCCCTCCCTTCTGGTTATCTGTATTCATCTCTATCTGCCTCGCAAATACATTTTTAAAAATTTTTAATACAATAAAAAAAGAAACGTATGTTTGGTTCTTTGTATTTTCTGTTTATTGGCTGAGTATTCTTTCTTGCTGAATTTCTATGTATTTCTATTTTTTCATTGGTTTTAAGTGTTTGCATTTTCATTGAATTATTTTAATTATATCTGTTTTAAATTTTTTTTAAATATGGTTATATTTATTTGAAAAATGAGTGACAGTGTGGAGTACAGGGAGAGAGAGAGAGAAAGAGAGGGAGAGGGAGAGGGAGAGGGAGAGAGATGATGCATCTACTGTTTCATTCCCCAAATTCCTGCAATAGTCAGGGCTGGGCCAGACTGAAGCCAGGAGCTGGGAACTCCATCCAGCTCTCCTGCGTGGACAGCAGGTATCCAAATACTTAGGCAAGCTTGCTGTGTCTGCCAGCTACATTATCAGGAAACTACATTTAAAGCATGAAGTAGCCAGGACTTAGGACTTCTGATATAGAATATGGGCGACCCAAGATGCAGTTTAACCCACTGTGCGGCAACACACTAGATCTGCCTGATGCCGTTAAAATCTTTGACAGATAATCTCTGTCATCTTAGTGTTAGGATTTGTTGATTATTTTCTTTTGCATTTCATTCTTCTTGGTTCTTAGTTTTTTACCTTCTTGGTTTTAAATCTTCTTGGTTCTTAGTATGTTGAGCACTCCTCTATGAAAGTCTGTTCATTGTGACTGTTATGTTAGAAGACTCTGAATCATCCTTAGACATCTCTTTCAGCCTACTTAGGTGGACACCTGTTTGTAGCAAAAGGGAAGTGGTGGCAGTGCAGCATCATCACTACCAAGGGCTAAAAGTCTGTGTTCCGTCTGTTGCCGTGGCTCACTAGGCTAATCCTCCGCCTGCAGCACCAGCACACCAGGTTCTAGTCCCAGTCGGGGTGCCATTCTAGTCCCGGTCGGGGTGCCGGATTCTGTTCTGGTTGCTCCTCTTCCAGTCCAGCTCTCTGCTGTGGCTTGGGAGGGCAGTGGAGGATGGCCCAGGTGCTTGGGCCCTGCACCCACATGGGAGACCATGAGGAGGCACCCGGCTCCTGGCTTCAGATCGGCGCAGTGCGCTGGCCTCGGCGGCCATTGGAGGGTGAACCAATGGCAAAAAGGAAGACCTTTCTCTCTGTCTCTCTCTCTTACTGTCCACTCTGCCTGTCAAATAAATAAATAAAAAGTCTATGTTCCTCACTTGGCTTCTGTTGACACTTGAGAGATAGGGTCATCAGCCACGCCAGACAGGGCTGGGGGCTCAGCTCCTATCTAGGCTCCCACTAATATTTCCCTTGTTGGAATTAGTAGGAGTACCTAGTTACTGTCTCTCATGTGGTCTCCAGCGACTGAGTTGACATCTAGGTGTCAACAGAAGCCAAGTACATGGTCTTATTGCTTTAGGATCATGGTAAAAGTCCACCATGACTTCCCTGATCCTACTCCAGTGCAGTGTGAGAGGGGGATCTCATTCTTCCTGGGTGGGTGTAGAAATAGATTCCGTTGACATCAAGGGGGGTGGGTTGCATCTACTGCCTGTCAAGGTCAAAAGTCCTGGCTACCTACCTACTTGCTTTAACACTACCCACATTTCTGGAATGGGAAGGGGACTTCATTATTGCTGCATGGGGTAAAAGGCTAGGCTCTGTTGGCACCATGATGGGGAGGGGAAAAGTGTTGCTACTACCTGCAGGGGATTAATGCCCTGGACCTACTTAAGCTTCTCTGACATCACCTAGTCCCAGGATTGATTTGTGTCTTTAGAGTCTGGGTAGGATGAAATGCAAGCTCCTCACATGTCCCTTGATGGTGTGGTTGAGAATGAAGCCTCAGGTTTCTTTCTTACAGTTTTAAGGTCTGAGGGAAGCATTTTTGTTTACATTGGTTTAATCCCCACTGTTTAAAAAAAATCCCCTGCTGCCTATAAATTTGCTATCTTGATTGCCCTCTCCTGGTCCTTTTATTAGAGAGATGAGGCTTTTATTGGGGCTTTTTCTGTCTGCTGCCTTGGCATTTCCAGGCTGTCATCTTCTTCAGCTGAAGTCTCGGATACCCAAAGCAGAAATAAAACTCCAGGAGCACACGACCACTTCCTTGAGTCCAAAGGTCCCTAGCTGCTATGCGTACTTCAGTCCACTTATTGTTGGTTTGTCCCCCAGATAATCTCCAAGGATTTTGGTTGTATCCACTGGAGAAATAGGGCAGAGTACATTTACTGCCTCTTTCCATTTGGTTAAGTCCCAGGGTATTCTTTTTTTGATTTGTTTTATAAATAATTTAAAAAAAAAAAAGCAAAAGCAGAATCAGCAGTATCTTCATCTTAGCAGGCATTTGCTACATCAGTGTCTTCTTAAATATGTGTCATTTTGGATCAAGGAGATGCTCAGCGGGCACATGGGGGCATTTGTGATGGTTCTTTCCTCCAGGTCCTGAACACTGGCTGCCAGAGATGACCACTGTCACAGGTTTCAGGATGTCTATGAGCACACAAATTGCAACAATCCCTAGGTGACTGAGTCACAATTAAGTAAAATGAGCTGGGTAACCTAAAAACCAAAAACGGGAGGAAAAGTCCAAGTAAAGGGAAAAGAGTTGGGAGCATTGTTGTGGGAGATGGATCATTATCACATGGTCGAAGACAGGCAGCAATATCTACAGAGGCAGCCAAAGGAATGGTTCGCGATCCCTGGAGAGCGAGGGGATGGCCAGGAGTGAGAGCGCGAATGGGGGAAAGTGGGTGAACAACTTCAGGGCTCAGACCTGTGGTTCGCCAGAGAGAAAGGGAGGGGAGGAGACCCGGCCGCGGGGCGGGGAGAGAGAAATGCTGTCGGAGTCCCCTCTGCTGCCTGGCGCGGGCAGCCGCCGCAAACGCTCCGAGGGAGCCTCGGGCAACTGAGACGGGGCCGCGCTGCAGCCTGGCAAGCGCTGGACAGAGGTCTGGGCGTTGGCCAAGCACTCTTGAAAGGCCAGTCCAGCGGCGCGAGGCAACCACCGCGCGGTCGCACGCTAGGCGCTTCGCGGCCGGGAGGAGCCGCCGCCCCGGCCGAAGCGCTTCTGTGTCCGCGCGTCTGTCCCTGCGCTCTGGGAACCTGGTCCTCGCTCCGTAGATTTCCCATCCTTCGTCCGCACTTGGCGCCTTTCTTCTCCACGCGCCCTTAACAATGGATGGCAATTCATCGCTCCCTGTATCCAGGTAAGAACCAGCGTCCTCTGTGACCAATCCAATGTCCCTCAAACTCCCTGCCGCGCTCCGGGTACCTGGAGAACTTGCCCCTGGGCGCTCCGGTTTGCTCGGGGCTCCTTTGGACCAGACTAGGGTCTCTGCCGGTGCAAACAAGTTCAACCCAATCTGGGGCAGCTGCTCACGGGTGATAGTGGTCCCTGTTAATTGCCCCACAAGGCGCGATCCTGGGTAGGGCCTGCGCGCTGGAGCGGCACTGGGTTGGGGGTAGCTGGTGTTCGCGTCTAGGGCCCTGGGACTGCTGCTCTTCGGGCTGGGAGCAGGACGCACCAAGGAGCGCAGGCAGAAGAGATTTCGCGCCTTGTGGAGAGCACAGTTCAGAAGTAAGGGTGGAAAAGGAGATGGCAGGTGTAGGGGAAGGTATCTCCACTCCCGTCCATCTTGACTTGGGCGTGTCTGGAGCTGAATAAGTGTGGACGTGGAGGGAGATCACCGTTTACCCACGACCAGCACCTCCACTGCGCCCAGCCGAGATTCCGGCATATAAAAGGTCTAGGTCCCCTCCAACCTTCAGCTCCCAGGCTGTCCACACCCTCTGGCAATCTGAAAGTACCTCCTTGAACCTCCCCTGCGGTGCGGGTCAGCTGTCCCCAGGCGGAGTATGTTTGGGACGCCCCTTAGACTTGGCCAGGTAGCAAGCAATGTATTTTCTGTGGTTCACATGGCTTGCTTCCTCTTTCTGTTCCTTTCAGGCTCATTTCTTTCGGAATTTAAGAACATGGAATTTTTATGCTTCTTCCTCTCCCCACCCCCATAAGCCTCCGGAGCAAATTCAGGTTTTGTCTCTGGCTGTGTCCCTCCACCTGGGCAGATGGCTTTTGCGCTCTGCGCGCTGAGCGCAGAGGATGCTGTCGCTCCAGGGAGAGAGTCGCACCGCGGCTCGCGCAGCCCCACCCCTCCTGGGCAAGGGCTCAGGGTTGATCTTGTCATCCCTGCCTTCCTTGTTCCCTCAAGCAGACAACTAGGTGGCTCCCAGCCGAGAATATCAGGCAGGCGCGGGAGTAGAGGCTTTACGCTCGGATTCTTGGAGAGCGACGAAAGGCAGCATCCACAGGCTAGGGCGCGAGTGCAGCTGAGCCCACACTGCCTAGAAGCAGGGATGGGGGAGGCGGAGGAGAGGCTGCCTGTCGCTGGCGTCGAAGGTTGCCATCTAGAGACTGCAGTATTTATGTTCCGGATGGAACCGCGTTCCCAGTTCCTCAGGCACCCACTCTCTCCCTAAGATGGGGTTAGCACAGGGCTCCGAAAAGACCTGAGGTGGTTTCTGTGCATGGCCTGAAGCAGTGCTTCAGGGAAACGTCTGTAACACCTGGGCCAGACACAGTCACATAGCCAGCAGGTCTTTTATTCTGCCCTAATGCACAAAGAGGACTGTAGGAGTGGTGGGGAAGGTTTTTAGAACTTTTAAGACATTGGCTTTTAGGTGAAAGTGTATTGTGTGTTGAAATTCACATAAATCGGTGGTCCCACTTCCTGGGATAGGTTTACCCACCTACCCTGCCGCCTAAGACAAGTGGTCATTAGCACTGAAATGTTAAGTTGAGTGGCTGCACCATTCCAACAGAGACACTTTTGATGACAGATTGCTTGCTGTAAATCCAGTTTTACAGACCTATGCAGCTGTGCCTGAAACATGATTATATTTCTACTCAAATGCTGGCACATTTTCTAAAATATCAGAAACACAATTTGCCCATAATCTCTTAAATTATTTATAGTGCAGAAGTAGAAAATGATCTTATAAAGAGCAAACTAACTGCAGTGATATTACTCTGTATCTTGTAGTAGCCTATTAAAATCTTAATATAAATTTAGCATCAGCTACAGCAAATTAAACCTTTTGATATGACTGTTTATTCACTAACAAAAATCAGATTAATTTCAGCTATTTTATTAGCATCCCAGTCATACAAATTTAACTCCAAATAGGTGAGTTCATTCAGTCTTCTATTTCACTGACTGTGAAGAACATAATTTCTTTTCTGTAAAATTTAATTGAAAGCCATAGGAATTGGTATGCAAAAAAAGAAAACTTGAATTTTGAAGTAATGTGTATACATCATGTCTTACACAAATCACTTGTGCACAAAACTTTCAATTTTTAATAGTTGATGATTAGTTACTCTAGTCAGCCTATTTCAAGAAAACAGCAATGATCAGGACATATCAAATGGCTATCAAGGTTTATTCCATCCAAATCTGAAACATTTTCAGCATCTTGTAAAATTAAGTTGTGATCCTAAGTTATTGTTTCTCCTAAGGTTTTTAATATAATTTAATACATTCTGTTTAACAAATGGACTGAGAAAACAAAATTATTTACTAAGATATTGAGTTAACTATAGAATACATTTTTCTGTTAGTTTTCCTGTTTTCTTAAAACATTAAATTAAGCAAAGACATAACTGACTAAATTTTGAATCAGGTAATAGTCTGTAAAGATTAAAGTCAAAACGTGATTTGACTGATGTACTTTAACTTTAAAATGTTTGATTTAAACAATATTTATGGTTCTTTCAGTTGTTGTACTATACTATTTTATCTCTGTGAAAGTCCCAACTCATTTTTACTATGGAGGTTTTAATTTTTAAAATGGACAATAAGTTATATTATTACACTATGATTTTCTTAAAATTACTGGCTATTAAAGCTGGAAGTTGTCTCCAATAAGGAAACTGTACTAAGGAGAGATTAACTGCTCCCATGTGAGTTCCATTATAAATCCAGAAGTCAAGCATTTCCTGACTAGTACTAGGGAAGGTTTTTTTTTTTTTAAATAACTGAAGATTTTGGTAGATTTTCTTTCATCATCAATTGCATGAAAAGTTTAATTTGCTGCATATAAAGAAACAAAAGACATTAAAATCTGCTCCCCATTGTGTTCTATGGCACATTGTATTACAATAGAGCAATTTCTCCTTAGAGAAGGGTAAGTAGGATTCACGAACATTGGTAAGCAGTGTGTGTCTACTAAGGTTTATACTTTATCAAGTATCATCCAAATATCAGTTTATTTGATCATCACATCCCTGAGAGTTAATTATGACAGATATTATCTCTACTTCCTATCTAAAAACTCTGAGGCAAAAAGAATTAAATAAAACAAATTTGTATTTTAAGGCCCATACAATAGCATGTAGTAGAACAAGTTCATCAACAAAGTTTGCCCAGCTTGACGTCCAATTTTCGTCTTGTATTGATTGAAAATCTACACTATTTCAGATGGAGGGGGGATTCTAGTACACAGGTCAGATAAACTCCGATGTCATTAGAACAAATGAGGGCAGCCTGAAAAGCCAGCAAGTGCTGAAAATATTTTTTTTTTTGCAACCAGAAATAGATGTTCACTATGATCATATCGAAACCTGAATTGCAAGTTTAAGAAAGAGCTTTCTCTTCTTTCTTAAATGTTGACTTTTATATTATATTCCTGTTTTGTTGATGTTGTTTTGCCTTGGCTACTAGGTTCTATTTTGATAATTAAGGTTTTATATGTAACTTAGAGAAAATATTGAAAACATGGTCTATATTTATTTAGTTTTCCTGTCAGTTTATTTTAACCAATCTAAAGGTAAATCTATGTTAGTCTAGTAAACTAAAATTCATCAGAATCTCAATATTTTATCTCTCAGAATATTACATCTTCTGGAACAAAGCAACTGAATATATTCTTTTTTTTCTTACTCATAAGTTTAAGGCAACTGAATATATTCTAATGGAACAAATAATTCAATGCTGTATACTAGACTAAAGTTTTCTGTCATTTTCTTTATTGAGAGGTCACAGGTTTTTAAATTTATGAAAAAAGAAGAATCTCGAGAGTCCAAGTTCATTTCTGTTTCTTATTTATAAAAAACTCTCAGAAAAGATTAATCTGTTACTTTAAGTTGAGATTCAAGGAGAAAAATACCAGAAAAACAACCTTACCTCAACCTTATATCATTGTCTGTCATGGGATGCATGTTCTAAAAGCCAAGCATGCCCCCAGTTCATTAGTCCCAGGGTAATGCCATCCAAGAGGTACAATTTCCTACAGGGAGAAACTAGGAATTAGTAACTCTCTCATTAGGACTCTGAACACCTGCCTCACTGTTGGGCATTGAGTATCTCTTGAAGAGGGGGAAACTCTGAATACAATTTACAAGAGGAACAACTCTATGGAAAATCATGAATTCTTCAATCAACATTACACTTTAAATAGTTGCAACTTTCATTGGCCATTGGTCCCTCTCCATGGGGTTCCTTTGGTTATATATGTATCTACTGCTAAATAACGAACACCCAAATGAACTATTAGAATCCATCTTGTTCTCCTTAGGCTGGTATTACTCATTTGAATGGAGTTTTTCTCTACGTGTGAGGGTTCCAGCTGCAAAGAACTGTAAGAAAGTGAAAATGGAAAAGTGATGTGTTTGATAATTGGAGACAGATGGTTACTCCTGTTCTGAAATTAATGATTGTGGCTACCTGGGTAACCTGCCCAACTTGTAACTCTTTCACCTTTACCTAGATTCACTGGCGTGTTTTAGATAGAGTGATCTTTTAAGTCCCTTTTACTTCTAACATTCTGTAGTGTCACAGCCTTAGTATCTCAGTGACTCTCAATTGAGCACAATATTGATAAACACCTCACTCTCTTGAAAGAGATAAATGAAAGTAGGGATTTAAATAACTGAAGCAATACCCACAGGAACCACCACCCCCCAGTGCCAGAGAATTCCCATCTTAGAGAATGGTTGGTCTGTTTTTAATGCTTCCCCTACATAAAGAGCTGCATTATGTTTACAGAAGGCTTAATAAAAGCTTATTCTTTTAAAGGAGATAACACAGTGATCAAGACCCTGCTTTTACCATGTGAGTTATATATAGTCAAGATGATGTTACCCAGGAGGTGAATCATTTTTGTCAACTGGGAAATATTATCACTTGTAGTGCTTCCATTCCTTCCAAGGCAGATGTGGGGATAGGTTGAATTGCTGTGTGTGCAAAGTATAGGAATAGGCAAACTTCGGCTATTGTTGTCTGCCATACTAATAAACTCCTCTAAACATAATTAGTTCATGGAAGATTTTTAAAATCAATACTGGTGAATTGCTCACATAACTTGGGCTTGAAGTCTACTTTATTTGACATCAGCAGACTTCAGAACTCTTTTTTTTTTCATTTTTTGTTTTTAATGTATCTATGACGTTATATTTATTTATTTGAAAGGCAGAGAGTTACCTAGAGGCAGAAGAAGAGAGAGGGAAGTCTTCCATCCACTGGTTCACTCTGCAAATGGCTGCAATGGCTGGAGCTGAGCTGATCCAAAGCGAGGAACCTGGAGCTACTTCTGAGTCTCCCATGAGGGTGCAGGGGCCCAAGGACTTGGGCCATCTTTCACTGGTTTCCCAGGCCATAGTAAAGAGCTGGATTGAAAGTAGAGCAGCCAGGACTCAAACCAGTGCCCACATGGAATGTTGGCATTGCAGGCGGCATCTTCATCCGCTTCGCCACAGTGCTGGCCTCTCTATGACTTTATATTTAAACCTGTTTCTTGAGGACAAGCTATTGAATCATTTTCTTTATTTCATCTGAAAATCTCTTTCTTTTCAATGATGTATTTAGGCCATTTACACTTATTATGATTTTACATAGTGCTTGATTAACATTCACCAACTAACTAGCTGTTTTCTACTTGTGATATCTCTTGTTTATTCTCTTTTCTTTCTTTTCTGCCTTGCTTTGAGTTGAAAATTTTTAATGATTTTGTTTCATCTCTTCCACTGATTAATTTATATATTGCTAAAGTATTTGTGATTGCCCTAGAGTAAAGAATATGCATATTTTTATTATTCAAAAATAACTTTCATATTATAATACACTACTTCACATGCACTGTAAGGTTTCATAAATATACATTCCAAATTCTCTCCTCTGATCTCTGTGTTATTATTTTTATATATTTTATTATTTTTTTAAAAAGACATATTTACTCAGTTTGAAAGTCAATGTTAGAGAGAGGGGGAGACAGAGAGAGATATTCTGTCTACTGGTTCACTTCCCAGATGCTCATAACAGCCAGGGGTGGGCTCCGCCAAAGCTGCTTCATCCAGCATTCCCACATGGATGGTAGGGGCCCAAAGACTTGAGCCATTTTCCACTGTTTTTCCCAGATGGATAGCAAGATGCTGAATTGGAAGTGGAGCATCCAGGACATGTACTGGTGCCCATGTGGGATGCCAGAGTCACAGGCAGTGGCTTTACCCACTGCACCACAACAGTGGCCATGTATTTATTTTATTTTTATAAGTGCTGTAAATATATTATGTATTACTATGTTGACTTTCAGCCACCAGATGCTTTTTTATTTTTTAGAAAACATTTATTTAATAAATTTCAAAAGTACAACTTTTGGATTATAGCAGTTTTTCCCCCTATAACCACCCTCCCACCCACAAACCATCCCATCTCCTACTCCCTCTCCCATCCCATTCTTCATTAAGATTCATTTTTAATTATCTTTATATACAGAAGATCAACTTAGTATATACTAAGTAAAGATTTCAACAGATTGCACCCACACAGATACACGAAGCATAGAGTACTGTTTGAATACTAGTTTTACTACTAATTTGCATAGTACAACACATTAAAGACAGAAATCCTACATGGGGAGTAAGTGCACAGTGACTCCTGTTGTTGATTTAACAATTGACACTCTTATTTATGACATCAGTAATCACCGGAGGCTATTGTCATGAGCTGTCAAGGCTCATATTCAGACAAGGCCATAATCAAAGTGGAAGTCCTCTCCTCCCTTCTGAGAAAGGTACCTCCTTCTTTGATGACCTGTTCTTTCCACTGGGATCTCACTCACAGAGATCTTTCATTTAGGTCATTTTTTTTTTTTTTTGCCACAGTGTCTTGGCTTTCCATGCCTGAGAAACTCCCATGGGCTTTTTAGCCAGATCTGAATGCTTAAGGGCTGATTCTGAGGTCAGAGTGCTGTTTAGGGCATTTATCATTCTATGAGTCTGCTGTGTATCCCACTTCCCATGTTGGGTCATTCTCTCCTTTTTAATTCTATTCATTATTATTAGCAGACACCACCAGATGCTTTTTAGAACAATTAGATGGAAAATAGTGAATTAGATTTTACTTACACTTATTCCATTTCTCATACTTCATTTGTATGGATCTAAGTTTCTATTGAGTATTACACACCTTCTGTCCAAATAATTTTCCTTAATACTTCCGGTATGATAGATTGGCTGGCAATGAATTCTCTTACTTTTTGCTTGTCTGAGAAAGAGTATTTCTCCTTTACTTTGTGAAACATACTTTTTAGAACATAGGGTTCTGAGTTGATAGTTGATGAAGTTTTCTCTTCATTGTTTTAAAGGTATTATTGCTTTGTCTTTTGACTTTTGTGGTTTATACCAAGAAGACATTTCAATCCTTCAATATTTTCTATATCAGGTTATTCCTTCAGTATTTTCTCTTTATCTCTTGTGTACAGTGCCTTGAGTGTGATGTGTGTGTGTGTGTGTGTGTGTGTGTGTGTTGAGCTTTTACTTACCTTGCCTGGTGTTCTCTTAACTTCCTGAGTCTGTGATTCAGTGTTATTATGAAAAAAATTTCACCCATGATTTTTTTCAAATATGCTTTCTATCTCAACCTCTTTCTTTTCCTTCTAGAATTCTCATTGACATGTATTAGAATACAGTTTGTGGATACTCTTTGTTTTTTTTTATTATTTTTTCTTTTCTGTTTCAGGTTAATAATTTCTATTGAACTATCATCAAGTTCATTGATTTTTTTGTAATCATTTGAATTAATTTTACTAATGAATTTTTCAAATTCTTTTTCATCTGTTTATATTGTTTTCATTTGTACAGTTTCCACTTGTTTATATCTTATAGTTTTCATTTCTCTGGCATAATTACCCATAAATTTTATGCTGTCATATTTCTATTAGATCCATTAAAATAATAATTATTTTAAATTTAATTTTTAGTATGACTTGTAGGAGCTGGTGCCATGGCTCACTTGGTTAATCCTCCACCTTCTGTACCAGCATCCCATATGGGTGCCGGGTTCTAGTCCCAGTTGCTCCTCTTCCAGTCCAGCTCTCTGCTGTGGCCTGGGAGGGCGGTGGAAGATGGCTCAAGTGCTTGCACACCTGTACCCACATGGGAGACCAGGAAGAAGCACCTGGCTCCTGGCTTTGGATTGGTGCAGAGCTGGCGGTAGTGGCCATTTGGGGATTGAACCAATGTAAGGAAGACCTTTCTCTCTGTCTTTCTCTCTCACTGTCTGTAACTCTACTTGTCAAATAAAAAATAAATAAATAAATAAAAGTATGACTTGTAATGGAAAGCTACACATTTTGTGTAGGATAAGATAATTTCCCCCAAGTGGAAGTTGAAAGTCTTTCTATTTTTAAAGATGAGGAAATTAGGCACACAGAACCAGAGCTTGAACCCCAGGATTCCACTCTCTAAATCCTCTTCTATTTGAATACATCACTATTCTTCTCTATTTCCTAATGCTTATATATTCCTACTCCAAAGGTTCCAAGACCTCCTCTTTCCCATGTTTCTTTTGTTTCAGAAGTTTTTGATCCTGTGTTCCAAGAATGTCATTGTCCCATATATAATGAAATACTGCAATGACTCCTGCCTCTTGATTAGCTTAGTATGTACTTGGAGCATGCCATTTTTTCTGAATGGAATTTGATTTAATCCTTTTCAAAATACTGTCTCTGAATCAAAAATAGCTGTGAAGACAGGCTGATGCTGTAAATGATTTTGACAAAGCCATCGTAAGACGATGGAAACAGGGAGTAATAGTCGTTGAAGTTTTAGCACATGAATTAAAAATGTTACATCTATATCCAACAGAGGACTCTTATCCAGGCACTGAAACTCTCCCTTACACCAATAAACATTTCTGCTTGAGATGCAACTTGTAGCATATTCTGCCATATTGCTTGAGAGATTTTCTCATTCTGAAAAAATAATATGCAGACCAATATACCTATTTTGCTCCTTTTATTTTAAATTCATATTACCATCCAAATTATTGACATAGCTTTCTGATCCTCTTGGAGTAGTCATGGTTGTACAAGTACAAGCTACTTCAAAACCCGTAACAGCACTGTATTACTTTTCTAATACTGCTTTATCAACTTAACACAAAGTTAGTGGCTTAAACTAACACAAATGTGTTATCTTACAGCTCTGTACATTGAACATCTGGCATGAATCTGACTGAGATAATAAAATCAAACTCTCAGCAGAGCTTCATACCTTTCTGAAGGTTGCATAGGGAAAACTGGATTGTTGCTTACTCAAGCTTCACAGTTCTTGCCTTATGACAACCTTCCCCCATCTTCAGAGCCCACAATGGAGGATTGAGTGCCTTTTTAAAATTTTATTTTTAATTTTTTAGAAGATTTATTTATTTATTTGAAAGTTGGAGTTACATGGAGAGAGAAGGAGAGGCAGAGAGAGAGGTCTTCCAACCACTGAGTCACTCCCCAGATGGCCGCAAGGGCCAGAGCTGCACTGATCTGAAGCTGCGCCGATCCGAAGCCAGGAGCCGGGAGCTTCTTCCTGGTCTCCCATGTGGGTGCAGGGGCCCAAGGACTTGGACCATCTTCTACTGCTTTCCCAGGCCATAGCAGAGAGCTGGATCAGAAGTAGAGCAGCTGGGACTCAAACCGATGTCCATATGGGATGCTGGCACTGCGGGCGGCAGCTTTCTCTGCACTTCAGCTTCTGATTTTCTCTTCTTTCTCACTCTTGCACTTTTAATATCACTGTGATTACATTGGACTACTGACATGATCCAGAATATTCTCCATATATTAAGGTCATCTGATTAATATCTGTAATTACATTACAGAATTACAGAGAGGCACAGGCAGGGAGAGAGAGAGAGAGAGAGAGAGAGAGTCTCTTCCATCTGCTAGTTCATTCCCCAAATGGTCACAATGGCAGGAACTGTGTCAATCCAAAGCTGGGAGTCAAGAGCTTCTTCTGGGTCTCCCACGCAGGTGCAGGGGCCCAAGGACTTGGCCATCTTCTGCTGCTTTCCCAGGCCTTAGCAGAGAACTGAATTGGAAGTGCAACAGCCAGGACTTGAACTGGAACCCATATGGGATGCCAGCACTGCAGGCAACTGCTTTACCCACTATACCACATCGCCAGCCCCTAATAGCTTACTTCTATCTTGAATCTTTATGATGCTCAGCCATATAATGTAGCAAATTCAGAGATCCCAGGGTTAGGACCTGGATGTCTTTGGGTAAGAGGGGCAGTCATTATTCAGTCTATCACATGCATAAATTAAACTAAAAATCAATCATGCTTGCTTTCAGTAACACTTGAGATTTTGCTAGGTGTGTTTTCTTCTCATGTCTTCCCCTTGCCCTTCCTTCTTTCTTTTTAAAATACAAGATAAAAGTAACAAGACTGTCACTTCTCTGTGATAGGTTAGTCATTCAATGTAGCTAAACTGAAACAACCACCCAATTCCCAAAGTTCATTCAAGTACAAAAGGCCAGATCATGGTAGACCTGGACACCCTTAAGGATACACTCCCAGGCACAAGTTTGTGGCAGTGGTCATTAATGTTGTCCTGCAAGTATTTCCAGTTGTGCTCTTAAGCGAAGAATAGGATGATGCATATTCATGTCCTTGTTACAAGATATGGCCACATGGTGTGATCTAATCAGTGCAAAGTGCACAGAAGTAACATGTGTCTCTTCTAAGTAGAAGTATTAAAGAGTCCACAGGTGAGTAACTTTATTTCTCTTGCTTTATGCCATTGTGAAATATAGATTAATAGATTTCAGGGTTTAGGAATGAGTATGACTTGGAGCCCAGCTCCAAGCCCATCCATGATAGACATGTAACATGAGCAAGGATGAACCTTTTTGGTTTTACTCCCCTGGGATTCTTGAGTTATTTGATATTACATTATGTGAGCCTTCCCGTTCTGCCTGATCTAGCTGATTGATAAATGGTAGTTTATCTGGTGGGTTGTTAACTGGCTTATGAAGACTCTGAAGGAATCTCACAGAGTTTGGTTCTGGACTCACAAAGACCCTACTGAAGAATGTATTTCTGTATGTAATGATATGGGAAAGAGGTTAGAAAAGATAGAAATGAGACTCACCCCATTTGTACAAGCAGTTAAGAAGCAGGTACTATAATTCAGCTCCAGATATTAACAACATCATGAACTGTACATTTCACTTTGTAGGGCCATGGAGTGTGAACTGGTAAACACTCTCCTCTTGGTATCAGTTCAACACTGTCCATTTCATAGTCTCACACAGCTGTTGCCATTTACAGATGTAGTAGTATTATACCACCTACACATTTAACTCTTGCAATGTTGAGATTATGCAATTTTTCTTTCAAATTTTTAATTTAAAATGTTTTTATTCAACACATTAAAATTTTACACATTTATGAGGTATCATGTAATGTTGCAGTACATGTACATGTCATGTAATGTCCCATCAATGTGAAAAACTATCTCTAAGCATTTATCATCTCTTTGTGGTAAAGACATTCAAAATCCGTTCATCCAGATTTCTCCCTTTCTTCTTAAGAAAAAAAAAATGCAGCGCATTGTCTACAGTCACTGTATTGTGCAACAGAACTATGGGACTTCTTACTCCTACGTAGATGTAATTTATTACCAATTACAACTTATTCCCATTCCTCTGTCTCCACTTCTTTCCCCAGCCGCTGGAAATCACAATTATATGCTGAACTTCTATGAGATCATCTTCTTTCTGACTCCATATATGAGTGAGATCATGTGTACTTTCTTTTCTATGCTGAGCTTATTTCACTTAATAGTGACCTCCATTTCTGTCCATATTATTGTGAGTGACAAGATTCTATCCTTTTCATGATGGAGTTTGATTCCATTGTTCGTATGTACCACATATTCTTTATTAATTTATCAGTAGAATGGACATTTAGGTGATTTCCATTTCGTAGCAATTTTGAATAATGCTGCAATAAATATGGTTGATCCAGATATCTCTTTGACGGATTAATTTCATTTTCATTGGACACATATCAAAGAATAGGATCTCTGAATCACATGTAGTTTCATTTTTAGGGTGTTAAAATAGATTTATTTATTTATTTTGTATTTATGAGGGCAGAGTGACAGAGAGAGGGAGAAATAGATAGAAAGTTCATACATCTGTTGATTCACTCTGCAAATGACCACAACGGTCAGAGCTGGGCCAGGCTGAATCCAGTAGCCAAGAACTTCACTACTTCACTCTGATCTGTGTTGGGGTGACAGGGACTCAAGCACTTGAGCCATCATCCTCTACTTTCCAGGCACATAAGCAGTGAGCTGAATTCGAAACAGAGTATCCATACTTGAATCAGTACTGATTTATGAGATGTGGGTGTCCTGAGCAGCAGCATAACCCACTATGCCTTAATGCTTGTCCTATTTCTATTTTTTTAAAAGAATTTCCAGAAATCTTTTCAACAGTGGTCATATTAGTTTACACTACCACAAACATTGTGTAGTACATCTCTTGGTGGTTTTGATTTTCATTTCACTGATGATAAATGATGCATTTTTTCATGCACCCTTTGACTACTTATATGTCTTCTTTTGAGTCATGTCTGTTTAGATTGACTGCCCATTCTAACATTAGGTTATTTGGAAATGTTTTTGTTTTTGCCTTGCCAGAGCTATAACTTGCAATAAAACTTACAAATATCCATTTCTCTTTGTTCTTTCATTTCTTTGTCTTTTTTTCTCATTAAAACTGTGGCAAACTTACACTTGTATTTGTATTGCATTTTGTATATTCTTATATAGAACATACACATGTATCTTCACAAGTTTTTCACAAAATCCAATATACCATAATCTATAATACTATTTATGGGTTTTTAAATGTTATTTTGACTTCATACAATATTCAAGATAAACAATATTAAACTCCAAATTCCATGTTGAATCCATCTCTACTGCCTAGAGGTTGACTCAACACTAATTTTTGTGGTGTTTTCAAATATGTAATAGGAAGTTTGCAGAGTAAATCATCAGGTAATATTCATTGATCACTCCATACTAACACCTTCAAGACACTGGATAAAGTTAGAAAGACAAGTTCTCTCCTTCCTTTCATTATCAGTGCCAAGGTGTATACTCACAATTTACATAGGTGGAGCTACAGGTAGAACAATGAAAGAAGAAATAGTAGATACCTAGCACATGTTAACACAAGTTTTTTTTTTTTTTTCTATTTCCTAAGTGATTGTCAAAGGAATTCATCCCTTCTCATATTTGGTTCTTAACAGCAAATAAGATGGCCAAGTTCAGATGACTCCTAGGTTATTAATAGCAATATATAAAACGTGCTTTTTGAATTACCAAATGCTATTCTCTCTGTGCAAGAGATCCACTGGATATGGGATATTAGAACTACAAGTAATTGGTAAAGATAATCTTGCCCAACTCCCTTCTTTTACAGATAAAACTAAGTTAAAAAATAATTACATGAGTTACTGAAATCATAGAAATATTTGGAGATACTGAAGAATTAAACTTCAGAGCTCTTGATTACACTTACTACTGTACTGATATTATTTAAGATAATTTAACATGATTATGATCATCATCTCCAAAATAAAGTTGGAGTGGTCTTCATCCATATAAGAGTGCCTGTGTTCAAGCCTCAGCTCCTCTAATTCCAAATTCTAGCACTAACACTCATCCCTGAAAGCAACAGATGATGGCTCAAGAGGTTAGATCCCTGCTTTGCACATGAGAAAACTAGATTACATTTTATGCGCCTGGCTTCAGCCTGGCTCAGCCCTTGCTTTTGTGGGCATTTGTGGAGTAAACCAGAGTATAGAGGGTCTCTCTGTACCACTTTGTCTCTGTGTCTCTCTCTGCTTTTTCAAATAAACAAAAAAACAAATAAATGAAACTTAAAAGTTCATAATTGAAAGCTTCAGGAATTTTTTGGTATAGTAGAACATATTTATCAGTAATGTCATAAAGTACTAATGATGTACATGTAACTGTTCATGTCACTTCAGCTGCCAGAATTCCCAGAAACTAACTCAAAGCTCAATTATAACAATAGTGTAGAAGTTTATGACCTCAATGTCTCCAAGGTTTTCAATTGTGTATTGACTTTTGTTATCATTTCTATTTTCTTTAGTCCTGAACTTCAATATCTGTTTTTAATCACCTTATTGTTTCTATATTTTCCTTTACATATCACAAACTCTTAGTGGAACAAGATGGAATACCCCTCATACATGCCTATCTCAGTCACTCATTTGCTTGATAAGAAATGGAAAGTAATGATTTTCCTGTATATTAGAGGAATGAAAAACACAGGTGGCAAATTGTAACTCATGTAAAATAGTGGTCTATTCATGTTTAACAGACTTTCTTTAATCAATAGATGTAATTTCTTTAAAGCTATTAGTTATTATAGTAAAATCAACTATTTTAGAACAAATGTATAATAAAGAAGGTGAACATTTGTGTTATATATTTTTCAGTTACTCATTAAATATGATACAAACACACACAAGTATATATTCATTGGATGTATCATTGAGTGTGTGTATATAATATCCATTATACATTGAATATATTATATACATTGTACACATAATATATTCTGTATTAATTTTGTGTGTGCATCTATTTGTATGTGCATATACATGCATCTATGTATATGTAAACTGTGTCTATATATATGTATGTAAATATCTATATAAATCCATTGGATGTGACTTTGAATCAAGAGTACTAATGCCTAAAAATACTTTTTTTAAATATTTTCCTTTTACATTTTAGTCTACTTTTCTCTCATATTAAAAAACATTAAATAAAATGTAAGAATATTTATATATTTAATATTGCTTCCAAAGATATCCTATAAACATATAATATCCTCTTTTTATAATTTATTATTATCACAAGTTATACAACACATTTGATTTCTCTTTTGTGCTATAAATCTTAATTTTGAATTAAGAATGTAAAAATAGTACCATAAATGTCTTTTGATTGACTTTGCCTATAATATATTTATCCATTGATTTTCAGGATGAGTAGCCAGTTCTTCCACTTAATTTAGTCAAAGAAATAATTTTGAGAGTAATTTAAACCAAAAATAAAACTCAGATAAAAGTAAATAATCAACTGACATTATGTTTTTCTAAGTGAAATATTAACCAATATAGTGTGCTCACCATTGACTCATGCACTCAATATAATCTGAAGATTTTTAATTTAATTTTAATTTTTTTCTAAATGAGTCAACAGTGCTTCAAAATCACAAATAAAAAGTTCTATTCACCTTGCTTGGGTAATTTTCAACAAATCAGTAACTTCACATGGAATTCTATTAAACTGTCAGTAGTTGTCCCTCTTGCGAAGGTGGAACTAATTTAGTGTCTGTATAGAAATCATTCCTTTAAGAAAATGAGTTGCAAGTCTATCACATAAATCACTGTAAAATAAGTATCCAAGGAAAAATAAATATCCAGAGGTCATATTAACCAGAGAAGCTGTTACCATAATTTCAATAAAAGTCTACCCTTGTAGATCATAGTCATTCTTTATGAAGAAGGAGTGTGAACAAAATATTAATGATAACATTCTCTTCAGTGCTACTGTTGGGCCTGAGATATATTACAAAGGCTGATTTAGAACATTTAGAAACAGCAAACCAAAAAGGTGAAGATCTAATCCAGTTTTTAAATTGGAACACCACATGAGACTAATATGGATGGTTGAGCGAGGGGAGAGAAATAGAGGGAATTCTTACAGGCTTACTGAAAGGAATGAAACATTCTGTCTTGATTGTGGTCTTCATCACCAGGAAACACGCATATAAAGTAAGTCCGCTATAATGAGGTCTGCAATATTAGTAAATGGAATTAATATGTCTGTGAATTTACTTTACTGAAAAGGATCTTAGGTTTGGAAGAGCATGATTTTCTCCTCAAAGTTATATGCTAACAGAGCATTTTGTGTCACAAGACCAGAAGTAGTATCTGATCAGTAAATATATTCAACAATGTCATCACTTTTGTCAACATTTCCTTTAATTGTTTGATTCTCAAAATCTGTCTTTCATGAAATATGTCATGCTATGGTCCTCACTGATTTTACTCTCTTCTGACGTTAACTGGTCTCATTCTGCCAGACTCAGTTGTCAGTGGTTTGACATGTGATTGGAAAGTCCTCCAACATCTCTTTCTTTTCCTTTCTGAATTCCTTCATCTTTTTGCGAATTTGCATTTTAATTTATGAGAATTTTATTTAACTAAAAGTCATGACTTCTTAAATCATCAACAGGCAACAGCCACAGAAGTTATTGATTCAGTGGGCAAAAATAACACTCAAAGTTAGTGGAAAGGGATGTTTACTGGAGACTAACTGTAAAGTGGTCAGTCCATTTAGTTAATGAAATATTTATTTTCTTATTCAGTCTTTTAACTGCAGGAACAGGCTTCTGAATAAAAGGACAACTGATTCTTTGCGGGGGGATTTGCAGTGACATTTAATTTCCCAGATTTTCTCAGGGGATAGCACTGCTGAAAGTATTTTCCATTTTCACAAACATTTTCTGTAGATGATTGAATTATCTGACTGAGCAGTGCAGGTGCATTTGAATATTTCAAAAGCTCAAACCTCTGAGAAATGCTCCACTGCAGTGAAATGTACAGAGTGGTTTCTATCTCCAAAATACTTCGTAAATCTATTTTTAATACTTTATTTTTCTATTTTTAATACATAGGCAGTAATTTGAATTGCATTAATAGGAATCATCTAGAGGTATTCCAGGAAGACAGCAGACTGCCAATAAATGCCCACCCCCTCTTCCCTTTTGATGAAACCACAATGTGATTCAAAGTCTGAGAGACACCTGGTAGATCCATTGGAGGAGAGTTGTGCTATAGTCTTCTCAAAGTGTTTGTAGTGACGAGGACCACAGTGAGACAGAGCTGCGTGTAGTTTCTCACCATCACTGAGTCACTGATCCCCACAGTGGGGACAACAGCAGTTACCACAGAAACAAAATTCTTTATAGAGAATTAAAATCCAATATAAGGTGAGAATAAGCCTTACCAAAAATAATTCACTGATTTATTTATCCAATAGTCTTTACCACAGGCTGGATAATAGCAGTTGGAATTTCATTGAAGAACACAAACAGACCCAAGCTGCACTGTGATGGACTCTTGGTAGCACTGAGACAGACATTTGGCAAACAATGGTGTTGGTGGATTATATAGCCAACTGGCATGAGTGCTGCAAAGGGAAAGAACACAGTTTATAAGAACATATGATAATGTTAATAAAAGAAGATTTGATTGGGACAGGTAAAGAGGGCCTCTGGAAGAAGAGTACTTCTGAAGCCTAAGTAGCAGCCGGGGAAGTCCTGAGCAGTAGAGCAGTGCAGTGTTTCTGTAAACCCTGTGTGTGCCAAGGATACAGGAAATGAGGAGGCAATGGATGACAAAGACCTCAAAGTTGAGAGTCAGACTATGTTAAGCCTCGGAGGCCACTAGACTTTCTTACTAAAAACAGTGATAGTGAAGTTATTCATGCTGAAGTAGCTAGAAGCACTGAGTGTATGCATGCAAAGGACATAACCCAGTGCTTGGCATTTTACAAATGTTTCATAAACAGGAACAGTTATTGTTGCCAATTAATTACATCTCAATATCATACTTCTTGGGGGAAGAAACAGAGAGGGGGCTAGGGAGTTAAGATCACAGGATCACCAAAGATTTATTCATAAATGGCATTTATCATTAAGAGGACATTTAAAAACTCTTTCTTGAGTCTCAAGATACACAAGCACGCTCAGAAACACTCAACAGGTTGGCCATATGCCATGCAGATATGGAAGGTGGCAATGCTGCCCATATCTGCAAACTCCCATGCTGACCTTCCATGTAAGTATAGATTCTATTGTCTGTACAGTATTTTCTCACTGATGTTAGGGAGAAGAAGAGGGAGAGAAGAATAAAATAGAATAAAATATAAATGGGGAGGGAGAAGAAAGTGGGTCTTTTAGGTATTTTAGACTATCTTCTATGGTGGGCACGATATCTGAAGGAATTAAACCAAAACACTAGTAACCCTAACATTTTAGCAGAGAACACAGAGTACCATTTCTTTGTTTTCTTAAATTCTTTTTCTTTCTCTATGTCTCTCTGGGCCCCCTATAGTACTCAACTAGGTTAATCTGTTATTTCTAGGATCATGCCACAGCCTAAAATCTACCAGAAGAAATTGGGAGTGTCTGTGTTTGCCAATTCAACATTGGGGCTGCTGACACCTGGTTGCTCACAGCTACACAACTGCTTTCTGCTCCCTTTCAATGTGGGACAGAAGGATCTTCGTCTCAATCTGGGAGCCCTAGTGATTCAGTTTCTTTTGGTACAAAAAAAAATGTCCCTTCCAAAGTTTTGCTACCTGCTCACACCACTGGTTTTAAGAAGGGCTGGATTTCTGCTCCTTGTGTATCTTGTATCAGACTTTCCTGTTTCCTATGACAACTCAAATCCCTAACCACAGCCCTATGTGATGTGTGTATGCTACACAATCCCTGTTGTCAGTATTAACAGCAAATAACTAATTTCTGTGAATCCTTCCCACTATACGAATGGATGCACAAAGATAATAAAAACTTCACTTGGTAATCTATGAAATGTTTATTGTGAAGGAAAAAAGTATCCAAAGGTGAATTCAATTTTCCTTTAGTGTAGATAATTTGGGTTGATTCGAATGCAAAATCTGAGTTGGAAACTTCTACAGAAACAGAGATCAGGTGGAATCTGAGACAGAAGCAGAACACATATGTGTAGACACCAGTCTAGCTGTTGGATGTTCAAAACTGAAGCTTAGGGGAGAGATCTGGAGTGAGGAAGTGACTCTAGTCCAAAGGAATCAGAGGAATAAGATATCTTACAGCAAATTGGACAAGAAAATCTCTCATTTTTCTCATTCTCAATTTTATTCTTCCTGAATTTTTTAACCTTTTAATATTTTGGTTGCTTTTTAGCCCCATGTTTGCTATACAATTGCCAGTGGAATTCGGTTTCTCAGACTTTGACCTTTACTCCTTCCCAAGATATAACCTTCAACTTGTCTCTGCTTCTTCTCTCCTCTGGATACTTTAATCACCTCCAAACTAGAACTGGATGGTCCTATTATAAGGGATAAAATCACATAGACTAAACTGAAAAAGAGAGGTAAATTAGAAACACTGTAGACTTATATGTGTATATTTATTTTCACATATTTCTCTGAGGTCTTTGAAAAAAGTAGTTGAAGAAGTCAGTTAATGAACAATTTGTACAATAAATGGGGGCTGGTTGAATAGATGGTCAACACTGAATGGCCACACTGATTAGGTTCATTAGATAAAGGCTCAATACTCCCTGTTCCTTTGCTGCAGTGCATAGTCATGGAAGTCATGTGTCTATGACAGTTGTCCATTCTTCTGTGCACTTCTTGACCTTTTGCAAGTGTACCCATTATAATTAGCTTCCCTACATTTGACATACCTTGGCATTTTGGGGTTTTCTTACACATTCTGCAGCAGAGAAATAACTATGGCTTGATTAAACAAATAAAACAAAACACTATTTGAAATGCAGTGCTTTATTTTCTTGGTGACATTCTTTTCCTTTTAGCAATCATAATTATTCAACCCAAACAAAACAGCTAGTGACTTTCCGTGGCTATTTAACTGGTTTGTGAAAACATTTCAGAATTGGTGCTTATTTCCAAGATTCCCCAATGAAGGTTTTCCTGGCATTTGTAAAACAATCAGACACGTGTGTTCTGCTCTCTAGCTTTCTCCCACTGCTGTTCCCCCAAATTGTTCCCGTTTTCCCACACTAACAGTCCAAGAAAACAGAAGCACTTGCGATGAAGCAAATAGAGTCAGAATTCCTCTAAAAGCAATTTTTATTTGAAAAAACAAATGAGAAAAATAAAATAGCAAGTGTTTCATTGCTAATTATCCAGCTGCTTCATTATATTCTCATCGGTTGCATTCTTTGAGAGGAAATCCTTGACATATTCAGATATATTGAATCTTTCAGATTATTTGGATATTTAGTTCCATGTTGTCTTTGACAACATTTAATTTATTTTGGTGCTATATAAACAGTGCATTGCATGGGGCCGGCGCTGTGGCGCATTGAGTTAATGCCCTGGCCTGAAGCACCACATCCCATATGAGCGCCGGTTCGAGACCCAGGTGCTCCACTTCTAATCCAGCTCTCTGCTATGGCCTGGGAAAGCAGTAGAAGATGGCCCAAGTCCTTGGGCCCCTGCACCCATGTGGGAGACCCAGAGGAGGCTCCTGGCTCCTGGCTTTGGATCTGCACAGCTGCAGCCATTGCAGCCAATTGGGGAGTGAACCATCAGATGGAAGACCTTTCTCTCGCTCGCTCTCTCTGCCTAACTGTGAATTTCAACTAATAAATAAATCTTTAAAAAAAAAAGAAAAAAAAAGTGCATTGCAATGGAAAAATCCCAAGGCCTAGAATTGGAAAATGTGAGCTTAAGATTATATTTTATTTCCTATTGCATGAGTTAAGCAAAATTATTTAACTACCCTGAATGTGTATCTTATTGTTTCCTCTCTTGAGTCTTCATATTTGTATGTGAAGAAAACTAGGCAACCTATTGAAAATACTTTACAAGAATAATTATATTTCATTTTCCTTAATCTCTTACATATTTTACATTAATATATATTGCTCTTTTTGTCTAACTCCTTTAATACAATGTAAACTCTACTAAAGCTTGGGGTTTTGTCTATTCATTGCAATAACTTGAGTACCTTGCTCAGTGCATAATGCTCAGTAACTATCTGTTGAAAGAATAAAGGAGTGACTATGTTGGGGAGGGCATTTAGCCTAGAGGTTAAGATACCTGTGTTCCACACTGGAGTGCCTGAATTCAGTACCTGCCTGCAGCTCATGACTCCAGCTTCCCGCTGATGTAGATCCTGCATGACAATAGTGATGGATCAAATAACTGGGTCCTTGACACCAGAAAAAACCTATATTGATATCCCAGCTCCTAGCTTTGAGCACAACGTCCAGCCTTGGCCATTGTGGACATTTGGGGAGTTAACTGCTAGGTGGGAGTTCTTTCTCTCTCTCTCCCTTCCTCTTCCCTTTTAGTAAGGAAATAAAATTTTGGAAAGAATCAGTGTGTGTACAGATTTGTACATAGCCATATGATTGTTTAGAAGGATTATATTCTTCTGCATATTGTACTTAGAAGTTAGCTAATGAAAATATGAATTACAGATCTGAGTTGGACCATCTTAGCTTGAATAATCTCACATTTCTAAAAGTGCTCTGCTATATAGCATATTTTCAGTACCACTCTACCCAGAAACTGGCTAATAAGCAGGAAACCTGCCAGTCTTCTGCCTGCGCTATGATTAGCAGTGGTCCCCAGGTCTTGAAGCTCTGCTTTGTCTTTTTTGTACCACATAGAAGCCCTGTTGCCTGTGTACAATGGTAATTTGAAATAAGCAGTACAGTTATGGGTTTTCTTCAGAAGTTTGTTTGAACATTTTAGAATTTAGAGACTAACTGCTTTAATGTGCTAAGCAGCCCAGAAGTCTCTACATAATCACTCTAGTTGGGTTTGTTCACTTTCTGCTCTTGGTTCACTTTTCTCGGTGACATCTAATGAGACAACAGCATAAACCTGCTGTGCCAATGGCTTTACTGTCCCAATAAAAATGAAACACATTCAGCAGCTCAGCCTCAGTGAAATTCCATGCTTTGCTTTCCCTGGAAGGGATGCAATATGATTTCCAAGAAAAAAAAAAACAATCTTTTTTAAACATCGGCTATTTGTGAGTCTATGAAGTTACAAACCTGAAACACATAATTATATTTGCTTATTTTTGGTCTTTTTAGTAAGCAATTTTCCTATATTGCTATGATTCATATGGTGCATAATACTTGAGTTTTCCAGTAATAATAGTTTCATGTAGGTTATAGCTATGTAAGAATCTACATTCCACTTACTTTATTCTTATCTATTTCTAGAAACCAAAGAATTCTTACGTCACCGATTTTTATTATTAAACTTCAAACAGAGGTACTGCCCACCTCTGGGTCAGGATTTTTGTCTTCTGAAAGAAACTGGATTGAATTAAGAACAAAATAAAGAAGCTGTCAATGAAACCACAGTTACTGAGAGTAACTTAGATGATAAAATATGATTAAATACTTTGATAATACATCATGATAACTTGAGAAAGGCACTGGTGGTTAGGAATTTAACCTGTACCAAGAGGAGCAAATTTCCTACACAATTTTTAATAGTTTTCTTAGACAGGTTAACAACATCTCTTAAGAATGGGTAATTGGCTTTAAAATGGTTTATTTACAGATTGTGCAATGATGTAGTTGAGTTAGTAATATTTATTATTCACATTTCTGAAATGCTATCAAAATTGAAGCTTCATTATTATTTTTTCACTAAAATTTGCTCCCAAATTTTACAAGAATACTATAAAAATTAGAGGAATACTATAAAATCTTCCTGATGTTCTATGCAAGCTAAGAGACTCTTTTTTAAGACTTATTTATTTATTTGAAAGGCAGAGTTAAAGAGAAGAGAGGCAAAGAGATCTTCCATCTGCTGGCTCACTCCCTAATTGGTTGCAACAGCAGGAGCTGCGCTGATCAGAAGCTAGGAGCCAGGAGCTTCTTCCAGGTCTCCCACGCAGGTGGATTTGGGCCAAGAACTTGGGCCATCTTCTACTGCTTTCCCAGGCCATAGCAGAGAGCTGGATTGGAAATGAGCAGCCGGGACTCGAACTGGCGCCTATAAGGAATACTGACACTGCAGGCAGTGGCTTTACCCTCTATGCCACAGCATCGGCCCCAAGAGACTTTTAAATGATGATTTGACCTTTACTTAGTATAGAGTTGATCTTCTGCATAAAAAGATAATCAAAAATGAATCTTAATGAAGAATAAGATGGCAGAGGGAGTAGGAGATGGGATGTTTTGAGGGTGGGAGGGTGGTTATGGAGGGAAGAACTTTTTTTTTTTTTTTTTTTTTTTTGACAGGCAGAGTGGACAGTGAGAGAGAGAGACAGAGAAAAAGGTCTTCCTTTGCCGTTGGTTCACCCTCCAATGGCCGCCGCGGCCAGCGCACCGCGCTCATCCGATGGCAGGAGCCAGGAGCCAGGTGCTTATCCTGGTCTCCCCATGGGGTGCAGGGCCCAAGCACCTGGGCCATCCTCCACTGCACTCCTGGGCCACAGCAGAGGGCTGGCCTGGAAGAGGGGCAACCGGGACAGAATCCGGTGCCCCGACCGGGACTAGAACCCGGTGTGCCGGCGCCGCAAGGCGGGGGATTAGCCTGTTGAGCCACGGCGCCGGCTGGAGGGAAGAACTTCTATAATCCAAAAGTTGTACTTTTAAAATTTATATTTACTAAATAAAACGTTTCTATAAAAAATGAAATTACCGAACTGTTTTCCAAAGTGATTATCCAGTTTTACATTTCCACTGTTATACCGCGCTTTTATAAACACTTTTTCCTTTTAGCCACTCTAGCAGCCAAATGCATAGTAATACCGAAAAAAAAAAAAGAAATGATGATCTGGTGCAAAACATTTTCCCTTAAGTGGAAAATACAGATAGTTTTCCGTTGGCAAATTCGATGTTTATACATGTTAGGTGTCAGGACTTGATTGATGATCTTCAGTTTGTCTGCCTGCTTATTTTTTTTTTTTTAAGTTGAGTGAGTACATGTGAGAAAATACTAATAGTAGATGTTTAATTTTTCCTTCATTTTTTGATCTCATTCTAAACATGACCATTTTTAAGTTGCTTTTTCAACTGAACTGCAGAGAAGAATCAGTGATTGATCATCCTGTCTCCCTATTCAGTATATTGACATGTGCTACTCAAGTTCCATAAGCATAAAAGTGATTTATGGGGAAAGCAATTGAGATCTGACTTAGAGGCAGCAGCGTCCAGTGTATCTGTATTGTATGTGGAAGTCACTTACCTGAGCTTTTTCTTTAATATGAAATTCACAAACACAATGATAAGAGTATTGCTATGTTGAAATTATAGCACCAAAATTTAAGCTTTAATAATGTTGTCAATGAACTCATATGTTGTGTTTTCTGTTCTTGAGGCTTTTGAGACAAGAAATCAAATCCCTCTAATGTATATAAGCCTTCCAAGAAAGAAATTTTTGCTACATACATAAGAAAACCATATCTTTTAAACTAAAAATCAGAATATCTACTCTGCCAAGTGTGTGTTTTTGATGTCCGGTTCAAGAAATAATTTGAAATAAGGCCCACATTGAAGAATGTAAGTTATACAGTTACTATAGCAGTCCGATAACCTTTATAAAGCAATAATGTTGGCTTCATTGAATTTCTATGGGGTGAAATTCTGGTCGGGCATTTCTGTTCCAAAAATCTGAAATTCAAACTGATAGCAATCTGAAGCTTCTAGAACATCCCCATGACACCACAAATAGAAAACTCCCTGCCTGACCTCATGTGATGGGCCACAGAAAGAACAGGGGTGCACCTAAAACACTGTATATCATTACCTTCAGGCTGTATATGTAACCTTTTTATGAAACATAAATGAAGTTAGTTTTGAGTTTAATCCTGTCCTCAAGATATTCCAAAATCAAAAAGGAATCTGAAATTCAAAACACTTCTGGTACCAAGCATTTTGCATAAGGAATACTCAACTTGTATGACAATTACTATTATTACCATTTTATTGGTCTTGCTGTTGCTTTTTGTAATAGTGCGAAATGACTAAGTAACTAGACAGTTTTAGGCCAACTACTTCTTTATGATAAACTTTTCAGATAATAGCCAGTTCTTCCTAATTTGATTCTATCCTCTGCTCACAAATATTATTAGATCCTCCTTATCCTACCCACATTTTTCTCAACCTTGAAGCTACCATCCCTTTTGTTCATGATTTTTCAAGGCATCAGAAAACTTTCAGATGACTGTGAGTTTTAGTCCCAGTAATTTAACAAAATTATATATCAGTCCTTTCTGAAAGTGACTAAAATTGCAATAAAATATTATCAAATTTACTAAAATAATTCAAGAGGTTTTGCAATATGAGGAATTCTGACTAAATATCATCTCACAACCCTAAGACAAATAGAAAAAAAGTAGCTAGAAAAAATGCACATTGCCTTCAAAAATAGCAATTCTACTAATAGCTAATGTCATTATAAATAAAAATGGGCTGCAAAAATAATGAAGTGATGATATCTCCAATGTGCAAAAGGAAAATAAGTGCTAGTTTAGAATTATATGATCAGTATCTTGCAATACTAAATAAGAATATTTTCATACGAATAAAACTGAGAGTATTACCTCCCACAAAATAAAAATACAGAGAATTTACTTCAAGCAAAAAGAAGGCAATCCCAACTGTGAAATCTAAGATAAAAAGGAAATGTGGAATATTTTAAATTTTAGTATATCTAGGCAAATGTGGACTATATAAATCAATATTAATGATAATATCCTATGGTGTCAAAACTAGTTAAAAAGTAATGCTATAATATGAGGGAGATTAATTGGAGTCAAAGTGATCTAACATTCTTTTAATGATCAAGAAGGAGAAAAAGATGCTAACTAATTTCAGAACGTAATAACAAAAATTTGGATATTATATTTTCTAAGATAACTAGTAGAGGAAATGACAAAAGAAAGCATAATTTCATAACTATTTCCAAAAATGACAACTCATATGATGCAACTGGGACAAGAAACTAAAGTGGGGTTGGGGCACGCTGGAAGCAAAAGTAAAACAGACCAAATATCCTAGCGATTAAATTCATGGTAAATAAGCTAAATGCTCCCAACAAAATGCAAACATTACCGTCTGGATATTTAAAAATTAAATAAGTAAGATATGTTTAAAACTTAGGACACTGAAAAGGATGTAAAATTTATGCTATGCAATATCTATGCAAAGAATACTTATGCAGTTTCACCATTATCAGACAAAATGAAAGTTAAAAGGCATTGTCAGAAGTAAAGAATGTTACTACACAAGGATTACCAGCAAAACAAGACATACCACTTTAAATTTTCATTCACCTAACAAAATAGTCTCAGAATTAACATAGTAAAAATGGACAGAATTACAAAAAGAAATTATCCAAAATTACCAGTAGGGACTCTGCTGATTTAAACATCATAACCAACTCAGTATAAATATACAGAATGCTATAACCAAATCTTCACACTGTATAAAACATTTACAGAAATCGGCCATCCACAGTAGATTGAAAAGAAATTTCAAACAAGTACCATTGATTACTGCCATGTACCACATGTTGGCTGAGCACAATGCAATGCAAATAGAAATCGATAATAAAAAGTTAAACTAAAATTTTCCATATAAACAGAAATTCATAATGTACTTTGAAATGCATGTGGATCAATAAAATCGTAATGAAAATTAAATACTCATTTGAATGGAGGGATAACAAGAAGGCCACAGATCGAAACTTGTGAAATGAAAGCGAAGCTCTCCTGACAGAAAAATGTATAGCTTGCAATACATTTTTCTAAAAAAGCTAAAGGTGATAGTAAACATGGCTTCTCTCCTCCTGCCCTGCACCAGGTACTTCCTGCTTTACATCTGCTATTTGACCACAGTGTTCTTCCCTGGCACCTTTATTCACACAGTAAAATTTGACTGAATTCCTATTCACCAGTGACTAGTAGTCAGTAAAGTGCAAATTCAATTTAACTGATTGATTCTCATTCGCATTTGCTTGTATCTATACATATATAGGCATTATTTTTTCATACTGACTTTGTAACTTTTGAGATTTGAATTAATATAGTACTGATTTTTCACTGAAAAAATAGATTAGAGCAGGCCTTACAGGTAAACATTGTGTAGAAGACATTCAGAGAAGCTAGAACAAATATCCATTGAAATCTGTTTCCACATTATTCTATCAAAATATTAGGCTTCAGAAGCACAGTCATCTGTAAACCAGGTTAGGAGTTCTTGCACTTATTACAAGATGTAAATTACCTTTTAATGCATCAAAGCTGTGAAAGTCCACCACAGGCAAAAATCCATCATAATTAAAAGTGCATGCAATCTGAAAATACGCCTGTAATCTCTGAACCCTTTTCTGACTTTTTTTTTTTTATTTTTACAAAATTGTTACAATCTCACCATTTAGCCACTTTTGTTCTTTTTAAAGACAGCCTGCTGTAAATCTGTGTCTTTCCTCTTAAATTATACTAAAATTTCTGTTTCTTTTTTTTCCCCCCACCCCTCCCCTCTTTTCTTCCTCTCCAAATCTGCTGGTGTTTGTAACTCCTTTATTGTGGGTGTGGTCTTCTCCATCAGCCATGTGGGTAGTTGAATCAAACTCTCCTACCTGCTTCTCTGCTGCCCTGCCCGCCAGGAGACACTCCCAGGAATCCAGGTTGGTTGTGGGATGTGGGACCAAGGGGGTTATAAAATCAAATCATGGCCAGGGCCTCCTCTTTCAGTGCAATATCGCATGAGTGCCCCGGGATCCCATCTCTCAGATTTTGACTCTAACCACACAAGCTTCTGCTTATCAGCATCTCTGCCAAACTGCAAACCATGTGTACCTTACTTCTCCTTTACAGTTAAAGTTTCCCTGTCTGGCGCTCCAGCCTTCCATGGTCCTGCTGGACTAACATTAGGAGAGATTTCAGCATCAAAATGTGGCAGGTGGTAGAAATTATCAGGCTTTCCTGATGAGCTGTCCTCATCTCTCAGATCACGGAAGGAGGAGGATGGTTTTCATCTTCCACTTTCGTGAAGTCCTGCCTGGCACTGTGTTTGGAATATTCCTCAATGACCCAAACACCCTCTTCCCTCAGCAGGAGTAGCCACTCAATCTGCAGCAGCCAGTGAGATGTTTCTCCGTGCTAATCCTCACCTCTTGCCTGCACTGCACTTCTCTGCGCCCCAAGGTCCCCATAAAATGGGAGCACAGGGAAGAAAAACAGTTCTTAAAAGAACAGGTAACAAAAGCCAGTTCAATCTCCTGAAGACAGATTGACATCCAAAACAACAGCACAGCTCAGGGGCCGTGTCTTCCAGGTTTAGAGCCCAGATTAAATCTCTTGATGAACCTGATGCCAGGCCTCAGTCGCAGACTCCTTATCAACAGGACAGGCCAACAGCTTCTCGCTACGAGGCTGGGAGGATTGTACAAATGGAAAGATCTTGTCAACATGGGGAGGTGCAACAGGCACCCCGCATAGTGAGTTTATTCCACTACCTGAGAGCCCACCCTTCAGGATCAAAGGGCCCATAAAGTAGTAGTGACAGTCCCTGCTAACCAGGGGAGAACTGAGGCTCAGGGAGAGAAAGAAACTTTCCCAAGGTTAAATGAGTGAAAGCGGCAGAGTTGAGATCCAAGTTCAAGGTCTCTGACTTCCAGCATACAGTAATATTTTCACTACAATAGATGGCATAAGAAATTTTTGAATTCTGATCCATTTATATTAACAACTACTCTTCCCTGTGGTTTAATTATTTAATGTGTGGATGTTGTTAAATGTTGTTTCATTTATTTCTACAGATTTCAAATATTGTAATTATAATTTATGTGTCTTTTGTATTTGTTTCAAAAATATCGAAGACCTATTCATGGTTGATATGGGTTATTTTGCCTGCCTGATCGATTCACTGCTATCTGTACCTAGGCTAAACTCTGTCAGAGACAAAGACACGAGGTTAGAATTGGAAAACCATCTTTATTGTTATCTGATTTACTTAAAGATAGATTACAGGATTCTTTAAAGTGATGCATGACTGGCACTTTCACATTTATTCATTACTGGCTAATTGGCAGGCATTGTGCTAAGAATTGTGTAGGATTCACTAGTTAACCAAATATTCTTTGTACCTGGAGAACTAAACAACAAATTTAGAAACAAAATAGGCAATTTAACTCAACTCCAGCAAACTATAAAACTCTTCTTCTTTCAATAGAAACACAATGTACCTTTAAATGGAGGCTGATAGATATTAACATTGATAGGAAAGGAACTTTTTTACTGAATTGTGATTTTTATAGCTGTTACCTCCTACAGGAATAAAAAATCCAATTCTCTGCTAGTTGTATTAAGTGGCTTTCTGGCTAGGTTATGAAGCCCTCTGCTATGACAGCAAAAAAGCCTGTTCCAACCTTATGAAATTACATTTCAAAGTGCTTTATTTCAAAAAGCAATGCAAATTCACTATAAAACGTTAATAAATCTAAGTGCAAAGCTAACTCATGACACAAGTATGCAATTCTAAAAATCTGAGAGCAGTGCAGCACAGATCTTTAGGGCAGGGAAAATATCCTGTAATTATGGATACACATTACATTTTTCCTGTGCAATTCCAAGAGGAAACCCCTATATAAATTGTGGACTTTGGGCTAATGCACTGTTCTGGTGGAGGCATTGATAATGAGAGGTTGTGTATGAAAGGGGCAAGGGGTAGATGAGAACTCTGAAGTCTGCCTTTTAAATTTGCTGTGAACCTAAAACTGCTCTCAGTAAGTCTCCATGCCAAAAAATAAAAATATTTTTCTAATGCAAAAGCCAAAAAAACAATTCTGGGGGGAAGAAAATCTAAGTTGAACAACATTTGTGGGATATTTGCTATCCAGTGGTCACATAATCAGATCTTTTCCACAGCAATACTTTTAATGAAAATGAACACAGCAAGTTTACAGAGCATGGTTTATAGGGTCCCCAGTTTACCAATTACTGCCCAGTGTAGGCTGTTTACCAATTTTTCCAGAGAAGATAGGAACTTTGTCTTTTTTAGATGCATCCTTCTGGTTTTCAGGTTGGCAGCTAATGTAAAAACTTTAATACTGTACAGGCTAATGGCCCTGAATTCACGAGTCCGTTTCATACTCTCATTGCTAACTCTGATATAAACTGTTCTGTCAAATTTATTCTATTTTTTTATAATTTTCTGACATTTAACAAGCTGTACTTTTTAAAGTCGTCGAAGGAAAATGAATTCATCATGAAAGAATTGACTTACTTGAGCTATGTTGAAATAATCACTAGTTGTGTTAATGGAAACTCCAGGTACATCCAGAACCATTCATTAAATCCTAATTTGTTTGCCAAAGTGTTTGAGAACACTAATCTCCTGGGCAATGTTATCCCCCTCTTTATTAAAGAATGTCTTTCAATCCTGTTGCAATAAACCAAGCATTGTTTTAGTTCTTGAAACTCTCCATATAGGTTTTGGATTAAAAAAAAAAAAGCACTCTAATATATCCAATAAAGATCTCAGTTAAATTCGGAATCCTTTAAGATATTTAAAGAAACATGAAACCACTAGCGGTAGATGTTCTTCCATCATCAGATCTGGGGCAACTATTTTTAAGGGGATCTGCATTTATGTTGAGATGATATTGGTGTTGTAAACTGTCCCAGAAACTCCCTCCTGACACCTCCAAGAACTTTAGCTCTTGATCTAAGGCAAGCCTCATTATCCAGAATCAGTGAAGCATTCCATAGGATTGTCCAGGTTTAATTTCATTTATTACAGACAACTATAAAATCGTGTGACAGTCTGGTCCCCCAGAGAGATGAGTGTAGCAATATACAGATGAACAGATAATGATCTGTGATAAAATATTGTCCTCTGGCTGCATCGGCGCGTCTGCCAAGTGCTTTAAGGCAGTAATTGCTGGGTTTTGTTGTTTTTTCTTCTCTACCAACACTCAGTCCACTTCCACTGCTGAGGTAAATTACCTATTAACTTTAGTGAGACCCAAGGGGATTCACCAAGAGAGCAGTGACTTAGATGGTAAGATTGCAAATTTTCATTCCATTTGAAAGGATAAACTTATTTCATAATCAAGGAAATTCCTTAGGACTGTTAGAAACTTACATTCCCCAATTTGTTCATAAACAGAAGATTTTCAGAGATCTTCAGACCATCCATTTAAAACAAAGAACTTGCTCTGGTCATAAAATAACGTATGTTAGGTCTATTGAAACTAGCAAGTTTCACAAATAAACCTAAAGATAACTGCTGTTAATATTTTGTGTTATTATGCATGCAAATCTATGCAAATACTTGATGTTTGATTAACTCATTGATTCAGTAAATACTTACTGAGCTCTTCCTGCACCAGGGGAAAACATGAAAAACCAAAGGCCAAGTGTATTTATGGAGTCTGTAACCTAAAAGTGGTGAGAAAAAAACATAATAAATAAGGAATATAAGAAATAAACACATCCTATAGAATGTCGGAATATCTTATCGATGCTATGGAGCAGAGCAGGGAATACTGGAAAGCCAGATGTGGAGAAGCCTGGCTGGCGGTTGGACTTGGGGTGGTTAGGAGAGGCCTAACATGAGCTGTGCAGATTGCTGGGCACAGAGCATTCCTGGCAGAGGCAGGGCCTGGGGAAGACTCTAAGTCTGAGTGTTATGAAAAGCAGGCAGGCCTTTGTGGCCCCAGTGAAGTGAGGGAGACAGGATGCCAAGGAGAGATCACAGCTGGCAGGGAGTCCTTTGCACTCCTTGACAATGACTTGAAATTTTGCTTGAACTGAAATATAGTTACTGCAAGTTTATACACAGAAATGACCCATCAATCATATCTTAAATGGACATCACCCATGTCACTAGTAATTCTAACATTTTGTCTACAACTGTGTTTATTTAATGTGGGAGCATTTTCCCATGACATTTGGGGAAGAGGATTTTTTTTTTTGACAGGTAGAGTTTTAGACAGAGAGAGAGAGAGAGAGAGAGAGAAAGGTATTCCTTCCATTGGTTCACCCCTCAAATGGTCGCTATGACTGGAGCTTTGCCGATCCGAAGCCAGGAGCCAGGTGTTCTTCCTGGTCTCTCAAGGGGTGCAGGGGCCCAAGCACTTGGTCCATCCTCCACTGCCCTCCCAGGCCACAGCACAGAGCTGGACTGGAAGAGGAGCAACCAGAACTAGAACCAAGCTCCCATATGGGATGCTGGCGCCGCAGGTGGAGAAATAACCAAGTGAGCCATGGCACCGGTCCAAGGAGGAGGACTCTTAATGCCTGCTTACCACCTCTATCAATGAACCTATTTGTGAATGTATCATCAACTATCCATTTTTTTTTCCTATTAACAATAATAAATTGAATATCATGGTATTCATTTTTTGTCTATTCTATAGAACAGATTCCTAACAAAGGCATTGATGGGTAACAGCTATACATGGATGAGAATTGTGAAAAGTATGTCCAGATAGTTTTTCAGAAAAGTTGTGAATTTATGCTACCAAAAGTGAAGTGCATATATTATCTTGTTTAACAAAATGACATACCAGTTTTCCAGTTTTCCGGAATGGAGAGACCAACAAAATTCACCCCTTCATTTATTTATGAACGAAGATCTTTCAGCATCTCCTGCCTACATAGCAATCAACAGACACACCGGAATGGCTTTTGCCCACATTCTTCACATGCCCACCCACATGTCTTATCTTTTCTGTCCTACTCCCCTTTGCTTCATTATACCATTTCACATAGCTTCCATTCAATGTAACTGATCCACTGGCACAGTCCAAGTCCAATTCCCACACATTCCTTCCCCCAGTAGCATTTCCTTACTTGAGTGCCATGATGTTCTGTTTGTGGGACATGAAATAAAAGCCTAATGCCAGACTCTCTTCAGTCTTATTAAATGTTTGCCTAGTAACATATCATTTCAGTAATGCAACTACTTTCCTAGAAAAATACTTTCTTTTTTTAAAGATTTATTTACTTATTTACTTGAAATCAGAGTTACACAGGAGAGGCAGAGGGAGAGAGAGAGGTCTTCCATCCTATGGTTCACTCCCCAGATGGCCGCAACGGTTGGAGCTGCGCCGATCTGAAGCCAGGAGCCAGGAGCTTCTTCCAGGTCTTCCACATGGGTGCAGGGGCCCAAGGACTCAGGCCGTCTTCTACTGCCTTCCCAGGGCAGAGCAGAGAGCCGGATTGGAAGTGGAGCAGCCAGGTCTCGAACCGGCATCCATATGGGATGCCTATGCTTCAGGCCAGGGCATTAACCTGCTGTACCACAATGCTGGCACCAGAAAAATAGTTTCAATGCAGGTTTTCACCAATGCCACATTAATCTGTAAAGTTTGGAACATTATATCTTGATAGTTCCCATATTGACAGATACAACTGTCTGCCTAAATAGGCCACATTTTTGTATAATCTTAGACTCATTGCATAAATTCTCTGATTTGAAAAGTCTTTATTATTATTTATTTTTAAGTTCATGAAAACAAGCAAAATTCAGCATAAGCATAGACATCTTTTTGTACATATTTTAGAAGTCCAGGTCTGAGAAAAATCACTATAATAAATATTTATGCATCTATTCAAATCCATGCATTATTTAACTTAACATCAAAATAGGCTGAAATGTATTTATTACTCTTGAGAGTAAATAAATTAAAGATTCTACCGTGGTAACTTTTCTCAGTTTAATATTGAGAGCTAGGTGCTATGCTACTACTGTGCAGAAGATAATGCCATGTAACCACCACTTCCTGTGACAAACCTTCTGCCATGTGCCATGTGTTTTACAGAAGAAAGACTAAGATTTACAAAGGTTTGAGTAACATCTCCAGTTTCATCTCTCTTGTTTTTGAATGCTACATCTCTGAGAACCGGATACATTGCACTTGAAGGCATTGTCATAGAAGGAAAGAATTTGAAGAAATGATAAAGTGGAAAATAACCTGGTAGAGTTTTTTTTTTTTTTTTTGACAGGCAGAGTGGACAGTGAGAGAGAGAGAGAGAGAGAGAGAAAGGTATTCCTTTGCTGTTGGTTCACCCTCCAATGGCCCCCGGGGCCAGTGCGCTGCAGCCGGTGCGCAGTGTGGATCCAAAGCCAGGAGCCAGGTGCTTCTCCTGGTCTCCCATAGGGAGCAGGGCCCAAGCACTTGGGCATCCTCCACTGCACTCCGGGCCATAGCAGAGAGCTGGCCTGGAAGAGGGGCAACCAGGACAGAATCCAGTGCCCTGATCAGCACTAGAACCGGGTGTGCCGGCGCTGCTAGGCAGAGGATTAGCGCTGGCTATGGTAGAGTATCAAGAGTAGCAGGTCAAACCTTGGCTCTGTTATTTTAGCTGCAATCTAACCCTGGAGTATATGTTAACTTGATCACTATGCAAAACTATAGGGTATTGAGTAGCTGATATATATTAAATGATGGCAAATTTTATTAGAACTTGCATTGAGAAGATTGAATAACAGAGTGAGGCACTTGCCCTGGGGGTTTGTGAACAACAGAAACTATAGCAAGTTAAGGCAGTTACAATAATCTGAATGAGTCTGAACTAAAGTCTAGATGCAGCAGAATGCAAAGACAGAATATTTTTAATTATCCAAATGTACACCTAAAATATTTTCAGAAACACAAAACTTTAGGGATAAGTATCTCTGTAATAAGCATCTAGTAGTATTCATATATAAACATATATTCATGCATTTTAACTTAGCAACCATGATATATGCTCACAGTCTTACATTAAAATAATGTTTTATACACACTATTTATAGAGCACAGACTATGGAAAAAAACTTCATAACCCCCATTAACAAAGGAAGGAAGAAAACGCTAAGCCATAGCATTATCTTATAAGCTCCTTTTTCTCAGTGATGGGTTATAGATTCAAAACTACTTCTTGGGATCTTAGTAAAGCCAGAGATGTTGAAACAGTTTTTGGGATGGAAAGACTAATAAATCTGAGCAACAGTGATTAAATCAATTAGAGCTTTGCTTGTCATCATCTCTTTGGTGAAAGATAATATATGCCCCAAATGGCCGCAATGGCCAGAGTTGGGCTGATCTGAAGCCAGGAGCCTGGAGCTTCTTCCGGGTCTCCCATGTGGGTACAAGGGCTTAGGGACTTGGGCCATATTCTACTGCTTTCCCAGGCCATAGCAGAGAGCTGGATTGGAAGAGGAGCAGCCTCGACTAGAACCATAGCCCACTGCAGGTGGCAACTTTACACCACAGGTCTGGCCCCTGATATCTGTTTTCTAATGAAGCCTTCCTAGTGAGTAGCATAGACCTAGCATGAACCATAAAGCTTCAGTAATGGGCTCACAAATGTACTAATCCTAACCCTTCTATGCACTTAGCTCAGAAGCCAAAACTAAAAGAATGTTATTTGGTGATAGCCTAGGAGATTATACTTGGTTTCCACTTTAAGGACAAAATATAGGCCTTTCTCCATTCGTAAATGCTTTCCAGCTAGTGTGTAATTTAGGTGCAGTCTTCACCTAGATTTACAGCCCACCTTCCACTGAACTTCTTGGAGATCTAACTATGGAAAGGAGGAACTTGAGACAGGTGCACTTGGCTTGTCTACATCTCTTTATTTCCTCCCTCACAGATCTCATTCCAGGGAAAGCAGGTTGTTAATGTCGGCTGCTCTGCCCACTATGCTATCCAACTACTTTTCCAAATGCCCTGGGTGCTACAGACACCTACAGACAGCGTAGGGTGTAGGGGTGTGGAGCTGTCTATCCTGAGTTAGCAGCACAGAGCTTGGCCCACATCAGGTGATAAAGAGCTAGAATGAAAGGAGGCCTTATTCTGGATAGCTTCTTTGCATGAGATTATAAATACAAAAGCATCTGTAAGATCAAGAGTGCTCAAGAGCTGCACTTGATCATCACCAGCACCACCAGCTGCATGGGACTGTTTCACTTCAAGTCATTGACTTAATGATTAATGATTCAGCTGCTCCATCACACTAGCCACATCTGTAGTGTTCAGCAGTTGCATGTGGCTACCAGCTGGGGTTCTGGACAAGGTTGACCAAGAACATCCCTGTCACTGCAGAGAGTGCTACTTGGTGCTGTTGTTCAAGAGGAAGAAGCTTCTCTGGCCCTGAAGGAACAGGTGAAAAGACAGGGAAGCTTTTAAAATGTTCAGAGTTTGCTTTGACATGAAGTAGAACAGTATAGAAGATTACTGATTGAAATTCTTACCAAAGAAACCAAGGTAGTAGCAGATTTTAAGAGTACAGATGTTATTAAATTTAGACGAATTTTATTTTTACAGTTTTTAATGCTCTATGAAGAATTTTTTTAAATGAACTTCTGAACTATTCTATATCAAGGAAGTCAAGGTCTTCACCTGCCAAGATGAGAACAAAATTAAGGAAATTATAATGTCTTCAATACATACATTTGGCAGGAACCCTGGAGCCAGGCATTTTGTATAAATCCACAGCAATAATGATCGATTCACACAAATGCTTCAAGACCTCTGAAATTTTCTGTAGATGAATGAGAAATGATTATTTATTTTTAAAGACAACTGACTGAAGAGGAATATACTGCTATTCATTTTTAAAAGCCCAAAATATCAGATACAAATACTGAATTAAAATGGAAGCATCCAATTAAAGCATTCAACTAAAATGGAAAATATTACCTGGTCTTTTACTCATCTGATCAACATTCCATATTTTCTGGTGCTGATGAACTTGAGGTCCTGAGAGAAGGAGGAAGGACTTAGTACTTAGTATTATATCATTTAATTCTGAAGTATCGTGCTTATAAATATATACTTCTAATAATGTAAACTAGCAGTAAAAAATAACAGTATTTTCATAAATTAAGTTATACATTTTTATTTGTAATATAAATTTGATATGTGTCTTAAATTTACCCAGATAAATAAAATTATCCAAAAAGATAATATGACTTTGCAAAGCACATTATCAGACACACAGAAGGTTGCTCAATAACCTCATTTTTATATTGCTCATTTTTATATTATGTGCATAATCACCAATAACCTTTGGCTAGTAAGTATAGTCCTATTCTTACATTCGGAAGTCTATTATTTGATTTTTTATTGTAATCTAGTTATCTCACAGAGTATCTGTTTAAGGTAAGACTTCATATTTCACTGGATATACTTGATAGATATAGAATTGCCTGAATAAAAATATCTTCATTTAACAATATTCAATAAGTTTTCAGTGGAATAGATTTAAGCACAACTAGCACGGGAAATAGAGATTTTACCAACTAGTAGTATTTACATATTACATCCTAAACTTTATATTTGTGTCTTTGTTTTCTTTGTCTTTTTTTGATAGTTAAGAGTGAAGACCGGCGCCGCAGCTCACTCGGCTAATCCTCCACCTTGCGGCGCCGGCACACCGGGTTCTAGTCCCAGTTGGGGCGCCGGATTCTGTCCCGGTGCCCCTCTTCCAGGCCAACTCTCTGCTGTGGCCAGGGAGTGCAGTGGAGGATGGCCCAAGTGCTTGGGCCCTGCACCCCATGGGAGACCAGCAGAAGCTCCTGGCTCCTGCCCTCGGATCAGCGTGGTGCGCCTGTTGCAGTGCGCCAACCGTGGCAGCCATTGGAGGGTGAACCAATGGCAAAGGAAGACCTTTCTCTCTGTCTCTCTCTCTCACTGTCCACTCTGCCTGTCAAAAAAACAAAAAAACAAAAAAGAGGGAAGCTATTCTTGCTGCCAACAAGCCACTTGTTTCATGACTAATCATGAATGACCCATTCATATTCTTTTTATGTCATCCCTCAGTACCTCACAAAAGTGTACCTTAACTCAAAACTGTAACACAATTTGAAGAGAGGACAAAAGTGATATTAAAAGTGTAACAACTATCTTAAAAAATCATTCATTCTTAGATAATATGTCACACAGTTTTATTACATTATTGCAATGCCCTTTCTTTACAAACAATGGTGAAAGCTGAGGTAGTTAAGCTTTTTCTTTTTTTAATGTCCTTATTTGGGAAAATAAGAGGTGTGCTACTTTACTGCTTTGTTACTTTTATTTTGCTTGGTTAGGACATCGAAAAATCTGGAATTTATTCAGTCATATTTAAATACTGAAACAGGATAAATAATGACAGTTGTTAAATATTTTTAAGGTTGGGTTGGCTGCTTTCTCTGATTCATTTACTAAAATTCTATAGAATTAGTGAAGACACTATCTGTTTTCCAACTACTAATAAGTTGATGACAAATTTAATGGAGAGAGAGATAGAGAAACTTTGTAACTATAGGGTGAAAGACAAAAGAAAAAAATTGCACTGGATAATTGTTAAAAATGGCACGACAGATTTTTTTGCAAACTACTGTAGTATAAGTGAGATATGTCAGTAAAGAATTGAGCTCAACTCCCATTACAACAGGACAATTAGAGATTTATAGCATATAGGCAGAATGAGGGAATCAGTGGATAGAAAATTAGTAAGAGGAGCCATCAGGAGTAGAGGGAAGAGATGTACAATTTAGCACATGGTCACTTGGACTTACCCCTAAAGGTAGAGCTAGAAATTTGCCAGGGGATTCCAATTCAATCCCATCAAGGTGGCATGTATCAGTGCCATCTTACTTGTTAAAGTGATCAGTTTAAGTTCATAATTGATCAAAAAGATAGGATTAAGTGTCAAAGGGATTAAATAAATAAGACCAGTGTCTGCAAATAATAATTGATAGAAAATGAGATTAAATTGATTAAATTGATTAAAAATGAGAGGATGATCCTACATGGGAAGCAGGATACAGAGCAGAGTCATAGAATGGCAAAAACCCTAAACAGCACTCTGGCCTCAGAATCAGCCCTTAAACATTCAGATCTGGCTAAAAATCCCATGAGAGTTTCGCAGGCATGGAAAGCCAAAACACTGTGGCAAAAAAAAAAAAAAAAAAAAGACCTAAATGAAAGATCTCTGTGAGTGAGATCCCAGCAGAAAGAATGGGCCATCAAAGAAGGCAGTACTGTTCTCTGAAGGAGAAGAGAACTTCCACTTTGAATACGGCCTTATCTAAACAAGATAGGAGTTGGCGAACTCAAGAGGCTTCCATAGCCTTGGTAGCTCATGACAAGAGCCTCAGGTGATTACTGACATAATAAATAAGAATGTCAATTGTTAAATCAGTGATGGGAGTCACTGTGCACCTACTCCTCATGTAGGATCTCTGTCCTTAATGTGTTGTACTATGAGAATTAACAGTAAAACTACTACCCAAACAGTACTCTATACCTTGTGTATCTTTGTGGGTGCAAACTGTTGAAATCTTTACTTAGTATATGGAAATATAGATATAAGTTACTTATATAAATTACTTATATCTATATAAGTATATTTACTTATATGTTACTTATAAGTAATGTTATATAGATTTAAGTCATATATATATATATATACATATATATACTTATATAGATTTAAGTTGATCTTCTGTATATAAAGATAATTGAAAATGAATCTTGGCTGGCGCCGCAGCTCAATAGGCTCAATAGGCTAATCCTCCACCTGCGGTGCCGGCACACGGGGTTCTAGTCCTGGTCGGGGCGCTGGATTCTGTCCCGGTGCCCCTCTTCCAGGCCAGCCAGATTCTGTTCTGGTTGCCCCACTTCCAGGCCAGCTCTCTGCTGTGGCCTGGGAGTGCAGTGGAGGATGGTCCAAGTCCTTGGGCCCTGCACCGCATGAGAGACCATGAGAAGCACTTGGCTCCTGGCTTCGGATCAGCATGGTGCACCGACCACAGCGCAACAGCTGCAGTGACCATTGGGGAGTGAACCAGTGGAAAAGGAAGACCTTTCTCTGTCTCTCTCTCTCACTGTCCACTCTGCCTGTCAAAAAAAAAAAAAAGAAGAAGAAAAAAGAAAAGAAAAAGAAAGAAAGAAAAGAAAAGAAAATGAATCTTGATGAAGAATGGGATGGGAGAGGGAGTGGGAGATGGGATGGTTGTGGGTGGGAGGGAAGTGATGGGGGAAAAGCCACTATAATTCAAAGTTGTACTTTGGAAATTTATATTTATTAAATAAAAGTTTAAAAATATTTAAAAACTAAAAAAAGAATACAGAAATTCTTGCTATGTTGTATAAACAGTATTCTTGCTAAAGCTAACCCATCAAAAGTAGAGGATGCAGCAGAAGTATATCATCTTATTAAAGGTAGAGGATTCTTGACAAACTGACATAGCCGGCTACTTTGCTATAACTGGGCTCAGCAGATGAAGGTCCAGGCTTCATTCAGAAGAGTGCTCAAGGAAGCCTTACTAATGTCTGGTCCAGAAAGGAGTCTGCCAACAGATTCATCAGAGGATGAAGTAGGAGACATTAACATGTCATGCAGTGTTTAGAACTAATCAATTTTTGAAAGATTGACTTAAACCCTGACTTCAGTAACAAGTAAATTCCTTTGGATGAGAATAAAATAAGGACATTCATGTAAGTAAACTTTCATCTTAAACTGTGTGAAGACATATTTTAAATCCCATAAATTCTTTGTTGTAATGTGCAATTAAATTTATTTTAATGAGAGCATCTCAATTCATTGTTCAAGTTCTCTTCTGATAGATCAGAGTTTTTATTTTTTCTCCAGTGTTGAGATTAAAGGATTTGGTGTTAAGCTCAACAGTAGATATCCTTAAGAGGATTGAGACAATCAAAGGAATAATTACTATACTCCACTGAAAGTGTTCTTTAAGTGGAGAGAAGACAAGAGCAAATCTTATCTTTAAGACTCTTAAAATTGTTTAACTTGACACTGTGTTTACTTGACATTTTAATAACAAGAGCAGCAGGATCCTTTTTCTTTAGAACTATCCTGGGAAATTCTTTAAATTATCTTCTTAATGGCTTATCACACCATCTGTCACTGCTACAGAAAATTTAGCATGGAATTCAAGCATTTGTTTGGGCTCAGTCTTTTGGGGTTAACCAGAATGCTCAGATAGATAAGAACAAGGAATCTCAATAAATGCTTTTTGAGCATCTATCACTATCGAGCGCTGTCCTTGGTCCTAAGTAGTCCTTGTTGTTTTAGAATTTATAGGTTAATGGGGGGAGGGAAGCAGCACTGAAAATAGTACAAAATTATATCCCTTTTTGACAAGTGTTATAACAGCATATGGCTTAGGATGCTTTGGGAACACACAAGAAGAGTGCCTATCTCACTCCTTGGACTGGAATGGGAGTGGGAATATGCAGATATGGGATAGATGGAACTGTGTATTTGCGTGTGCAAAAGGTTTTGAAGATATGTTGGAAATGAACAGAGGTCTTCTTGGTAGGGGAAAGGAGGAAGGATCTGCCAGAGGCAGCTGCTAAACTGAGACCCAAGAGTAGCAATATCAAGGAGGACGGAGAAGGACTAGAAAGAATGTTACTAAAAGAAGTAACGTCGTCATGCACAAAGTCACAAAAGCAAATGAGAATGCATGTTCAGTTTAATAGTTAAATTAGTGCTTCTCAAACTTTAATGGTCATATAAAGTAGCTTAGTTTAATATCAGAATTCGTATTCTGATTCATTCTAGGGAGGGACTTGAATTCCTAGGCATCTAACCAACTTCTGGATGATGCTAACTTCTGTGGTTTGTGGACAAAACTTTGAGTAGTAATTTTTAGTTAACTGAATTTCCAGAAAATTGGATCTCTCTCTCTCTCTCTCTCTCTCTCTCTCCCCCATCCCCACTTCCTAGGACATTTTTGACAGTGACCTACTTATTCACAGTGAATGAATCATTGATGGTTGCAGATTGGCGGCAAGATAACACCTCATTTGTTCATAGTTGACATTTTTCTATGAAGAAGATTGCTTTATAGAAGCCTATTTAAAACTTACTATTTATAAATCCTTCTTTTTCTGAGATTTATTTATTTATTTAAAAGGCAGAGTTATATATATATAGAAGATGAAAGATCCTAATATACTGGTGTACTTCCCAAATGACCACAATAGCCAGGGCAGGACCAGGCTGAGCTAGAAGCCTGGCACTTCATTTGGGTCTCCCACATGGGTGGCAGGGGCCCACAAAGTTGGGTCATCTTCTGCTGCTTTCTTAGGTGCGGTAGCAAAGAGCTGGATTGGAAGTGGAGCATTCAGGACATGAACAAGGGCCATATGTGATGCTGATGTTGCTGGAGGCAGCTCAATCCACTATGCCACAACACAGGCACCTCAAATCCATTTTTTCTGCTTTCTTTCCTGCCTTGATAGATCTCCTCATTGAAACATTTTTAACAGTTTCTACATAAGATCAATCTGGAAAAGTTGTTCTTAATATATTTTGTCAACACTTGTCAAAATCATAGGCAAATGTCTCTAGGAAGAATTTGCACTGTTTCCCATTAGAAGCAAGTTACAAGGCTGCACTGTACCTTGACAGGGTTTTTTTAGTATCAATTTGTACGTATCTTAATAAATGCATGAGTTTTATGTCACTGCTGTCCCTTCTACCTTCATAACTGCAAGTGTTCTGACTCTCTGAGAACATCTCTGCAAATACCATAAATATTTCATCCCAATCTCAACAGGTGGGAAAATATTGGGCTGTGTTCTACTGTAAATTCACATGTCCCATCATGGAACTTTAATTTCTCATTTAATTCTCACCACAATTAGAAATAGAAGGGGTTTTTAAAATGTTCATTGAAAAGGCTTATTGTGGAAAAACAACTATGCATGGATTTCAAAACGTTTTGCACTAAACTTTTAATTCCATTCCCATGATTTTTGGAAGTACCATCATATTGTCATTTATACATACATATTTAAACGTATTTATTAATTTATTAATACTGTACCGGCTTATCATTAGAACAAATGTCGTGAGCCCTTCACATAAGCAATAAAATCTTCTGCACTTTCATTTGCATCTAACACCTCACAGTTACCTTAAAAGAAGGACTTTCACATCCTCATATCTCTGGGTAGACTTGTCATGCCTTCCTTTCACATCCTCATATCTCTGGGTAGACTTGTCATGCCTTCCTTTCACATCCTCATATCTCTGGGTAGACTTGTCATGCCTTCCTTTCACATCCTCATATCTCTGGGTAGACTTGTCATGCCTTCCTTTCACATCCTCATATCTCTGGGTAGACTTGTCATATCTTCCTTTCAATTGCATGTTTCCAGTTCTAAAACATGGAGGTGGATGTGAGGAGTTCTGTAGCAGTTGTCTGTGCTGTATAAAAGGTGCTTTATCGACAACTAAATCATTTTCAAAGTTGATCTTTTACTTTTCCCTATTTTCAAAGTACCCCCATGATTGTGAACAGAATCAGCTCTGCCAGAGTTGCTGAGATTCCTTCCAGAGAAGTCAGAGTTCACTGCAGTGCTGTTCCGACTGTTTTGTATCAGAAATGAGCAGCCTAACTTCTCAGCCTACTTATTTCCCACTTCCTGGGTCACTAACCCTGCCTGTACTGTCCTCAGAGGGGGACGTAAGTCTGGAATGGCCTAGATGGAAGTGATCACTAACTCACCATAGCTAGTTGGGGTACATAGAGCAAGAGGATAAAGAGTTGTGGGGATGCTACACCTTTTCTAAGTTCCTGCACATAGGACTCGAATGGTTTTTAGAAGAAATAATAAAAGCAGTTTTTTGACTTGCAGGTCAAGGTATTATGAACCAGTTAGCTTGGTCTATGGTCTCATCTTCCACATGCATGTGATGTGGAACCTAACAAGGATACCTGTTTGGCTTTGAAGCATCTGCAATTGGCTTTGAGATGAAGTCACAATTAGGTGACAGCTGAAGATGTTATGGGCCCAATATTGTAATAAGTCTGTAAAAATAGGACTCAGAACTTCTGTGAAATATTGGAAGTGACTTCCAGAGCTACAGGAGACATGCACACTTTATTCTGAGATGTGATTTGTAAATGAAGAGGCCGAGATCCAGAAAAGCTAGGTGGCAGAGTATCTAGGTATTAATGGCCAATAAATGGAGCCCATGTCTTCCACTCCCTCCTTCTCCTTCCTTCTTCTTTCCTTGCTTCCTTTCTCTCTCCTCAGTTAAATAAATATTTTATTTTATTTATGCCATTCTCCTCTTCAAGGTAACAATTACTCAGAAAATATTATGTGAAAATTTAAAATAAAATATATTTTACTTGAATTATTCTGGGTGATTTTTGCTGAGTCTATTATTTGCTATATCATGCCATTAATAATCATTTAAAAAGTGTCACCCACAGTAATTAATAATGAAAAGGCCAACAGACTACACTAGGACAGTGTTTGAGTTATGGCTAATTACAATGTGATGAAAACTAATACATTTGAAACATGAGAGTTACATATTAATTAAAAATACACTGGTTATTTGATCTTGTATGTGCTATTTCTATGTGGGTGCAAATGGAAAACTTTATACTTAGTGAAATAAGCCAATCCCAAAAGGACAAATACCATACCACATGCTCTCACTGATCTGTGGTAACTAATAGACCACCTAAAAGACAATCTATAGAAGTGAAATTGACACTTTGAGATGCGATGACTTTGAACAACCCTTTTTTTTTTTTTGGACAGGCAGAGTTAGACAGTGAAAGAGAGAGAGTTATAGACAGTGAGAGACAGAGAGAAAGGTCTTCCTTCAGATGGTTCACTCCCCTAATGGCCGCTATGCCTGGCACTGCGCCAATCCGAAGCCAGGAGCTGGGTACTTCCTCCTGGTCTCCCATGCGGGTGCAGGGACCCAAGCACTTGGGCCATCCTCCACTGCCCTCCCGGGCCACAGCAGAGAGCTGGACTGGAAGAGGAGCAACCGGGACTATTACCCGGCGCCCCAACTGGGACTAGAACCCGGGGTGCCGGTGCCGCAGGTGGAGGATTAACCAAGTGAGCCATGGCGCCAGCCGAACAACCCCTGTTTTGACTGTTGAGGAATATTTTTTCATACTATTTGTTGAACTCTTTATTAGTATAGAATTAATCTTATGTGTATAAAGTTCATTGAAAATAGATCTTAGTAAAAAATAAGAATGGGAATAGGAGAGGGAAGAGGAAGAAGGGTGGGAGTGCAGGTAGGGTGGGAAAAATCACTATGTTTCTAACGTTGTATTGATGAAATGTATGAAGTTTCTATACTTTAAATAAGTTTCTGGGTAAAAAGAGAAAAGAAAAATGAAAATTATATACAGGACTGTTAGATCATATTTTTAAAAAGTATTTAAATTAATTATACATGTTTCATGTGGTCAACAACAACAACAATAAAAACTGTAGACTTGAGATGTCAGTACATTTTTAAATTTCAAACTAGCATGTTTTCAGAAGATGAATGTTTAGAAATACTTAAAAGTTTCAGAGGACTTTTTGTATTTGTAAGAGGCTCAGTTTTAAATTTCTAGTCATGTTATAAAAGTAAACTTGGCAATAATTCCTATTTTATCACTTCTTGACAAATAGAGATAACCTCAATGTTTTTAAACTATTTATACAGTCTTACGCAATCAGTCCCACTAAGGCTTGACAGGGATGAGGGGAGGAGTATAAGTAGAATTTTAGGGACAGAGAAATTAAGGGACTATCTCCAGCCACACAGATGACAAAGGGATGACCTGCACTTTCTAAAGTCCACAACTTTTCATGGTACTATCATGTACACTGCTTAAAATTATGTTTTGCTTTTATTTAAAAATAGCATAGATATTTTATAATGTGTTGACAGAGGGAAATTAGTGTGATAATTGAAAAGACTTTACTTTAAAACTGCTTGCATAAGAAAAGATGCTAACATCACTAGAAGTCAGATGGATACAATTCTGTGCATCTAAGCACTGTGGAAGGAAGGCAGTGGGTTGCAGTTTTATAATCATAATAGGGTAGTCTATAGTGGCTTCCCAATTACAAAAGGGTACCCAACAAAGAAATGTTCATTTCAGTGAAAGGATTTTCAGTGCTTCATGCAATCAGAAAAGATGATTTTGATAAGCCACATGGTGTTTAATTCATTCACTTCTAAATATGGAGATGACTCACCGGATTGTGCTCTGTTCTCTTTTGTGTTTTGGGGCACAAACAGCAAGTTGGAGTCACCACTGATGTTCGAAGGTTCAGAAGCACAGCAGGGCAGCGGCTGTGGCGGCTCAGGAGGCAGTCTGGGTGGCTCCATCACAGCCTGTAAAAAGGTAACCTTGTCTTATCCTACTTTCTTCTCACCAGATGAACTTAGACACTACTTGAGTTCGACCTCTCAAGCACTTTTTCTGACATTCAAAATATCTGTAACAAGCAAATGACCCACATTTTTCCCTTCCCAAATAAGTCCTGGTGACATTAAAACATGACCAGAAAACTTGAGCAGTTTTAAGAAGCAAAACCTGACAATCACAAGCCCCCATTATCATCCCCCCGCAGCCCCAGCCCCTTCCCAAGGACCTCTTCTCAATCTCACTGATTGCATCTGCTATCCGAAAACTCCTCACAGGCTTTGAGGACTTGGTAGGCCTTGTGATAGTAAAATCAATCACAATTAATTAAATCAACGGAAAAAAATCGGGGATTGATTGAATTAAAAGTATGCTATGGAAAATATGTGAACGGAAGGAGGAGAGTAGGTGGGAGTATGGACAGGAAAGAGGGTAGGGTGGGAAGTATTATGCTTTTTTTCTATTTTTTTTTTTTATTTATTTGAAAGTCCGAGTTCCAAAGAGAGGGAGAAACAGAGAGAGAGAGAATCTTGCATACAATTATTCACTCCCTAGATGGCCATAAAGGCCAGGGCTGGACCAGGCTGAAGCTGGGAGCCAGGAGCTTCTTCCAGGTCTCCTACATGGGGATCAGGGACACAAGCACTTGGGCCATCTTCCACTGCCTTTCCCAGGCTATTAGCAAGGATGTGGATTGGAAGTGGAGCAGCCAGGACACAAAACAGGAGCCTATATGGGATGCTGGTAGTGCAGGTGGCATCTTTATCTGCTATACCACAATGCTGGCCCCTCATTGTGTTCTTAAATCTCTAATATGAAATACATGAAATGTGTTCATCTCTTGTAAATTTAAAAAACTTCAAAAATACAAAAATGCCTTCCAAAATCTGTGTCTAAGAAAATTTCATGACTGTTTTCCTTTTGTTGTTTTCCTAGAGTCTCCTTGACTTATGTTATTAACAGAAGCCAGATTACATTTCTGAATATCATATAATAATCTTACTTTAAAACAGCTAGCAAAAAAAGTTGCCATTTTAATAACAAAATCACTCAGCTACTTCATTTTCCCAATCAATCCAACAAAAGCCTAGAAACATAAAGAAAAATACCCAAGGTTGGCCACCTGATATGTACATCATTACTATTTGACACTGATTCCAGAAGAGAACATGTTTCTTCTATTCCAAGCACAAAGGAAGTCACACTGGATCATTTCATTTATTGCAAAAAATTAATTATAAAAATATTACAGATGTAAGTTAAGCCAAATTCTGATACCAAACATATTTCATATGTAGGTAAACTATGTATAAGTATCTAATATGCAGTTTATATATATATATATATATAATATATATATATTATATATAAATATATGATTATACACACATAATATGAGAGATCTTCAAAAATTCATGTAAATGTGTATTATATTTTAAAAAGTATGGGATTCAACCCTTTTTGTGCCAAAATAAACTTGTCTTTAGTTCCATTTTCCATGACTGTTTTGAAGCCCCCTCACATGTATCCATTTCTTGATTACTGCATCTGTTAAGCAGCCATGCTTATCCTATGGTTGTATGACTTCCATGGATCTTCCAGCTTGCAACTATTAAAGAAAGTAACAGATATCTGCACTAGAAATTAGGTAGTCATAGAAAAGTAGTAGTAAGCATAAATATTTGCACACATTCTTCTGCACATGTTCTATGATGTTATTCTTCCATGCCATAAAACTCCTATGGAAGAGTCATTGCTAGAAATTTTAGTCTTTAATGCAGAAAACTGAAGAAGTATCATTGAAAATGATTTTGAGTTATTTTTGAAAGAGATAAAAAATAGCTAAGGTCTCTAAGCCTTAGGCATATTCTATTAAATTCTGTAGCTACATATTATAAAAGCTTCACCAGATGTTGTAAATTTCACAAAACCGAACGTTTTAATTCATTCTGATTTTTAAAATAATTAGATCCTAATTGATTAGAGTTTGTGTAGTATTTTTAAAATATGTTTCTTCACTTATTTGAAAAACAGACAGAGATCTCCCCTTGATAGTTCAGTCTCTAAATGCCTGCTAAGTCCAGAGCTAGGACAGATTGAAGTCAGGAGCCAGGAACTCGATCTGGGTCTTCCAGGGAGGCCACGACATGAGTCATCACCTGCTACCTCCCAGGGTGCACGTTAGAAGGAACTTGGAATCAGTAGTTGAGTCAGGCAGTCCAGTATGAGATCTGAGCATCCCAATATGGGTCTTAACTGAAATACCAAACACCCTCCCTGTGCAGTATTTGAAAGGAATTAAACCAGATTCCCAGACCTTGACATCCAGTTCTATCAGAATAATTTCTATCAATAAGCATACAGCCCCAGCAAAATTATTTAAGATAGATATTAGCAGACTGAGACATTTAATAATTTATGCTGTTATCTCAGCTGAAGTTATTTCTCTGGAATAGAGATGGTCATATTCATTTCTTTTCAAACATTCATGTTCTGAAAATCCTGAACTGACAGAGCTGTATAGGCTGTCTATTAAAAAAATTAAAACTGACAGTCATCAATTCTAAATGACTTCATCAGTGTGTGTAAAGACATATAAATATATTTACATATAAGAATTTAAAATGTAAATGTATTCCCACTCATTCCACCATTATTTCTTAAACAATTATTAGTAGATTGAACCATACAAAATTGCATTTTTTACAGATCAAAAATGAAAAACTGTAGGAAGTTCCTTATGATTCAACATTAATACATTCAGAATTCTATTATATTTGAAGGAAAAATATAAGGATAGATCAAAAATGGCCCCCAATTCTGAAGGTTTCATAGCATGATTTGGTAAATGATAATTGTTTCCATTGTGAAAAGTCAGACAGTAATTCATAAGTAACTAATTATGTAGCATAACTATATAATATCTCAAAATATAAATTAGGGGACAGCAAGTGTTATGAGTATTAAAAGCTAAAAGACAATAGAGACCTTAGACCTTAAATTGACAGCAACAAATTCAGCCAGGAAGTGGATCTTAATTCATATTTGAATGGATGCTGAAAATATACAACCAAATTTATAAAGGGATGCTACAAATTAATGAATTCAAAACCTTTCTGAATTGGTAATATATTGTTTAATATTCATACTACATTTCTCCCAAACTTAAACAGTAATTGCATTTAAGGGACTATTTAGTAGTTGTGTGTGCAATGTGTCAGACACCATGCAAGCTGCAATTGTTTATTTTCCTTTCAAAAGAGTAGCCCACTACTTTCATTTCTCTTTGTATCCAAAATAAGGCTCTCAAGAAAACAACACTGATTATTGAATGATTTCATGTGTTTTATTATTTTATATTTAATATTCATATTACTGCAACCTGATTTCAATGATAATTGATCCATGTTTTATCACAGATAATGGGACTGGGGGAGAGCACATTTGTTTTATCAATGCACACATACTGGATGTGCTGTAGGAAAGAGGTAACAAGGACAGTTATGCCTTCTAAGTAGCAAGGCTGTCCAGCCGAACCACCACTCTTCACAGTTAGTCTTCAATATGACTAACAGGGATCATTGAAACCTATTGGCAATTCCCCAGCTTCATTTCATATAGTAGTCATATCTTCTTCCCCAGCAAGCCTGCTTATCAGAACTGACATCCAGCTAAATTAACTGGTCAAAGAAATGAAACAAGAGTCTAGAAGATAATGTATTAGTTGGATAATCAGCCTCCGAAAAACTGAAAGCCAATTGAATTTATGTTTTTCATAATGACCTGTAAGAGTTTTTAGAATCCTATGGGGATACAATTGCTTTTTTTCATTTTTGAAGTTAGAGAGACAGGATCTGAAAACTATAGTTATGAGAAAGGAAAAAGACATCAGTGGACTTATTTGAAGGAGGAACTCTTCAATACTTGAGCAATTGCTTTTCCAGAGAGCTGAGAGAACAAAAACACAGTAACGGTTTCCACTGAATGCCTTGAAAGATTGTTAATAGACCTAGTGTTCTCCCAATGGCGCTCAGGTGTACAAAATAAGCTATATGGCCACCTAGCTGTGGTTTCAGAATTATCTCTTCTCTCCCTCTCCCTTTTTAGGAAGTAGGAAAATTATCGCACAAATCCACACCAATGTATTAGTGATTGCATAGCTTACTGTAGTGGTGACAAACAAAATATGCTTGCCCCTTCTACTGATAACCTCTTCCTTAACTGATGTTGATAATTGAGCCTATTGAATCTGGACTTGACCTAAGAATTCTACTTATTCCTGAATTCTAAGCAAGCATTATCAGCCCATCACAATTAAAGCATGAGATTACCTGTGCCATACTAATTTAATTGGCACAAGGACCTAGAGAAAGTTTTTATGTGATTCCCAAAAGTAATACATTGAAATGATGGAATTACAAAACACTGGAACAAAAAAAAATTGGAGAGTTGATAGTTGAAAGAGGACTCTAGAAATTCTTACCAGTATCCCTAGAATTGTAACTGCCATAGGCATTTCTCTTTCCATTAAATGAGCTAAATGCCTATAAATGTTATTTTTGGTATTTGTTAAATGTTAAGTGAAAGGTCTTAATAATAGCTTTATTATACATCAAATCTTGTTATCTCTAAAGAAGCAGTGGGATGTTATGTAACAACTCCAAACTTAGTATCTAAAGACCTGAATTATAGCCAAGGTTTCTCTTTTTACTATGTGATTTTAGGCCACTAGTGCCACCCTTTCTAACTCAGATCCTTTAGGGTTAATGTGTTGCTCACATAAGAAAAAGTCCAGGTAAGTCCTTGTCTCATAGTTCATGCTTAGCAAATATCAGTTGATCTCAAATAAATGGTCTTTACTCAAGACAAAACTTACTTAAAGAATTTTAAAACTAATATGAACATAACATGTGATGTGTGCTCTTCAATATCTATTAGATTTCCTTCTACTTTGAAAGCTTTATATTCAATGTCATGTTTCCACAATAGCTGGACATTTTCAATCCATGCTTTACTTCACAGACTGAGGATTTACTATTTAAGGTACAGGAACCAAGTTCTTGAACAGGATTGATGTGAGGAAAAAATTGTTGGAGAAAAATCAACACCACAAATACCCTCTCTTTTTATGTCATGTTAATTAAATCCTCCCCAAACTTGGACTTATCAAAGGCGGCAGACTGAAAACTCTCCAGTTTCCCAGAGGCAGAGTTTGATCTTAATATGACATCTGATCAGCTCTTTGAAGTTTCAAGAGCATCCTTCGCCATGCCTGACCCCCCTTTAAACTGAATTAATTTTGCTGTCAAGCATGCCACAGATCTATCTGAAGAATGACATAATGGCTGTCCCTTGATGTTTCATCTTATTCTGTAAAATACACTTTCATGTAAGCCCATCTAAGTCCTCTTTGTGAGGACATGTAATTAACAAAGGCAATTCAATTAATGTGTGCAGTCATGGGCATACCAGTTGGGAGGCTGTTTCAGAATCCAATCCATATCTCTAAAGACATTCTTTTCAGTCATAATTGTTTTGGACAGAAGTTGCAACAATATTTCTAAGAAAGGAAGATGCACATTCACTGTGCTTAAAATCTAGCTATGGTAGGAGAGTTATGGTAGAGTCTGCATTTGTTGAAGTCATTTCCTTCAAGGAAGGAAGGAAGGGTTTTAAAAATACAGAAATAAAATCAAAATCAGCATGATTGAACCGTATTAATCTTCCTAAAGAAGGAACACAGTAGAGTGTCCACCAGTAGTGTATATCACTTTTGGCTCCATAAGCTCTCTCTTCTGATCATGTAGCCTGTTGGTGGTCTTCAAGTCTAGCTAAAGGAGAGGCTATATCAGAGGGTGGCCTATCTTTTTTCAAAGATCTAGGCACTCTTTTTTTTTACCTCTTTTTTAAATTTTATTTAATGAATATAAATTTCCAAAGTACAGCTTATGGATTACAATGGCTCCCCCCCCATAACTTCCCTCCCACCCGCAACCCTCCCCTTTTCTGCTCCCTCTCCCCTTCCATTCTCATCAAGATTATATATATATATATTAAGTAAACATTTCAACAGTTTAGTATATATTAAGTAAACATTTCAACAGTTTGCAACCACATAGAAATACAAAGTGAAAAATACTGTTTGAGTACTAGTTATGGCATTAAATCATAATGTATAGCACATTAAGGACCGAGATCCTACATGAGGAGTAAGTGCACTCCTGTTGTTGACTTAACAAATTGACACTCTTGTTCATGGCATGAGTAATCACTGTCTCATGTAGCCTGTTGGTGGTCTTCAAGTCTAGCTAAAGGAGAGGCTATATCGGAGGGTGGCCTTTTTTCAAAGATCTAGGCACCCTTTTGTTTTTTTAATCACCATTCTGCAAGAGCAAGCAACAGCATTGAAGAAGAGGGATTTTAAATAAGAGAAATATTATTGTCTTACAAAAGGAATTAGGAGACCTAATATAGGAATTCTAAAGAGAATTCCTTACAGCAAAGAGATACTGGAATCTTTTCAGTTAATGCCAGGAAGGATATATGTGGGAGGGGTGGGAGGGATAGAGCAAAGGAAGGGGAAACCTGTATATGGACAATGGGGGAAGAGGAAAAAGAGCCCTCGTGAGATGCATTTGGAAGCCAAGGTTAAGTCCAACTCTAGGACCATGGGGGTTGAACTGAAGAATAAGCTCTATTTTTCCCCAAGTTTTTCATGAGAGGGGTATCATTAAAACCATTGAGATGGGCTGTTTCAAGTTAATCTATGCTTTACTTCACAGACTATACTGTGGTAATCTCAAAGTGTCAATTCACTTCTATAGATTACCTTTTATATACTCTATTAGTGACCACAGATCAGGGAAAGCATATGGTATTTGTCCTTTTGGTGCTGGCTTATTTTATTCAGTATAATGTTTTCCATTTGCATCCATTTTGTTGCAAAAAGCAGGTTTTCATTTTTTTTTACTTCTGTGTAATATTCCATGATGTACATACCCTATAATTTCTTTATCCAGTCTTCAGTTGATGGACATTTGGATTGATTCCATATCTTAGCTATTGTAAATTGAGCTGAAATAAATTTGGGGGTACAGATAGTTAGATTATATGATTATTTGTATTTTATATGTGAAGCTAAAGCTCAAGTGAAATGAAAAAAAAAAAAACATTGAGAACAGTGATACAGCTCAGCAATCAAGCCTATAGGTCTAGATTCAGCCCATTTGCATCTAAGCAGTCAGCCACAAAAATTCCCCCTGGGGGCAATTCCACTGACTGTCTCAGGACACTTCTGTGTGCCCCCCCCCCCCCCAGGTACCTTCAGGGCTTCACAGAATGCAGATAATAAAGGCTTCTGTCAGGGATTCATTTCCTCTGCTTTCAGCAAAAACAGGTCTACAGGTTGAGTGTCTTCTCTTGCTTTTAAGACTGAGAGAGCCACACTGCGAAGAGGCAGGAGCTGTCTGTGCTACACAGAGACTTCATTCTTTGGAAATTGTTGATACAGTGACCCTATGTGGGAACTTGGTTTAAAGCTATCCATTTTGGCTTATCTCGCAGTTGGAATATGATTCAGCTTCTTATTCCATAAGTCAGTGTGTTGGAGCACTTCTGTTCTGAACTCTGCCCCCCACCCCCTTGCTTCTAACTATCTTGCTATATTCCAATGTGCTAGCCTTATTCTGTTCCAAATGGCTCAGTTCCTTGAGCATTCTTTTTGCTAAGTGTAAAGAACTCCTGGAAGGATCTTGTAGTGTCTTATCTTTTTTTCCCCAAAAAGTAGGGCTTTCAACACCCAAAATAACTTAGAGCAGTTTGCAGAATGGAGGGTGATGCTACACTATTGGAACTTGGCAAGTGACTTTTTCTTCTAAACTATTGCTGTTATTACAAATATCTCTATCCATTTCATAAATATCTAATCTGGAATCCAAAATTAACCTTTTTTTAATCCTTGGGTATTTTCAGAAAGACTAGCCAGCTCCCTAATACTCAGCCTTAGGCTTTCTTCTCTCTCCTTTCAAAGCCTCATAATGGTGGACCATTAACCACTAGTCCTCACTGAGCCCAGCTTTCCCTCATTTGTGTGCCCATACTTACAAAGATCGTCTGCTTTTTCAGAAGGAGACCTCTACTGAAAGACACATATCAGGGTTCATCCACTTGATGGTGGGGAAAATTCAAGAAGTAGGTATACTCCTTAAACTATGTGTCCACCTGCATAAGTCGTAAAGGATAGTTATTGTTTCTTTAATATTTCTTTATTTATTTAAGAGCCACAGTTACAGAGAGGCAGAGAGAGAGAGAGAGAGAGAGAGAGATCCTCCATCTGCTGGTTCACTCCCCAAATGGCCACAATGGCTGCAGCTGCAACAATCTAAAGCTAGGAGCCATGAGGCTCCTCCAAGTCTCCTACATGGATGCAGGGGTCCAAGGACTTGGGCAATATTCTACTGTTATTCTAGGCCATAGTAGAGAGCTGGATTTGAAGTGGAGCAGGCAGGACTCTAACCAGTGCCCATATGGGATACTGACACTGCAGGTGGCAGCTTTACCTGCTGTACCACAGTGCTGGCCCCAAGGTAGTTGTTTTTAATACTTTCTTCCCAACAAGAACCTGAGAAAAGAGAATTGCAACTTGCCGTTAGTTGTCAAAAGCCAAAGGCAAGCATCAACATTTTAGTGATAGATGGCCATTAAATGCACTGGTCCACAGGCAAATTCTGTGCTCCTCATTTTTTTAAAGGTTTATTTTTATTTATTTTAAAAATAGAGTTACAGAGAGAGATAGAGACAGAGAGAGAGGTCTTCCATCTGACTGGTTCACTCCCCGAATGGCTTCAAGGGTTGGAGCTGAGCAGATCTGAAGTCAGGAGCCAGGAGCTTCTTCTGGGTCTCCCACATGGGTGCAGGAACCCAAAGACTTGGGCCATCTTCTACTGCTTTCCTAGGCCATAGCAGAGAGCTTGATCAGAAGTGGCGCAGCTGGGTCTCAAACCGGTGTCCATATGGGATGCCGGCACTGCAGGCAAGGGAGTTAACCCGCTGTGCCACAGTGCCAGCCCCGTCTGTGCTCCTCATACTTTACATGTCTACACAGAAGAATGTAAATCAACAGCAGGTTTTAATGTTTATCCTTTATTTTCCTTCATATGTTTTTTTTCTTAATACTTTTCCTAACATTAAAATAACATTCACTTCACTGACCTTACAACAAATAAAGCATTGTACTGGCTGTAAATAGCAATAGCAATGAAATAGCAATTAATCAGGTGTCTTCTATTTTCATGTCTCACCTGACACTGTTAAAACCATTGCTGACTATTCATCAATTATATTTGCATTTCCTGAATATAAGTGGTTTTGCAACTCTAACATTTAATACTTTATCAAACTTGTCAAGTTTACATGCAAAAAGCGCTGAACAGCTTTCAAAATATTCATCATGCAACTGATGACTGTGATACAGAAGTAGACATGTAGCGGGATACATGTCTTAAATACTTTTGAAATTTTAACTGTTACATAAAATTGAACATTATGGAGTACTACATGGTGTTTCAATACATGTACATTTTGTGTAATGTCCAATTGGATTAAGATAAATCTGTCTCTCCAGACATTTAACATTTACTTATGGTAAAACAAATTCTAAATTCTTTCCTTTAGTGTTTTTTTAGAGCAATAGATGATACATTATTACCCATTCATTCTACTGTGCAATAGAACACCAGGATTTTTTACTCCGGTCTAACTCTAAGTGAGTACCTGCTATATGACTTCCCTTGTTTCTCCCTGTCACCTGCACGCCCCAGCCTCTGGCAACTCCATTATACTCTTGACTTCTGTGAGATCAACTTTTTCGATTACACATATAGGTAGCATTATGTGGTCCTTGTCTTTCTGTGCTGGATTTATTTCACTCAATCTAATGACCACTAGTTCCATTCTCATTGTTATAAATGATATTTCATCCTTTTATAAATGATAGAACAGTATTCCATTCTGTATAAGTTCCACATATTCTTTATCCACTCATCAGTTGATGGGCTCTTAGGGAAAAATATTAAAATTTATTTGGAACCAGGAACCACAAACAAAAGATCCTAAATAGCTAAGGAAATCTTGAGCAAAAAGAATGACACAGGAGGCACTATAGTGCCTGACCTTAAAATACGTTATGAAGCTACAGTAATTAAAACAGTATGATATTGTCATAAAAAGGCACATTGACCAATGGAACAGACCCTATAAGTAAACCTACACATCCAGGGCCAACTGGTCTTTGACAAATTTGCTAAAAACATGCCTCTTTTCAATAAATGGTACTTTTCAATAAATGAAACTTCTTAACCAATTCCAATCAGTCTGTGATTATCATTGCACCCTTATACATTTTTTATGACAACATTGAGTTATTGTCTAGCTTCCAGGATACAAATAATTGAAAATGAAAAGTAAGGAGACATTTGTGACTATACAGAAGCAAGATGGTTCATTTTTGACACATGATGATGCACTCTGGCACAGGCTAGCATACAAATTACATACACAGGAGACATTAACTTCAAAGAAGGGGTCCATTTTTTTTTTTTCATTAAACATCTCCATTTTGCACTCAGATACTTACACCCTTATGTGATGCTTTTCAGAGAAATATGCTCTGTAAATCATTATATTCCATGCTTATCTACCAAAAGTTGGCTTAGTTGGAACAGGTACATGTTGGTAAAAGCATTTCATAAATAAAGATCCTCCTTCTGGAAAAACAGTGAGCTTTTGGGAGGCCAGGCATTAGCATGTTAGTCGGGAGTCATGGCAATGCCACCTTCCTTCTTTTCAGGAGTCATCCCTCTCAGCCCTTCGCAGCCAGGCAGGAAGTGTTCACTGCCAACCATCTCGCTCCCAGCCAACTCTGCCTTTCTTCTGGGGCTTTCTAGACTCCTTCTCCTTGATAAGGGAGCATTGTTTCATTTCATTATTTTCCAAGGCCTTTCTAGTCACCAATCACAAGGTCTTCAAAAGTCCGTGGGTATCAATAGAATCACACAAGACTGCTCTCTATCCCCCTGAGCAGATTACAGCCCTACAGACCATGTCGTATGAGTAATACCATTACTCATAGTACGAAAGCTTCTCTACTGCTTGTCAAAGGAAGTTAATACCTAGGAACTCAGATAGCTATCCAGTAAAATTATCATTAAGAGGAAAATGTTACCTTACCATTTAATTAAACCTTCTGAGAAATGGAGACTAAACTGCTGAGTTTTCAATGCCACGTTTTTATTCTACACAATAAATTTTATCCCAGTTCATGTCATTTTTTTCTTCTCCATAGTAACAGTGATGCAAAAAGGCAATTCATAGTCGACCTATGGAGTAATGGAAAGCTGTTATACCCCACAGAGGCAATTCAAAAAGTATAGCATTTTTTAACTGTTTTTTAAGGCATAGGTTAAACTAATGTAAAGCTAAGTGCACAAAATTACTCAAAATCTTCTGATTCCTAGTTTGTGTGTGTGTTAGCCTTTTGAACTATTATAAAACATTAAGTCAGCAATTAAGCACTAAGGCAATGCCTCAACTTTCTAAAATTATAATAAATGCATTTTGTAGAATCTTAAGGTACTTCAAAATATTAGAGATTACCAGCCCAGCTCAGCCATGGATTTCTTTTCATTGAAAGATAAAAGATTCTATTCCCAGTCTGGGAAAAATCCCTTCCTATTACTTCACCCTCACTCACCTGTACCAGCCAAAATGAGTTTATTGCTGCTCTGAAAATGCACCAAGAACACTCCTGCTTTGAACTTGTGTTCTTGCCAATGACCTCTGCCTGAAACAGGGCTCTTTCCTCAGGCCGGTGTGTGACTGGTGCCTCTGAAGTCGCATCCCTTCCTTCTTTTCTCCTTTATCTGGATTTTCTTCACAGTAGTCTTCATTATCTGACATACATATGTTTACTGATGATGAGTTTGGCTGTGATCTGATCTCCCCCAACAGAATGGTGATGACTGTGTCTATTTTGCTGTTTTTCATGTCTGGATTTCCTAGTTCAGCATACAGTGCTTGGTAAAGCCAGCAGGTGTTCAACAAGTACTGGTTAAATATTTGAAAGAAAAATTGAAATTTTAGTGTGGATGGTATTATCTTTCTCTTATAATGGCATTAAAAAATTAGCATCACAAATAGAATGTAATTAATGCTTTTGAATAAGATTTGAGATGATGTGGAATGCTGGTTAGATTTTTTTAAATTTTAAAAGTAACTTTTAAAAGGAAAATATATATCTTTGAAAGGAGAGTTCCTACCCTTTTCCTCTCCCTCTCTCTCTTGTTCATCCCTGTTTCTGGCTTTTAAATAAGTAAGTACAAATTTTAAAAAGTATACATTGAAAAGAAAATATTGATAACAGTAAGTGCTGACAAGGACATAGGGCACTTAGGTTCTCATATCTTGCTGACAGGAAAGGAAGATGGTAAGCTGCATGTCAGAAGACAGCTTGTCAGTTTCTTATAATCAGAAATTTACCACATAAGCTAGCAATAACTTACCCATGGAAAATAAAAACACATATTTAGGCAAAACAAAAACAACTGTAGGAAAATATTTATAGCAGCTTTATTTGTACTTTCTCCAAACTGGAAACAACTCAAAAGTCCTTCAGTTAGTGAATGAGTTTTTTTAAATCCACTTACATAAACACAATGGAATACTACTCAGCAATAGGATTAAAAAAAAATGCTGCCACACAACAATGTAGACAGATGAAAATCAAACTCATTATGATAAGTGAAGGAAACAGATCATAAGAGGCTAGATACTAAATGGTCCAAATATACAACATTCTAGAAGAGGCAAATTTTCAGGGTCTGGGACTTGGGAGACATTTGATTAAAATGAGCAGCAGGGATTTTTCAAACAATAGGCCTTTGTATGTCTTGATTAGACTGGTGGTTGCACAATTATGTGTGTTGTTCGAACTCATAGAACTTTACATATAAACAAGGGTGAGTCCTATGGGGATGCAGCATCTTTGTTAAGAAAATGTTGGCAACAGAGAGCTGCCATTATATTGAAGAACAATAGTTAATAGCATCTGAGTTCTGGCTTCATTCTCACCAGCTCTTTGCTATCTTTACCATTCACTGTTCAAACCAAACTACTCACATGACAGTCTTGCATAAGGCAAACAAAATTGAGTTTTCTAGAGAGAGCCTAGAACAGCAACAGGGGCCTGGAAGCCTTCTCTGAAGCATGCTGAACACTCGTGATGGGCTTCCCTGGTCCTGGTATGTGTGTGTGTGTGTGTGTGTGTGTGTGTGTGTGTGTGTTTTGAACCATATCCAAACCATACCATTGGGTGAAGTGCAAAGTGCTCAACAGCTATTCATTAAATAGTTACTAGGTAAGAGCTGAATTAGGACCTGTTGTAAAGGATAAGCCATGACCTGTTGTAAAGGATAATCCATAACCTGGCAATAAACTCATAAAACTTTGGCCTCACCAATAGTAAACACTATTCTTCCTTGTTTCCTGGTGCCTTGCAAGTTTCTGATAGTACTAGAAAGTCTTCATTTGGTGCATACTAGGTTAACTGTACCTTTCTCTGAAGGGAGGAGAGAACCTCCACTTTGACTATGACCCTGTCGGAATAAGACTGAAGTCGGCAAACCCTAAAGGCTTCGATAGCCTCGGCAGCTCATAACTAAAACCTAGGGAGATTACTGACGCCATAAACAAGAGTGTCAAATTGTTAAATCAACTTCAGGAGTCACTGTATACTTACATCTCATGTGGGATCTGTCCTTAATGTGTTGTCCAATGTGAAGTAATGCTATAACTAGTACTGAAACAGTATTTTACACTTTGTGTTTCTGTGTGGGTGCAAATTGATGAAATCTTTACTTAGTATATACTGAATCGATCTTCTGTATATAAAGATAATTAAAAATGAAAAAAAAAAAACTTGGTGTTAAATTGGAAATTCCATAGAAAATTAATCAATTTAAAAAATATATATAATGTGGGATCTCTGTCCTTAATGTGCTATACATTGTGAATTAATACTATAACTAGTACTCCAACAGTATTTTTCACTTTGTGTTGCTATGTGAGGGCAAACTGTTGAAATCTTTACGTAATATATACTAAACTGATCTTCTGTATATAAAGAGAATTGAAAATGAATCTTGATGTGAATGCAAGGGGAGAGGGAGCGGGAAAGGGGAGGGTTGGGGTGGGAGGGAAGTTATGGGGGGGAGCCATTGTAATCCATAAGCTGTATTTTGGAAATTTATATTCTTTAAATAAAAGCTTTATAAAAAAAAGCTAAATTCCTGGAAGATGCTTACACAGCATCAGTTTTATTATTAATTATAGCTACTGTGTGTGAGCATATAAAATATTCAGATATTTTTATTCATTATTTCTAACATCTTTAAAATCCCTCATTTTGAGTTCAAGAACATCACCTCATTTCATAGGTGAGAAAACTGAGCTTCAAGGAGATTTAAGTGACTTGCCTTATCTACTCAGTTGATCAATGGAAAGATCAGAATTGAAACTGGGTTTATTTCCAGGTTTGTGTTCTGGATTGTAATTTGGTCTCAGGGAACAAGTTAGATGCAAAGGGAAAGGAGGAAGAAGGACAGAGAGACCAAGAAGGAAAATACGATGTAAACGATGAGGGCATCAGTGTCTGCCCTGGCTCCTCTTGCTTTCTTGCCCAAGTGTCATCCCTTCTTAGTCCTTTCAGGCTGTTGTAATAAAATACCTTAGACAAGGTAATTTGTAAACAACAGAAATTTATTTCTCATGATTCTAGAGGCTAAGAATCCAAGAGCAAATTAACAGGAGATTCAGTGTCTGAGGAGAGCATAAACGGTGCTCTCTTGCTGTGTCCTCAGGGCAAGACTGCTCTCTCAAAGCTTTGTAATCAGGACACTAATCCTATTCATGAGGGTAGAGCCCTCCTGACCTAATCACTCATGAAACACCATCTCTTTTTTTTCCCCCAGAAACATTTTATTTAAGGTATACAAACTTCATGACGTTCATAAATACATACCACCCCCACTCCTCCCCTTGTTCCTCCTCCCTCTCCTATTCTCATTCTTATTTTCTGCTAAGATCTATTTTCAACTAAGTTCAACTGAAATGCCCATCTCTTAATACCAACACTTTGGAGATTGCATTTTAACACTGGGAAAGACACAAACATCCCAATCCCATGCTTATTTCTTCACAATATCTATGACAACTTGTAATTACATGTACATTTCAGTACTTCTTTATTTACTATTAGACTTCCATGACATTGAAAGTCAGAATTACAGAGAGGGACACACACACACACACACACACACACACGAGAGAGCGAGATCGAGAGAGAGAGAAAATCTCTCATCCACTGGTCCACTCCTCAGAGGACTCTGATAGCCAAGACTGGGCCAGGTTGAAGTCCATGTGGATGAGGGGCCCAGGATTTGGGCTGTCTTCCACTGCTTTTCGCATGCCATTAGCAGGGAGCTAGATTGGGAGTGTATCAGCTGGGACACAAACCAGCACTCACATTAATTTGGAATGCTGGCATTGTAGGTGGCAGCTTTACCTGCTATGCCATGGTGCTCGTATCATATTTTTAGCTGCATATTATAGACACCAATCTGTGTTATTCACCATTGTACTATTTGGACTGGTCCTTACCTTGTACACTGTAAAAATTTTGCAAATATTAAGTGCATTAAACAAAAAAAATGAGCTTTGGTGAACAGACAATAGACTATACGTAAACAAAAAGATGTTCCAGATGACAGAGGTTTAAGCAGGTGTAACTGGTAGAATTGCTCTGCCATCAACTACAAACAGAGTCCAGGCATCTAGTTTCTTTTAGTAATAGAAACTGGGGAGAGAGGGAGATTTTGTTTAGATACAGAGAATTGAAGATGATAGTAGGAGATTCGAGAGTAATAACTAACAGAAAGTGAAAACCCGAGCTTCAGAGAAAGGTCAAAGCTGAAGATAGAAGTCAGTGAGTCATCCCTCCAGGCTGTAATCAACCCCTGAGAGTCCCTGAGCTCCCAGGGAAGTGATTCAAGGGAGCGCAAAGAGCAACCCACAGGAGACCAAACCATTGGGAATACTTACCTTCAGGGCACTGGAGGAGGAAAACTTGTTAAAAAGAGAGACAGGAGACACGCATCCTCCCCACCTGCCCCGTGCCACCGGAAAGCTCGTATTTGTCTTTCAATATCCTGGCCAAATACAAAGTCCTTTGTACCTCCTCCACCATGGAGAATGAGCCACCCCATTCTTGGTGACATCTGAGTTGGGTTGTCATTGAACAAAACAGCTGCTTTCCTTTTCACAGTCCTAGAGTGCTTGTTGTCCTGCGCTCGAGTTTGATTTCCAAAAGGGCAGATGCCATTTCATTAACTTTATAACCCCAGTGTCTAACATCCAAAGAGCTCAATGAACATTTGTTGAGTGCATATTGACTCAGGAAGGAGAGTTGAGAAGCAGGAGGAGAAAAATGAGCATGGCACATCACAAATCATAAAGGAAGAGAAATCGCCAAACGTTGTGAAAAGGTCAAGAAAATGCTAAGGTGGCAAAAGTATTGTCTAAACTGACTCTGATACTGATAGCAATCGGCTATCAAAAGCTCAGCTGTTTGCAGACATCCTCTTATTTGATCCTTGAAACAATCTTCTGATGGCTTTAGGAGTTCTCATGCAATGGTTGCACAATCTAAGTTCCACAGAAGTTAAATGACTAACCCAAGTTCATTCAGTAAGTGATGGAATAGCATTTCATTCAGGCTCCAAAACTCTCCCACTAGCCATACATTACTGTCCTCTCCAGTATTAATAATTTTTAAAAAATTTCGGGAATTTCTCAACAATGTTTAGGATTTTTTTTCAGGTAAGTCAAAGTCTATGCCACTATATCCTCCATCTCATACCAATTACTAGATTCCTGTAACTTGATTCTCTTTTTAAAAGGGAAAAAAACTGCATCAAGGTGCAAGAAGACCATCCCTCCTTATTTATCACATTCACAACTTTTTAAAAAATTTATTTATTTACGTATTTTATGTATTTGAATGTCAGGGAGACAGAGATAGAGAGAAAGCCAGAGACAGAGACAGAGAAAGAGGGAAGGAGAGAGAGAATGGGGGAGAGAGAGTCATCTCCCATCTGCTGGTCCACTCTCAAAGACCTACAACAGCCAAGAGTGGGAAAGACAGAAATTACAAACCTAGAATTCAATCCAAGTCTCCCACATGGGTAGCAGAGACCCCTTTGGGTCATTGCGTCTTCTGCCTGGGGTGCCCATTAGGCGGAAGCTGAAGTCATCAGGAACAGAGATGGAACTTGAATCTAAGCATTCTAATATGGGATGTGAGTATCCCAAGCAGTATCAACCACTGCACCTGACACTGACACACGCCTGCCCTGACACTCATAAAATGTTAGCAGAAAATGTGCCGTTATCATCTTGAACTTATGAACACACCACATATTCACTATTAGCTCTTAATCTGAAATAAGTAAGGCTGGAAATAAAAATGGCAGATAATTGAGCCATTGAGACCCTGGTAGTTTTCTCTTTTTCCCTCGAAAATGCCTCTCTCAACAGGGAGATTATATTCATAAATCATTTGATTCTCAAGCACATGTTCTTCCTACAAGCACTCCTCTGCTTCTAATGATTATCCAAACCATTAAACCAAGAGCTTTTTTACAGGTTAGAATTGCTTAACATATGAGTAAAATGCTAAGTGGTTCTTGAAAGCCTGAATTTCTATTCTCTTTGCTTATTTGGCTCTGAATGTATTTGGGAAGGCAGAGGCCAGAAAGAGTGAAAGACAGAGGGAACAGGAGAAGTAAAGGATGTTTGGTGTCAAAAGGGCCTTCCTTCACTTGATTGAATTGTCTACAAAGGACAAACTGAGATTGAGCACAGCTTCAGGGACGTAACCACATGGATAATGGACAATGACTGGGAACTGGGACTCTGTCTAGGGTCCTGACTGCGACTTGGTAGAACCCAAGAAATTGTAATTTCACCAACGAGCAGTGGAGCACTGCTTCAGTGTGTAAGCTGAGGCTTGAGAGCCTGACTCAAATTCTAGTTCTGCACAAACTAGTAAACTCTTGATCCTTCTAAGCCTGGGCTAAGGAAATAATCATTTTTAAAATCGCCAGTGTTTTTTGGGCACTTACTATTTTCTAGGCATTGTATTAATTTATATATATATATAATATATATATATCTATATAAATAGATATAGATAGATGCAAGTCTAGAGATTTAATTCATACAATGTATATTATGACCTCAGCTCAGAAATTTCTCAATAAATGTAGTATTATTTGGTTAGTAATTGGAGTACATATGTTTCAAATAATTAAGAATCCAAATGTCAATTAAATTTATACAAAGGATACTTTATTTTAATTATTGCTGTAATCAGTTGAAATATTATTTAATGATGATGGATGAAATTAAAGTTTCAAAGTTACATAGTAAATCCAAAGCAGTTCTGTTCAAAATATTTCTTGTTAAGCCTCAAAAGATTTAGATTCCCTTTTACTTGGTATATTTTTAATGTTTAAATTTTATTTATTACTTATTTTATTTGAAAGGCAGAGAAACATAGAGAACCATTCACTGATTCACTGCCAAGCTTCCTATGATGGCTGAGCTGAGCCAAGATAGAGCCAGAAGCCAGGAACTCAATCCAGGGCTCCCATGTGGGTGACAGGGACACAGGGCTTGAGTCATCACGTGCTGCATCCCAGAGTGTGCATGAGCAGGAATCTGCAACAGGAGCAGAGCCAGCACTGGGACACAAGCACTTTGCTATGGGCTGCATCATCCCAAACAGCATCTTAATCCCTAGGACAAAGGTTTTGTTTTAAATTCCTCTTCCTTGTGCTGTCACTTTTGTTTTCACTAACGGGAAAAGCGCCTTAGGAAACATAGTCAGAGCTCTAGGGATATGAAACAGCAAGGTTAGAAGTCTTTGTAGCATTTTCCAGTGACTGAGCAAGGCTATAAAGCATTTGACCTTTTTTAAATTTTAATTTATATAAAGGGAATGAGTTTCATGTATTTCATACACACAGTTTTAAGAGCATAGTGATACTTCCCACCACACTTTCCCTCCTCTCACTGATATAGGTGGCAGGAACCCAATCAGCTGAGCCATCATCACTGCCCCCCTGGGTCTGCATGAGTTGGAGCTAGAATCAGAAACCAGATCGATCCAGGAATCAAGCACAAGCATTGTGATGTGGGTGTATTAACTGCCCAAATGCCAGTCCCAGAGCTTGATTTTTAAGGAATGTGCTTTGGAATGACTAATGACTAGTCAAAAGATGTATTAAACCTCTCTGTAAAGTATAATTGACCAGTATGTCCCATAGGTGTCTACATTTTAAACTCTAATGTTACTGTTGTTCTATTGATGGTGTCCCTAACTCTGAGAATCAAAGAAAGGCAAAGAGTAGAAGCATGGTGACATCTGTTTGTTTAATAGTGACTCAGATGTAAAATCGTGCTTTCCTTTGGGAACTCAGTATACTGAAAATAATTGCCAAGTGGATTAACTTAAGTATACACTTTTTTCTTCTCCTTAAAGAAATCATTTCAGAATTTCATCAATGAAAAGCTAGTTAAAAATGAAAGTGCCAGGGCATGCATTTGGCCTTAGAGTTAAGATACACTTTAGACACCTGGATCCCACGTTGGAGCGCCTAGGTGTAAATATTTGCTCTGCTCCTGATTCCAGCTTCCTACAATGGGCACCCTGGAAGGCAGCAGGTGATGAATCCAGTGGTTATGTCTTTGCCACCCACATGGAAGATCTAGATCGAGTTTCTGACTCTTGGCTTCAGGTCACCGAAGTCCAAGCTCTGTGAGCATTAGGGAAGTGAACCAGCAAATGGGAGCTCCTTCTCTTTCTCTTTCTCTCTCTCTCTCTCCCTCTCCCCTCCTCCTCCTCCTCCTCCTCATCCTTCTTTTCCTCCTCTACCTCCTTCTCCTTCTCCCCCTCCTCTTTCCCTACCTGTCAAATAAATAAAAATTCAAAAAATTAAGACATACATAAGAAAATTTATCTTTATTTACAAAAATTAGAAACATGTGAATTTTCAGAAGCAAACTCCAAATCAGACTCATTTGTATGGTATGGAAAGCACCACTTATGAAGTGATTTAACTCACAAATCTTGGCGTCTTCAAGATAAAGTTCAAAGTCAGGCTTTAAAAAGACCAAATCCAAAGTCAGGATTTGGAGGAAAAACTAAAGTGTATCTGAGCTTTCAGGTCTGCATCTTCAAAAACAGTAACTTCTGTAAAGATCCTTATCTTTAAGTTAATTCCTACCTTACAACATTAAAATGAAGATTAAATGAAAAAGTGAAAAATAGGTGTATATATGAAGCTTTTAGCACCATTTCCAGTATATTTTAATCCTGCAAAAATAGTAGCCACAAAGGGTTATACCAGAAATTTATACTAAAAGTATACCTTAGATCAGGGTATTTACTAAACAATTTAGCCCTCCCAATCTAACATATTTTCTTTTAAAAATGTTTATTTATTTATTTTGAATGTTAAAGAGAGAGAGAGTGGGACACACACACAGACACACACACACAGAGAGAGAGAGAGAGAGAGAGAGAGAGAGAGAGATCTTCCCCCACTGGTTTGCTATTGAGATAGCCACAACAGCCAGCACTGGGCCAGGCCACAGCATGGAGCCAGGAGCTTCATCTGGGTCTCTCCTGTGGGCAGCAGGGACACAAGGACTTGGGCTGTCCTCTGCTGCTTTTCACAGACCTTGAGCAGGGAGTTGGTTTAGAAGTGGAGCAGCCACTTGCACTCCTGAACAAGCACTTATATGGAATGTCAGCATCAGAAGCTGTGGTGTTACCCACTAGCCACAATGCCAGCCACTGAAATAGTTCAATCCAATAATATCAAAACAAGGCATAGGATTTTCTCTTTTTTAAATACACATTTTATTTATTTGAAAGAGGGAGAGACAAAGGTTCATTCTGCTGATTCATCCCCAGTTCTCCCTCCAGGTCTCCCACCTGAGTGGCAAGTGCCTAAGGACTAAGGTCATCTTTCACTGCTTTCCCAAGTACTTTATGAGGGAGCTGAATCAGAAGTGGAGCAGCAGGGACCTCAATCAGTGATCCTATACAGGATGCTGTCATCAAAGGCAGCGGCTTAACCCACGGTGCCTCAACATCAGCCCAGCATACAATTTCCTATTGTCCACTGAAGTTCTTTTCAAGCAGTCACAATTAAGATCATATTCCAGGATAACTTGCTATAGGGTTGGTGACTCACATCTATTGGTTCACTGAATATGCATGAGTCCACCAGGTGATGGCATTATCCCCATTTACTTAGGGTAGAAACTGACACAGCATTTAAATAAGTTGCCCAAGCTCATCCCACTACTAATAACAAAGTTAGGATTTCACTCCAAATTGCCAGTGCCCATGCTCTTAAACTCTCTTCTTTGCTGAAAATAAAGTGAATGGCAGTGTGGGACATGTATTGAGAAACTTTTTCCATTGTAAATAAAGCTTATCAATAATCAATGGTTCTCAATTATTTTGAACTCAAAATTCTTTGTGCTCTAAATAAATCTACTAGAGACCTCACAAAGCTTCTGTTTAATATGGGTAATGTTTGTTGATATTTTCCATATTATGAATTGAAGCTAAGCAATATTTTCATTTATTTAATTAAAAATAACCACAATTAAACATATAATTTATTTTAAGAGTAGCTTTAGAGTCAGGCATTTGGCACAGCATTTAAGACAGCTCCTGGAGCTGACACGGTAGACTAGCGCATTTAGCAGCTGCCTCTGATGCCAGTATCCCATATGGGTGCCGACCAGTGTGCCACTTCCATTCCAGCCCCCTGCTAATGCACCCGGGAAAGCAGCAGAGAATGTCCCAAGTGCTCGGGCCCTGCATCCACATAGGAGACCCAGAGGAAGCTCTGGGCTCCTGACTTCTACCTGGCACAACCCCAGCCATTGTGGCCATTTGGGGAGTGAAACAGCAAATGGAAAATCTCTCTCTCTCTCTCTCTCTCTCTCTCTCTCTAACATAAATAAACAAATAAAAATAAACAAACAAAATTATTAAAAGAAAGATAGCTCTTAGGATGTCCTTCATCCGCTATCAAAGTGCCTGTGTCAAGTCCTAGCTCTGCTCATGGTCCAGCTCTGTGCTAATGCTCATTCTGGAGAGCAACAGGTGGTTGCTCAAGGAGTTGTCTGCCCTCCATGTAGGAGGTACAGATCGAATTTTAGCTTCTGGCTCTGGTCCTAGCCTAGCCCTGGCTGTTGCCACCATTTAGGGAGTAAACCAGCAGATGGGAACTTTTTCTATTTCTCTCTCTGCATTTCAAAATAAATAAAGTCATAAATAAATAGTTTTTTTTAAAAACAATTTTATAAATAGGGATAAATGCATGTTAACATTATATGAAAAATATTTCCAAAACAAATAAAAATCTTTTAGTGAACAGTGACTTCAGTTTTCCTGTTTGAGAATCTCCTTGATGCCTGACTGAAGAGAAACGGCTGAGCTCTCCTACCTGCTTCGGCATTGTTTGTTGTGCTATCGCAAGCCATGTAGACTCTGTAAAATCCACTGCATATTCATCACACAATGAGAGTGGAAATGGCAAATGTTTTACTATTATTGGAAAAACTGCTTGACTACTGTGCCCTAGGAAAGAACACAACCCACAGTTTCAGTGTCATAGTTTAGGCACAATCTTTGAGAGAACTGAGAAGTTCCACAGCCAACTTTGGTCAGCACTGATCACTCAGGTTCATCATTGAATCAGGTATCTATTCACAAAGTGTCTCTCTGCCCTCTTACAGGAAACAAGTATCTCATTGTTAGGTAACCAGAAGCAGAGTGTGCTGAAGGTTTACAAGTTTACGCATCAAAAACAAAAACAAAAACAAGTCATTGAAAAAAGTGTCAGAATTATGTGGTTAACTCTAATCAGAGACAAAATTAATGTGTTCTATCTCCACCGAATAAAAAAGACGTTCTTGGGTTGTACACATGAAATGTAATTGAATGTCATTCAGTTTTACTGATAAACTGATTAAATCTGTTACAGCACTTAACTAAAAGCAGTAGTCAAATATTAGACGTAGCGACTACTGAGAGAGTACTGGACATTTTAAATAAGATGAGGAAAGTTTGGTGATTGCAGAGTGTTCCGACACGTTACAAGTCATATAATTTATGAGATTTGCGTCTTCAAAATATTCTGACTCTGATATGTGCTCTTCCTTCCTTGCTTTAAAATCCAATCACCAAAACAAGGCATTTGTAAGTCATGTTTGGGCCTGGGAATTCATGTATTAAACTTCCGTTTGCTTTACTGAACTCTTTGACATGGAAAATGATTACTTGAATGCAGTTTACCTGTTCCTAAGACTTTAAAACTTAATGCAGTATCCTCATGTTCTAGGATTGGGCCTTTTGTCACACCGATGTTAGCAGAACTGAGGAACTATGAAACAGTGTCACGCCAAAAAGAAAAAGGCTACATTTTTTAAAAATATAAAATATTAAAAGGGTCTGAAGGAGTGCTCACACTAAGTGAAGTCTGAGCCCCTTTGGCAGTTGGACCAGACCCTCAAACAACCATTTATCTGCCAATCTTGCAACAGTCAGTGTCCAAGGTCAGGGTTTGATGAGAGAACGGAATCAGTACGTAGATCCACATGTTCCTCTCAAGTTGATTTCTGGTAGAATACTTGATACATTCCAGCAGTGCTATTATACTGCGAGTTTTTTTTTTTTCTTCTAATAGTCAGATGCTCTGAGGAAAGAAAAAAAAAAACTGACAGGTTTTTAACAAAAGAGGTTTTTTTTGGCTTGTTTTTGTTTTTGTTTTTAAAACAGAAAGCTTTGCCAAGTAAGCACTGAGCACTGAGAAAGTTCTCTGGGTTCCCCCAGGTTCTTCGCAGCAATAGCTTGCTGGAGTCAACAGACTACTGGTTGCAGAATCAGAGGACACCCTGCCAAATTGGCTTTGTGGAGGACAAGTCTGAAAACTGTGCTTCTGTAAGTATGCAGAACGCTCAGAATATTGAGCCACATATGTGTGTGAGTTTAAGACAAAAGTATGTCATAATTAAATAAAGCCTGGAAAATAGAGTTACATGATTTTAAAAAACCATTCCATAGCTCTCTTGGGTTCTTTTCATGAAAACTGCATAAAAATTTTCCATCATTCTTACAAGTCACTGTTTATAAAACTTTTCAACCTAAGAAAGAAACGGGCGTGCATTTTAATATACTGGAGCTTAGCTTTTCCATGCGGAACCTTCCTTTTCAAAGGAAGAGTTGTTATACTTAAACAGTATAATTACTATAGCTTAGAATGTGAATCTATATTGCTAATGTGAAATATTCTCCTTCCTATGTGTTCTGCAAAGCTGTGTGTTTCCTTCTTATTGAACTCAAAAGCTCCCATGGGATCATTATTAGAGAAACTCAGGAAGAGTGTTTCCAAAGAGTAGGGAAACGTAATGTGATTCTCGTGACTAAATTAAGAGCATCAGCTCTGAGCTATTCCTAGAGGTAAGTTGCATGCCAGCATTTCTGTTAAAAGTGAGAAAAGGGGGAGGGATTCGGATAAGGGGAAACTGGAAATGGGATGGGAGGCTTTTTATACATAATGAACAGAACCAGAGAACCAGAACTGGCAGAGACAGAAGATACAAAAATTTCATATGGCAGAGTCTCATAGCATAAAATACACAGAGTCCATTCAACAGACAAGTGACTCTCCTCGTTTAGGCAAATATTTTTAGTAATTTTGAGCACTAGTCCAGAAAACTAGCTTCAGGCTTAAAAATATTTGGGAAAAATGAACAAGAGTTTGTAATTGAACAGTGATGTCTTCTCTATGATTTCAAATTTGACGAGTTGGAAAATTCAAGCATTTGCTGGTGCAGATATACAATTACACAGCTACACCTTGTGAAAGATAGAAGCAGAGAGCGAAATCTATTTGTGGCCACACTTAGGTTGAAGTTCTCAGCTAAACCGTCCCTGTATTAGAAAGTGTTCTACTTCAAGGATGCATGAAAGTTGGGGCACTGGATTGCATGTCTACAGTTAGAAATACTAAGTTTGACAGTCAAATCCAGGATTACACTGGATCTTTCCACATGTAAGAAAATAATTCTCCTATTCCTCATTTGGATCTAAAATTATACGACTTCCCTCTGTAATTCTTCTAAACACAAATAAAAGACATACTGGATTACCCATTTCCCCAGTAGGTTGTAATACTTGAAACTGACACAGCATTAACAATTGTGCATGACTATGATCCTAAAAGGAATTTTAGTGTCTCTATGGAAAACTAACACTAATGTCTCCATACAATCACGTGGACACTTAAAAACATTATCTGAGAGGCAGATATTGGGACACACATACACATACACACACATAGAATCTGAGGGCACTGTATCCATACTCTTCCACATTTTACCACCATGTAGTCTGTTCATAACTCTGGAGACCCCACTCTAAGTGAATTGTTGCTTAGTTAATTGGTCATTTCTTCTTGACCAAAATTAGTAGGGAATTTATTCAAATCCAATTTAGACTCTTTTGGTATTCATTCACTGCATTCCAAGTAGTTAGATTTGTGATTTGTTAGAACTAAGGTCTTCCATGTATCAATGTTAACTGAATTCAAGATGATCTCTACTTTGAAAATTTTTGAGGGATAATTTCAGGCTTGGAAAACATTCAGGGTACTGTGTGAATAGCTCAGTATTCCTGTTTGTTTTCAAGCATTAAACAGTGAGCTTTAGCCATTTTTTCAGTAGGAAACCACATTTATTACCCAGCTAAACGAGGAGTCTTAGGCAGAGTAATTTGGAGCAATCAGTGCAATGAACGGTCTGCCAAGCATGAACTGCTAGCTGGGAAGACTGGCTCAGAAAGCCCTTCAATAATTTTTCAAAATCAAAGCTGTTGGTGTTTTCCTAAATAGAATTCTCCTATGAAACTATTAATTTAATTTTAATTTGCCATTCTGAAAAAAATACTCATATACTAGTCTCCCAAGTTTAAAAAAAATGACTATTTAAAGGAAAGGAAATGTGAAGGAGGAGGATGGGATTGGAAGCCAATCTACAAAATCTAATAGCTGAAACATTGTCTTAATAGAGGTCCTTTCCATAAATGGTAGGAATTGGGCTTTTCAGTATTTTTATTTTTTAATTAAAAGCTAAATTAGCTCCTTTTCACCCTCCAATGCTTTCTGCTATTTCCTGGAGTTTAATTTTTGACTTTCCGTGATATGTCTTTTGGTTTAATTCTTCATTAACATTGACTTGACCATCCATAATTTTTGTTTGTAGTTACTGTTAGGTTGTTTCCTTGCTGATCATTTGAAGACTCCCAGCTATCCTCCTTCAAACAAATTATATCCTCTTTATATAATACACTTTTACATAAAAAAAAAATTTGAAAGGAGAATAGACAGAGTTCAAATCCACTGATTCACTCCACAGATGTCTGCAATGACCAGGGTTGGGCCACAGCTGAAGCCAGGAGCTGAGCGGGGGCACAAGCCAGGTCTCCCACATGGATGGCAGGGACTCCAGGACTTTGAGGCATCCCTGCTGCTTCCCAGGTTCCACATTAGAGGCAGCTGGAGTCAAGAAGTGGAGCCGCAGCCAGCGCCACGGCTCAATAGGCTAATCCTCCACCTGTGGCGCTTGCACACCGGGTTCTAGTCCCGGTTGGGGCGCCAGATGCTGTCCCGGTTGCTCCTCTTCCAGTCCAGCTCTCTGCTGTGGCCTGGGAGTGCAGTGGAGGATGGCCCAGGTCCTTGGGCCCTGCACCCGCATGGGAGACCAGGAGAAGCACCTGGCTCCTGAAGAAGAAGAAGAAGAAGAAGAAGTGGAGCCAGAATCACACACACACAAAAGAAGCTTTTCTGTACTCCCACAACTCGGGGAGTTTCAGAGGGATCTACTTTGTATGGGATGGGTTGGCAGGACGTATACATTTCCTGCATGCTTTGCCGTTTAATTTTGGGCAGCAATACTATGTAGACTTAATTCATCCTTTATAAACAAGTTCGTGAAACTCTTCAAGCGTTTAGAAATAAAGGTACATAATGTGTTTCTATATACAAAGTAGACTATAAAATATTTGGTTGGGGGAAATAGTGGTCATGAATTATCCCAATTTATTTCTCTTTTTAATGTCTCCATGTGTATAAATTTCATCTCCTGACCGTATTCTCTCTCCTTCACTGCCCACTCTCCAGTTTCATTAGAATACTTGCCATTCTTCAAATATCCATATTTATTTTTTCATTTTTTTTTATTTACTTGACAGGTAGAGTTATAGAGAGTGAGAGAGAGAAACAGAGAGAAAGGTCTTCCTTCTGTTGGTTCATTCCCCAAATGGCCGCTACAGCCGGCGCTGCGCCAATCCAAAGCCAGGAGCCAGGTGCTTCTTCCTGGTCTCTCATGTTGGTGCAGGGGCCCAAGCACTTGGGCCATCCTCCACTGCCCTCCCAGGCCACAGCAGAAAGCTGGACTGGAAGAGGAGCAACCAGCACTAGAACCTGGTGCCCATATGGGATGCTGGTGTAGCAGGCAGAGGGTTAACCAAGTGAGCCATGGCCCCCCAAATATCTATATTTTTTGTTCATAGAATTACCTTAGTTTGCCCTGCTCTGGTGCCCATTTGTTGCTTCATAAATTCTTTCTGACTTTTTCAGTCCAACTATGTTCATGCAAAACAGTTATTTCAACTGTTAAGCATTACTCATTCAGGCATGGAGAAAAATATCACATTCCTTCTTCTTTAAAATTAATTCCTAGGAAACGCACTGCTGCTTCCTGTTCTTACTTATTTGGAACTGACAGCTGGTTTCTCAGTTATTTCAATATCATGTTTCTTCAAAATTGCTTTGCCTTTTTTAAAGATAGATTTATTTATTTATTTATTTATTTATTTATTTATTTATAAGTCAGAAATACAGAGAGAGAGGGAGAATGAAGGTGAGACAGAGAGAGAGAGAGAGACACCTTCCATCTGCTGGTTCACTCAATAAATGGACACAACTGCTGGGGCTGGATCAGGCTGAAGCAAGGAGCCAGAAGCTTCATCTGGGTCTCCTGCAGAGGTGCAAGGGCCCAAGCACTTGATCATTCTTCTGCTGCTTTCCCGGGCCAGTAGCAGGGAGTTGGTTCAGAAGTAGAGCAGCGAGGACTTAACCCACCAGCCATCTGGCACTCTAGATGGGGGCTTAATCCGCTATGCCACAGCACCAGCTGCAAAATTGTTTTGTCTCAGAAGAGAACAAATGAACTTCATTCTTTTTAAAAGTACCATTCACCCTGCATTATTACATTCTTGTAAATGTTTCACCGCCATCCATAAAAACACCTATTCCTGGGGCTGCTGCTGTGGCGTAGTGGGTAAAGCCGAAGGCTGCAGGACCAGCATCCCATATGGACACCGGTTCGAGTTCCAGCTGCTCCACTTCCAATCCAGCTCTCTGCTATGGCCTGAGAAAGCAGTGAAAGATGCCCTAAGTCCTTGGGCTCCTGCACTCACATGGGAGACCTGGAAGAAGCTGCTGGCTCCTGGCTTCGGATCAGCGCAGCTCCGGCCATTGCAGCCAGTTGGAGAGTGAATCAGCGGATGGAAGACCACTCTATTCTCTCTTTCTCTGACTCTCCTTCTCTCTTTGTATAACTCTGACTTTCAAATAATAAATAAATCTTAAAAGAAAAACACCTATGCATTCCAGCTATCCTTTAAAAATCAAATGGCAGACAAAACACACTTGCCATGATCCTTTATGTCCAGCAAAATCATCGATCATTTGTCATTCCTTTCTTTGACTACCAAACTAAAAAAACAAAAACAAAAACAAAAACAAATGTCTTCTTTCTGGCTTATATTTCTCACCACTTTGCTTAACGTGCTCTTATTAGTGACACCAAATCCACTGACATGTTTCACTGTTCATGTCATTTAGATCTTGCTAGAATTAACTGAAGTCACACCCCCATCACCTTCTGAAAACTGTGTTCTCCACAGCTTCAAGGCCATGATTTTCTCTTGTAATTATTCTTCTGTCTCTAGGATTTTTCTCTCTAACTGACATTTTCATGTGATGTTTCCAAAGATCTGCCCAAAAGCCTCATCCCTGTTTGCTTGATTCTCTCATTGGTCCATTTCATCTATATGTCATTACTTGAGTCCCATCAAAATGCTAGTGTATTCTCCCTTCCCAATTTGTCCTTTTTAATGATGATTTTGTGATCTCCTATTTTTCTCCAAGCTATACTTCTTACAGGGATGGGAAACCTTTTCACTCCAAGGACCATTTGGATATTTATCACATCATTTGCAGGCCATATAAAATTACCAACTTGAAAATTAGCCTGCTGGAGATTTGCTGAATTTAGAGTCGCACCTGCAGTTTCCATGGCAGGGCCAGACCAAATAATTTTGCAAGCGTTTGTGGTCCATGGGTCAGACATTCCACACCCTTGCTACACTTTATTTCAAAAGGGCCATCAAAAATGTTCATTTTTTTAAAATTTGGGCTATGCCTGTTCAGTCCACAGTCACTATTTTAAGACCCATATATTTCTTCTACATACTTTATATGTGCGAAACAAAAGCAACCAACCCAAAGAAAAAGGAAAAATATATATAATATATATCCAGCACCCTTGGAAAGTCACTGGTGTCTTTTTATCCTGAAATTTTGTGCAGCAATTTTTACTTTAAGATTCCAGTGTGACGAATAACTACATCCTCAGCCCCTGTTGCCACCCCCAGCATCACATCATACCTGCAGGGGTTGCTGATTCAGTTCAGTACCTATTCAAGACCATGACTCTTGTTTTTAGTTGAATTGAGCATTATTTCCAAAGGAGCTGATGCAGCATCTTTACCCTAAATTTTAAAGTGCATTGCAGATTGTCAGGCCTATAAAAAACACTCTGACACTGGCACATCCTGACATCAGAAACACATTTACAATATTCATTTGTCAGAGCTTAGTGGTATAACCAAAATAAAATATCAACTGGTGACTGTGTTTTCTCCATATGTTGAAGAAGAAGAATCTACCAGTGTTCCCCTATTCTGCCATACCAAGTGACTAAGCTTCCATTCATGAGATGGCAGAACCCAAAGTTTGGAATCAACCCAAGAAGACAACACTGCTCATTACATTTATTGTTTAGGCAAGATCATAAAATAGCAACAAAGAGAAGAGATTTCTCAAAGCTAAATCAGTACCAAATTCATGTGTAAAGCCCCAAATCACTAGTTTTTAGTGCAGCATGTATAGTACTTTTTCAGTATTCTGATAGTTACCTCCTATTCTCCCATCAAATATAATAATTTTATGAAAATATCATAAAATTAAAATTTCTCCATTGTAAGATTATCATGTTCATTTGAAGCAAATATGATCTACATTACTAATCCATGCTGAAGACCCAAATTAACATCCTTGAATGGTTCCTAGATATTTATCTTTTTTGATTGTTTTTGATAATTCTAAGATTGTCATGTTTACATATAAATTACTACCAGATCATACCTAGTAATATCATCCACAGGTATGTCTCTCTTTCCCTTTCTTCTCCTTCTCCTCTTCCTTTTCCTTCTCTTTCTATAAAATAATGAAGTAAATGCAGGGATTAACATTAGTGGCAAAAACAGGATTAAATGTTTCTTCAACAGAAGGTTAAAATCATCTAATACTAATGTTGTCTTCAAAATATCATTAAGCATTAATGCATCCTCTCCGCTGTGATCCACATTAGTCCCCACCTTACCCACTCATCCAATATAAACACAATGAAAATTTTTGGTTTGAAAATGTGAAACTCTTTTTAGGAAATTTAAATATAACTTTGAGACTGTTTTCACCGAATATATTCATTGTTTACTTGTTTATTTAAACACAACTTATTACTTTACAATCACAACAAAAATAGTCATCCAATGATTAATATGATAAAATAAGATCAAAAAGTTAAGAAAATGATAAAGCCAAAAAATGATAAATTAAGAATAAGAAAAATAAAATCAGGGTCATAGTGGTATAGTCAGTAAAGAACTCCATGCACAGGGCAAAGTTTTACTCTACACTTACTGGCAAGAAGGTCAGTAATCCATTACACATTAGAACATTATCATTTACTTTGGAGCAATCCCACTCTGACTAGTCATAAGACCTTTGGAAGTGTTTACTTTGAATACTCAGAGATGTAATATTTCTCATTTCATCTATTAGATCAGCATTCTTTATTGCTATTTTCAGAAATGTCCCTAATGCCAATTGAAGACAAGATGTCAAATATAATCAATAAACCAGTTCTGCATATGATAGAAATTCTATCACCCACGTACAAACTTTCCATCAGCTGTCTTAAATGAGGAAGACAATTTACTGTATGTATGCCAAGAGTTCTTATTGTAAGATCCATCAAACACTGAACTTGCATGGAACTGTTGAGTATATGAATATGCAATTTTTAGATCTCCTTTTTCTCTTGGTCATTCTAACTAAAATTTTGTGAACTTTGTTAGTATTTTTAAAGAACCATTTTTATTTCATGTATTTTTCCTTTTTTTGCATTCTCTCACTTATTGCTTCCAACTCTAATCCATGACATTGCCTGCCATCTGCATGCATCCTTTGCTCTTACTTCTCTTGTGCCTTGAAGCAGAAGTTAAAACATGGTTTCAAAATTGTTTTCTTTTTAAATACAGATGCTCCTTGACTTACAATGGAGTGATGTCTCAATAAACTCATTAAATAATAAAAATCATTACATTTAAAAATGCATTTATTCACCTAACATACCATGCCATCATAACTTAGACTAGCCTACTTTAAACAAGCTCAGAACACATACATTAGCCTACCGTTGGACGAAACCACCCAACACAAATTGTATTTATAATGAAGTGTTGTATATCTTATGTAATTTATTAAACATAATTAGCCAACAAATGCTGGCCGCACACTATGTAGAATATCAGTGATTTATCTTAGTGGTCACATGACTGACTGAAGCTGCAGCCTGCTGCCACTGCACAGTGTAATTACAGTATCAAATCTCCATATAGCCAGCCCAAAAATGCTAAAAAATTTCAAAGTTAGTTTCTATTGAATCTATATTGCTTTTTAATTCCAGGCTTGGCATTTTAATTTTTTTTTTATTTTAGAGATAAGAAAATTTCATGTATTTCATGCGTACAGATTTAGGGACATAGTGTTACTTCCCACCCTACCATTCTCTGACCCACACTAGCTCCCTTCCTCCTCCTTCCTCTCTTATTCCCTCTCATGATTTTTACAATCACCTACGTTCAGCTTATTTGATGCCTATAAGACTAACTGTATAATTAATTTTATGAGTATAAAGTAAACTGAAAATAGATCTTTGTAAAAATTAAGTGTGGGCATAGGAGAGGGAGAAGGAGGAAGTGGGGGAGAGAAGGGTTGGAAATATTGTGTTCCTAAAACTGTATATATGAAATACATGAAATTTGAATACCTTAAATAAAATTTAGTTAAAAGAGTAATACTACACCAAGTAAAGGGTTCAACAAACACAAAGAAGAAAAAAATGTTGTTCCTCAGCAGTAGAGACAAAGGCTATAACTAATCATCAATTCTCAAAATGTCAATTTCACTCCTACACATTACATTTTTGGTACTGTCAGTTACCACACATCAGGGAAAACATATGATATGTGTATTTTGGGGACATACGCATTTCATTAAGTATAATGGTTTTCAGTTGCACCCATTTTGTTACCAAAGACAGGATTTCATTCATTTGATATGGCTGAGTAGTATTTTATACTATATAAATGTCACAATTTGTCACAATTTCTTTATCCAATCATCAGTTGGTGAACAACTGGATTGATCCCTTATTTTAGCTATTGTAAACTGAGCTGCAATAATCATGGGGTACCAACCACTCTTTCATATGCTGATTTTATTTAGTTTGGGTATCTATGGAGGAGTGGGCTTGCAGCATCATATGGTGTATGTATTTTCAGCTCTGAGGTATCTCCATATTGACTTCCACAAAGGCTATCCGAGTTTACATTCCCACCAACAGTGCATTAGGATACCTTTTCCCCCATATCCTCCCAGAATGTGGTGTTTGTTGATTTCTGGATGAAAACCATTCAAACTGGGGTGAGGGGAAACCTCATTTCGGTTTTGATTTGCATTTCCCTGCTTCATTTTTATCACATCTCTGACTGTGAAACTTCACTCTTTATCAAGGGGACTGCTCTGTTGTTTTTAGTAACACCCTAGGGCATAAGTTGCTCAGCAGCCAGTCTGACTCACTTGAATTTGCAGAGGGGGTGGTCTTTGAGCTTTCTTCTGACCCCATGAGGACTCATCTGAGCTGTACTTTTCCCTAGCTGTCTCTAATGAACTAACTGGTCTTGCTTATTGCTGTTAATGGAGAGTGGTTATTTTTTAAGAGTGCTCTTAGTCCTGAATCTCTCGCTGCCTCTGTTTTAATTGAATTCATTGCCATTGAAGAGACCTTCAGAACTCTCTCTTTTTTTTTTGACCTCGCTTTCTGGGCAAAATCTGAGTCACGATTCTGGGCACTGGGTACAGTTGTATCTTCCAGTGCCTGACTTGTCTCTCTTGGTGTAGAACTTCTCTGAAGCAAACTGGGATGAGAGATGCCACAGCCCCAGTATTCTCACCAGGCCAGCATTAGGGCAACCATTCAGTGTTGTGTGTAGGACCTAGGTGGAGGAAAGAAGCTCCAAACTTACGGGCTTTGCTCACTAGGAATTCAGCTTCTCCAATTTGGAGTCAGGGATGACGAATGTTGCTGACTTTCCAGTGAGATACAGGAGCTCATGTATGGGAGCTGGAGAGGTACCATCTTCATAGACACCCAGGCCCTGTCAAACTGAACAGAAGAAAGGAGGGAGTGGACTTACATGCCACAGACTCCCCGTTTTAGCTGAGTTATATTAGACGTTCTTGAATACATATTTCTTAATTTTCTCTATCCCTTTAGTACGATTTCTAGAGAATGAAAATAATTGATTTCACACCTTTTCCTAATTTTATTTTTCACTGTGGAGCTGGTCCTCAGAACTCTACACATGATCATCACAATTTTGGAACTCGTATCTTCAGTTCATTTCACTCTTTGTTATCAATCTGGTCCTTTGAGGAGTTTAATTCAGGGATTCAGCCAGGATTTGAAAATCTAGTCATCAGTCTCAGGTCCTCAATTGAAGGTAGCTTAATATCCTGTAGCATTAAGCTCCATTGAGGGGAGAGCTGACATTTTCTCATTGAAGTCATTGCATCTAATGTCCCTGAGAAAGAATATCTCATATTTATATTTAGTTGACAAGTGAATATTTGGGGAGATAGCCAAAATTTAACACAAAAAATTAATGTCCTTGTGGCACAGAAAATTCTTTCATTAATTTTCTCTGAAAATATTCAACAAGTGTCTCTCAATTTCTAAAGCAGACACTAATTACACCGCACTGATTGTTCAAAGAATGTGACTTCGAAATGAGCCCATAAAATAATTACTTGGTTTTTTTTTTAAGATTTACTTATTTATTTGAAAGGCAGAGTTATAGAGAGGCAGAGAGAGAGACAGACAGACAGAGAGGTCTTCCATCCACTGGTTCACTCCCCAAATGGCCACAATGGCTGGGAGCTGTGCTGATCCAAAGCCAGGAGTCTGGAGCTTCTTCTAGGTCTCCAACATGGGTGCAGGGGCCCAAGGAGTTGGGCCATCGTCTACTGCTTTCCCAGGTCATAGCAGAGAACTGGATCAGAAGTGGAGCAGCCGGGACTCTAACTGGTGCCCATATGGGATGCTGGCACTACAGATGGCTTTACTCGCTATGCCACAACACAGGCCCCAAAATAAATTACTTATAAAATGTTCCTGTTGATATCACATGCATTGACTTGTAACATAATTGTCGGCTAAAAGCTTCATAGACAGTAAAGGAGGAGTGCCATAGGATGACTAATGTTGAGAAGATAAAACTGACTCATTCTCTGTAGTACTAATTGGATGGCAGACAAAATTGTCTATTTATGTCATTCATTTGTCTCAATATAATTATGCCATCAACTTATAAGAGAATTTAGTCCTGTCTCCATGCAATTATCAGATTTTTGTGCATTTTCAACCATAAATTTACAGATGAATATTCTATATGAAAGAAATACCATTGCAGTTTTTATCTAATAACATGGATAAATAATATGATATAGGTGCAGAATAACAACAATGATATTACCATTGAGAGTCCTACTTTACTTATCCCAGCAAATTCCCAGATGATTTCCACTATTTGAGCTCAGAAATTCCTTCCAATTTTGAGAGACTTTGCAAATGCTTACTCACTGTTCTTGACAGTGCAGTGTTGGCAGAGGGTGAGATTTGCCTAATTAGTGCTAGTAGCATAATTTTTCTGACTATATATATTTTCTCTCTCTTTTTTCCACCCTGACCTTCAGTATGGTGTTTTGTTAACTCAGCAGATGGCTGATGTTCTGAAACCTTGTCTGTGAAAACACATTCTGCTGGATTACCTAAGAGGCAACAGAACTGGTAGTGTGTTTTTGGCTTAGCTTAGTAATGGCAAAGGGTATTCATTATTCAATGCTATGGGTTTCAAGTCACTCTAATAACTCAACTTTATTGACGATTTTCCTCCCTTTGGTAAGTTTGTTTGCAAAGATGACCTCTTTCTCTGGCCATTTCAGCCTCACTGCATGCTTCATACTGGCAGAGATTTCTTTGATGTAAAGAAAAAGGAAAGGCAAAGAATTGGAGTGGAACACTATTCATGTACCTGGAAACTAAAGGGGGAACTAATTTGCTTAGGGAGTGTTTGGTTGGGTTTTTAGCTTATGAAAGCACTTTTCAAAATCAATTAATGGTGAGCATGTTTGAAGTTGCTTTAAACAAAGCTCCCCAGGACAATTAAGACCAGGGAATAATGGATTCCTGCAGAGCAGGAAAATTTACATCACTTCATTTGTTTGAAAGCAAAACAATACTTAACACCACTTTAGGATAAACAGTATTTGTACACAAATATACAAAAGTGAGAAGTGAATAGACTTTTCATTTTCTTAGTGGATCTGTAATTTTGATGATACTTCATGCTGGCTTTAAGCTTACTTCAAATTAGTTGTGTAGTGATTTTGTTACCTCTCCATTTGCAGGCATTCTATTTTAGTAATAATGTAAGCAATATTAATCATATAACATTTAGAATTTTTAAATATTCTAATACTAATTGTCAATGCCAGGAAGCCAGTTATAATAAGCACTGCCTAGAGAGGATGAAATGTCTGTTTTCCAGCCATCCCTCTGAGAGGCAGGTAAAGGATGGCTTCCTAGCTACTGCTGCATTGTGCAAGCCCAGTCAGTGGGTGCCATTTATTGAGGTGGCCAGACATTGCGCATTGTGTTACTCTCTTAGAAATGTGTAGAGGAATGAAAGGATACAAAAAGCCTAACTCTAGCTTTATTTTTTTGTTTGAGGAAATAGCTTTCCTATACTAATAATAGAAATGCTGACTGCATTCCCTATACTGAGAAGTTCTGTGCAAAGTAATGGGCTCTCTAATAAGAAAGTATTAACAGGGGCAAAGTGTCATGGAATCTTAGAGGTGGTGGCCACATTTAGGGGAAGGCAGTGTACTGCACTAAATTCCCTCTGGGCTCTTCTACTATAAACATATATGACACTGTGCATCATTTCAGTAAGCAGCAGAATTGATAGTTATTGAATACCATTGGCTTTCAGGACCTCTACTAAGCACATTATGTGTATTTATTAATTCAGAAAACCTTAACAGAGTAGAAAGTGGTATTTTCTCCTGGTATGATCTAGCCAAATCATGTAGCTAGTAAATGGTGGAGTCAAGAATGGGTCTCAGGCAATTCAGCCAAAAGCCCAGTCTTCCTGTCCATTCTGCACTAAACTACACTATGTATAGCTCTACACTATGTATAGCTCTGTGACTTTATGGTGATAAAACAATATGCTTATTCCTTTTATACAAAGAAAGAAAATCCCTATTACAAAAGTGATTATTCAGAGATTTCAAAAAATTGTATTCTGCCTATTGCTACCATTTCAGATGACTTTCTGATAATGGAGCTCATTACTTCTCACTTGTTAAAAGCAGCTGCTTTATCCACTTATGTAATGCTTTAGTTTAAAAACTGCTTCCACTAATACTACCTCACTAAGTTTTTACAGAAACCCTATGAAGTAGCAAGAGCAAGTATATTAAGTAAAGAAATATGGGTTGATGTTAAAAGGCAAAACACTTGTCCAAAATTGCACAGAGCCAGATAGTAGGTCTTCCAATTACAAATGCCAAGCAATCTTTTCTTGGCCATGTCTCCTGCCAGTGAAAGAATTAATGGAAAAATGAAGTTGGATGATTTCATAGCCTTGATTTTCTAGAAAAATTATTGGTAAATAACAATCTTTGGGCCACGGTGCCCCACTTTATGTTCTTGTAAATAAAGATGTATTGGGACACAATCACATCCCATTTATTTACATGTTGTCTGTACCTGACTCTCCGTGACAGCAGAAGAGTTGAGAGAGTACAAGTGAGGTTCCATAGCTTATGAGTCTAAGATATTTGCAAAGCAGGTCTTTACAAAAAGAATGTTTCCAACATCTAATCTAGTGCAAACAGCTAATACTTTGACATAAAAATATTGTGTCTGTGCATTGATGGCTCATTACAGGTAAGAACAAGACTATTTCTGTTGTATCCAAAATCCTCTCAGGTTGTTTTTCATTAAAGTATTTGAAGGACTCTACTCTCTACCATCAAGACTAATAGGCTGATCTTTGCTTCCTGTCACTTAAATTCATGCTTTGTTTTGAAATTCTTATCAAAACAACTTCTTCATAACAGTTTTCCCCATATTTGCCCGCTGTAGTTTCACTTTAGTAAAGGTTTTCTTTTCTTTATCTTCTAATGTAACTATTTGGAGTTTTCTAAGAGATTACATATTTCACAACATTTTCCCTTAATTTGTGTCTGAGAATTAGACACATTCATCACTTTTTTTTTCTTTTCCTTCCGAAAGTAGTCTTGCATCTTTCTCAAAAATGATATTGGTTGCTGCATAAATATAGGTTTTTTTCTCAAAATTGTAATTACTTACTAACAGTATTTTTGGTCCTATAAACTCCAATTTGCATTCAATTTTACTGCAGCCTGTTAGTCACAACCTATTAGAAATTTCAAAAGCCCCAGGGGTAGAGGAAGATTTGATGTGTGCTTTGCAATTCAGAGAATGGAACAAACACTCATCAGCCCTTCAGAAAAGAAAAGCAGGTCATTGGAGACTCAAAGAGCATGTTAACAGAGTGTATATTTCCCTATTATTGAGGAAGTGTACACTCAGATTTGGACATGAACATATACCTAAGACCCAACTAATTTGTTACTAATTTTGAAAAGCAAATTCATCTGTGTATACCAAAAAACAATGTGCTAAAAGATTACATTTGTGACACAAGAGGAATAATGTGTTTTTAAAATTCTCATATCATTGAGATCCAGCTGAGGTTTGATATTCTGTATCAAATTCCACTTCCACAGTTAAATTCTTCCTATTTTAATAGGCATTATAACAGTCATTGGTGCCATAATGGTGACTGAGATAACATATTACCTGCACTCTTGGAGCCTAAATTTTCTTGCATTGGAATATAATAGAACAACCTCATTTTTCTTTATAATACCAGTTATCTCATCCTGATGCTTGCCAGGAGCACATGCTGTTGAGTAATGAGAGGCAAGGAAGGAAGGAAGAAGGGAGGAAGGAGATGGATGGATGAGTGGATAGATAGATAAATAGATACAGTAAGAAAATAAGGGAAGAAGAAAAGAAGGAAAGGAAGGTAAGCTAAAATAAAATACAGAGAAGGGGGCCAGCGGTGTGGCACAGTGGTTTAAAGCCCTAGCCTGAAGCGCCTGTATCCCATATGGGTGCCAGTTCTAGTCCCACCTGCTCCTCTTCCAATCCAGCTCTCTGCTATGGCCTGGGATAGCAGTGGAAGATGGCTCAAGTCCTTGAGCCTCACACTCACAAGGGAGACCCAGAAGAAGCTCCTGGCTCCTGGCTTAGGATCAGCTCAGCTGTGGCCATTGTGGCCACTTAGGGAGTGAACCAGCAGGTAGAAAAATTTCTCTCTCTCTCTCTCTCTTTTCTCTCTGTAACTCTGTCTTTCAAATAAATAAAAATAAATCTTTAAAAATAAAATACAAGCTCACATGTTATCGGGGTGTACTACTGAAAACTTCAAATAATTCAGGATCAATTTTTTCATGATCTTTAATATAAAATACAGAACATGTATCTGCAATTGTATGAATTTACACCCATTTTAAACTTTTGCACTTAAAAACACTTTTAATAATGGTATTTATTTATATGTCATTTGTTATGTTGCATTTCTAACACTTCTTTTCAAATTTCTGAAACAACAACCTGCCTCCACACAGGCAATTACTTGACTTAAGGTTCTAGAACACTCAGGAAACTTTGACCTTGAAGGTAAGACTGCAGTAGTTTTTCCTTGTCCACCTGCGTGGTGATTTTTGCAAACTAAAGACTGAATCTACATTGATGTTGTTACTGTTGCCATTATTGTCTGAATTGTCTCCAGTATTTCAGAGTGTCTCCCATTGGCCATCAGGAGAAGTTCTTTGATCTTCTTCCTAACATCATGTCATAATTAACTTCAGATCCACGGTTATTTATTACATGCTATAAAATTATTCACAGAAGGCCCAAGGCATATAAACCTACAGTCCACATGGTCCTGAGGGCTGTTAACATTAAGTGAAGTGACCATGTGACAGTGGTTCATCATGCTCACCAGAGCAGCCTGTTTGAAAATTGGGTGATTATTTCCATGTTGATTTAATTTGGAGAGGGTGGTGGCTCAGCTTAATATCTGAGTAATACATTCACATGTGAAGATTCTTGAGGTATCAGGCTTTTTTGATATCACCCTCTTTTAGCTCTTCCTGCATGTTAACTAGCATATTACTGGTGCATTTTTTCTATTTTTTAAAAAAGATTTATTTAATTTTATTTCAAAGTCAGAGTTACATAGAGAGAGGAGAGGCAGAGAGAGAGAGAGAGAGGTCTTCCAACTGGCTGCAACGGCCCAAGCTGCGCCAATCTGTAGCCAGAGCCAGGAACTTCTTCCAGGTCTCCCACACACTTGGGCCATCCTCCACTGCTTTCCCAGGCCACAGCAGAAAGCTGGATCAGAAGTGGGGCAGCCAGGTCTTGAACTAGTGCCCATATGGGATGCCAGCACTGCAGATGGAGGCCTTACCTGCTATGCCACAGTGCCAGCCCTTGGTGCGTTTTTTCCAAGTCTGCCTACCTACCAGCTCTGACTGAGTGATAGCTAGAAAGATTCCTCCTTCTCCCACATTCCACCTAAAACCCACCTACTCACTCAGACACACATAGCATTATCCCTTTATTTTCGAGACTGGTCTGCCTAGTGTATTATAAGACAGGCAAACCTTTTCAGTGGCCTTAGAGCTCCTTGGTCCTGACTTTATCTTCCATGAGCATCTGGAGTTATATGAACCAGCATTCTTTCCAACTGTGATTTTACCCCAATTCATGCAGAACAGCACCCTCCTCACATCATCAGGAGAGAAAGACCATTGACTCTGACGCTAATGAGCCGATAGATGCTGGGTCAATTATTCTGCCTTTCTGAGCTAATTCCTTCATCTGTAAAATAAACTATTTTGACTAGATGTTCTTTTCTATTCCAGAAAGTCTGTGATTGATTCTCTGGTTATCTATCTCAGTTAGTATAGGTGCACAGTGAATTATTCCAAAATATAATGGCATAAAACAAACTTTCATTATGCTGCTAAGTGCTGTGTATCAGGAATTCAGGCAGGGAATGGGGTAAATGGCTTTCTTCTGCTCCTTGGTCTCTGAAACTCAGCTGGAAGATGCAAAGACAGGCTCCACTGAGCATTGGCTGAGTTGACTGGAAGGCTGAGGGCTGCAATCATCTGGAAGCTCACTCATTCACAAGCCTGACTCTTGGGCTGTAAAGACCCAAACAGCTGAGCCCTCAAACAGCTGAGCCTCCATGGGCATCTCTTTCTCTATGGGTTTTCTCAAAGTGGGGTTTACAGCACATTGTCTTCATGGAGCTAGGTTTATTACATGGCTGCTCACAATTCTGAAGACATGTATCCCAAGAAACAGGTAAAGCTGTATCACATTTTATAGTCCATGCTCAGAAGTCAGCATGCTCATTGCCACTGAAGACACAATGCTCCCAGATAAGGGGGAAGGAACACTGACCACTCTTCTCAGTAGAGGAGTGTCAGTGGAACACTGTATAAAGAGCATGTAGGTGACACCTATTGTCTGGAAAATACAGTGCCACACCATGCAAAAATAGCTTCTTATTGTTTATGGAATTAATAACCATGGTTTCTGTCTTCCTGAATTTCTAGTATTAGGCAAAAATGATTGATGGTGCTACATAAATGTATAATTAGTAACATTTACTATAGGCAAATGTAGATAACTGTGTGTATTAATCACAAAGAACTGGCTCACAAAAATTTGGAGACTGAGAAGTTCTATAAATTGGATATCCAGGAAAGCCAGTAGTATTGTTTGCTTTTTAAAAATTTATTTATTCAGAAGGCAGAGTTGCAGAGAGAGAGAGAGAGAGAGAGAGAGAGAGATCTTCCATCCATTCGATCACTCTCCAATTGGCCGCAATGGCTGGAGCTGCACCAATTTGAAGCCAGGAGTCAGGAGCTTCCTCCAGGTTTCCACACAGATCCAGGGGCCCGAGGACTTGGGCCATCTTCCACTGCTTTCCCTGGCCATAGCAGAGAATTGGATTGGAAGTGGAGCATCCAGGACTTGAACTGGTGCCCATATGGGATGCCAGTACTGCAGGCGTTGGTTTTACCTGCTACACCACATCGTCAGCCCAGTAGTATTGTTCAAAGGGCCAAGAGTAGATGGTGTCGTTCCAGTTGGACCATGAAGGCTTGAGACCTGGTCTACCAAAGATGGATGCCCTAGCTCAACACTCACTGGGAAAGAAAATTCACCTTTCCTTCCCTTTATTGTTCTCTTAGAGCCCTCAATAGATTAGATGATGCTCATCTACATTGGAGAGGGCCGTATACGTTACTTAATCAGCTAATTCAAATGCTATTATCTTCTAGAAATATCCTATAACATACCCAATAATAATGTTTAACCAATTATCTGGGCAACCAGAGGCCCAGTCAGGTTGACACACAAAATTAGATTATTTGGCTGCTTAGAATATAAAGCCTCTTACTAAGTTAGCTAAAAAAAAATATATATATATATATATATATATATATATATATATTCCCTCTCTTCCCTCTCCAGTTAACACATAGGCACTTGACCTAAGCCTAGCCATCTTCTTGTTCCTAGCAGGGACACAAAAAAGTGGGAGAAATTCAGAACTTATTCTGTGCTGGCAGCAAGATCAGGTGTTAAATGGCAACAGTGGAAGTCATAGCTAATAATGTGATGGTAGTAGGACCCAAGCAGTCTTCCCATAGCCTCACCTGAACTACATCCAGCCACTTAGCATCTTAGGGCTCCTATCTGTTTTCCAAACATGAATCAGTAGCCTTCTTTCCTCAGTTCTATGCTACTCGATTTTCACATAGTACATTTTCCATATGTTTAAGCCAGAATACATTTTAGTTATATATAAATAAGTATCCTGATGGTTGAACCAATTAAACATTAAGAAACTGCTTTAAATTAAGGTAGTAAATGACCACAGGGAACTTTCCATAGTCTAGCTACCATGCCAGGAACTGACAATCTAATGATAGACAAATTCAGAACATTCTGGAAGGCACTATCTGAAGGAGTCCTACATCTTCTCTTCACCCAATTCTCTCTCTGACTCTGCTGCCTCCCTTAAGAGAGGCAGACACTGGTGGCTCTAGACAGGCTGGGCTTGGGAAGTACACAGCATGTGGGGAAAGATACTCTCACCACAAAAAGGAATTCTTAAAATTGCACACCATTATTTTGAAGCTAAAGATTTCAGGAAACAGGTTGAATGGACAGCACTCAATATAAATTTTCAGTCCTAGATGTAAAGCAAAAGAAGTATCTCCAACATCTAATGTTAGAAAATCAGAGCCCATAGCCACTACGGAAGACAATCTGAAGGTAGTTCTACCACATGACCCAGCAATCCCCCTCCTGGGAATTTACCAAGCAAAATGAAGTCAGCATATGAAAGAGTTATCTGTACTTCCATGTTCATTTCAGCTCAATTCACAATAGCCAAGATTTGGAATCAATCCAGATTTACATAATCTGATGTCTGGGTAAAGAAACTGTGGGATAAATACACAATGTAATACTACACAGTGATTAAAAAAATTGAAATTCTGTCTTTTGCAACAAAATGGATGTAACTGGAAGCCATTGTTCTTAGTGAAGTAAGATAGTCCCAAAAAAGACAGATACCATAAGTTTTCCTGATCTGTGGTAAATAATAGGGTACCTAGAATGTAATGTTTTGGAATGAAATTGACATTTTGAGATTCAATGATTGTTCACAGCCTTGTCTCTATGGTTGAGGAACAGTCTCTATGGTTGAGGACAGCCTTGTCTCTATGGTTGTCTCTATGGTTGTTGAACTCTTTACTTAGTGCATGGTTAATCTTATGAGTATAAAGTAAACTGGAAATAGATCCTTGTAAAAATAGGAGAGGGAGGAGGTGGGAGGGTGGAGGTGTAGCAGGAGGGAAGGTAGGGTGGGAAGTATCTCTATGTTCCTAAATATGAATATATGAAATACTTGAAAATTGTACATCTTAAATAAAATTTTAAAAAGGAAAATAAAAACATGTGAAAGCTGGAAAATAAACAAAAACTCTGATATGACATGAGCTTTAGAAGGCAGAAAGGAACAATGAAGGGAAGTCAGTAATTAAATAATTTGTAAAAGTATACCTAATCAAAAAAAAAACTGAGTCTCAGATTGAAGGTGTTTACCAAGTTAAAAGCCAGAGTAATGAAAGATAAAGGGGTAGGTATTAGACACAGCAGTTGACATGCCGTGTGGTACACTGACGTCCCAAATCTGAGGCCAGATTTGAGTTCCAGTTCCAGTTCTTATTCCAGCTTCCTGCTAATGTGCACCCTGGGAGGAGATTATTGCCCAGAGTTGGATCCCTTCACCCATTTGGAAGACAAGCTTTGAATTTTCTGCTCCTGTTTTCTACCTGGCCTAGCCCTGGCTAGTGTAGGTTTCTGGGGGAGGGAACCAGCAGATAGGAGATCCCTCTCTTAATATCTCTTCTCTTTCTTTCTCTCTCTCTCTCTCTCTCTCTCTCTCTCTCTCTCTCTCTGTCTCTCTCTCTCTCTCTCCACACACAGACAGACACTCTTTCTCCTCCTCTCCCTCTTTCAAATATTTTTAAAGGTACAATAGTAAACTATGTATATATCACCTGAATTCTTCCATTAGAAATGCACAAAAAAAAAAGAACAAGGAAAACCAAGGGCTTCACTGTTGGGATGCACAAGCGAAAAAAGAGACAGGACACGGGAACCCTACCTTTGAAAAGTGCCCACAGGCCAACCCAGCATGCTTTTGCTATTGAGAAGGGTTATAACAACCTATTGTACAGTGTATGCACGTGTTCCTACAATGCCAAGGTTTCTCTGAAACGTGTTGAGGAGGACATATCAGATAAGCTGTCTGGGAAAGCAGCTGCCTGTCCTTGGGAAGCCAATGTCCTCACAAGGGCTCAGTGCTCTTGTTAGTAGGTCCTAAACTATCCTTAGTCAATCTCTGCAGTCACACTCTGTGTCCTAGGAAGAAAATGTCCTCACTAGGAGTGCATTGGCAGAAATCTCATACTCCACCCTTCAACAGAGAATCCTCTTCAAATCTTATGCAGTTTTTGTGGTAACAGGAACATAAAAGAGCCATAAACCTGTATAACTGACACAAATTCATGGAGGAAAATGCCCTCACATATTATAGGTGAATATTTAATTGTTCTATCTTACATAATTAAGAAGCTCAAGCATTTGTTAAAATTTAAGTTACAGTTGTGTAACCTGCAATCACATTGCGGAATTGAGCCTGTAATCATAACTGAAAATGAAAATCTATGTCAAGCCATCTTCACAGTGTTAACAAAAGAAACAAATCCACAAGACTGGGAGCTAAGTGACTCCCTTTGAGTAAGACAATGGCTGGATAAATCACGTTAGCTCCATTCACAGATTAGGATGCCATCATTACAAAGAACACACTGGAGCTATATTGGCACACTTGGAGGTATTTCCAAAATGTGCTGTTGAGTGAGAAAAGACAAAGATAAAAAAAGTACATAAAAATGATGTCATGTTTGCAAAGCAAACAATTCCCAACCCATCACATGTATATAGACATACTCACACATAAGTGTATGTTATGTGTGTATAAGTATATGTCAAGTTCTTGTCACAAGAAAGAATAAGTATTTTACATGGAAATGTCATGAAAAGGAAGAGGGAGGACTAAATAAAATAAGTGAAGATTATATTTTCTTCATTCTACCCATGAGTAAAACATTCTCACATGTTGTGGATGAAAAATTCAGTTTGTAGTAATTTTTTTAAAAATTACAGTACATATATACAAAGTTATCTTTAAAAGTGTCATTAGGGGGCCAGCACTGTGGTGTAGTGGGTAAAGCCATCTCCTACAGGGCCAGCATCCCATGTGTGTGCTGGTTCAAGTCCCATCTGCTCCACTTCTGATCCAGCTCTCTGCTGTGACTTGGCAAAGCAGTGGAGGATGGCCAAAGTACTTGGGCCCCTGCACCCACATGGGAGACCCGGAGGAAGCTTCGGACACCTGGCTTCAGATCTACCAAGTTGTGGCCATTATGGCCTTTTGGGGAGTGAACCAATGGGTAGAAGACTGATCTCTCTCTCTCTCTCTCTCTCTCTCTCTCTCTCTCTCTCTCTCTCTTTCTCTCTCTCTCTCCTCCCCCCTCTCTCTGCCTCTCTGTAGTTCTGCCTTTCAAATAAATAAATCTTTTTTAAAAAAGTATCATTAGGTATGAATATCCAGGTGAAAAAGCATGTTGTATAATCAATGGTAAAATTCTGTTATTGCAAAACAGTTTAGCAAAATTTTTAAATATGTGTGTATGTAGTGTATAGATAAACGGATTGATAGATAATAGATAACAGATTATATCGATATAGATATAAGTGTGGGCTGGTGCCACGGCTCAATAGGCTAATCCTCCACCTGCGGTGCCGGCACCCGGGTTCTAGTCCCAGTCAGGGTGCCGGATTTTGTCCTAGTTGCCCCTCTTCCAGGCCAGCTCTCTGCTGTGGCCCAGGAAGGCAGTGGAGGAGGGCCCAAGTGCTTGGGCCCTGCACCTGCATGGGAGACCAGAAGCACCTGGCTCCTGGCTTCAGATCAGCGCAATGCGCCAGCTGCATCGCGCCGGCCTCAGTGGCCATTGGAGGATGAACCAAGGGCAAAGGAAGACCTTTCTCTCTGTCTCTCTCTCTCTCACTGACCACTCTGCCTGTCAAAAAAAAAAAAAAAAAAGATATGTATGTGGAATATGGACTTGGATTTGTTTGGAGAAAAGTTTGAAAGTTTGGAAGTATACACGCTAAGCTGGAAGGCACACTTTTTAAGGAATAGCATGAAAAACAGGGAAAAATTGATTGAATTAGAAAGACAGGCACAAAGACATAACTAGGAGCCAGAGCTGTGGCATAGCAGACAAAGTCACCACCTGAAGTTCCGGCATCCCATATGGGCACAGGTTCGAATCCTGGCTGCCTCAGTTCCAATCTCGCTCTCTTCTATGGCCTGGGAAAGCAGTAGAAGATGGCCCAAATGCTTGGGCCCCTGCACCAAGAGCACGCCTGCAGAAGCTCTTGGCTCCTGCCTTCAGATCAGTGCAGCTCCAGCTGTTGCAGCCAGTTGAGAAGTAAACCAGAGAAATCTCTCTCTCTCTCTCTCTCTCTCTCTATCTCTGCCTATCCTCCTCTCTGTGTGTAACCCTGACTTTCAAATAAATAATAAAATAAATGTTTAAAAAATAAATAAGGTAGATACGTGTGTATAACCATGATCCTAGTTTGAGATTTACATTAAGGAAAACTGCAAATGAACCTTTCAAAGAAATGATGGCTGTTGTTGCATGATTTTAGGACCATCACTCAACCACTTCATAATTATCTGAAGACTGATTTTCTCTAAAAATGGAACACATAGAGATATTAAAATCCAAAGTATGAAGTGCATAAAGTGAGAAAAAACACTTGAAACTTCAAAATCTCACAAAGATATGAAAAAGATAACCATACAAGCCTGGAGCTTCAAAATTTAAGGTGTTCAAAATATTAGTGTTGATCTAGTCCAACACACTTTACTTAAGATGTTTAAGGCTTGTTTGGTCTCTTAGAGAAATGAAGACTTCCATTCCTTATACACTTAATAACTCATGTTGAAATTTCACTGAGCATAAATATATATTTGTAATAATTCATGTAGACTTCTAAATATGACTTGGGTTATAGCCCCCCTTTATTTCAGTAAGAAAATCCTCTTTTCAAATGTAATTTTACCTGTTTCTCAGTATATTAAGCATAGCAAGCAGAAACAAGCCTAAATGTCCAATTGTATACTGAGAGTCCTGATTGGAATCAAGTTCCCTCACAGCTCTGAACCAGAGGCCCTGGAGTTCCATGACAGATGACTGAACGAGGGTCTGCCTCGCTGATCCTCTGTCTGATGACTGGCTGGCTTAGCCCCCAGGAGGGCCTATTCATTTCCAGACTGATATGATTTTAAAAGAGAATATGAAATGAAGTACACTCCACTTCAGGGATTGTCAGCTCAGCCAGTACAGTCCGCATGTAGCTTTATGTTTTGTAAACTGTTAGTTTGATATTGAGTTTTTATCAGTTTCTTTCATTGTGCAATTGGAAAAAAGCAATCCATTTTTATTGTGATTAGGTGCACTCATCAGTATTTCCAGCAGTTACCAGTGAGCAATGGGAGTCGAAGAACTGGGACTCCTGTAGATGAAGTCTCCTGACTCCATTCTTTCACTCCTGTGCTGTGATAGACAGAAGAGCCTCCAGCCTCGTCATCATCAAATAGTGAAAACACCCAAGTTTGGTGTCTTTTACCCAGTCTGTGGTTTGCACTCTAAAATCACATCCATGGAGTGAAATCCTCAAGGCAGTGGAAAAAGGCAATCCTGGATATTTTCTGCATCAATGAGAAGACATAATGAACCAGGACAGATGAAGACGAAAATGAAGGGAAGCGTCACCTTAAATACACCAAAAACACTCCCACAGTCTCTGAATTATCATCCCTCTGATTACTGGTTTAGTTTAAATGGATGCTAAAGAATATGGGCACATTTGAAGAGATTACCTGTTAAATGTGTGCTGTAATGTGAACTTAGTGTGGAAGAACGGGTGCTCCCTCTACTCTCCCAGCTGAAAAACAAGTTCCCGTTTGCATGCAAGCTGAGATAAGTGTGATTTGTCACTGTCTGAGTATGTGCAACCAAGAGAACCAGTGCTCATTACAGCCCTGGGCACTGGCTCCCTGCCCCCACACACACTTCTGGGAGTTTGGGAGCAGGGATCTGACTACTCTGCTCTCTTGTTCTGTCTGCAAGGTGAAGGGCAATGTTGCATTTGCAACATCAAACAGGCTGTGAAAAGGAACAGAAGGTAATTGGATAGCCTTTAAAAATGATAGATTTAAGTAAGCACAAACTACCATGTATAGAAAATAAATTAACTGTGTCAAACAGGCACCCACAGGAGTGAGAAACAGGATGGCAGATACAAAAAGAATGCAAGGATGCAACCTGTGGCAGTTGATGAGGTCAAGTGTTTGTGAACACTGAGGTCACACAACTCTTTGAAGTTTCTGAACAGAGGCTTATTTCAAACAGTAGAATAAAACACATTTTATTGGAAAATTGATTTGAGATACAATTTGAGGGAAAGCATGAAAAAATGAAGTGTAAGTATTGGGAGAGCCTCTGGTTCTTATTCTGTTGTCTAATTATTAGAAAAATTAACAGTATCTGCCTCTCATTTCTGGCAGTTCTACATGGTTTTGCTTTGTTCTGACACATTGAGGGCATCCTGAAATCCTCTATGAATTATGTGCTTCCTGGAACACAGAATGCCCTTTGAAGCTGCATCCCAGTGCTCCTTGGTGCCTCTTGCCTAAATTGTTCAGGTTCAAAATTGTTGTATAAACAATCCCCACTTCTCCAAACCTCTGTCTTCCACTTTGGTGGATAACTCCTCTACTGCTCACGTTTCAGCTTCGTCCACAGCTTTTCTTGAGCTCTTTCTAGAATTTTGAGGTTTTGAACTGCATCTTCCACACCCATGTCTTATAATCTAATACTGTTCCTCATTCATTTTCTTAACGGTTTATTTGTTTATTTAAAAGGTAGAGTTACAGAGAGGCAGAGGGAGAGAGAGAGAGAGAGAGAGAGAGAGAGAGAGAGAGATCTTCCATCTTCTGGTTTACTCCCCAGATAGCCACAGCAGTCAGAGCTGCACCAATCTGAAGCCAGGAGCCAGGAGCTTCCTCCAGGTCTCTCACGTGGGTCCAGGGGCTTGAGGACTTGGGCCATCTTCTACTGCTTTCCCAGGCCATAACAAAGAGCTGGACCAGAAGTGGAGCTGGCAGGACTTGAATCAGCACCGCAGGCAGCGGCTTTACCAGCTACACCAGAGCGCCTGCCCCTTGGTTCATTGTTGACTCGTGATTCTGTTGAGTGCGGAGAAGGAAACCAGTGTGGGGCTAGTTTGCTAGGTGTCAGACCCCTCCTGAAAGTCCCCAAGGAGACTTTCCTTAAGATCAAAGAACAGGCCTGTCTCAAGTCAATGTACTGCTTTTCTCCAGGAATCATAATGACCCTACAGTGCTTCCAAGACTCAAACGTGAGTGGCAGCCTCTGAAGTTACTCAGCACACTCTTTGTACAGCTATAAACAGCAGCTTTAATTCAGGAAGCACAAACTCAAAAGCCTAGCATGGCCAGATACGATGAAATAAGTAAAAGAATCGGTGTCCAAATAGAGCTTTCCTTTGAATCCAGTTCTTCTTTTAGCAATACGCCTCTGCATGGCCCCTTATAACCAAACTTCTTAGAAGAATTGCTACCAGCAATCTCCCCCACAGCAACTAAACACACTGCAGCCAAGCTCACGTCCCCAGCGTTGCACAGAAACCGTTATTGGCCAAGTTTATCAGGGACCAACATACCTTTTTCAACTATTACCTGACCTGACCTCTTAGCAATGCTGGTACCTTCTTTGCTACATGAATACCTGTCAAGGACTATGAAGGATCGATTTTACCCTACTTTCAAGGTAATAGTCTCTTAGTGTCTTATGAATGTTGGAAAGAGACATGAGCCTGCTGGAGGTGGGGGAGAGGGAGAGGGAGAATATGGAGAAGGAGAGGGAGAGGGGGAGAGAGAGGGAGAGTGAGAGTGAGAGCGAGCGAGCGAGAGAGATTTTATTATAGCACAGTGGTAGCCAGAAAGTAAGCACGGGTGTGTCTGTGTCTGCATGCTTTGCTTCTTTAGCACCACAACAGTGCCATAGTTGTGTCTCAGGCTTATGCTGCACATAGTTGGGCATGACAACAAAGGATTGCTGAGCTTACATAATTGACTGCTTTTATAGTGAGCCTGCTGTTTGTTATAGAGAGGGAAAGAGAACATACCTCATCATTTTTAGAGGTTTATTTATTTATTTGAAAGTCAGAATGAGAGAGAGAGATAGACCTTTCATGCACTGGTTCACTACCCAAATGGCTGCAATGGACAGGGCAGGGCCAGGCCAAAACCAGGAGCCACAAGAGCCAGGATCTTCCCCCAGGTCTGGATCTCCATATGGGTGGTGGGGGCCCATGCACTTGGGCCATCTTCTGCTGCTTCCCCAGGCCATTAGCAGAGAGCTGAATTAGAAGTGGAGGAGCTGGCTGGTGCCGCGGCTAATCTTCCACCTGCGGCACAGGCACACCGGGTTCTAGTCCTGGTTGGGGCACCGGATTCTGTTCCCGTTGCTCCTCTTCCAGTCCAGCTGTCTGCTGTGGCCTGGGAGTGCAGTGGAGGATGGCCCAAGTCCTTGGGCCCTGCACTCGCATGGGAGATCAGGAGGAAGCACCTGGCTCCTGGCTTTGGATCAGCGTGGTGCATTGGCCACAGCGGCCTTTGGAGGTTGAACCAACAGAAAAAGGAAGACCTTTCTCTCTGTCTCTCTCTCTCACTGTCCACTTTGCCTGTCAAATAAATAAATAAATAAATAAATAAAAGAAGTGGAGGAGCCAGGACATGAATCCATGCTATGAGATGCAGGTCCTGCAGGTGGCAGCTTTACTCGCTACACAACACCAGCCGCCATGCCTCATCTTTCAACATTACTTGCGGCTGACATAATGCTGTGACATGGCTCATGGAAAGAGCAGTCAGGGACTTGTATTTTTGGGATACCCAAGAGCATGCAGGGCTGCTCAGAGCTCATGACAGTTGTCTTTTTGAACAGAGTTCCCACAACTTCTGTGGTACCACACTTTGTCTTTCTTCCAGCTGCTTCTCTGCCTGCTTGTGTCCTGTATGAAGTCTCTTATTCTGCCCCAATGTCAGCATTTTCAAGAGTTCTGCGTTGGCCCCTCCCTTCTTTGCATTTACTTTTGCTTCATTATCTTGTGCTTCAATTAATATCAACATCAGGTAACGCAAACTCAAATACCTACAGAGGCAATGAAAGAAACACACACACTAGGAGCAAAGTCAGAGTCCCTCATAAGTAAAATCCTTGCCATGCAGAGCTGCTGAATGGGGATGAAAATGTTTAACACGATACCAACATGTGTGATACTGAAAATGGCAACTTAAAATCAATTATTTTAAACTACTCTAAGAAATATAAAAATTACGTTACTGAATTGTTGTGTTATTAAAACTTGATTGAAAACTAAGACTCTGAAACCTTTTCTCTATTTTTTTATTTATTTGAAAGTCAGAGTAACACAGAGAGAGGAGAAGCAGAAAGAGAGAGAGAAGTCTTCCATCCGATGGTTCACTCCCCAATTGACAGCAACAGCCGGAGCTGTGCTGATCCGTAGCCAGGAGCCAAGAGCTTCTTCCTGGTCTCCCACATGAGTGCAGGGGCCCAAGGACCTGAGCCATCTTCTACTGCTTTCCCAGACCTTAGCAGAGAGGTGGATCGGAAGTGGAGCAGCCGGGTCTTGAACCCATATGGGATGCCAGCACTTCAGGCCAGGGCATTAGCCTACTGCACCACAGCGCCAGCCCTGAAACCTTTTCTTCTACACAAAATGCAGATGGCTAATACTTCCACTAACAATATCCAGTATCAGGTTCAGCTATGGTTTCTCTACCTGGGTGTGATACTTACTTCCTTATTTTTAAAGATTGTTTTGTTTACTTGAAAAGCACAGTGACAAGGAGGGAAAGACACACATGGCTGAGCCAAGAGGAAGCCAGGAGCCAAGAACTCCACCCAGGTCTCTAATGTGGGCCATCCTGCACTGCTTTCCCAGGAACATTAACAGAGAGCTGGATTGGAAGCAAAGCAGTCAGGATTCAAATCTGCACTCTGATATGGAAGGCTGGCATCGCAGGTGGCAACTTAGCCTTGTGATGTTTATTTTCATGATTCTCTACTGCAGAAACAGCAGCTCCCAAACTCAGGTATTCCCAAGCCTGCATTGACGCACACTTCCTTTCAGGTGGCTGTGACTGAGAATAGAATTCTGCAATCCCAGGGTTATCAGCATTACATTCTAGTACTTATGATTTTGTACTGAGTAGTAGTAGTTCTACATTTCCAATTAAGATATTGAGGAAAATTGAGCAAGGTCAATTAATTTTACTCTCAGTTGAACATCAATCAGAGTTATCTTGAAAAATCAGCCTTCAAAACTACAGTGTGGAGAATGTAGTTCAGGTTCATTTAGTGATTTGATTTTAGCATACAAAAATAGACCAGTTTATTTCTTCTAAAATGACATCTCCAAATACATGATTTCAGGATGAATGGACAGTGAAATCATGCATTCCGGTAAGTACCCAGTAGTTAGACCAGATGAACTGGCAAATACATAAAATGGCAAAGTTTTTCAGACAATCTTTTCCATCATGGATGCATGAATAAGTCAATGAATTTCAAAAATCAAACTTCTCTTCAGGGGCAAGTGTTTGGTGCAGCATTTAAGCTGCCACTTAGGACACCTGCATCTCATTGCTCCCCATTCCAGCTTTCTCCTAATGCACACCCTGAGAGGCAACATGTGATGGCTCAAGAGCTTGGGTGTCTGCCATCCATTTGGGAGGCCTGGATTCAGTTCCTGGCTCCTGACTTTGACCTGGCCATCCCTGGTTGTTGTGAGCATTGGGAGAGTGAACTGGTGAATGGAAGATATACTGCTCCACTCCCTCTTCTCTCTCTCTCTCTCTCTCTCTCTCTCTCTCTCTCTCTCTCTCTCTCTTAATTTCAAATAAAACAAGCAAATGCATATAGCTTTTTAAAAGCCTGTCATTCCATACTTTGTCATGGCAAAGCCACCTAATATTTGTATAACGCTTCACATTAAGTTTATTCAGAAATATTATCTTGATGAAAATTGTAGAAGACTATTGATTTAAGGGAAGTAAAGACTATGGTTGTAAAATTGTCCAGTTTCAATACTTTAACCAGAACAATGACAAAATAAAAACTAGTTCATACTATATTACATGAGCTAAAATTCTACATTCTACCAAAATGTTGCCATGTATATTAGTTTCATAGTAAGTCTGAAGTCCACACCAATCAAAATCGCAACACTGGGACTGGTACTGTGGTGCAGAGGATTAAAACCCTGGCCTGAAACGCTGGCATCCCATATGGGTGCCAGTTCTAGTCCTTCTTCCAATCCAGCTCTCTGCTATGGCCTGGGAAAGCAGTGGAAGATGCCTCAAGTCCTTGAGCCCCTGCACCCACGTGGGCTCCTGGCTTCGGATTGGCACAGCTCTGGCTGTTGTGGCCATCTGGGGAGTGAACCAGCACATGGAAGACCTCTCTCTCTGCTCTTCCTCTCTCTCTAACTCTGTCTTTCATATAAATAAAATAAATCTTAAAAAAAAAAGCAACACCAATTTAGACCAGTCTTCCAAATGCCATTCAGCATTTTTCATACAAAATATCATTTCATGAGGTTGGGAGATAGGATCACTATATTCAAAAGTTCCTGGAATAATTTAAAGCTGTCTTCAGCACTAGGAACAAATAGTGAACTGGGTAGTACTAGACAGATTGATCTATAGACAGATACATACTTAGATAGATATTTATCTTTGCTTGCAACAGATGCCACAGGTAATTTTTTCAAGCAAATTATTTAGCAAAATTTAGGAATAGCTTAACTTACCCATTAACAGTACTAATAGGTAGAATTTATTTATAAAACATATTTCCGCCGGCGCCGTGGCTCAACAGGCTAATCCTCCGCCTTGCGGTGCCGGCACACTGGGTTCTAGTCCTGGTCGGGGCACCGGATTCTGTCCCGGTTGCCCCTCTTCCAGGCCAGCTCTCTGCTGTGGCCCGGGAGTGCAGTGGAGGATGGCCAATGGGAGACCAGGAGAAGCACCTGGCTCCTAGCTTCGGATCAGCACGGTGCGCTGGCTGCAGCGTGCCAGCTGCAGCAGCCATTGGAGGGTGAACCAACGGCAAAGGAAGACCTTTCTCTTTGTCTCTCTCTCTCTCTCACTAACTCTGCCTGTCCAAAAAAAAAAATGGAGCATAATAGGCACATGCATCTGGTGCAGTGAGTTAAGCAGCTGCTCGAGATGTGCACATCCTGTATCAGAGTGCCTGGTTAGTCCTGACTACTTCCCTGCCATTCTGGGCCAGCTTCCTGCTGATGTGCACCTCAGTGGGCAGCAAATGGTGCCCTATTTACTTGGGTTCCTGACACTCATGTGTGAGACCCAGATGAAGTTCCAGGTTCCTGGATTTATCCTGGCCCAGCCCTGGTTGCTGTGAGTATTTGGGGATGGAATGAGTGGGTAGAAAACCCTGCCCTTTCTCTCTCTCTTTTCCGTCCTTCCTTTCTTCCTCCCTTCCATCTCTCCCTCCTTGTTTCTTTCCTTCTTTCCCTTCCTCACTCCTCTCTGTAGTGTCTCCCTTTTCCTCTCTTTCTCCCATCTCTCTATCCCTCTCTCCTTTCCTCCCTTTCTCCATCCCTCATCTCTCCTTGCTTTTCAAATAAATATAAACAAATCAGTATTTTTTTAAATGGAGAATTCCAGTGTGCCCTGAAGGTCCCAAGGTTGGCTCCAAATCCAGTGTGATGCCTATGCCCTTTGACTCAGCCCGTGCTCTCCTGATAGGGAGGAAACCACTACATCACAGCTGCTCCTGGTAACATCTTTTCCTCTCGCGCTGCTTTCTCAGGTGCCATCACACTCAGAGAACTTCCTGAGAATGCTGCTTCTTCCCAAGGAAAACCCCACTTCTTCCCCTGTTCCTGGGACACTTCTCCAAAGCTCTGGACTCAGTCTAGGCTCTGACTTTAAACTCTTTATGGCTTTCTCTAAACCACTGAATGAGCCCAACATTAGACTCCTCTTGAAGAGCTTCATTCTAACCAGCCTTCATTCATTCAACTGCAAATTTATCAAAGTCGTCAAAGTATCACATTTCTGTCTGGTTTAAAAACAAAACAAAACAAATAAACAAGCAAAATACTTGTGTGGCTAGAAGAATGAGATGCTGAAAATATACCCAGTATATCCAACTGATAACCAAATTAAAAACACTGACAGTCTTTCTTGTTCACCATTTTTTAAAAACAATATAGCGTAACTATGTAATGCATATAGCATGGCATGCAATCTACATGTAAGATAGCGTATGTACAACAGAGCATTGAATAAATGCTATTGTTAAAAGAGCATAGCGCAGCACATGCCTCTGAGACTGTTTGGGATTGAACCCTAACACTCACTATCAGCCTGCACAAGTTACTTAAATTTCCTGTACCTCAGGTTTCTCCCATGCATTTTGGAGAGAATAGTAGTAGCTTCCCTGCAGAGCTGTAATGAGGACTGAACCTGTGGTCCAGTGGAAGCTTTAAGAAAGTGGGTGCTACATGGTGATTAGACTTTTACAGGTCTCAGCTGATCACTGTATAATGTGCTTTGCAGCTCTTTCTCCAGTTGTATTTAAGTTTAAGTATTGAATCACAAGAGCTATGCATTTAATTAACCTTTCCCCTAAAATCTTTCTCATTATCAAAAAGAAAAACAGAGACCACGGAGCTGTTCATGTCATCATCATTCATGTCAGTAAGTGTGGTTAATGCACAGTCAGGATTCATATTGCAGATCTGCGCTATCAATGCATAGACGTCAGGAGCACAAAAAGCATCATCTCCTCTTGGAGTGTATGTGATGAAGACACTTCCATGTCGACATCACTAAAAACTCATCCAGGAGTCAGTGAAAACGACACAAAGATGCAGAGTACTATTTAAAATGAGTTGTGGAAAAGGCATTGGCTTAGCAGTGAAGATGTCATTTAAGATATCCGTAGCCAAATGCCTGGGGTGAGTCATGGCACCAATTCCAATTCTAACTTTCTTCTAATATGCTCCATGAGGGACAGCAGGTGATGGCTCAAGTAGCTGGATCCCTGCCATCCACATCAGATACCTGCATTGAGTTCTGGGTTCTTGGCTTTAGTCTTGCCCAGTTTTGGCTATTGTCATTTAGGGAGTAAACTAGCAAGTAGGGATCTCTCTCTCTCTCTCTCTCTCTCTCTCTCTCTCTCTCTCTCTCTCAAATAAATGTAAATAAATATTAGATTCAGTTGTTTTAGAATTATTATCTCAGACATTCATAGACAGTACAGACCCTCAGAACAAAGACCAATTACCTTTCCCTTCACCCCATTGAATCTCCCAAAGGTGATTTCTATAGAAAGAATCATTCCCAGGAAAGTCCTGGATGGTGAAATGTCCTGTAGAGAAACAGAAGGAACCATACAGGTGCATAGTCATTAACTGAAGATTATATATTATATTATATTATATTATATTATATTATATTATATTATCAGTGCCAGGAGCCAAGGACAGCAATTTTACATGTTGTAGTTACCTTTCCTGTGCCTGAGTTTTTTGGGAACAAGAAGAGTAGTTACCAAGTTGGACTGATATTAAGACTAAGTGAGGCCGGCACCGTGGTTCACTAGGCTAATCCTCCACCTGTGGAGCCGGCACTCCCGGTTCTAATCCCAGTTGAGGCGCCGGATTCTTTCCCAGGTGCTCCTCTTCCAGGCCAGCTCTCTGCTGTGGCCCAGGAGTGCAATGGAGGATGGCCCAAGTGCCTGGGCCCTGCACCCCATGGGAGACCAGGAGAAGCACCTGGCTCCTGCCTTCGGATCAACGCGGTGCGCTGGCCACAGTTCACCTGCCGCGGTGGCCATTGGAGGGTGAACCAATGGCAAAGGAAGACCTTTCTCTCTGTCTCTCTCTCTCACTACCCACTCTGCCTTACAAAAAAAATAATAAAAAAGAAAAAGAAAATGGAGCAAGTGGTTAAGATGGCACTTGAGACTCTTGTATTCTGTAAAGCAGTACTTGGTTTCATGTCTTGGCTGTGCTCCCAATTCCAGCTTCCTGCTAATGCACAACCTGTGCAACCTGGGAGGCAGTAGGTGATGGCTCAAGTATTCGGATATCTGTGCCCACATGGGAGACCTGACTATGGAAACATTGGGAAGGTGAACCAGTGAATGGAAGATTCTCTCTGACTCTGTCTCTCCATCTCCATCTCCATTTCCATCTCCATCTCCATCTCCAACTATCTCTATCTCCATCTCTCTCCTCTATTTCTATCTCTATATCTTCATCTAGCTCTATATCTTCTCTATCTCTTCTCTCTATCTTTATCTCTATCTCTATGATATCTCTGCCTTTTAATCAAAAACAAATAGATAAATAAAAAATGCTTGCAAATACTGGCTCACATCTTTTGCAACTAATTGTCATTGTCACATAGTTAGAGAAAGTTATTTTAATTAACTGGCAATAAGATCACAAATATATACTATTATATATATGGTTTCTCCTCTGTTACTTATTTGCAGACGTAAACAGCTGTTTGGCAGTATCTAAACATCTGAATCCTGGTTCCAAGAACAATAGAGATGCTGAAGTGTGGGCTGTGTAATTAACTAGAAATAGAACATGTTAGTTATAATTTGAAAATTTTAATGTGACACAATCTGACAAGTGTATGAGAAAAAATTTTATAAAGCCTCATGTGGTAGAAAACATAATCTACCCAACTAAAATACAGACTTCAAATGATTTGGGGATAAATTCCAAAGATGTTTTTGAAAAAATTAACTAGAAGTGTCAAAGAAAGAAGCTTGATGTGGCAAATCAAGAATGAATGTTTTTGTGGATATCATTTTACTTTTTTCCTCTTATTTAGCTGTTTTACCTGAAACAACCTTTCTGTGTCGTATGTGCTGATTTCCACCTGCACAAATAGCACTTGCCCCCTCTTGTCCACTTCAAATCCATTGGAAATTCTTGTTTCCTCTTGTAAGTTATGATTTTTCTGTTCAATTAATGCCACCAACTCCCTTCCTTGTGCCAATGCCAAGCTTATCTGGTTATTCTTTTCAAACATTAAAATGACTTTTATCACTGATGCACAAGTTCGGGAAACAAGAAATGCCAATATTTTCTTTTGCTTTAATTCATTTCTGTTGCACGAGGTTTACTAGAGAAGAACCACAAATTCTGTATTGAATAACAGACTAAACAATTATATCAGATCTGTGCTACACAAACAAGGAATGCATTTATTTAAAATCATTTGAACTTCATGGAAATTGAAATGCATCCCTTCAATCCTATGTAATTTGTTCATCTGCTTTTCAGCCCCTTTCTCATAGGCAGGCATGGTGATGCCATAGTACATACTGACGACAATAACACCAGAATTGTCTTCACATTTTTAGTTCTATGTATTATTGTGCAACTTTGGGAAATTAATTGGTTTCTCTGGACCTCAGTATTCTCACCCATATGTAGAAACAGTGCTAATGGCAAGCTTATTTGGTTATTATGGGGATTAAGTGAGCTAAGGTGCATACAAGCCCTTAAGAAAGACCTCAATAAATTGCAAAGCTGATTACCACAGTTGCTGTAATTATCAACATGGATGGCACTGAGATAAGCCAACCACACTGCCTGGAGGAAAGAATCCATCCTATGCTCTGCAGGTTTGTGTCCTTCATAACACCTGGAAGAGATTTTAGCTATATTCATGCTAAATATCAGTGGAAATTGATGATAAATCCTACTATCAATTCCATACAGCAGCATCTGAATGAATGCTTTTTTTGTAAGTTTTACATCACTGACAAGCAAACATTGAAGGATAAGGTAGTAAATAAAAAGAATCTGTGTCTCCAAGTCTGTTTTTCAAGTACAAATCTCTCTCTCTCTCTGTCTCCCAGTCTCTCCGTCTCTCTTTCTCTCTCTCTCTCTGTCTCTGTGTGTGTGTGTGTGTGTGTGTGTATGCCTCCCTCCTTCCTTCCCACCCCCAACTCCCAACTCCTATTAGGACAGTCACTGGCTGTAATATCCAGCCAGTAAATGCATTTTCCTGTACAAGGACATAAATACAGCTCAGCCTTGCCACTTGTAAAAATCAATTTAGGAAATGTCTGCAAGCACATGAATAAAGGTTATGAGAATGAAAAATGTTGTAGTCATTCTGGAAAGCAGCTGGGCAGCTTCTTAGAAGGGAAACATGCACTTATCACAAAATCCAGCAGTCTCACTACTAAGAATTTAGCCACATGGAATGAGAGCATGTGTTCACTGGATCACTGACTGAACAGATAAGCAAACCACTGCACACCCATGCAATGGAGTGTGAAAGCAAGAAAGAAGAAAACAACTGACACACATCACAGGGATAAATCTCAGCTATATTTTGCTGAGTGAAAGAACTTAGTCTTAAATTGTTAAACACCTGTGATTCCACTTACATGACAATCTGGAAGAGAAAAAACTATAGGAAAAGAGAACAGATTAGTGGTTGCTAGAGTTAAGGGTGGAGAATGAGTGTGTCTATACAGGGGCCACATGATAAAATTTTTTTTGAAGATATATTTTATTTATTTACAGAGAGAGTGGGAGAAATAGACAGTGAGATAGAAAGAGAGAGAGAAAGAGAGAGAGAAGAACTTCCATCTACTGGTTCACTCCCCAAATAGCTGCAATGGCCAGGGCTGGGCCAGGCCAGACTCAGGAGCCAGGAATTTCTTCCAGGTATCCCACTTGGGTGCAGGAACACAAGGACCTGGGCCATCTTCTTCTGCTTTACCAGACGCATTAGCAGAGAGCTGGATTGGAAGTGGAGCAGCCAGGACTTGAATTGGGGCCCATATGGGATACTGATGCTGTAGGTGGTGATTTTACCAGCTATGTTACAGTACCAGCCCATAGAAATATATGAGATGTTGGAACTGCCCTGAATTCTGTGGTGGTTACAAGAAAATACGCATGTGTAAAATCTCATAAAACAGGATGAGCATATTGTACTTACTTTTCACAATTAAAAGTAAAGTAAGTGAATAAGAGATAGTTCTCTTGGGAGATGTATACCAATTAAAAGAAAATGATTCTACTTGTTATCATATAAATATCATAATACTACATAGAAGCTCTTTGAAACTGATATTGAAAGGGATCCAGACACTACAAAGTAGAAGTGTGGACACTGAGGAAGGCAGTACAATGAAGTCTGAGTGAACGATCTGATTGTCAAGTGTGCCATAGGGTTCAGATAACAGCCTACCAGCAGTGCTACAAGATGAATATAGATGCTAAGGAAAGAAAGTGCTGGGCATGTTCAGGAAACATCATCGGTCTGATCTGGTTAGGATTTAACATACAGGGTGGATGAGCAAAGTACAGCAGAGTGACAGCACATATCTGGTCTGTGGTTGGTGAGGATTAAATGACATAGCGTATTTCTTGGAATAATGCATGTGAGAACTAAAGGCTACAAAGTGGAAGCTGATGTGTGCATAATAAAGATCACAGAAGCCAGTTATTTAGCTTCTCTCAAGTCCTCCAAGACTCATCTCCAGATGGTAGAGAGGCATTCCCTGGTCCCCCATCTGCCTAACCAGGAATCTATCTTCCTGTCAATCCCCACTCTGAAGAGGTAATCCTAACTGCCATTAGGGAAAAGGGGCAATGATCGCTCTGGCTCCTTTGAGCTGGAGAGGGGCAACACTGGGACACAGTTGTCAGCATTCATTTTCCAGAAGTCTTTTCAAGGGTCTCCAGCACAAGGCCTACGTCCAGGTTCCATCTGTAAGATCATCTGGCGTTGATAGCCTCTGGATGAGAAGAGGCAAGCCATACAAGAAGGCTGAGTTGGATACAAGGGACTGTTTAATATTTATTACCTAAAACATTTATAGTATATTAACTCAAAGGTATTCTCTTTTAAGATACCATAGAATACTTGTAGAAGAAAACAGGGCATCATTTAAATTCATGGTACATAATAGAACTTCAAAGAAAAAAGTGGAAAATGAAGTCATTTATTTCTATTTTCACTCATGCCTCAATTCTTAATTGTGCAGTGGTATTTGAATGCATTGGCTCAAGTTGTAAAATCCAACATTTTTTTAGTCCATTGAACAAGTCAGATATGCCTTGCTTAATGAACACTGATGATTCATAGTTTTATTTATTTCCCAATCATGGGATCTATCCAACCTACTCTTAGGAATGCTGGCATGAGAATAAACCTTAAAATATCCCTGAAGGCACTTTGAAAAGTTCATGGAAAAGTGAATTGAAGGAAAAAATTAATATCAAAACATACAAGTAGTCTTCAAAAAGTTCATGAAAAAAGAGTATTGTGAAATAAAATTGTGCATGCGCACATATGCAGTCACTCAAACCATATTCAAATGAAAAGAGGTCTTTCTTATGCCAACTACAAAGTTGTAAAGGAAATTCAGCCTACTCATAATTCAAAGCTGACTCATAATTGATTTAAAGGCACATTTAACCAATGTGCTTTAAGCAGTCTTTTATGGGCTGCATTATCCCAATAGAAATATGGTTTTCACTGACTCATGTTCATATGTCATATAATACTTCTCTTAAAGACTAAAGAGAGTTTTTCTGGTTTATTTACTTTATCTTTTGTTGAGACTTAAAGAGAAAAATCAACGTTTAAGAAGCTCTCAACTCATAAAAAGTGAAAATTGCTAACTGGGTGCTTAAAGGACGTAGGTGCCACAAATGATTGTAATACAGCTCCCAACTAAGCCTGACTGGAAGAGATGATCCAAAATAACATAAACTGGGTCAAAATGTTTTATTTGATGTCATTAATTCAATTTCTCTATCTCCATCTACACTGTTCATTTTTCATTCATGTAGCAGTTATTTACTGGACATTTCTTGTGCCATGACTGACCAGTGCTGGGCACACTGTGAATGACCATGGTTCCCCTTTTCATGATTCTACCTTCTAGTTGAGACAAAAAGAATATAATTGAACAAAGTCCATATGAATTGTGATCCTGCTATGAAGGAGAGGTACTAGGTGCTGTAAGAAAGAATAATAATAGGTTGACTAAGAAAGGTCACTCTGAAGAGGTAGCAGTTTAGCAAAGTTCTGAAAGATAAGAAAGTAAATATGCACCCCTATTTTCTTAACAGTATCTCATTAAAGATGCAAGAGCTCTGTTGTTCACAACATAAAAGTCTATTCTGATGGCAGCATCAACACAATCTCATCAAATTGGCATGGTTAGTTTCCTACCTCTTGGGTCTCTGGACCATTGGATACATGAGAAGCAGTATGCCCAATGGAATTGGAGTAGCAATTTGGAATCCTGCAGTACCTAAGATCAGTGATTAAGTCCTTGAATCCTACCTCTGGCATTTGCAGATTAGGGCTTGCAATAAAGCATGGATTTCATAGGATCAGTGGAATTCACAAGGCAGCTTCAGCTCTCAGCACTGAGAATTCCAGTCCCATCAGCTGATTTAGTATGTAGTAGCACTCATTAAGAAAGGGTATCCCATCTCCTCTCAGTCTCTGAGTGGGAACTCTTACATGAGATTCCACAGTCACCACTGTTAATCCTCTCCATAGTCATGACAGATGCAGGGAGGCAGCAAGAATTTCCAAGGTGCCATAAAAAGTAGGATTAAGTTATTGTAGTCTCCCCCGCTAATGACTTTGTTTCTTAGGCTTCTGCTTCAGGGTGGACAGAAGCAATGGCATGGGAATACTATTCTCCAGTGTAAAAATGATAGGTGATGTTGCATTGACTACCTGACATTCATACTTGTACTATTGTTTTTGCTTAATTTTCCATTTAGTAATTTCTTTTACATTTGGTAAGACCTTTATCTCCCCTCCCCAAGAAACCTTTTATTTAAGGAAGACAAACTTCATACATTTCATAAATATAACTTTAAGAATATAGTAATACTTCCCACCATACTCACCATCCCATCCATACTCCCAGCACTCCTCCTCCACCCTCTCCCATTCCCAGTCCCTTTCTCCACTAAGATCCATTTTTGATTAACTTTAAACATAGAAGATCAACTGTATACTAAGTAAAGTGTTCAAAAATTTGCACACACGCACACAAAAAACTGTTCTTCAACAGTTGAGACAAGGGCTATTCAAAGTCATTGCATCTTGAAGTTAGTTTCACTTCTTTTATTTTTTTAGAAACTTAATTAACTTTAAGGAAACACCCAAGAATCATATATCTTTTGTGAGCTTTTAACATAATTATAATACAATGCTTTGAGGACAGGGGTCCTGCATGAGAAGTTAGTGCATGGTGACTCTTGTTAATTTTTTTTTTGACAGGCAGAGTGGACAGTGAGAGAGAGAGACAGAGAGAAAGGTCTTCCTTTTGCCATTGGTTCACCCTCCCATGGCCGCTGAGGCCAGTGCGCTGCTGCCAGCACACCACGCTGATCCGAAGGCAGGAGCCAGGTGCTTATCCTGGTCTCCCATGGGGTACAAGGCCCAAGCACTTGGGCCATCCTCCACTGCACTCCCTGGCCACAGCAAAGAGCTGGTCTGGAAGAGGGGCAGCCGGGACAGAATCCGGCGCCCCGACCAGGACTAGAACCCAGTGTGCCAGCGCCGCAAGGCGGAGGATTAGCCTGTTGAGCCATGGCATTGGCCAACTCTTGTTAATTTAACCATTAACACTCTTATGTATGACATCAGTGGTCACCCGAGGCTCTTGACATGAGCTGCCTAGGATATGAAAACCTTTTGAATCCACAAACTTCATCAGTATTTAGATAAGGCCATAGCAAAGTGCAAATTCTCTCCTCCCTTCAAAGAAAAGTACCTCCTTCTTTGATGACCACTTGTTTCCACTGGGGACTCACCCACCAAGATCTTTCATGTTGGATATTTTTGTGCCACAGTGTCTTGCCTTTCCATGCCTGAAATGTTCTGGGTTTTTCAGCCATACCAGAATGCCTTAAGGGCTGATTCTGAGGTCAGAGTGCTATTTAAAGTAATTGTCATTCTATGAGTCTGCTGTGTGGACTGCTTCCTATGTTGGAGCATTCATTCCTCTTTAATTCTATCTGTTATTATTACCAGACACTTAATCCTATCCATATGTTCACTTTAACACTTAAGATGGTATTTTTACCACCCAGCTTAAGAGGATTTGGGGTCTCATGGAAAGTTTTTAAACTGCACACTTAGAAGTAAGTCCATAGAAATGTTTGCAGAACTATACAGCTTTACAGTTAAAACTTCATATGCTTCATAATTACAACTTCAGAAACATGGCAGTTTTTCCCACCATGCCTCCATCCCACTTAGTTTTAATGTATTCATTTTATATTCTTCCTGTTACCCTACAATGAGTCTCGTCTCTTGTCCTCTCCATTGATGTAGTCATTGTAGAAAATAAAGTGCTTACTTCTTTTTATCTCTAACCTTCTTTCCCTCCCTTGATTCTACAATCTTGATTAATCACTTTTTAAACCATAAATTTCAGCCCATGTGGAATAGCTGGTAAAACTCCTGTATACTAATTATGATTCTAACTCACTGTGCACTCCTAGAACCTTTTACAAGACATTTAATATTTCTGAATCACCATTTTCTTAGCTATAAGTTGCTTTTAACTACAAGCCCCACCATTAGAAATTCTGATTGCAGAGGTTAGGGTAGAACAAAACATGTACTTTCTTTTATATTTCTCTAATAAATTTTAATGTTTTCTTGGAATGGTTTTAACATCCCCCTCCAAAAAAAAATCATGTTGAAATTTAATTGCCATTGTAACCATCTTAACAAATGGGAGTGATCAAGTCAGGAGGGTTCTGCCTTCAAGAACACATCAATGCTCCTATGAGGGTATGGGCTGGTTGCTGCAGGACAGAGCTCCCGATGAAACGATGTCTAGCCCCTTTTCCTGCTCTTGTTCTCCCTCTCTCAAGTGAGCTTGCTTGTCTTTTTGCCATGTTCTGACATCACAGGCAGACTTCAACAGGTACAGGCCCTTGACCTTGTACTTCCCAGCCACCAGAATCAGGAGCCAAATAAACTTCTGTTGTATAGAACGTTCCCAATCTGCAGAATTCTTTTATAGCAGAAAAAAACGGACTAAGACACTCATCTCCTCCCTTCCCTTCTCTAGCTGGGGACAACAAAAGTAAGTAACCTCTGGGGTTACCTGGCCACAACCATCTGTAATTAAATGATTTATCATCAGGCTTTTCAAAATGCCACAGCATACCTGCTGCTACTTTCTCCTCACTGCTCCTCAACACTTTGTAAAGTCTTCTAAACAGAGCCTGTAATTTCCAGAATTTCTCTCTTTTATGATTTGTCTGCCTCCTCAAGCCAATAACAAAAAAAAAAATTAGCCTTTCATCACTCTCATTTTTTTAATCTGAAAAGCATTATTATTATTTTTTGAGTAACTCAACCATTAAAAAATCCAGTTTTCCTCCCACTCCTCCTTCACTCCCATCCAGGTGGTCATCAACTCCTCTCCAGGCTGTTTTGAAATGACTGTTCACTATCTTCTGTCTGTTACTTTGTCCACTCCTACTGCTTATAACCAATGACTACCTGTATGTTTCATATTCCCCATCACTGCCTAAACAATCATCGCAATGTGATGACAATAAAAGTTTACTACCTTAATATCTGGCACTAGAATTCCATTCCAGAGAAGTCTTATCCTTCATGGAGACTAATGTTTAAGATGCAGGGCCAGTGCTGTGGCATAATGGGCAAAGTTGCCACCAGCAGCCCCGGTATCCCATACGGGTGCCAGTTCTTCTTGTCCAGCTCTGTGCTGTGGCCTGATAAAGCAGAAGAAGATGCCCCAAGTCCTTGGGCCCATGCACCCACGTGGGAGACCTGAAAGAAGCTCTTGACTCCTGGCTTTGGATCAGTGCAGCTCCGGCCTTCGCAGACATTTAGGGAGTGAACCAGTGGATGGAAAACTTTCTCTCTCTCGCTCCTTCTCTCTGTCTGTAACTCTGTCTTTCAAATAAATAAATAAATCTTTTAAAAAGCCTGAACACAGATGATTAAATACATGAATTCATTGGCTGGTGCCACAGCTCAGTAGCCTAATCCTCCGCCTGCGGCACCAGTACCCTGGGTTCTAATCCCAGTTGGGGTGCCAGATTCTGTCCTGGTTGCTTCTCTTTCAGTCCAGCTCTTTACTGTGGCCTGGGAGGGCAGTAGAGGATGGCCCAAGTGCTTGGGCCCTGCTCCCGCATAGGAGTCCAGGAGGAAGTATCTGGCTCCTGGCTTCGGATTGGTGCAGCACGCCGGCTGTAGTGGCCATTTCGGGGGTGAACCAACAGAAGGAAGACCTTTCTCTCTGTCTCTCTCTCTCTCACTGTCTGTAACTCTACCTGACAAATAAATTTAAAAAATTTTTAAAAATACATGAATTTTTCTCTGTTCCTTCCATATACCATAGTTAAAATAGAACAGAAGATATATAAAAACAAAAAGGACAAACAGATTGGAGCAATAGAGAAGACTGTCAAATTTTCAGAACATGGGAAACAAACAGTAGCAGAGCTAAAAATGATGAATACTGAAAGACATCCAAGTGGAATGCCAAGTCAAAGCAAACCTCAGATTTTAGGGAATTATTAATAGGAAACCAGATATCTAACACAGTGAAAGGAAAGTATTCATTAGAAGTCTGGGTAAGGAGAAGTTAGGACTCTACACTCCCTCTCTGATGCTGTTTAAGAGGCCACCAGTTCAGCAAGAGGTTTTCACTCATTGCTGCATCTACAGCACATAACACAATAGTGGGTACCTAGTAGACACTCAACAGGTTTCCAATAAATCAGTATAATTAGAAGTTTATTCTGTAGTGATACTAAGCCAAGTTCCAGAGAGAAGTAGTAGAAAATTATAGTATTAAAAAATGAGCATAAGTGGAGCTCCATACATTTGAAAATACACTCCTCCCAGCTCACTTGTGCTTCCAAGATCCAAGAATGCTGAAGGTCAAACTTTTACACCCACAAGCAAGCAATAAGTTGGAGAATTCCTCTATATTTTATATAAACCTAATATAGTCCCCCAAAATTGATATGTTGAAGTATCAGTTCCCAATGTGACTGTATTTTGGAGGCCTGGCTTGTGAGGAGATAATAAAGATTAAATGAAAACATAAGGATGAGGCCCTAATCCTACAGAACTGTTTGTTACCCATATAGCCAAAGAAACACCAGAGCTCTCTCCACCTTATTAGGACACAGCAAGAAGATATCCATTATTAAGCCACAAAAAGATACCTCAGCAGAAATCCAATCAGTGAGCACCTTGTTCTAGGACTTGTAGCTTTCTAATAATGAGAAAATATATTTCTGTTATCTAAGCCACCTAGACTGTATGATGTTTTGCTATGGCAGCCTGAACAGACTAAAGCACTATACATAATGATGATCAGGAATCTTCAGAGAACATGGTTGGGCCCCGTCCAGTAGACCTAAGGAGAAAAGTATCAGTATCACTAATATCAAAAAAAATGTATCAAACATAACTCAGGGGATTCCAATCTGTTCATCATTTCTACATAAGAATGTATAAAAAAGAAATGAAAATGAAAAATAGCAATAAAAAAGGCAAGAAAGTTTCCAAAGAACAGAAGAATAAGTATCTAAAATGTTTTCCATTAACTAAGAAAAAGCTCATCTTTGAAATAAGAACAGAATGCAATCCTTTAATACATGGTTAAGGGAGAAGGGATTAAAATTATGAGATCCAAAATTTAAAAGTTCAACTGAAGCACTGAAAGATAAACTCAAAGGTAACCTGCCACAGTAGGATAAGGATGCAGAAAAACAGAACAACTAGTTTTAAAAAGTGAAAGACCAGTTCAAGAACTTCAACATTCAATCAAATTTCTAGCAAAAAACGGTATGATTAAATCCTAGCAAATGGAAGGAACAGAATGATCAAAAACATGAGAAAACTCTTAGACCTGAAAAAACTTGAGTGTTTTGCTTAACAGAGTTCACAAAGTAATTCAATATCAAGTCTTGACACCATGGAATTCTAGAATACTAGGAATGAAGAATCAAATATCATGGTTTCTAATAAGAAAAACATGCCACACAAACAAGCAAGATGGAATCAGAACAATATAACGTTGCTCTCAACAGTGGTGCTGAAAGTACAATGTCATGAAATTTTAAACCAGAATACTATGCCTAGTTAACATATCAATCAAAGGTGAGGGTTAAAATAAGACCTTCAAATGAACAGTGCATAAAGCTGTCTCTCCCGCACCCTTTCTAAAAAAGCTACTAGCAAATGTGTTCAATCCAACCAAGAGACTAAATTAGGAAACAAGAAGACAAGAACCAAGAAGATGATGACATTGGATATAGAAGGCAGAGCATCCAAAATGCTGAGAGGGTCTAGGGGGAGTCAGACAGCTATTCAATAACAACCAGTTTGGATAAGAATAGAAGGACAGAAGGATCCTGATAAAATGTCTCAAGGTTAAAAAGAAACTAATAAAAGTCTCACCGTATTTAGTGGTATACAAATTATTTTAGTAGCTTTGTAAGTCTATTATGCCTCATTATGAAATGCACAAAAAATAGAAAAGCTACATGTGGATGCTGAGTGTTGTTGTATTAGAAGTGCTGTGATTCTACAACTCTATTTCTGAGTCCATATTTTGTTGTCATTTTATTTTGTACCTCCGTTGTAGTATTCATGGTACTTTGTCTTCATTTAGAATAATCTGATTTCTAGTTTCAAGTCAGCATATCAGATTAGTTTAGTCTACTAGACTACAAGCAAGAGCAGAAACCATGAACGTTTAATTCATCTCATCATTGTATGCCAACATGTACCTCAGGAAACACTGAGAGGCAGCCTTTAAATATTCTTTAAATGGGCCGGCGCCGTGGCTCAACAGGCTAATCCTCCACCTTGCGGTGCCGGCACACCGGGTTCTAGTCCCGGTCGGGGCGCCGGATTCTGTCCCGGTTGCCCCTCTTCCAGGCCAGCCCTCTGCTGTGGCCCAGGAGTGCAGTGGAGGATGGCCCAGGTGCTTGAGCCCTGCACCCCATGGGAGACCAGGAAAAGCACCTAGCACCTGGCTCCTGCCAACAGATGAGCGTGGTGCGCCGGCTGCAGCGCGCCGGCCGCAGCAGCCATTGGAGGGTGAACCAACGGCAAAGGAAGACATTTCTCTCTGTCTCTCTCTCTCACTGTCCACTCTGCCTGTCAAAAAAAAAATAAATAAATAAATAAAATATTCTTTAAATGAATAAAGAAAATCAGCTAGTGAGTAGAGTGAGTGAATGGATGAAGTGACAGCTTTAATATGACTGTTTAACATATCTGACATTCCATTTCCTTTTCTACAGATAAAATAAGAGGATGGAACCAAATAATGTCAGAAGCCAGTTTCTGTTATAAAATTCAACACACACTCAAAACACATTTCCTACATATACTCACACTTGCATTTTTTAGAGTAATTCCACTTTCATTTGTTACCTTATTCATGTACTCACTAAAAAATAAAAGTGCATTTTGCAAGACCTCTAGGAAGTCCAAGACTATTTTTTATTCTTTTTTATAGTTTCCTTCAAGTTAGAAAATGTTAGCTGGCAAAAGATGTGCAATGATGATGAAATTTGGGAATGACGAAGGAGTGAACTTGTTCCCTTGGGGTTGCTCAGTTTGTCTCTCCCTTTTGAGACTTCTAAAGGCTAAAGAGAGTTCACAGTATCCTTCAACTGCAGCCTGGAATCTTAAATCTCAGACAGGAAAATATAATGATAGTACAATTCTCCTTTTCCTTTTTTCCTTCCTTTTGCAAGAACACAGATTAATGGTGCCCCAATGAATCAAGTTAGAAATGCTGGAATATGAAACTTGAAAGAAAGAACACATCTCCTTACCCTGTGGCAGCCAGTGATTTCTGGTGGTTGAAGAGAATACAAAGTGCTTGGCAAATATCTGAGTTACCAATCTATTTTTTAACTTTTATTTAATAAATATAAATTTCCAAAGTACAACTTTTGAATTATAGCAGCTTTTCCCCTCATAACCTCCCTCCCACCCACAATCATCCTATCTCCCACTCCCTCTCCCATCCCATTCACATCAACATTCATTTTCAGTTATCTTTACATACAGAAGATCAATTTAGTATATACTAAGTAAAGATTTCACCAGACTGCACCCACACAGACACACAAAGTAGAGAGTAATGTTTAAGTAGTAGTTTTACAACTACACATTACAACACATTAAGGACAGAAGTCATACATGGGAATCAGGTGCAGAGTGACTCCTGTTGTTGATTTAACAATTGACATTCTTATTTATGACATCAGTAATCACTCAAGGCTCTTGTCATGAGCTGCCAAGACTATGGAAGCCTCTTCAGTTCTGATCTTATTTAGACAATGCCATAGTCAAAGTGGAAGTTCTCTCCTCCCTTCAGAGAAAGGTACCTCCTTCGTTGATGGCCCATACTTTCTGCTGGGATCTCACTAGCAGAGATCTTTCATTTAGGTCATTTTTTTTTTTGCCACAGTGTCTTGGCTTTCCATGCCTGAGAAACTCTCATGGGCTTTTTAGCCAGATCCGAATGCCTTAAGGGCTGATTTAGTTAGTTATGTTTATTTGAAAAGCAGACAGATGAAGAGAGAGACAGACTGACAGATAATAATCTCCCATCCGCTAATGCACTTCCAAAATGCCTGCAAAAGCCAGGGCTGGGCTGGGTAAAAGCCAAGAGCCTGTAACCAGTGCAGGTCTCCCATTGGGGTGTCAAAGACCCAAGGACTTTTGTCTGTTTCCCAGGGTGCACATTAACAGGGTGCTAGAAGGAAAAGCAGACTCAAACCCAGACACTCCAGTATGGACTGTGGGTGTCCTAAGCAGGCTTAATCACTGTGCCAAATTTCCCACCTACCTTGATTCCACAGAGTTGAAGTGCTGAGATTTATTTGCTATGCTTTGTCAATTCTGTGAGCTAATGTAAACCATTGCCTGTTTCATGAAGATATTATTTTTTTCTAAAAATTATCATCATAAACAGAAAAATTTCAAGGAGATAAATTAGACAAAGATAGAAGAAATCAGGATTCTGTTACTCTAGCAACAAAACAAAAAATAAATAAATAAAATATAGTATATGTCATGCAGAAAGTCTTTTGAAAATTGGAGTTTTAAATTTTTAATATTTAATAAACAAACAAAATTGGATATGTTAACAGCATACAGTCTGATAATTTGACATTTATATATTGTATTTTGCTCATTACAGTCAAATTAATGTACACGTTCATCAGAACTTGTTAAATAGTAGTTGTGTGTGTGTGCGTGTGTGTATGTGTTATGAGGACTTCTAAAATATGCTGTCTTGTCAGAATTAAAGTAAAAATCATGGTACTATTAGCAATAATAACCATTTGCGTTTATTTCACTTACAACTGAAGGTTGATACCCTTTGAGCAACATCTTCCCATTTTCCTTATCACCCAATCCCCTTCAGCCCTTGACAACCAACATGTTGCCCTCTATTTCTGTAAGTTTGACATTTTGAGTTTCCACATATAAATGAAACTGTACGATATGTATCTTTCTGTGTCTGGTTTATTTCACTTAGCATAATATCCTCCAGGTTCTATTTTAGAAATTAATTAGAATCATTGTCAAAGGAAACAAATACAAAAAAAACTGATTATTATGATTTTCTCTAAATAGATGATCCCTTGTGTTTTTTAATTTGCTGTGTTTTATCTAATTGTTTTATCTACCTATTTATTCATTATGTAAAACTACAGACCTCATAATATTATTTTTCAAAAGCTTGAATTTAATGTCCATTAACTGGAAAAAGCAAGTTGCTTTTCAACACTTGGCCAGTCTGTTAGAACCCATTTTAAATTATCAGTCTCTAAAGGGTCCTTGTGAATCCATTCTAAAGGAACAGTAATTCAGATACATGCCTTGAATGAAAAGCTTTGAGTATTGGCTTAGAAGGACCAAAGAGAGTGGTGCTCTGAGACCCAAGAAAATGAAACCAAGAACTACTTTCTGATGCCTTTTGTCAATATAGATAATCAGTCTAGAGTGCTCTCTTCAAAAACAAAAGTGTCTTTCTTCCCTTAGAAGCTAGGTGTGAGAACTAAGCCACGTAACTGCCATTCAACTTCCCTGTGTAAAAATCACCCAAGATATATATTTAGTAATTGCTGCACAATTATTATTTTTCAATACATTTTACCTGTCCAATGGGATGTCAGTGTCACTTAATTATTGAACATGTGTGCACAGAGTGTTTATCTGAGGCTTAATAAAGAGATAAAGCTTGGAATTATTTGGTAGTTGTCAAAAATATTCGAGTTGAAAGTTGTATGTATAATTTAGATGTTATGGCCGGCGCCGTGGCTCAACAGGCTAATCCTCCGCCTTGCGGCGCCGGCACACCGGGTTCTAGTCCCGGTCGGGGCACCGGATTCTGTCCCGGTTGCCCCTCTTCCAGGCCAGCCCTCTGCTGTGGCCCAGGAGTGCAGTGGAGGATGGCCCAGGTGCTTGGGCCCTGCACCCCATGGGGAGACCAGGAAAAGCACCTGGCTCCTGGCTCCTGCCATCGGACGAGCGCGGTGCGCCGGCCGCAGCGCGCCGACCGCGGCGGCCATTGGAGGGTGAACCAACGGCAAAGGAAGACCTTTCTCTCTGTCTCTTTCTCTCACTGTCCACTCTGCCTGTCAAAAAAAAAATAATAATAATTTAGATGTTATTTGCATTTTAAAATTGGGCTTGCTATCACTTATTCCCAGTGATTCTAAGTGTTTAAATTGCCTTTCATCTACTCAAAATAACTGATCCACTAAGACTATAAACATGAGTTTCTACATTTTTATATTTTCTCTGTGCAGATGTTTATGACTTTAAGAGGACAAAAAAGTTAGCTGCTAAAAAGTATCATATTTAATGACTCTAAAGGTGAAAAAGTCAGACATAAACTTTCATTGAAAACATAGCTGTAAAGTTAAAACATGAATTCTACAAAAATTAATGACCTGTACATTTAGACCACAGTCAAGTGTTTGCTCATTGTGCCCAAGGAAGGTTTTCATCAATTGATTGGATTGCTTTTCAACATAATTGAAAAATAGATCTTATTTTTTTAAGATTTCCAATATGAGTTTACTCATATATCCTTTAATATGCTGCGATGAAAAGTTGAAATTATGCATTGGCTTCAGGTAGTTGATTTATGGTTTTTGCAAATAAAAATAAGTTGGTTTTTGCAAATAAAAATAAGTTGGTTTTATTTTGCAAAAAAAAATAAGTTGGTCACTCATTCTGACGCAGGTTCATGAGACCTCTAATAATAGAGGTCTACAAGCTCTCTCAAACAGCACTGTTCATATTTAGGACTTGATAAACAATAATGATTAGCCATGGTTGATGTTTCGAACAGTCTACATTCCCATTGCAAATTTTAATTCTCTGTACTTTCATGTATATAGGTTGCACAGCTATTCCATGTCTCTTGCAATCATCAGTGGTTTTACAATACATGATAGTGATTATGCTACTTATCATACTGGTGTGAGTTTAGACAAATTAAGGCATAACTACCATTGAGAACGTGAAGGAAGATATTTCTCAATTAAATATTCCATAGCCCTGAAAAACAGGTAACATTCTGTACTTTTACGTAAGTAATAAAGATTTAGAAAAAAAATTAATACTTTTAGCCAATAAATAATGTTTTCATAATTAGAAATAAATATTTACCAACAAGTAAACAGCATTTGGGTGGTAGAAAACGTACACAAAGGAAACAAATATTATTTGTTTTGCATTTCAAGAAATAGCTGTTCTTTAAAAATATTCTATCTCATATTATTTAGGTTGAGTCTTATGAAACAACTGTTTTGAATAAAAAATGAACAGCAACAATTTTAGATTAGTTTACTCTTACAGACTGTAATTCAGAAATCAATAAAATGTCATCCAATTTGCTCTGTATAGAAACATGCACAAGGAAGGAGAAAGGAAGCATAACACCTTCTCTGTTTTATATTTTATTTAATCTGCTCAAAAATTCTTTGAGGTAAATATTTTATTGTCTCTATTTTTTAATCTCCACTTTTAAAAGGTTTTTATTTATTTTTGTTAAAGGCAGAGTTGCAGAGAGAAAGAGAGAGGGAAAGACAGAAAGAGAAAGAGATCTTCATCTGCTGGTTTACTCCCCAAATGGCTGTACGAGTCAGGGCTGGGCCAGGCCAAATATTCCAGAATTGCTTCGTGTTCTCCCACATAGGTGCAGGGGCCTAAGCCCAGGAGCCATCCTCCACCACTTTCACAGGCATATTAACAGGAAGCACGTGCAGCATGCAAGACTCCAACCAGCACTCACACAGGATGCCAGCATTGCAGGTGCAGCTTAACCTGCTGCACCAGGATGACGGTCTCTGTGATCTCCATTTGTATGTCGTTTGTCAGTACCACACAAGCAGTAGGGGACAGAGTCAGAATCTGAAGCTAAGTTTCTCTGTAGCCAAGATCTATGCCTCTGTCTCCTTTGCACTACTGTGCTTCAAAGGCGAGAGGATGTCCAACCATGTAGGAGAGTGCCTTCTGAGAGTCGGCAAAAGGGTCAATGTGGCTATGTTATTAACAGCATCTGGGATTACTCTACAGGATGAAATGTGTAGAGTTCTGAACTGTGAATTAATCCTCTGCTCAGGATTATCACAAGGGTTGTTTACCAAAAAAGGATTTTAGGAATCCAGTTATTCCTGGCTTCTGTGATTCGGGGCAGCCCCTCTTTCCCTGTACATCTTTCCCTAAGGTATGTAGCTTTGAACTACAGGCATCAAAAAGAGTATCAGGACCTGTTTCTTCCCTTTCTTAAAAAAAATATCATTTTGCTTATTTGAAATGTGATGTTACAGAGAGAGAGAGAAACAAAGGGGGGGGGGGGTCTTCCATGCACTGGTTCACTCTTCAAATGACCACAGCAGCCATGGCTTAGCCAAGACAAAGCCAGGAGCCAGAAACTTCTTCAGGGTCTCTGATTTGGGTGCAAGGGCCCAAGTACTTGTGTCATTCTCCACTGCTTTCCCAGGTGCATTAGCAGAGTGCTGGGCAGGAAGTGGATCAGCCAGCACAATAACTGGCACCTATATGGGATGTCAGTGCCACAGGTGACCTCTTAGCTTGTTACTTCACAACACCAGCCCCCAAACCTGTTTCTTTTAAGTTAGTTTGAAGATAAAGGATTTTGAGATACATAGAAACATTTTATTTAACTTAACAGGAAAGCAAGCTGTTCTGTAGTCATGAATGCCTCAGGATCAGCAAAGAACCTCGCTCCTACCTCCTGCTTAGGTCTTGTTCACCTATTGAGAGACATGACTGTACTGATTAACACCTCTCCCCTGCACATGGAAGCTCCATGTACCCTAGGAAAGGTTACTCCTATTAAATAAACATAGTGTGATTGCTCTGGCCCTAATGCCTGGCTTCATCAAAAGCTTAGTCAAAGAAGAAGGCAGAGAAAAAAATCAAAAAGAAAACAGAAGCTTGCTGCAGAATGGGAGGTCCCTCATCATCATCCATGATGCCTATAACGATTCCTCTACTCAATCATTGATCAATGCTTCAATTTTCTTCGTCTATACTATCTCAGGGCATGACTGCCAAGAGCTCAAAATTTTATCAAAGATGTTGCATATTAGCAATTTTCCTCTAAAGGAAAATTAAAGCAAGGTAGAGCTAAGCCTACCATCTTCTTTTTCTTTCCAACTTGACATACAAAGTAGAACTTCCAGTTCAGTCCTATTCCAAGGGGAGCTGGACTTATGTCCCGCAGCCTGAGGAGGTGGCAAGAGAAAGCTCTCATCACCAAGGAAATGGGACATGATAAAATTATAGTTAAAAGTCATGTTATCGGCTGGCGCCGCAGCTCAACAGGCTAATCCTCCGCCTTGCAGCGCTGGCACACTGGGTTCTAGTCCCGGTCGGGGCGCCGGATTCTGTCCCAGTTGCCCCTCTTCCAGGCCAGCTCTCTGCTGTGACCAGGGAGTGCAGTGGAGGATGGTCCAAGAGCTTGGGCCCTGCACCCCATGGGAGACCAGGAGAAGCACCTGGCACCTGGCTCCTGCCATCGGATGAGCGCGGTGCGCCGGCTGCAGCATGCCAGCCGTGGTGACCATTGGAGGGTGAACCAATGGCAAAAGGAAGACCTTTCTCTCTGTCTCTCTCTCTCACTGTCCACTCTGCCTATCAAAAATAAAAAAAAAAGTCATGTTATCCTGTGACTGCCAAAACCTCAGACACAGGGAATATTTTCTTGGAAACGAACCGAATGCCTATATGCTGACAGAGAAATAAAATACAGTACTCCATTCAACAAATATTATTCTTCAATAAAAATCAAGGAACTATTATGACCAGCATTGTGGTGTAGCAGGTAAAACCACCACCTGTGACACTGGCATCCCATATGGGTGCCGGTTCAAACCCAGCTAGATCTAGCTCCCTGGTGATGTGCCTGGGAAAGTAGCAGAAGGTGACCCAAATGCTTGGGGCCCTGCACCCCTGTGGGAGACCAGGAAGAAGCTCCTGGCTCCTGGCTTTGGCATGGCCCAGTGCTAGTGGTTACATCATATAGGAAGTGAACCAGAGGATGGAAGACCTCATTCTCTGTCCTCCCTCTCTCTGTAACTCAGAGTTTCAAAATAAACAAATAAATTTTTAAATAAATAAAGCAAATGAATAAATGAAATCAAATAACTATTGATGCACACTATAATGTGGATAATCTTTAAAAATATTATGTAGAGACTCTGTGAAAATCTATAGGACTAAACACTAGAGTGGTAATTGCCTAGGACTAGGGGAAGGGTATCTGGTTGAAGAAATAGATTGTAACTGCTGAAGGATCCAGTTTATTCTGGAAATAATGAATATACTAAAAGCCATTAAATTATACACATTGAACATATATATCATGTAGTATGTAAATTATCCCTCAACAAGCTAATATATTTTTAAATAATAATGGAGTAAATAAGTATAGGTAAATATCTTACACTGTTTTGCAAAAATATGGTTATTTTCTACTACCACTTTACTTTTATATAACCCAGAGGCACATCTTCTCAAGCTGGTGAAGCAAAGAAACACTCTGGTCTACTGACTCTCTACTTTACATAAGGTCCAAATAACCACTTAGAACCTATTTGCAGGAAAGAAACACTTCTCCATAACAGGTTTTAAAACTGCCGCCAGTAGGGCCGGCATCCTGTATGGGCGCCGGTTCAAAACCCAGCTTCTCCACTTCCAACCAAGCTCTCTGTTATGGCCTGGGAAAGCAGTGGAAGATGGGAAGACCCAGAGGAAGCTCCTGGCTCCGGATCAGTGTAGCCAATTGGGGTGTAAACCAGCAGATGGAAGACCTCTCTCTCTCTCTTTCTCTCTCTCTCTCTCTCTCTGTGTCTCTATCTCTGCTTATCCTTCAGTCTCTGTGTAACTCTTTCAAGTAAAAATAAATAAATCTTTAAAAAAAATAAAATGGAAAGATGGGTTAAATGTAATGCATTATTTACCTGGTAAATACATGTTAGATGTTACATGTAAATATATACTCTTTCCAAAAGAAATGTAAGGTATAAGCATCTTAAATTTTGTGTAAAAATAATGATCTCAAATGGGATTCTTATTTACTTATTCTTCATTTATTTTTAATCTGGCAATAAGAATCACTGATTGCATTGCTAGTTAAATGATTTCTTATGTTCTGGAAAATCTTATACCTTTTACCATGTCTTTTTGTGACAAACTGCTTGAATAGCCATCTCCAAATTACATTTCAAAGATGTTTTGGATATTAACAATTGTTAAACAGTGGAGAAATTTGATTGCCTCTAATGTAAATAGAACTTTGTATTTCAATTTTTGTGACTGTTACAATTATTTTAAAACAATAACTGAAGACAAATGAAACTTTTCTCCAATGTCCAAGCATGTTCCCCAAAATGTCTGACAGCACAATGGTGGTATAACAACTCTCATGAAAAACATTGCCATTTTAGTGACATCAGTGTAGAGATTTATTTAGAGAAAATACCATATTCTTTAGATGATAATTTTGGTCCCGGGTTCTGAATCTAGCAGAAGTCTTTTGGTTGGGGGAAGAAAGGAGGCAGTTTCTTTGAAAGCCTTGTGGATCAGCATTCTGTTACCATCACGTTAGGAAATCTTTCAATTTCCATACAGCCAGATGGCCACATTGTTAGAAGTTGCCCAAAGAAGGGATTGGTTTTCTCCTAAGATAAATCGTAAGTATTTGTTTGGTCATATTCACATTCAAGAGCCTAGAATTTAAGACAGTTTGACATCCGTTGTGTTTTGTTAGCACTTTCTAAACAAGCTCTCTATAAAAATGATTTCCTTAATAGAGTTTAGCTGACTTCAGGAGTTATGAAAACACTCCCAGTAGTGGAGGTCTAAGGTCTCACATCCTAGGATAAAAACCCTGTTGTTGCCCAGTAATTTGCACTTAGAGGATGCAAACATGACATTTCCTGACTACTGCACTTGACTAAAGAGACTAAAGTGTTGACTAAAATTAACACTGGGGAACATAATTCTGTCCACATGCCATGTGGGCTTGATGCTGACAATCATCAGTTCTTTTTATATTATCAGTGCAGAAAATGAAACCAGTTTCCATCTGATGTAAAAGTGCTGGTTTTGTCTGACTTACTTTGTATGAAATAAAACTAAGTTTCCATGCATAACACTCTACAATGATTTTATTTTATCTCATTTTACTAGCCTTTCACAAAAATATTTTATCACTAATAAAATTTTACAATAAAATTTTATTTTTCAAAATGCCTGCATAGAATGTCATTTTTGCAAAGGTATTTAGAAATAAAAGAAATAAGAATGGAGATATTTTGATTAAATAATTCTTATTAGCAACTAGAGAAAACAGTATATTACCTATAGAAATTCAAATTCTAGTATAATAAGTAACTTTGAATCATATCCTATTAGATGATTTAAAAGTCAAAATCTCAAAGTGTCATCCTTTTCCCAGTGGTATTTATTCCTACAATGTTTTGTTTTAAAACCTAATAATGACAAAGGGTGGTTCTTTAGTGTCACAGTTAGAATGCAACCACAAAATGAACTTTGTCAGGTGGGCAAGAAGATGTGTGCTCCTTTGGGATGCTGTTATGTTTCCATCTGCTTTGGCTAAGTACATTTGCAGATGGTCTAAACAAGGACATGTGCAGACAGAAAACGAAATGCATTTTATGGGACAATAAAGGAGCTTCTGTTCTAAGAAAAACGTTAACTCCTCTATGTGTCTTCATTACCAATTACAGCTCTCAACACTCTGTCATTTCCTAGTTTTTATTTGCTGACTTTAGCAAATCCTTACTCGTGAGAGGAGGAAGCCAAAGTACTTTAAATAGTAGCCAATAGTTGGATCCACAGTAGCCCACTTTACGTAATCTTTTTTATTCTTAGTGAAAGGAGTTTTTGCATACCTGCATCCATTACATAATAAGGGAAGCAGTTATGACAAGTGTCCCTCTGTTGTCCACTTATCATCTGAGACAGTGCTTCCACTTCCTTCATTCGCACCTATTATTGATAAGAATTTCTCAAGCACTGAGAGTACAGTGATGAACAGGACCTGGTGCTGTAGTTTGCATATTAGTTGGGATGCTGATGTCCTCCAAAGGCCAGTGTGCTAAAGCCTTGGTCCCCAGGGTGGTACCCCTGGGATGTAGTGGAACCTTTAGTAGTTGACACCTAGTGTAGGGTCCTTGGGTCACAGAGAGACCCTTTAGAAGGCAGTTCTAGTTCTAATGTGACCTCTTGAGTTCTTACAAGAGGGGTGCTATAAAAGCCTGATTTCCAGCACATTGACTCACAGTTCTGCTGCTTGACTCCTGTGTTGCCCAACTACAAAGGTCATCAGGCTTCCTTGAAATGCCATTTGTGATTGATACAGTTCACCCAAAGGCCTTCTCCAGCACACACAGCTGGTCACATTTGCCAAATTTCATGATCACTTTTGTCATTTTAGTGATGAGTCCTGCCTCCAGAGCATCAGAATTCACTGAGAGCAAGAACAGTGTCATATGCTGTTTTCTTAGCACCCATCTCCAAGACCATACACCTCAAATCTGCAGAACTTTTCATCCCCTCACCAAAATCCCTGGGCCCAGAACCACCATTCCCAACCCTTCTTATCTTATCTTCTCTCATTTTTTTAAAGATTCACTCATTGACCTGAAAGTCAGAGTCACGGGGAGAGAGGGAGAAAGAAGGAGAGCATGAGAGAGAGAGAGATGTTGCATCCACTGGTTCATTCCTCAGACGGTGGCAATGACTAATTTTGGAGCAGGCCAAAGCCAGGAGTAGGATCTTCTTCCAGGTCGTCACATGAGTGGCAGGGGCCCAAGCACTTGGGTCTCTTCCATTGTTTTTGCCAGTTCATTACCAGGAAGCTGATTAGAAGTGGAGCTGCTGGGACAAGAACCAGCTCCCATACGGGATGCTGGCATCAGAGGTGGCCACTTCTTTACCCACTAAGCCACAACGTTGGTCCTTTTTTTTTTTTTTTCAAAAGAATGATCAATTTATTTAACTAATTTGAAAGGCAGAGAGAGAGAGAGAGAGAGAGAGAGGGAGAGAATATTATCTGTAAACCTATCAAAGCTTCGATTTTCGGACGTTTGGATGCACAGCCTCCACTGCAACAGGCCTTGGTAAGGGAATCTTCAGAATGTGCTCAGATGGCTAAGTTTTTTGCAAATTTTTCGAAAGTAAGATAGAATTCAACCACATTTGTCTCCCACTGAGACTCCCATTGCATTGTTTCCTCTCATGTTAAGACCCCAAGAGTGACCCCTGGCATTTGTAGGACCTAGCTTAAAGGAAATTGAGTGGAGTTGTGTTTTTACAAGATGTATTTATGTGGCTTCAAATCATTTCCTGTGCAGATAAGTGATGTGATTGCCAGCTGTAACAAATGTGAATACTTTCCAGAAATAGTCTACTATGAAAAGTGGCAACTTAACTAGACATAGTGACAGAAAAGTGTCACGACAGAGATCCTAAAACTCAGTAATCATGGCCAGTGCTGCAGCTCAATAGGCTAATCCTCCACCTGCGGCGCCGGCACACCCGGTTCTAGTGCTGGTTGGGGCACCAGATTCTGTCCCAGTTGCCCCTCTTCCTGTCCAGCTCTCTGCTGTGGCCCGGGAGTGCAGTGGAGGATGGCCCAAGTGCTTGGGCCCTGTACCCCATCGGAGACCAGGAGAAACACCTGGCTCCTGGCTTCAGATCAGCATGGTGTGCTGTCTGCAGCAGCCATTGGGGGGTGAACCAACGGAAAAGGAAGACCTTTCTCTCTGTCTCTCTCTCTCACTGTCAAAAAAAAAAAAACTTCAGTAATCATGTCCTACAGTTTCTAATACCAAAAACACACAGGTAATGGACAGGAAACAAGGTTAACAGCCATCAGACATGTAAAATCTCAATATAAGGTAGGGTTCTCATTGACACCTAGTAAACCTGAAGTCCTGTCACGGTAAAAATTTATTTTATGCTACTGAATCAAAAATCACAATTACACCATGTATTTTTGATCTAATTAATATTATTTCCTGATTTCAAAAATAATTTATTTATTTTTAAATTTGTAAATTAATGTATAATACTTGTATACTCCACAGATACTGTGCAATATTTCAACTCATATTTTCAACATAAACTGATCAAATCAAGCAATTTGCAATTCTTTTCTTTGTTGTTCAAGCTTACAAGGTCCATTCACGTTTCCTTATACAGAATATTGTACATTATCGTAAGCAGAGCCATCCCTCTGTGGTGTGGAACATAAGAGCTCATTACTCCTACATGACTGTGTTTTTTTCTTCTTTCATAAGAATATACAAATGAGACTCATCCAAATTCTTACATTTGTAGACTACAAAATTATAATACTACTACTAATAGTGATTATGCCTATAATAACTCATCTGAAAGAATTTACATAATAGTTTTCCACAAAATTTGACACTGAACTGAAAAATATTAAGATATTAATAAATATGTGTCAAGCTGAAAAAGTTAATCTTCAGTTTAAAAAGAGAGAATTATGTTTCTGTTCTCCCTAGAGAAAATATTATAAAATTACTGTCATATTAAGAACTTATCAAAGAATATGCAGCCAAATTTGTAGAATAAAAGTTATATGGAGGTTTGTTATGTAGTTAATTAATCAAACTATTTTTTCTGAAATGTTCATGATTGGAAATTTCATGTTTCATCAACCTTTAAAAATTTGAGTTTTGTTGCAATCTCTTTTTTCCTCACAAATATTCATTTTCATATCTAATTTGAATTTTTAATTTTGTTTTTACTTTTCTTAAAGAAGTTATCCCAAAATTATATTGCACATTAGGCCCTTAAATGACCTGGATGATGCTCTACCACCAAGATATAGACAATGTTTGTGTCAGGTGTAAGCAAATGATTGGTTTGTGTCTTTTTTGTTGTTCCTGTCTTGGCCAAGCTAACAACTGGGAAAGATTTCCTCCAGATGTACACAGAATTTCGTATGGCATCTCAGAATGAATGAAAAGAGAGTTTGCTCTCAGAAATCCAAAGACAATATTGGAGGACAGATAAAGTGTTATTACAGATGCCTTCCTGGGGCATCTGGTCTCTGCTTCACCCTCTGCCACTGTGCTAGATCATAATTGCTTCGTGATGCCCAGGGCAAGGTAATGGGCCTTTCCTTAAGGTGAATAGAACATCATCTAATCAGTTCAATAACTGGAGCCCAGCTGTGTGTTATTAAAAGTCCCTGCATACTAATGGATATTGAATCAGCTTCCCAAGGACGAAGTTTCAATTATTATGTGAATATTCTCAAGCTGCTCTAGGTCATGAACCCCTTCTGGACTCCAGCTCCAAGCTTTGCTTCCATTCAAACTTTCTGAAAAAGGACTCAAGCCTAATTCCTCCTTGTTTTCCCTTCCTACTCACCTTAGAGAAAATAATCTCTGTATGAGAGTGGAGGCAATGTTTCATGTCCTTCTCTGCCCATAATATCCATCAAGTTATTCTTAACCAGCAATACTATATCCTAGGGTTGTATGGCAAATACCTCGTGAGCCATGAAAATTGTGGAAATCTTCGATTATTCAGAGCAAAACAGTAGTGCTCTTTACATTTTGGCAATGTATAAACTCTTTTTTATTTTGAAGGACTTCCCCCAAATTTCTCAATCATATTTTTTATCCTCAAAAAGAAAAAGGATGGACTTTGAGAAACACTGACCTGAAACAATTCACTGAAACCAGAAGCCTCCATAGGTATGTAGGCATCTAATAAGTCCAAACAGCTAATAAATGGCCAGATGACCATTCGTACAGATGACCAATCTGTACGAATAAAAGCTTCTGGGTGATTTTTAGTAAAATATTATAAAATCTAATTCCCCTTATCTCTTTTAAAATGAACCCTTTTAGGCTTTATTTCTAAAGCTTTGCTTCCTCCAGACCTCAGCCACAACCAGAATTTGTTCCTCTGTTTCTTGACAACGTGTTGCAATTTCCCACCTCCAAGAATTACTCATGCTGTGACACCATCCCATCCCCTTCCCAATAAAACCCTTTTTATCTTCTGAAAACTTATCTCATCTCCTTGACATAATTCCTTAAGTTTGCTTTTCCCCAACCCCTTCTGAAAGCCCATAGTAGCTTTCTCTCTAAGTGATATGTTTAGGATTATCATTATAACACTTATTTTATTGCTGTTTAAAATCATTATTTAATATCATCACTATTGTTTTCAGACTACTTGTTTTGTTATCTAAGATGACTAACAAAGAAACATTCCATACAAGATTGAATAAGATAAAATGGGCAAAGACACTGAGGCAGAGAAATTCATTTATCAAGCAGTTTTAAGAGTGTGGAGAAAGGAAGGAGGAAGTGAGAAGAGAGAAAGGGAGAGTATTCACTATGATTATAAACAGAGGCTTAGCACATTGCAAGTCCTTTTCCCTGTCTAAGGAGATTCATTAACACCTTATAAGCTTAAAGGTTTTCTTGTGATGGTTACATGGACTCTAGCGCAGGCAAACCTGTTTTGTTATTGGACCCTGAAGGGAAGAGGACATGTGCTGTGACCAGAGGGCTTGGAAATCGATGCCAAAGCCCAAAGGTGAAAAAACTGTTTCTAAGCCAAGCTCTGTAGAATACACAAGACTCTAATCATTTGCCTTCTTCTAAAAGGACTGATAGTTTTTGCTCTCAATTGACTGTTTTTGCCCTTTCCCAGGTCTGTTTTGTGAACCTGGATGTGAACAAGGATGAATGCAGCACAGAGCACCTGCAGCAGGTAACACTCGGACCTTGACCTCCAGGGAGCCCATGAGGACGGCTCCCAACATGACTTCTCTCCCTGATGCTCATTTGGTGGAGACAAGTACTGGATGCTGTCATCACTGCCCTGTGGTTTTCCCGGCCACCTTCTCATGCAGTTTGCCTTTGTCTTTGAAAGTTTACTTTCCCTCGAGGACAGAACTGCTCAAGCAGATGCTTCCTCTTGCCCAGCAGCACTTTAGAGAGATTTTTTATGTCCTCCTCTTCCTTCACTCCCTGACACCTTGCGTGAGACGACTTCTCCAAGGTCTTTTAAAATATCCTTGATAGCAGCCAGCCCTTCTCCGTCACTCAGGGCTGCCCCTTCCTGCTGCTCATGTTATCCTGTTATCTCTAACTTTTGCATCCTTGTCTTGCACTCATTTGGCTTGTGAACTTTTTCACCTTCTAACAGACAGCTAGCTCAAACTCACCCAAGGTTGTAGAGACCTGATATAAATCCTTGACAGCATGCAAGGACTTGAAATTCTCCATGGCTTTTGGGTACATGACTTTTTTGGAAAGCGTTACCTGGTGTGAAAATACTACCATTCCATGTCCAAAGCTGACAGGGGTTTGACATTGCCATTTCATCTACCACTGAACAATCTTTTCAGCTTAATTATCACAGAATGGTAGACATAGCAACTCAGTACGTGGTCAGTAGTCAATTCTCACAATCACTCAGTTATTCTTGTAATGTTTCTTTTTTTATTGGCACTATCATTACCCAAAGCTTCGTAGTTGCTCATACAGATCATCTATGACAAAATTTCACCAAATATCATTGCCTGTGCAGTACTGGAGAGTTTTGCTAAAGAAATTCTGCGTACAATTTTATTTGGTGGGATTACAGTGCAACATTCATCAAAGAGAGAGCAGGGAGGATGCAAGCAATTTGGCATCTCAAGAACTGTATATCTGACGAATTCATGTAACTGATTTGAGACATTTTTCTCTGTCCCCAAGCACAAAAACCCTGGCACTGATTTATGCTAGTTACTGATCGGTTTTGGGCCTCAAGCTGCAACATGAAAGTAATGATGGCAGTGAGATGTAACATACGTACAGTCTTTAGGATGGTGCCTTGTAGGTGGAGTAACCAGTGTTAGTAAGCATTTTATTACTATTATTATTCACATTAAAGTAAAACAGAAGATTAATAGAAAACAATGCTCTTGTTCAAGATCTTAAGACAGAATTTTTTTTCCAAACTGCTGTTTATATCCATGATGTATTAATAATTTTAAATATTTACTTTGGAAATCTTATGAGAAGTTTCAAAGCATAAATTTTACAACCCAATATAAACTCTTAGGCTTTCATTTTACGCAATTTATTCTAGTAGTGAATCTGGTAGATTAAGCGATATGGAGTATTATCCAAATATAGGAGTTAATAGTTTTTGCCAGCAAAATGATTTGGGGATAGTATTTTGCAAACAAAAATAAAACACCTAAACTAATAAAGATTCTGGTTTTACAGAAATTGGTCAATGTTTCACCAGATCTTCCAAAACTTATCAACTCTATGAATGTCCAACAGCCAAAAGAAAATGAAATTGTTCTGCTAAGTGGATTAGCATCTGGAAATCTCCAGGCAGATTTTGAAGTTTCACAGGTAAGAAATACAAGTTCTTGATAAGTCATTAACTTATCAATTTAAAAAGTTATCTAGTTAGCTCATTATAGATCGATATGAACTCAAAACAGATGTTACATATAAATTTCTCTAGCATAAGAATTAACAATTATTTGCATTCAAGAATAATTTTCCTAAATGCTAGCACTCACACTTCAACAAAGCTTCTGTTGCATCAACTAGTATCTCTATTATCTTTCCAAATTCGTGATACTATGAAACTGCACTTGAACTAGAACAGACATATGAAACATGTTTTATTTAGCTTGATTTTTTTTTCACAAATATGCGGGATCATCAAAAACAGAAATATCTTCTCTTTTAGGAATATTCCAAAACTCATATTCACACCATCTGATCCCAGCATCCCATAATAGTACCTTTCTGAATATTATTTATTTCTCAGGAGATACTAAAGTAATCAAGCGAGTAAATACCAAACAGCTGTCCCAAGATTCAAAGCGGGTCTTCTGAGTCCAAAGAATAAAACCCCCAGAAAATAAAAAGGAATGCCATTAAAAACAAAGTAGAAAATAAAATACTACTATTGTCTTTTAATGCATTCATGTTCGTTGCTATTATGTAAATCATTATAATTTATTTATTTGTAGAAATATAAGTAAATTTGTTTATTTCACAAGAAAAATATGCAAAAGGCATGTATGTGATAATGACATTTTGCATAGCTTCAGATTAAAATGTAAGTATTTTGTTTCCACTAACTGTTCTTTGTGTTTTAGTGTTGCTGTCAAGTTTTAATTTTCTTTGATCTACCTTTCAATCCTTCAGATCACACAGAAGTCATTTTCTGTTTCTCACTCTTCTCTAGTTCCCTCAAGAAAATTTACATATAGATGACTGCAATTTATTAATGGAGACGTTAGTTTACTGCTTTTCCTTAGTGAGAAATTTAGGTTTCTTGGAAAAACACCCTCCACAGATAATGGTTCTAAATGCCTCAATATTACACGAAATCATAATTACTAGAATAATATTGAAATAAGGGTTGTAAGAGTGCTTTGCACCAGGCCTGCATTTCCTCTACTGCACTATACTTGACATTGAGTTCCTTCCTCCCATTTTAAAAGGTTTGTGTCTCATCTAGGGTGAGCCCCATCACTACAACAAATGAAACTCCAGATGGAGCAGCCAAGTAGAAAACTAGATCTCCCAGAAGCCAAAACCTTTGCCCTTTCCCACTACATCAAGGCAGAGGACAAGCAATGTTCCTTTGCCCTTGGCATGAGTATGTATCTGCACATAGGTGCAGCAGTTTTTATTGATATGGCAAGAATGTCACTGTTTACAGTCAATGGAGTCATGCTAGCTAGGAAAGCAACATAACTGAATAGATATCATTTTAGATTCGAAGCCAGAGGATACAGATTTCAACGGTTTGCCCTCGCATAGAGACACAAAATGATAATACTATTGGAGTACTAGTTATAGTATTAATTCACAATGTACAGCACATTAAGGACAGAGATCCTACATGATTTTTTTTTAAAAAAATTGATTAATTGTTTATGCAATTTCCAGTTTAACACCAAGATCCCATCAAGGTGGCATGTACCAAGGCCATCTCATTAGTCCAAGTGATCAATTTCAGCTCACAATTGATCACACTGATAGGTCTAAGAGTCAAAGGGATCGCACAAGCAAGACTAGTGTCTGCTAATACTGATAGAATGAAAAAGGGAGAGAATGATCCAACATGGGAAGCAGGATACACAGCAGACTCATAGAATGGCAGATGTCCTAAATAGCACTCTGGCGTCAGAATCAGCCCTTAAGGCATTCGGATCTGGCTGAAGAGCCCATGAGAATAGTTTAGGCATGGAAAGCCAAGACACTCTGAAAAACAAAAAAAAAAAAAAAAAGAAGACCTAAATGAAAGATCTCTGCGAGTGAGATCCCAGTGGAAAGAACGGGGCCATCAAAGAAGGAGGTACCTTTCTCTGAAGGGAGGAGAGAACTTCCACTTTGACTATGACCCTGTCGGAATAAGATCGAAGTCCACGAACCCTAAAGGCTTCCATAGCCTCGGCAACTCATGACCAGAGCCTAGGGAGATTACTGACGCCATAAACAAGAGTGTCAAATTGTTAAATCAACATCAGGAGTCACTGTGTACTTACGTCTCATGAGGGATCTGTCCTTAATGTGTTATCCAATGTGAAATAATGCTATTACTAGTACTGAAACAGTATTTTTACACTTTGTGTTTCTGAGTGGGTGCAAACTGATGAAATCTTTACATAGTATATATTGAATCGATCTTCTTTATATAAAGATAATTGCAAATGAATTAACAGTTCTAAGCCGAGGCCGCGGCTCAATAGGCTAATCCTCCACCTTGTGACGTCGGCACACCGGGTTCTAGTCCTGGTCAGGATACCGGATTCTGTCCCGGTTGCCCCTCTTCCTGTCCAGCTCTCTGCTGTGGCCCGGAAGTGCAGTGGAGGATGGCCCAAGTGCTTGGGCCCTGTACCCCATGGCAGACCAGGAGAAGCACCTGGCTCCTGACTTCAGATCAATGCGGTGCACCAGCCGCGGCGGCCATTGGAGGGTGAACCAATGGCAAAGGAAGACCTTTCTCTCTGTCTCTCTCTCTCTCACTGTCCACTCTGCCTGTAAAAAAAAAAAAAATAGAAAACAGTCCTAAGTGGGACACCATACAGTAATTTCGGTCTGTTAATCATTGCTCTTCTTGGAGACAGTTTAACTATAGTGGATTTCTTTAAATATGATGTTGGCTGCTCCTCAGATGAGCAATACAAATTATAAAATCCATTGTAGTTGATAGACAACTTAAGACACACCTGAAATACTGGAAGGGGGTTGACTGGATTTCATCAAGTCAGAAAAAGATACTGGTCTGAGACAGTTTAATCAAGAAAAGTGGCAGCCAAGGCAGCCTTAACACTCCCCTCAGCTCAACCACAATTTAGACAGGCTTCTTCCTGACACTGGACCTGACCTCCCTGTTCTTAGAGCACCTATTCTAGCACACATTTAATTGGAAGTTCCCACTCTGCTCCTTTAAGATGTAAATCTTTTTAAAGGGCTGGTTTTACAACCAGGAATGCCTTTCTCAAGGATCTGGAAGCACCTTCTCAAAGAGCAATCATCAAGGAAAATGTGTCCCTACTTTCCCCATCTCTAAGACAGAATGGGAGCCTAACTTCTGTGGTCTCCTTGTTCTAAAGTTGTTTGTAAAACTACCTCCTGCCATGAAGACACAAGAAATTTTACTTTTTCTTTGAGTAAAGTCAGTTAGCAAACTAAGATCTCTCTCTCTCACCACAGCTCTTAAAAATCCTATTGCCTTTTGTTTCAGCACAGTTGTGGTCCAGCTCAGTAAGGACTTCCCCCCACTATTTCAACAGCCTTGAGTGAAATCCTCCTTGCCAGTTTAAGTTTTCTCATTTCAATTTTTGCCTTGATCAGGGGAAACTAAAATATGTGATACAGCTAGTTTATTCTCCTGAATCAAAGTTTCTCTTAGATACCTGTACTCCCAAACATCACTTGAGTTCAACTCAAGAAATTTCAAATATTTTAAGGTCCTCACTCCTTTTAACAGCAAAGGTTGGTGGAAAGAGAAAGGGCAGAAGCCATAGTCTTTTGTTTCCCCTTTTTAACAAGTGCTATCTTTTCTCTACATTTTTAGTGCCCTTGGCTATCAGATATCTGCTTGGTCCAATGTGCGAGAGGGAACAGACCCAACAGTACCAATTGCATCATCTTTGAAATCAACAAATTCTTGATTGGTCTGGAACTGGTGCAGGAGCGACAGCTCCACTTGGAGACAAACATCTTGAAACTGGAGGATGACACGAACTGTTCCCTGTCCTCCATTGAGGAAGACTTTCTCACTGCCTCGGAGCACTTGGAGGAGGAGAGCGAGGTGGAAGAATACAGGAACGGTGAGAATTTCCCATTAAAACAAATCTGCATCCTGAAATTAGTCACCATATACAAATGTCTGGGCCAGGTTTCTGAGAAGTGTCAAACCACATTTCATTGACTCATTGAGGAAGTCAGGAAGGAGGACGAGAGGACCCTGGTGGAGAGATGTGCTCAGTAGACTTACTGGGTGGCTGATGCAGACTTTCAGAAGAAACTTTAGGGGCAAGAAAACCGTGTGTTTTAAAGGGAAATCGTCCTGCCTGCTAAGAGTTGGAGGCTGTCCCTGGGAGGAAAGTTAGCTTCCCAAGACTTCAATAAAAGCCATTGATTAGTTGGAACCAGGTTGGACTGGCCTGGGTATGAATCCCAGCACGCCACTTTGAGTTTGTGAGATAGAGCCAGATACCAAATCATCCTGAGTCCTGAGTCCAAGTTTTCTCATTCATAATTCAAGAAGACATCATGCCTGAAGCTAGAGATTGTTTTGAGGACACAAAGAGGTACCCCAGGAAAGCATCCACAACACATTTACGCAATTTTCTGTTGACACCTGGGTAGAACTCAATGAACAATCATTCCCATTCTACAATCTATTTTTAATTTTTTAAATTATTTATTTGTATGCATTTTATAAATATAACTTTAGGAACATAGTAATTCTTCCCACTGTAGTCACCCTTCCACCGACACTTCTACTCCCTCCTCCTCTTCCTTCTCCTGTTACCAGTCTTGTTTTTTTACTAAGATCTATTTCCATTTAACTTTATACACAGAAGATTTACCCTATTCTAGGTAAAAAGGAGCTCTATGGGTGAGACCACAGTGGAAAGAAGTGGTCATCAGAGAAGGATATACTTTTCTCTGAAGGGAGGAGAGAACTTCCACTTTGCTTATGGCCTTGTCGAAATACTGAAGGAGTTTGTGGACCTGTTCCACACTCTTAACCACAGGGGGAGGCATATCCAGTGGTACTGTAACCACTGTATCTGGGCCCATTTCAAGTCAAACCCCAGAGCAAACCTTTGCAACAAGCTTCGCCATGGCAGTTGCTCCGAACAACCTCCTCCCATCTCTGCATCCACCAGGAAGCTCTACAACGCAATTTTCCAAGTTGCTGTTCTATGAAAAAAAGGTGTCCAGCCCTCAGCTCCCAATCTCCTTCTACTCTAATACTTGCATCTATATCCTCATTGAAACTGACACTGTTGGGTGCCCTCCAAGAATGAAATCCAACAGCCCCTTTTCCAGGTCTACCTTTTTTGAGGAAACCATAATCATGCTCTATTTGAAGAAAAAAGATAGTTGTGTGTTAAAGCATCTTTAAGAATTCATTATTATTTTAGACCTGGGACACCCCACGATCCAAAAAGTAACAGTGGGCTTTCATTTTTCTCTTCCCTAGGCTATGAACATATAAATGTCTCAGCCAATGTTTTAGAAAGTAAAAAGCCAAGGGAAGCCACCCAGGAAGAATGGAATTACAAGGAAAAGCTGTTGCACAAATTGGGAGACAGACACTTTAGCAAATATCATACAGCATTGGTCAAGACAGAAGGGTCTCTAGAAAACCAGGCACACAACACAGCCTTATGTGGTCTAGATCCCTCCACCAAGATACCACAGAGGAAAGGTGAAGTTGGAGGAAATGAGAGGCCTGCTACAAATCATTACTATTCAGAAAAATGTAAAGGTCAAGTGGAAAAACCACAGGCACTTTATTTTCCTAGTGAGGCTTCCTCCTCCGTGATGGTTAAGAAAGATATCCCTTCCACATGTGACATTGGCACTGAACAAGCCAGAAACCTGCATTCAGGAGAACATGGAGACACAAGAACCTCTCTTCCTCCTCTACGGGATGGAGAAGCCACAACTGGCGAGTATGCGACAAATTTAGCAGAATCTGTACTGCAAGATGCATTTATTAGGTTGTCTCAGTCTCAGCCTCTACTCCCCCAGGAATCTGCAGTCAGTGTTTCTGCAGGAAGTGCTCTGCTTCCCAGTGCTTGTTGCACAAAAGATATTATGGTCCCTCGGTCGTGGAATGAGCTCCCCAAAATTGTCATTGTGCAGAGTCCAGACGGCAGTGATGCTGCACCTGAGCCAGTAGTCTCCTTGGTGCCTGAGATGGAAGTCTCTGCTGAAACCTCAGGCATCCTATCTGGAGAAAACTGCCGCAGACACACTCAGAGTGCTCTAGAAGTAGCACTGGCTTGTGCAGCCACTGTGATCGGAACCATTTCCAGTCCCCAGGCCACAGAAAAATTCACTATGGAACAAGAAGTCCTGGTATCAAACTGTCCACAGGGAGGCAGTGGAGCAACACAAACTCCAGCTTCCCAAGCAGTCAGGGAGCCTTCCCTCAGCGCATACTCCTTTCCATCTGCTCTGTGCGGCATGACTCAGGTAGCAAGTGCAGTTGCAGTCTGTGGCCTAGGAGAAAGAGAAGAAGTCACGCGCCCTGTGGCTCCAGCAGGCCTCTTGCCTGCAGCTGAAGATTCTGGAGCAATCCCTGCATTTTGCACCTTAGCTTCAGGGAATAGTGTAGACCTGGCAAAGGAAGCCATTGCAGAGGCACTGCTCAAGGAAGCTGCTCTGGTTTTAACAAGGCCTGCTATCTACAGCAGCATGGGAGAGCTCATGCAATCCGTGAACAGACAAATCAGAGAAACAGCGTCAAAGTCGCAGACCCTATGTTCAAAAAATGTCCTCAGAAATGAACTGGCACAGACCCTGTCCAATGTTATCCTAAAGCATTCCATTGACGAAGTTCACCAGAAAAGCACAATGAGCTCCCCCAGCGAGGACAGGCGTGCCTCTGAAACTCTGGACACCTTCCTGGAAAGCACGAATCAGCTGCTCCTAGATGTGATGTGCTGCACATTCAAGAGGATGAGCCACATCATACAGCTGGGGGAATGTCCCACTGTCCTTTCGAAGGAGATCATGGGATGGAGGGAGAGAGAATCACACTGCTTGCTACTCGATCAGGTTGCTGGCCAAGCATGCGCAGAAGCCACAGATTACTCCAGTAGCCACTCACCCAGCAATCTGCACACCGCTAGTCTTGTCATCCATGACCTCGGGGATAGCATGCCTCCAAACCAAGACAAGAGTGGAGCAGGTCTATTCCATAACCCTGCACTGCAATCTGAATTGCCACTGAGTCACAGAGTGCTGGAGTCTTCGACTGCTAAGACTTTCCCCAAGGAAACACATTTGAAAGGAGTGGCCAGAGAGGATCCCAAAGCCCCTCATCAGTCACCCTGTCCCACCAACAGTGAACACAGAACGTGTGCAGCAGCAGAAAGGGCACTGACAGTCAGCAGGTACAGAAGTGTTTCCCAGGATGCCGAGGACAGTATCAGTCTGAACACCCAAGAGAAGCACAATGATGCCACACCTCTAAACCATGAAGTTCAAGTTAACTTGTCCTTGTTAGGGGATGACATGCTGCTTCCTGCTCAGCCCATGCCACCGGCAAAACACACAGACATCTACTGCATTACAGATTTTGCAGAAGAATTAGCAGAGACGGTTGTCTCCATGGCAACTGAAATCGCTGCAATTTGCCTTGACAACTCCAATGGAAAACAACCCTGGTTTTGTGCATGGAAAAGAGGGACTGAATTTCTGGTGACACCGAATGTACCTTGCCGATCACTAAAGAGAAAGAAGGAGAGCCAGGGCAGTGGTGCCACCGTGAGGAAGCACAAGCCGCCCCGGCTCAGTGAGATCAAGAGGAAGACAGATGAGCACCCTGAACTTAAAGAGAAACTGATGAACAGGGTTGTGGATGAGTCCGTGAACCTTGAGGACATCCCAGATTCGGTCAATATCTTTGCCAATGAAGTGGCCGCCAAGATCATGAACCTAACTGAGTTCTCCATGGTGGATGGGGTCTGGCAAGCCCAGAGCTATCCCCGGAATCGATTCCTGGGTGGCGACAGGTGGAACCGACTGAAGGCCTCCAGCTGTGAAAGCATTCCAGAGGAGGACTCTGAGGCCAGGGCCTATGTCAACAGCCTGGGTTTAATGAGCACCTTAAGCCAGCCAGTCAGCAGAGCCAGCTCGGTCTCCAAGCAGTCGAGCTGTGAGAGCATCACCGATGAGTTTTCCAGGTTCATGGTGAACCAGATGGAAAACGAAGGGAGAGGATTTGAGTTACTATTGGATTACTACGCTGGCAAGAATGCCAGCAGCATTCTGACCTCAGCAATGCAGCAGGCATGTCGGAAAAGCGATCACCTCAGCCTGAGGCCAAGCTGTCCCTCTAAGCAGTCAAGCACAGAGAGCATAACTGAGGAGTTCTACAGGTACATGCTGAGGGACATTGAAAGAGAAGGCAAAGACTGCAGCTCCTCCAGACGCAGCAGCCAGGACTGGACGTCTGGCTTACTATCTCCTTCTCTGCGATCTCCCTTGTGTTACAGACAGTCATCCATGCCCGACAGTAGATCCCCCTGTACCAGGTTAACAGTGAATGTGCCAGTCAAGGCCAACTCCCTAGATGGCTTTGCCCAAAACTGCGCACAAGACTTCCTAAGTGTCCAGCCAGTCGGCAGTGTCTCCTCATCAGGTCTCTGCAAATCTGACTCCTGCTTGTATCTGAGAGGTGGGGCTGATCACATCACAAACATGTTAATTCATGAAACATGGGCAACCTCAATCGAGGCCCTCATGCGAAAGAACAAAATCATCGCAGATGATGGTGAGACAGCAGATGCTGAGCCTGCTTCCGGTGGCTCTCCCGTGCACGTGGAGAAGTGTGCAAACAGAGTAGCTACAAGCGGAGGGCACAGTGGGCCAATGCTGCTTGTGCGGGAGTCTGTGATGGAAAGCAAACACCCCGCCATGTCATCTCCAAGCAAAACCGCTCCTCTGACAAGGCACAGCAGTTCCAGTTGTAAAAAGGAGACTCCCTCATGCCTGGACAGAGTCTCCCTCAAGCACCACAGGCGGTCCCTTTGCTCAAGGGAAGTACCTTTGATTCAGATTGAAACCGATCAGCGAGAGGAGTGCGTTGGAGAACCTCAACCCTTCCTTTACAAAAGCAGCCCCCTAGAAGAAGCAGATGGGCCTTTGAATGAGAAAAAGGTCCCAGAAGTAGCCGGGGCTGGAGACACAGCGATGAGCCTGGGCCAGCATCACAGGTGAGTAAGTCATCTCTTACTCCAGCTATGGTACAATGGCCTGGGTTTGCATCTTTATTGCATTTACTCTAAATCTTAGAAAGGGGCTGAATAGTGCAAGAACTGAATTTATGAGACAAAAAATTACCTCCTTTGGTTGATATGCATTTACAATAGAACTTTGGAAGTAATTTTATTAATTTCCCTAAACTAACAGAGCTCACTGTATAATAAAGGAAATAAGGTATCATTCTTCCTAGTATAACCAATTTCCTCTAGCTTGCCACTTTTTAAAATTTTTTCACTATTAATTTGAAGCGCAAAATGATAAACCATACTGGTTCTTTTGAAAACAGTTAAATTTAAATACATTTTAGTATTGGAATTTGACATTAAATATTTTGGCGTTATCTTTCTCTAGTTTCTCCTTCCCAGTTTTTCTTTTATTCTTTTCATTTTGTTCTAAAGATCTTGCAAGGACACTGCATCACACAGCACTGGACCTTTTGATGCATGGTATAACTGTGGCGATATATACACAAAGAAAAGCTGAAGTATTGCTATTTTAACAGTTGTTTTCCAGTAAAGTGTATGTAGTTGAGAATGCATTTATAATTTGAAGCAGGTTCATCATTTCTTTTTGAGACTAAGAAATGTTTTTTTACAACTCTCATTTTCTGTAGAAAATTCTTAAGATTTTTGAATATGAGACAATTATAAAATTTCTTTATCTTTGGCTTGCAGATAAAGTTAGAACAGAAAACAAAACTAAAAATTAAGCTACCGATCTTGGAAAACATAAAGTGAGGGCTTCAGCTTGTGTAGTCATTTCAAAGACTTGTCTGTTGTTTATTACTTACAAAAAGTTCATGATTTTTAAATGTTTAGCTGCAATAAACAAATTAGAAAACTGCCTGTTCCCTCCTGAGCAACTTAGAGTGCTAACAACTTAACTTACCAACTGGATGAAGTCTTGGAAGAGCACAAGAGAAATAAAGGAATGTAAAATAATAATTGTTGTTAACATTATATATGTCAGTGATACCAGAGAAGAAGAAACATTTGGGGAAAGAGAAAAGACAAAAATGTATTTATTAGAGACCATATGGAATGTCTATAGCACATGCACCTGTTTTCTCAAGTAACTCTGCAACATGCTGTTGGAGGCTATTTCCATTACATCATTAAAGGTATTGAAATACAAGGATTTTATTTATCCTGTTCAAGAGCTTATAATTTGTAGGATGAGAAACCAGATCTGAAACTATTATTAATAATGAGTCTCTAAAACCATCTGTTACAGTATTGAATAAAAAGATATGCATGTGAAATGGGAAAAAAGAAAACAAGTGTGTGTGTGTGTGTGTGTGTGTGTGTGTGTGTATTTCTCCAACTATTGTCTCCAGACAATAGAAGGCTTGTAGCAGTACCATACAGTAAGCTAATATATTTACCACCTCCTGGGTATATGAAGGACTGCCTATTTTTAAGTGATCAAATAGTTGAGGAAACAAGATAGCCAAAGTATAATTCTTTAGAATTTCTTTATCTTGACATAAATGAAAATTTAAAACTTCTCATTACTGTATATATGGTGCCTACTAAAACACAGAGATCATAGCTCAACTGAAATATTTAGTCAAAGATTATCTAGTTAAGGAACACAAGAATCAACAAAATTCATATCCATAAACTAAAATCAAATAGTGATAGTCACTGAAGATGAGTACAGTTCATAATAAAATTTTGAATTAAATTTTCACTTATATCATACTTAGTTGCAACCTAGGGAATAGTTTCCAAAAATCTGGGGAAAATACATGAATAAAGCCTCCAGCTGCAGTAGGTTTGTGCTCCATGTAATGAATGAGCCTGTGCAGAGCCTTCCAAATCATGATGCAAATTTCTGGTTCACTTTTCTACCAACAAAGCAAAAAGAATGTAGAATTATCTGCGCTAGACATCCAAGAGCTATATCTGCCTCCAAAACATAAGGATTCAGTAAAGAATAGGGTTTCTTTCTTTTTATGGAGAAATATAAATTATTCCAGAATATGAATTCTGAACTCATAACTATGTCACCATTGAGTCTGTTCACTCACATTCAGGTAGGACTATTAATAAGTTACATCACAAGAAAAAAATTTAAGGCTTAAGTAAAGAAAAATACATAAAGCTTTAACTCATGGTCATGCCGTTGCAAGCACTTGATAAATATTTACATCATTGTTGTTTTGAGTTAGGATATATTTTTGCCTTTATTCCAGGAGACTTTTTCCAAAGAGGAATCTATTACATGATGTGTGAGAATTTAAAATAATATATATAATATAATAATAATAATAATTTCCAGGATTTGCAATGGGAAACTTAGTAGTATTCAGGTTGTATTTTCTGTTCAGAATTGTTAATCATGGGATTTGATTAGCCAAAATAGCTAAATAGAGAATTGAATTCCCTATGAGACAGTTCTACTCACTTAGACACACCAGTGACACAGACACCTTTTAATGCTGTTTAATTCTGTGGAGAGATGTCACACCTTGAAGATATTTTTAGGCTACTCTCTGAGGTACTTTTTCATAATTCTTACTAAAATTTTTGTTAAAACTCAACACACAGAATAAAAATCACTTTTTTAACTTTTTTACTTGATAAAAGAATAATAACACTAGAATTCATTGGATAACTAAAACAAAATAGCTGTTGTCTTTTAAGGCATCATATTTTCCAGGAAACTTGAATTATACGCCAACAACAAGGAGTTTAAATGACTTAGGGAAGCTCTATATTTAATTTCTAAGAAAATCATATCCTATTAATTAAAGCATTATGTTTTTTTAAAAAAAGATTTATTTTATTTATTTGAAAGTCAGAGTTACACAGAGAGAGTAGGAGGGGCAGAGAGAGAGAGAGAGGTCTTCCATCCGCTGGTTTACTCCCCAATTGGCTGCAATGGCTGGAGCTGCGACAATCCGAAGCCAGAAGCCAGGAGCTTCTTCCAGGTCTCCCACATGAGTGCATTGGCCCAAGGACTTGGGCCATCTTCTACTGTTTTCCCAGGTCATAGCAGAGAATGGATCGAGTGGGACAGCTGGGATTAGATCCAGCACCCACATGGGATGCCAGCACTTCAGGCCAGGGCTTTAACCCACTGTTCCACAGCACCAACCTCCAAAGCATTAGGTTTTAAATCTCTGAGATTATTGAAGAGTATAATTTTTTGACAATTGAAGACCACAAATTATAAATAACAAACAGAATTCAGAGCAGACACGTGTACTTACTGACGAAAATCTTACGTCTTAGAAGCATATTTCTGTTGTTTATTCATTTATCTTTGCTTCAAGAAAAAAATATTCATTCAATAAACCTTTGAGTGCCTGCTCTGTGATACTCACTGTGGTGGCACTGTAAATACAGAAGAAAATAGAGACTTGGTGCCTGCTCCCCTGGCCCTTACAGGGGGAGAGACCAACGAAACACATGTGAAGATCTTTTTTAGAATGCAATGAAAGAAAAACAACAACAACAAAAGTAGCAGTATGGTGAAGAACTGGCAGGGTGGTGGATACATAAGGTAGGATGCTGACATTTGAGATGAGGTTTAAAGGAAAAGATGGTGCCAACCATGAGAAGAACTTACTTGAAAGATTTGCATTTGTGCCTGCCCTTGAGGCATTTATCTGTCTCAATAACTTACAAGTTCACTCTCTGAAGGCCAGGGAAACCAGGAAAATAGACTGTGGGCCTGTGATTGGTGAAGACTTGGAACTGAGACCAACCTCTGTGTCCGGAAGAGTTACATCCTTGTGAAAGTATGAGCTAAGGAGCAAGTTCAGCCACCAGAAACAGAACTGGTCAGAATACACATCACAAGGTTACAGCTTTGGCTAAAACAGAAGAAAACTCCCTAAAAATGTATCACCAGAGCTTTCTCTAATGCATGTATACAGATCTAATTGACACTATCCTTGTGGTCCAGGAAAACTCCAAGCTAGAGACTTAACTTAAAGCAATTTCAGGTTAACAGCCATTTAAGAGCTTTGCAGAGGCAAAAATAAATCTCTAGAGTGTTAAACTCAAGAATTCCAACAAATAAAGTCCCACTGCATATGAGTAATAACTTCAAGCTGCAAGACACACAAGGACTCCAAATACTATGAGCAAGACACAAACATCAAATGGAATAAGCCCTGCCAAAAATCTCAGATGTTGGAATTACAAAATGTAGAATGTAAAATATGCATATGTTAAATACTTTAACAAGGTTAAAAAAAGACACAAAGGAAAAACTACAATCAGAATACGATGAAGTAGATTTAAAAATCAAGCAAATAGCACCAAAGATAAAAAACATAACAACTGAAATTGAAAACCACCAGATATAGAAAGACCTGTGATCTTTAGCGTATGTCTGCAGAGAGAGCAATAGTGAAAGTCAAATGTACAGGGTTCTGTTTCAGCCCCACAATGGAGTGACTGAAAGTGAATTTGTGTTCCATCAGTGAACTACTGGAAAAATGGACAAAATATATGGAACAAGTGTTTCACACGTTGTACGACAAGTTAGCATGTTGAATGAAGGGAGACAAATGTGGTCAGGTCGGTAGTTGCTCCAACTTTCCATGTAAATTCCCCTTTCAGACAGACTATGGTGTAAGAAGGAAAAACTAAGCTGAGATCAGTGGTTACTCCTCACAAGCTCACACAGTAAGTTTAGTTCCAATCAGCCAGAGCAAAGAACCCATGTTAAACATACAGACACCATATTTCGTGGACATCCTGTAAGAATCACACTATAGATTTAGGGTAACAACAAGCCTTGAAAAGATCAAGCTGAACTGAAAATAATTTAACCTAGATCAAAGTCCAACACTGTTTAAGAAAGACAACAAAATCCAGTGATTGGCAACATCAACTCACAATTCACATCCAACCAAAAAACGTTGTATGTACAAAGAAGCAGAAAAATTCCACCCATAACCAGGAATATAATTAATAGAAACAAACCCAGAAATTACAACAAACAAGAGCTTTAAATAGATATTATAAATATGCTCAAAAATTAGGAAGTACATGTGAACATGAAATTTGTTGAAAATTATAAACTTACAAATCAAAAAGTACAATGAACCATACACAGGATTAAAAAAAAAAAAAAGAAAGTCACATAACAACCAAATCTATAAAAATCGATGGTTAAATAAAGAATCTTGGCTGGCGCCGTGGCTCAATAGGCTAATCCTCCACCTGCGGCGCCAGCACACCGGGTTCTAGTCCCGGTCAGAGCACTGGATTCTGTCCTGGTTGCTCCTCTTCCTGTCCAGCTCTCTGCTGTGACCTGGGAGTGCAGTGGAGAATGGCCCAGGTCCTTGGGCCCTGCACCTGCATGAGAGAACAGTAGAAGCACCTGGCTCCTGGCTTTGGATCAGCACAGTGCACCAGCCTTAGTGGCCATTGGGGGGTGACCCAACAGACAAAGGAAGACTTTTCTCTCTGTCTCTCTCTCACTGTCCACTCTGCCTGTAAAAAAAATAAAATAAAATAAAATAAAATAATAAAATAAAATAAAAAAGTTACATGGAGAGGCAAAAGACCAAGATAGCATCACATTACTAAGAGAAAAGAATCAACTCACAGAACAAGACTCTCTCACTTCAAAACTTACCACGAGATTATAACAATCAACACAACATGGTTTTGATAACAGAATGAAAAAGTGGATCAAGGGAACAGAACAGAGGGCCCAACAATAGACCCACAAAAAGATTGGCAACTGATATAATGTGGAAAGAATGATCTCTTTAACAAATGATGCAGGAACAACTGAATATTTACATGTAAAAAAAAGAATCTAGACAGACTTTATGCACTTTACAAAAAGTAAAATGAACCACATGCTTAAGTCTAAAATATAAAAACAAGATAGTTATTTGAAAAAAAAATTCTAAGGCAAATGATAAACTAAAATATAAATTATTTATGACCAAAAGGTGATGAGGGAGCACAGAAGTATACTGTCCTTCAATATTTGTGAATTTCTACCAGGGAGATTCAAAAAGTTTGACGAAAACTGAATTAATGTAAGTTCATGTTTGTGCAAAACATTTTTGAAATCTGTAGTTTGTCTCTTTTTTTAAAATTTAATTTAATAAATATAAATTTCCAAAGTACAACTTTTGGATTATAGTGGCTTTTTCCCCCTATAACCACCCTCCCACCTGCAACCATCCTATCTCCCACTCTCTCTCCCATCACATTCTTCATCAAGATTCATTTTCAGTTATCTTTATATACAGAAGATCAATTTAGTATATACTAAGTAAAGATTTCAACAGACTGCACCCACACAGACACAAAGTATAAAGTACAGTTTGAGTACTAGTTATACCGTTAATTCACATAGCACAAGACATTAAGGACAGAGATTCTACATGGGGAATAAGTGCACAGTGACTCCTGTTGTTAACAATTGACACTCTTATTTATGCCATCAGTAATCACCTGAGGTGCTTCTCATGAGCCGCCAAGGCTATGGAAGCATAGCATATGCTCTAGGGATTCCTGAGTTGCTAATTTCTGGCTTCATTCCACTGTGGTCTGAGAAGATGCATGGTATTATTTCAAATCTTTTGAATTTGCTGAGACTTGCTTTATGGCCCAGCATGTGGTCAATCCTAGCGTAGGTTCCATGCACTGCTGAGATGAATGTAAATTCTTTAGATGTAGGATTGAAAATTCAGTAGATATCTGTTAGATCCATTTGGGCTATAGTGTCGATTAAATCTGCTGTTTCCTTGTTGATCTTCCTTCTGGTTGATCTGTCTATTGCTGTAAGTGAAGTATTGAAGTCCCCCAATACTATTGTATTGGAGTCTAAGTCTCCCTTTAAGTTCCTTAACATGTCTTTTAAATAATCTAGTGCCCTGTAATTAGGTGCATATGTGTTTATAAGAGTTATGTCTTCCTGTTGAATTGATTCCTTAATCCTTATATAGTGCCCCTCTTTGTCTCTCTTAACAGTGTTTGTGTTAAAGTTTATTTTGTCTGATAGTAAGATGGCTATACCAGCTCTTTTTTGGTTTCTGTTGGTATGGAATATCCTTTTCCAACCTTTCACTTTCAGTCTGCATGCATCTTTGTTGGAAAGTTGTGTTTCTTGTAAGCAGCTAATAGATGGGTTTTGGTTTTTAATCCATTCAATCAGTCTGTGCCTTTTAACTTTAGAGTTCAGTCCATAACATTCAATGTGACTATTGATAGGTAGTGACTTTGCCTGCCATTTTCCCAAAGATATTTTCTAGTATATGCTTTGAGCTTCCTATGATCTTTTACTGGTAGGTTTTCTTCTTTTACCTTCTTTCATATTGATGACCGTGTTTCTGTGTTTCTGTGTGTAACACATCTTTAAGCATCTTCTGCAGGGCTGACGAGTGGCGACAAATTTTTTCAATTTCTGTTTGCTGTGAAAGGTCTTTATTTCACCTTCATCCACAAATGAGAGCTTTGCAGGATATAATATTCTGGGCTGGCAGTTTTTCTCTCTTAGTACCTGGGCTATGTCTCGCCATTCCCTCCTAGCTTACAGGGTTTCTGATGAGAAGTCAGCTGTGAGTCTAATTGGAGATCCTCTGAGAGTAATCTGACATTTCTCTCTTGCACATTTTAGGATCTTTTCTTTCTGTTTCACTGTGGTGAGTTTGATTACAATGTGTCATGGTGAGGATCTCTTTTGGTCATGTTTATTAGGGGTTCTATGAGCTTCTTGTACTGGATGTCTCTGTCCTTCTCCAAACCTGGGAAGTTCTCTGCAAGTATCTCACTAAAAAGCCTTCTAATCCTTTCTCCCTCTCCATGCCTTCAGGAACTCCTAGAACCCAAATGTTGGTTTTTTTAATAGCATCCTGTTGATTCCCAGATTCCCAATAATATATTTTAGATTTCTAATTTCCTCTTCTTTTCTTTGGTTTGACTGTAAACTTTCCTGTGCTCTATCTTCTAAGTCTAATATTCTCTCTTCTGCCTCACTGATTCTGTTTTTAAGGCTCTCAAATATGTTTTTTATTTGTTCTATTTAATTCTTCATTTCATTTTTATTTCTCTTCAATAGCTCAATTTCATGTTCTACTAAATTCCTCATCTCATTTTGATTCCTCCTTAAGATTTCATTTTCATGAGAGAGATTTTTCTGTCCTGTCCTGTATGGACTTCTGTAGTTCATGCATTTGTTTTTGATAACTTCTAAATGTTCTTATCATAAATTTTTTTAATTCTGTATGTTGCATTTCTTCTATCTCTTCATCTTCATAATGTTGTATTGGAGTGTCATGTTCATTTGGGAGCATCATGATGTCTTCCTTGTTCTTTTTTCCTCAGTTTTTGCGTTTGTTGTTTGGCATTGTGGAGATATTCTCTAATTTCTTCTTTGTCTTCTTTTTTTTCTCGTTGTGGTGGCTTTTCTTGTTATACTATGACTCTAGATAAAGTGGACTATTTGCTTTTGGTGAATCTCTAGAGGCTTGTGATGGGTGTGGCCAGAGAGCTCTATTCAGTTCTTCAGGGTTAAAGGTATGCCAAAGGTGACACACGAAGGTTTTGAGTGGTACATCTTCTCTCACTTTTTTTTTTATTCAGAAAGGAAGTAATTCCACTCATCTGAGCTCTTCTCCTTGATGGCAATCAGTGCCTGAGTGCTAGCCCCAGGGGGTATAATATCCGTCCACTCTGTCCCAAGGGCCACACAAAGGATCTGTGCAGTCATCAGTGTTAGCTCAGATTCCCCAGCAATGTCTCTCACCCGGTTGCCAAGGTTACCAAGTTTGTGGCATCTCCCAATGAGACTACTCATGTCTCAGCCACACCGTGAGTTCTCCCACACACCCTTAATTTTTTTTTATTTTTTTATCACAGTCCTGGTTCATAAGGTCCACACATTCACAAGGTCTTAGTCTCCTGTTATTGCTCCCAACCAGTGTCAAGTTTTTCTGTTTGGCTGAGGGTGGGTGCAGCCCCGAGCTGGTGCAGATGGTATGTGTCTCCAAAATGGTGCCTGCTCTATTGTCTCACATGCCTTTGTAAGGTGTGTAGAGAGAATCATTTCCAAATATCCCTTTTGTTTTTTTCTCTACTCTAGTTAGGCTGGTGTACTTTCCTCCATGGGGCTTCATGCTTCGTTCCCTCTAGGCACTTCCTGGCACTTTTCTGTCAATGTCTTGGGCTACTGTGGTTTCACCTCACCTCTGTTTCCAGTGCTGGTGGTTAGAAGATTCATGACAGCTGGGCTTCCGAGCTGTGGGCACCCGTGTCCTCCACGTAGATCCACCATGTCCCTCTAATTCCGGAAGAGTTCCCTCTGCAGTTTTTTCCCTAACTCTTCCCTGAGACTTCACTACCTCCACTTTTTTTAAACCATCTTTTCCTGGACTATCCGTGAGCTCCCTCCATATTCCGCCATCTTGGAGCCCACCTGTATGTAGTTTTTCATAACATGTATATTCCTATTAATTTTTTGAAAACAATCGTATGCATGGATTTCAAAATCTTCACCAAAATAATCTTATAATTTAATTCTATTTCCACAAACTTTTTGAAATAACTTCATGTAATGTAATCTTAAATTGTGTGAAGTTGAGGATGTATGTCATAAATTCTGATGTAGCTACTAACAAGAAGAAGCAAAAAATTAAATTAATGTGTTAATAGTGCAGATAAAATTCAATGCAAGAATTATCCAGAGTAGTCTGGAAATACAGAGGAAAGGAAACAAAAAATAGATGGGAGAAATAGAAAACAATTACTAACATAATATGTTTAAACCCAACCACGCTGATAATTGCATTATTTATTAATGGTCTAAACACACCCATTAAAGGCAGAGATTTTCAGATGGAATGAAAAAGTCAAATGCCAGAATAAACTGTCTACAGGAAGTGTACCTCAAATAGTAGCAGCAAATAAAATATCATAAGAGCAATGCAGTAGACCTCAGGACAAGGAATATTGTCAGAGATAAAGAGGGACATTTTTATGATAAAGAGGCCAAGTCATAAAAAGACATAATACTTTTAAATATGTAGTCATCTAATTAGTGGATTCTCAAACTACAAGCTGGAAATAGAAGTAGACAAACCAACAATCATAGCTGAAAATTTCATACTCAAAACTCAGCAATTTATAGGATAGTAAGCAGAAACTCAGTATGAATATACAAGGTTTGAACAACATTCAAAGTCCACTTGTCCTGATTGATAATAATAAAACATACCAGGCTGGCGCCGTGGCTCAATAGGCTAATCCTCCACCTGTAGCACTGGCACACCCGGTTCTAGTCCCGTTCAGAGCACTGGATTCTGTCCTGGTTGCTCCTCTTCCTGTCCAGCTCTCTGCTGTGGCCCGGGAGTGCAGTGGAGGATGGCCCAAGTGCTTGTGCCCTGCACCCACATGGGAGACCAGGAGAAGCACCTGGCTCCTGGCTTCAGATCAGCGCAGTGTGATGGCCGCAACGTGCTGGCCGTAGCGGCCATTGGGGAGTGAATCAACTGAAAAGGAAGATCATTCTCTGTCTGTCTCTCTCTCACACTGTCCACTATGCCTGTCCAAAAAAAAAAAAAAAATACCATCCACCACCGCACAATATATATTTTGTATGTGCAGTTAAAATATTTACCAAGATCTCACAAGGCCACAAAACCAGTCTTAATATTTTTGCTGATAATGTAATTAAACTAAAAAATTGATAACAGAAAGATGGCTGGAAAATCCTTGAAAATATTTGGCAATTAACAATATGAGTATAAAGTAAACTGGAAGTAGATCATTGCAAAAAATAAGAAAGGAAGAGGAGGAGGGTGGGAGTGTGGATGGGAGAGAGGGTAGAGTGGGAAATATCATTATGTTCCTAAATCTGTACATATGAAATACATGTAATCTGTTTAGTTTAAATAATTTCTTTTAAAATATCTTTTTAAAAAATATCTATTTTGTGCATCTGAAAGGCAGAGTGACAGAAAGAGAGAGAAAGACCAAGAAAGGAAAAAATCTTCCAGCCCCATTCACTCCCCAAATGACCACAATGGCTGGGCTGGACTAGGCAGAAGCCAGAGCCTGGAACTCTATCCAGGTCTACCATATGGATTTCAAGGCCCCAGGTACTTTGCCCATTTTCTATTGCTTTTCCAGGCACATTGGTAGGGAGGTAGATTGGAAGTGGAACACCCAGGACATGAACAAGCGCTCTGATGTGGGATACCACCTGTTATGCCAAAATGCTGTCCCTCAACAATTCCTTTTAGTTATGCTTTGGCCAAAGCATGTCACAAGGGAAATTGTAACAGATGTTGAACTGAATGAAGATGAGAATACAACACAGCAAAAAGTGGCAGATGTAGCGAAGACAATCGTTAGAAAAGAAATTTATGCCTTCAAATGCTTCTACTTAAAAAAAGAGAATCATCTAACATTAATGATCTAAACTTCCATCATAATAAACTAACAAAAGGATGATCAAATTATATCTAAAATAAAATAATGATGAAAATAATAAAAATAGGAGGAAAAATCAGTAACTATAAAAATAAAAAATAGAAAAAGTTGAGAAGTCAATAGCCCTTGATCTAAAGACTGCCAAATGTGAATGTGTTTACACATGCTTAATTTTCATGGCTTCTCTCTTCAATGAACTTTTTACAGTGAGTGAACAACTATATGGTCCATTGGAAAGAGGACTTTTATTACAGTTACATATTCAATTCATTTTTTACTGTTACTTTCTACCTACAGTGATTTATTTCTGTTTTCTATTGATGGAATGATTTAAAATTTTACTTTTAAGTAGGATATAAAGTAAATTAAATTAAGGAAATTTTATTATGATAATAAGGCACGTAGAATACAGATACAACAAAAATCATAAAATGGGTTTGCCAGCAAGTGAAATTGGGAAAACACTGTCCAAGATTATCTCTGAGGCTGCTGTTGCTTCAGAGAGTCTGCAGTGGAATTTGATGTGGCATATGGTCCTCTAAATTTCTGTGTCTGAACTCTGAAATCATAAAAAGGAAAAGCCTTCTGCTGTAAATTTATCTCAAAAGAAAAATAAAAACTAGCATTTTAGATAATCATTATTCATTTGAATTCATGGCCATGTGGCATAGAACATGAGATTTACTATAAATAGAGCATGAAATTGAGATAAAATGAAATACACTGACATCCTCAGTTTTTAACCTGGTTGTTCAACGTCAATCACTGAGATAAATCCCTTTAGCAAGAAATATCTTGGAATGAATTTTTGCAATAATAGAATATCCCATTTAGGGCAGGAATTAGTCCATAAAATTATTTTTAGCTAGCTAAACAAATGGTATTGGAGAGCTTTCTTTTATGTCCAGCAATTGGCTTATTTATACTTTTTTTTGTAATATGTATAATATTTCCATTTATCATCAATGAACTTTTCTTTCATTTGAATTTAAATATATACAACCACTTTCATTGCATTCATTCTCCCCTTCCTCTCTACTCAATTTGGAAAGATCTCAAAACTTTGAACAGGGAAGCCACGATTGTTAAGAACCTTCTTTCACCAGTGTCTGCAGCAGACACAACCAACCACTCTCGATATTCAACCCAGCCAGAGAACCATAAGAAGAAAAGTTAAGGACAAGATACAAAGCCTCTGAAAAATTTCCTTAGGTGACAAAGTTCATCTTTCAAAATGGAGTTTTTTTTTTATCCTACCACAAAGTCATGCATTTGAAACTACTCTCTATTCTAGAACTAACATTAAAAATTATTTAAAGCAATTATTCAAAGCACAGTTATGGGGGGGAAGCCACTGTAATCCATAAGCTATATTTTGGAAATTTATATTCTTTAAATAAAAGCTTTATAAAAAAATAAAGCACAATTATTCCCAGAGAAAGGATAGCAGTACTTCTGTACTACTTCTAAGACTGAAGAAAACTACATATGTCTTTCTGTAACTAATTTGCTATTTAAATTTATTTATTTATTTATTTACTAACCAGGTGGCCAGAGAAAGAGACAGAAAAGCAGACAGATAGAATTCCCGTCTGCTGCTTCACCCTTCAAACGTCTGCAACAGCTGGAGTTGAAACTGGGACCTGGGAAGCTAACACAGTTTTCCCAGGGGCATAGCATCAATCCAAACACTAAAGCCATCACCTGTTGCCCTGGAAAGTGTGGATTAGCAGAAAGCTAGATGCAACAGTGGAGCCAGTCTCAAGCTCAGACACTCCAACTCAAGATGCAGGTCCCTTATCCATTACACCAAATGTCTGTCCCCAGTGTGCTATTTTAAATGAGAGTGTCATAGGTGGTGTCACAGGTGATGTTCCCTGGCAGTAGACTCAGAGAGGGAAATTGCAGGCAGATAATTTGAGAATTAGTGTTTGCAGAGGTAAGTGGACAATGTGTTATCTGTATAAGGAGGTGTGAAAGGAAAAACTGAGCAGAGGAAGAAGCTGCCTCCAAATGGATTTGCAACTGAGGTGTCAGAACATCCTCTGGGAAACCTAAGGCTGGGATGATCTCTCAGGTTTGCTGCAAAATGAGGCAAGGAATAGGCTTTGAAATCTCTACATTGGCCAGTCATAAAGACACTCACTGGGAAAGGGTTTAAACTTGGCAAGGTAATTCCCTGTCCAGCTGTAGACACAGTCAGCCACCAATATTCTCAACAAGCTGTGTGCAAGGACCTAGAGAAATGCATTCCAGCATTCGTAATACCAAAGTACTGTATGTTTCATTGTCATGCAAGAAACATCCTGATTTTTGCTGGTATTCTCCTCTGTACTGCTAGTTTCCAATGATCTTGAAGGAAGTATCAGGGGACAGAGTTCTTGAACATGTTCACATTTCTCCACTCGCAGGGTTTCTCAGCTGACAGTGAGACAATTTCTCAGCAGAGAGCACTGGCATAAATGAGACAGTCATTAAATACTGATTCTCAAGATAGAGACATCCGAAGAATACAAGAATCATATCCATGTAGCCGCTTTTTATATTTCAGGGTTGTAGAGACTATCTCCTCTTTGCAGAAGATTTAAATCAGATTCCTAACCTAGAATTCGCACTCTTTGTGTGTGTGTGTGTGTGTGTACATGAATAACTATATCAGGCAAATGAGTGGAAAGTCCATGTTAATAAGTATCTATTTCACCCAGTGTTAGCAGCAGAACATGTGCCAAACTGCCTCACCTTATTGTTGCTATAACTAATCACCAAAGTTATTTAGAATGTTGTTAACTAGCAAATAGTGCAACATCTCATATATTTCTGTTTCAGACCTAGCATGCAAAGCTATCAAAATTGAAAGAGTAGGTCTAATTTAAATATTCGATACATGGACAATAGTCTATTTATCTAAAGAGTATATAATCTGTCCACTGCTCTTTGCCTAATATATCAAAATGCATAAAATGTTTAGTAACATTTACTATGTGTATAAATGAAGCATTATGTATCACCAAAAAGAAAGAAAAACATGAATTATTTTAATCATTCAAGAGAAAGAGATTACCCTAGTTGGAGAGATTAAGGAAGGCTTCAGGGAGACGAGAGCATCTTGACTGGGTCTTGATGTGTGGTAAGAAAGAAAGAGCAAAAGACATTCTTATTAGACTTACAGTTTTTAAAAAACTTTATTGTTTGAGAGACAAACAGTCAAAAAGACAAAGGCAGATAGAGCTCCCATCCACTAAGTCACTCTCCAAATGCCTCTAATGGCTATGGCTAAGCCAGGGTCTAAACCAGGAGACTGGACCTCAATTCACTTGTCCCATTGTCTGGCAGGAATTGAACTACTTGAGTCTATCACTACTTCTCCTAGGGTCTGTTTGTATCAGCAAGAACCTAGAGTCAGGAGTGAGAACCAGGAATCAAACCTAGGTCCTTCGGTCAAAGATGTGGCTGTTTAACCTGCTAAGCGTATCTCACCCTAGACCTGCGATTCTTAATGAATTTTAAAATTTAATAATGAATGATAATGAACACTTATTAGATACTTTTGTTCCAGGCACTAAACTGATGGAACAGAGAGGTAAGCCTCAGCCATTCCAGCTCGTTGCCTGAAAGAGATAATATCGGAATGCATCCCTTTCCCTGAATCTCAATTAGCTCTCACACCCTGTTGTCTTTATACCCCAGCCCCACATCCTTCCCCAGACTCTGAAGCAGCCAGTTGAAAGACCCCTATGGAGGATTCACCTCTGTCTGCTGCCCTCTCCCCCTCCCTCACCCCTAGCCCTCCTAAGATATAAAAAGGCTCAGACTGCTGGGATCTGGGCCCTATGCCACGCGTTCTTTCGGCCTTTGTACATTCTGGCAGTTGGGCGACCTCTGCAAGTTTTTTATTTTCTCTGAATAAATTTGGTCTGGCTGTGAGTTCATACTCTGTCTCCTCTCTGTTCCATACCTCCTTTTCCCTTACATTTGGTGCCCCATTTGAGGAGGCACCAATCTGCCCTCTATTCCTTACATTAAACAGTGCAACTAAATGACTTTTATTTTCTAATTTTTTTCTTCCAAAGTCATTAAGGTAGGAATTCTTTTTCTTTTTAAAAATTATGTTGTTTGGCCGGCGCCGTGGCTCAACAGGCTAATCCTCTGCCTTGCGGCGCCAGCACACCGGGTTCTAGTCCCAGTCGGGGCTCTGGATTCTGTCCCGGTTGCTCCTCTTCCAGGCCAGCCCTCTGCTGTGGCCCGGGAGTGCAGTGGAGGATGGCCCAGGTGCTTGGGCCCTGCACCCCATGGGAGACCAGGGAAAAGCACCTAGCACCTGGCTCCTGCCATCGGATGAGCGCGGTGCGCTGGCCGCAGCGCGCCATCCGCGGCAGCCATTGGAGGGTGAACCAACGGCAAAGGAAGACCTTTCTCTCTGTCTCTCTCTCTCACTGTCCACTATGCCTGTCACAAAAAAAAAAAAAAGAATTATGTTGTTTATTTGAAAGTCAGAGTTACAGAGCGAAAGAGAGAGAGGGACAGAGAGAGAGAGAGAGAGAGAGAGAGAGACCTGGGTCACTCCACAAATAGCTACAATGGCGAGGGCTAGAGCCATGAGCCAGGAGCCAGGAGTTTCATTTGAGTCTCCCACCTGACTGTAGGAACCCAAGGACTTGGACCATCTTCTGCTGCTTTCCAGAGCACCTTATCAGGGAGCTGGATTGGAAGTAAAGCAGCCAGGACTCAAACCGGAATCCATATGGATGCAAGCTTAATCCACTACACTGCAACATCAGCCCCCAGAAGTTATTTTTTCCTTAAAGGACCATTAGCTTGTCCTGGTTGGACAGGTGGGAGGTAGTGGAACAGGAATCAGCAGAAGATAGGCGGTGAGGACAGTACTTAAAGCAACCTCTGTTCTCCAGCATTTGGTCAAAGGAAACAATCAAGCAAAGGTCAGAAGGAAGGAATCTGGCTCCTGTGAGGATCAACAGATAGATAGCTTTGTTAGCTAAGTAGTGAGAGGGTAGAGGCAGAAAAAGCTGTAGGCATGGGAAGGCCATGAAGGAGTTGGCTTGAGGAAGTTCCTGAAGGTTCTTGACAAGTGTGATGCATGATGTGTTTTAGAACTGGCAGCAGAGTGAGGGAGGTTGGGATACAACTGTTAGGAGGCTGAGGTAACACAATTCAAGCAAGGAATTGTGGTGAAATATCCAAAAGACTTAAAACTTGAGGTTTAATGTCTAGTACCAAATTTATTGGGGCTCTAGATTAATGATTTCACCTCCCTGGATTCTGAAGAGTAAATCAATGGGGTCCCTTCCAAGACTACAATTCTAACAATTTAGAAAGACCTAAATTAATATAATTTCATGAGCACAGAGACAGGCATGAGTATGTGAGAGATATGATGGAGATGGAACGCAAAAGGCAGAGAAACTGAAAATAAAGATAAGGAGAAGAAGTCAGAAAACTGCAAGACTTTGAGCCCAAGGTCTCGGAAAGATGGACAGACATGAGAAACACAGAATGGTATGGGAGGATAGTAAGGATTTTTCTTAGATGTCCAGATTTTGAAATCTCAATGGGACAGACTGAAGGGCAGACTGAAAGGAGCTCTCAAATCCAGACCAGGGATCCTGCAGGAGGGGTTTCAGGACCCAGGGCAGTCTTGTCCAAGACCTAAGTCTGCAGAAGAGCTACTTGATCTAAAAATGCACCAATCCAGAAGGTGGTACTGATGCAAATCAGGGCTTTTAGCGGGAGGGGATGGCATAAAAGGTAGCTGAAACTGCCAAATTTGTGTGAGGCATTTGCATATAAAATGATTTATTTAGTAAAGCACCAGAACTGTGGTGGGTATTTTTCCGGCATCATGGTCCATGTAACACTTGCATTAGAATCCCCAGGGGTGGTTGGTTAAGATGTAGATGTCTGGGCCTTCCTCCAGAGCCCCTGATTCATAACTTCTTGGGAGGATGCCTTTGTATCTTCATTTTAAGCACTATTGCCTCCAATAATTCTTATGTATATAGGCCAAGGTGCTTCAACTTGCTTTAAAATTAACACTCAGGAGAAAAAAAGTGAATTGAAGACCTGGGAAAGCTGATAGGGAGCAATCCTGAAAAGGCAAAATTGGAAGGGTCATTCTAAAGACTGTACCCATATCTGTCAACACCCTACTCACTACAGCAGAGAGCCAGACTCAACACAGCAGCCAGCGTGGTCTCCAGAAAGAGTTCAGCTTTGCACTTCCTCTCTTGATAATAACATCTTGCCATCTACAGCAACAATCTTGACTCCAGAGATGGACCAGAGGCTGAAATTTCACCAGAAGCCAGAGCTCCTGATGAGGCTCCCAACCCTCCCAGCAGCAGTGAGGAAAGCACTGGAAGCTGGTCCCAGCTGGCCAATGAGGAAGACAATCCAGACGACACGAGTAGCTTTCTGCAGCTCAGTGAGCGGTCCATGAGGTACCTTTTCTTCATTAGACTTCTTAGAAAAATCTGTCTCAACCCAGATTCCAAAAAAATGCATTTTGATGATTCAATGCAGAAAGGAGAGATTCTTTTGGGTCCTGATTCCTGCCTGTCATGATTTGTGCTGAAAAGTACCTTAACATTGAGTTATGGGCTAAATTACCTTGATGCAGGTTGACAGATGGCAATATGCCCTCCCCCTGAAAACCCCAGCTAGTGCATTCCTTGATGAGGATAACCATGACTATTTTAATGAGTCCTGCAATGACATCCAGTGTGTTGCTTGGTATTTTCTTCCTGGTGTATTTGTGTTCCAGATGCAACACAGGCAAGTTGAATAAGTGGCAAGCGTTTCTGCACTATGCTGTATTGTTTGGAATGGTTTGTCCCCTTCTTTATCACTCTTGATCTCTGGAGAAGCTAGAGAAAAACTTAGGAGAAATCAGATCTGGAAGGACTCGGGCCAATCTGGAGAGAAAAGCTAAAATCTATTAAAATCTACTCCTCTGTGAGATAGATGCTCTAAAAGAATCTCAGTGTTTCTGCCCACAGTCTTATTTGATCCTTGATCAACAAGTCCACAAAGTTTCCAGGGAGGTCCATTGGAAAATGCGATTCAGAAACATCTGGGTGTATTTATGCCTCTTTGAAAGTTTTATCTCTGGCAATCAGTCTGTGTAGACTTAGGAACATTTCACAATGCCAAACATGTGGTCTAAAATCCCCAAATCTGATGGAAAATGTGACAAAATAGAGACAGAAAACAAAGAGAAGTTGAATCTTTGAACTTAGGAGCAAAAGCTCATAAGGTTAATTTCCTACAGTCATTGGGGTTCAATGTGTGAATATATTCATGGAAACCCCACCTGAAACCTAGGACAAGAAATTAAAATTAGGGGTAAGGGTGTCTTGCTGGTACTCATGGTATCCCTAAGGGAGACTGTTCCATTCCAGGGCATAAGCACTCACTCTTTGAAAACTTTGCTTGGAAGAGACATCGTCAGGAAATAGAGAAGGTGTAAGGAGACTCTGAGTGTTCAGTAAAATTGGATACATTTCATCTCACAAATACAGGCAGAGTCTAAAACCTGGCTCAGTTCTGCTATATTTCAATGTGTAAGTTACAATCTTGTAAATGAACCAAGTATTGGTTGTGCAACCTATGAAAATAATGCAATATGTATTCCTCCTTCTTTGTGATATATAAGATATCAGATGTTGCTCCTTCTTGAAGTTTGTAAGACAAAGGAGTGATAAAACTTCAGCATTCCTAGACTTTGTAAATTCTGCAGTAAGATTGGAAAGTGATGAGCGATGTATACATTCTATAAAATCCTGTGAAATGGCCCTGAGAAAAATCTCCAGAATTACAAAAGGAAAACAGAAGCCCATTCATTTCCATTAAAATCCAACAAACAGGGAGATAATTACTCTGGTCTCTCCCCTAGCCAACATTTTCAGAAGTATTTTCATCTCTGCAGATGCGCCCAGCAGGAGGAAGCGTCTTGCTGATATATAAATATCCTCACTGTAGTTTGAATGAGAAGGAAAGGATCCATGCTGGTTTTTAGCCCCTAGATGTGTTCCACCAAGTGTAATACCACTTCAGAAATTATAAATTATTATTTCTTATTGTTGGCTTTAGCCTGTTTGTCTTATGCCTGTGTTTTTCTCTGATTTGGTCAGAAATAAATACCAATTTAGGCATCCTGGAGACAATTCTTCTGGGGATGAAAGGAAGAATCTTTCACAATTTGGAATATCAGTGTGGGCAGTGTGACCAGATGGGAGAGACGGGCATTAATATGTAAACTTTTGCTTTGTCAGCAATGGCAACAGTAGTGCCACTAGCAGTCTTGGCATTATGGACCTGGACATTTATCAGGAAAGCATGCCATCTTCTGCCATGATTAAGTAAGTAGCCACTGAGATGCAGTGATTGTAAGACCACCACTCCAATTCCATTTGGCAATCCATGTTGATCACTCAGGTTGTATGCAGCCACGGATTTCATCATGTCTGTACTGCCCTGGTTGCCTTTCACTGGAGTAAGAATTCAATCTTACTCCCTGCTCAATCTTTGGGAGCTTCCCATCTTATGTGAATAGCAAGGGAGTGGGGACTCCATCCTTTTGAGCTCCCAGTTTACTGTAAAACAAGTTAGGCTTCATAGCCTTTGATGGCTCTTTTGTTTTATTATGAACAAGCCAGACAGGGTAAATAAGATTACAAATCAGGTCTTCTGATGGGTTTGTCTCTACTGTGTACTGATTGGCAGGTTTTTTGTTTTTTTGTTGTTGTTGTTTTCTTCAAAATTGTGCTTTAAAAAACTTCAATGCACTCAGCCCCTCTGGGTTTTCCCTTTTCTGGAACCACCTCCAGGCCACTCTAGCTGGAGGTCTCTTACTTAAATAAATCTTGCTTTTAAATAAAAAAAAAAATTCAGGCTTAGAGTAGAACTCATCCAACCACCATCTGCTTTCCAGATTTCAAATCTGCCCCAAATGCAATAATCACTTCAGATAAAGCTTATCTGTATTATCAGAAATGTCTGATTTTACCTACTTGTACACATGGAAACAAAAATTCATGGAAATTGTACTATGGCAACCAAAGAAGACTGTTCAATAGTCTTCATAATTGATTATACTTGCTTCAAAAGAATCAAATTTGAATGGTTTTTCCTTGACTTGTAGAAACCTGGATTAGCACCACTCAATGTGTCTACTACAAAACAATTACCACGATGGGGATGTGTCATTCCCACTCATGATTGTGCTCCTCATAATGTGGGAAAAGTCCAACAGAAGAAAGCAGTTAGAGAAACACAATATGTGCTCCATAAAATGTGACACAGAAAAGGAGGATAAAAGGAGGTCAAGACAACATTAAAATCGTAATTCTTCTGGACAATCAAGTGAATTGAAACCCATTTTTGACCATTATACATTAGTTTATTATTTAAATATTTCTACAACTTGAGAAAGATGCAAAATACAGAACTAAAGTTGCTCCCTGAGCTATTATTTCAGTCACTATCTGGAACTAAGATATTTATTATTTCAGTTTTTAATCAAGTGCATTCCTTGTGATTAAAGATTACAAGCATTCTTTATTGGTTCACACAGCCATGAGTCAAAATACAGAAGAGAACACACATTTTTTAAAGAAGTCAAAAAACAAAATGAGCAAACTAATAGCACACTGAAATAAATTTATTTCTCTGCCTCAGATTTAGCTGCTTCTAGAGTATGAGCCTGTGACCCCAGGGAAATCTTGAATTCAGAGAAATCATACTCAGGATCCAGCAGCTCCCTAATAACAGAGACTGTGCTTCTTCCCATATGTCACCCAAATAGAGGGGGAGCAGAAAATCTCGACACTGGGGAAACTGGCGTTTCTATGTGTAATCAGATATGCATGAGAGATTGAGTAGACTCTACCTCTTAACATCAAGAGTACAGTGGAATCTATCAGCCAGATCTTAGCAATTACAAAGAATCTGACTATCATCAAAAGACACATTTTAAAGAGCCCTTTACCAAGGACAGGTTGGGTAACTGATCTCAGATCCTATGGATAATGGAATATATCTGAAGCATTTGTTCCTTTGTTTTCATTTACAGCATCACAAGTCAAATTACAGTACCACTGCCTGCACTAAAGTTTCGTAGTTTAATTTCTTCCCATTCCTCCTGCCTCCCACTCCTGCCTGCATACATCAACATAAGTGCAATTGATAGGTCAATGCAAAATCATGTATCTTGTCTCAATAATGTCACAAATATGCACCTAATGTTTCTTGGATTCAGTATTTTTGTTGTGTGAAAATTCCAATATGACTCCTCAAAAAAGAAAAAGGAAAAGAAAAAGAACTCCTCTACTCTAGTTTCTAGATTATATAAAAATATAAGACAGCCATGGTTTTCCAGGATGGTCACTTCCTCTCAGCTGTTGGGCCATATGCTCTCATTTGGAAGCATTTACTGAGTCCTCCCACAGAGTACAAAGCTCTGTAATAAGTATTCACCATATGAAAACATCTCCAATATTAAACATCACCATAGCTAATGAAATACATCAATTGTGAACTCCTAACTCTACCCCCAGACTATAAAAAGAAAGAAGAAAATTTAAAATAAGCAGAAATACTTTGTTGCACAACTTAACTTCTGCAGTTTGTTATCTTTTCATTTATTTTAGAACAAAGAATCATATACCTGTTGACAAATATTTTCCTAGATTAAAATCAAGCTTATGTTGTTACCATGGTTTAAAAAAATCACTATGACAACTTGACAACTTATGGTCATTTAAGGACAAGTAAAATACAGGAGAAAGATAAACTTACATGTCAGAATTAGTTACCTAGAAAATCTCTCCTGGACTGCATTTCTTGGAGCTAATGCACCAATCATCCCAATTAAAAGCAGCCAGGTTATCTGGCCTTCTTATTGGCTAATGGTGGTTTTTTGGCAGACTTAGTAATCCTATACAATAGCCAAATGGACATTTCCTCAGCATTCTATTGTTCAAAAACAGTGAACCTAAAATAACCTTTGGAAGCTGTTCAATCAATAAGACCCATCACCTCATCTTCCATTTACAGTTTACTCTTCCTAAACATAACCAATCATATACTGTTTTTTTTCCCAAAGTGAATTAGTAGAAGAAAAGGAGATTCCTAAACAACAGTCAGAAAACATTAAGGGTAAGTGACATTCCCATGATTTTGACACACAATTGTCTGCGATCTCCCTTGGGAAAGCAAAGTAAGGCTGTGGTTGTGTCTGTGTTCAGAATGTGACACTGGACCACCAGTGGGAACATCCAGCCACCAGAGGAGCCTGCTGGTGATCAACTTTGACCTGGAGCCCGAGTGCCCTGATGCCGAGCTGCGAGCCACTCTGCAGTGGATAGCTGCTTCCGAACTTGGGATTCCCACAATCTACTTCAAGAAATCTCAGGAAAACAGAATAGAAAAGGTACTGAATTCCATGTTTGAGTAGAATATCAATGAATCTGTATTTTTTCAATGCTGAAAACTCACTAATACCCACTAAATCTGTTGGAATCAGAAGCGTTCAATCTTGACTTGCTCTAATCTCAACATTATAGCTAAAACTTTGAAAATTGCCTTCCCCTGTATAAATATAATCATGATTACTGTTTCTTTGACCTTCAGTTTGTCTTAACTAGTTGGTGACAATGTGGAAAATAGAGACTATAGAAACTTTCTCAAAAGAATCATTAATTTTTGCTGTTTCCTTGTGTTGGGGCCAATCTCTTCATAAAAATTATTTAAAATAAAAGTAAGAGGAAAGGAGCTGATATATAATGGAAACTAAAGTGAGGCACACTGACACTTAAAACAAACTGTGGTATAGTGTCAAAAAAGTGGCATTTTTTGTTATTTCTTCGTTTTGTTTGAGAGGCAGAGAGAGAAAGAGCTGCCATCTGTTAGTTCACTCACCAATTGCACACATCAGCCTGGGTTGGGTTAGGCTGAAGCCAGAAGCTGGGAACGCCATCTAATTTCCCACATGAAGAGCAGAAAAACAATTGCTTTGGCCTTCACTGCTGCCTCCCAAGGTTTGCGTTAGGAGGAAGCTAAGTCAGGTATCAAATCCAGGCATTCAGGTTGGCATGTGGTTTTCTTGACTGTTATGCTTGATGTCTACTTGAGAAATCATTAAGTTTTAACATTAGAATTCTTTTAAAGTTTATTTATTTATTTGAAGGCTCTAGAGTTACAGAGAGACAGGAAGAGACAGAGGGAAAAACAAAGAGATTTTCTATCCCCTGGTTCATTCATACCAAAATGCACACAATAGTAGGGACTGAGCCAGGCCAAAGCCAGAAGCCAGGAACTCCATCCAGGTCTCCTACATGGGTGGCAAGTGCCATCTGCCTTCCAAATGGATTAGCAGGAACCTGGATCAGAACAGAGGTGAGACTCAACCCCAGAAACTCTGATATGAATGTGGAAGTCACAAGCGGTTGGTTTAACCTGATGTGCCACAATGCCCACCCCTACTTGAGAAAGCATTTTAATTCCTTATGAAATGTTTGCATTAGAATTTTCTCATATCATTTCCCATGCACTAGAAACATAAAACTGGTGAATAGAGCCTTTACCAACCTCAAAATTAATAACAGCTCTCACTCTAATTCCATATCTCTAAGATCAACAATAGTAGGATCCCAGCTATTAAGATTAAAGTATGAGTCCATCTGGAAATGTCTTCAAGCTCAATTTTCTATAATCTAAAAATATTTTCCTTAAGCAAAAATTTAATTAATTTCAAGTTAATAATGCTGTATTTGCTTTCTATTGCTTCTTAACAAACTGCCACAATTTTATCAGCTTACAACAATAACTCAGAAGTCCAGGTGAATTCATCTGTGACCTGTGCTCAGGACTTAGGAGCCAGAAGTCAAGCAGACTGGATGTGCTATCACACACAGCTCCCAGAGAAGAAAAGTGTGCAAGCTCATCTGGGTTGCCTTAATCCAGTTCCTTGGAGTTGTACATCTGAAGTTCCCATTTCTCTACTGCCTATCAGCTAAGAGCCACACTCAATTTGTAGAGGCTGCTCACCTTCCTTGTCACTTCCTTGGCCACTCCTATTCCCATGCTATCAATTTCTGACATCTTCCACCAGCCAGCATTCCTTGCTTAGATTAAGCTCACTTGATTATCTCTCTTATTAACTTCTGACCAAGTTATCTGAAGAATCCCTTTGACCATATAAGGTAGTATATTAAAAACATGATACGTCTTCCTATCCATGGCCCCAGATATTAAGGCTGAAAACCTTGGGTTATATTTTCAAGCCCTGACTGTTGCAAAACCATTGTGTTTTTATGTCTTGCTATCATTAGTATCTCCATGTACCTCCTATACTGTTTCTGTGAGAAGTGAACAATGTGCATTATGTCTCTTTTACTAATAAGAAAATTGGGAATCAGAGAAGCTGGCACCTGAGAGGTTTCTCAGGTAATGATAGCATAGCCTCATCCCTGAACTCTTTTTTCTCTACGAAATACTGCCTGCTTTTATTTAAAAGCATCTCTTTCAGGATAAATGACCTTGGAGTTAGAATTTTGAATCTTTTGAATGTGCAATTGTGCTTTAATTCTCAGTGCCCAAATTTAGCAGCCTGAATGGAAATGTCCTTTAACTTCTTGCCCTTACACATGGGAGTTAGAGAAGCTTATCATTTCTGTATCACCAGCGCTGGGTACTTGTTCCTGGAACAACCAGGAAGGGGACAGAATTCATTTCCCAAGCCTTCTCCCACTTCAAACTCTCTCCAAGCAGTAATGTACGGTAGTACCTCCATTCATGGTTTCACTTTCTGTTTTTAGTTACTTATCATCAACCACAGTCCAAAATACTTGATGAAAAGTAATCATTCCATAAGTTTTAAACTGCATGTTTCTCTGAGTAGCACAGTGAAATCCTGCGTGTTCCACGCTGACCCACCTGGGACATAAATCATCTCCTTGGTCATGTTTCAAGCCTGTGTGTTTCCTACTTGTTAACTGCTGAGTAACCATCACAGTTATCAGACCCACTGTCATGATGTTATAGTGCTTGTGTTTAAGTAACCCTTTTTTTCAATTCATAATGTCCCCCAAAGCACAAAAGTAGTGATAATGGCAAATAAATATTCTAGAAAGAAGCCATGAAGTTCTCCCTGTAAGTGAGAAAATCAAGTCTATCTTAGATATTCATGTGTAGGAAAAAAAAAATTCATGGTTCATTACTCTCCTTAGCTTCAGGCAGCCACTGTTGGTCTCAGAATGTCTCCCTCTGGTAAGAAAGGGCCTGCTGAGCACTGGATTTTCATGCCTGGACTTGCACACTGTTCCATCCCAACCAGCTCTGGGTAACCAGCTATACTTGTCATACCTTTATTTGCAAAGAGCTGTGAGGTTCACTATTTGATAAGCTCTACTCCAACCTTATCACCCAGCTCTCCCCCCAACTCCATTACAAAAGATGGAATGAAAGAGCATCATTACGCTGACAGTACGCCAATGCCAAAGGCCCCCTGTCATGAACAGAGGAAAAAGAACATTCTCCAGAGCGCACTCCCAGGTTCACGGGAGAATGAAACCAGGTTGGTTTCCAACTTGCTCTCCAGCTATTCCCTTATTTCATGCTGCTTTTCAAATTGTATCTTAATGGAATATATTTTTATACAATCCACCCTTTTGAAGAAGCAATACTTTTTTGTAAATATATATCTATAAAATTCCATTTGGTGCAAGAGTAATGGGTGTTTCCATAATGGCTTAATTATATACATCATGCTCTGACTTGATATTTGTCTATCCTTGACCCATTTTCAACTCTAAAAGACTAGCTGCCTTTGCTCACTATTTTTTTTAAATAAATGTTACACTAGGATTATCAAGAAAACACTAGATGCTACATTATTCATTCAATTAGCATCAGCTAATTTAAAATTTAATTTTAAATAACATAATTCCAGACACTAAATCTTGTAACTTTTTTCAGAATCAATTAAGGTTCTACATACATGGCAGCTTTTCCATAAATGGTCACCATCATTTGTTGTCTGTGACTGAACTGGTTACATAAAGAAAACCCTTAAGCAACATTCTGACATCCTTTCTATTACCAATATTGCTGTTAAATACTTAGTTAAGTGGCCATTTTCAAGTAGAGTAGAAGATAGAATGTTTTCCCATGGAGCCTGTGTTATCACAAGAGCAACAGTCTCTCACTGGTTTCTGATTTGCTTTGAGAAAGTTAACGTTGGTAAACAAAAGAGCTACCGGTACATCCAGGTTTATTGCAGCTCAGTTCACAATAGGTAAGACATGGAACGAACCTAAATGCCCATCAACCAAAGACTGGGTGAATAAATTATGAGATATGTACACTATGGAATACTACACATCAGTTAAAAAAATTAAATCCGGTCATTTGCAACAAAATGGACCAATCTAGAAAACTTCATACTTAATGAAATAAGCCAATCCCAAAGGGACAAGTACTATAAAATACTATATGTTCTCCCTGATCTGTGAGAACTAACAGCACACCTAAATTGAAGGATGTAGAAGTGAAATTGACACTTTGAGAAGCAATGATTTGAACCGCCCTCATCTTGACTGTCAAGGAACAGTTTTTTTGTTTATTTAATTATTTTTTATTTTCTATTTTTTCTTTTCTCTTCTTCATACTATATGTTGAACTCTACTTAACAGAGTTTTATATGTTATATATGACTTTATATATATATATTTATATATATATATTGAAATTAGATCTCAATATATATATCTATATATATATATAGATATATATATTGAAAATAGATCTAAATAAGAAATAAGGAGAATAATAGAGGGAGGAGGAAGTTTGTAACTGTAAAGCTGTAAAATGTCATCTTAATTGTTAACGTGATCATACTAAGTGTTGAAGTAAACATATAAATAGGATTAGGTGTTAAAGAGACCATATAAATAGCATCAACTACCTGGTAATAATAATAGACAGAATTAAAAAGGAGGGAATGTCCAACATGGGAAGCAATCCACACAGCAGACTCATAGAATGGCAATTGCTTTAAATAACTGACCTCGGAATCAGCCCTTAAAGCTATTTGGATGTGGCTGAAAAGCCCATGAGAGCAATTCAGACAAGGAAAGCCAAGACACTGCTGCAAAAAATATCTACATGAAGAATCTCTGCGAATGAGACCCCAGTGGAAAGAAGGGGCCATCAAAGAAGAATGTAATTTTCTCTGAAGGGAGGAGAGAACTTCCACCTTGCTTATAGCCTTGTCTAAATACTGACAGAGTTTGTGGTTACAAAAGTCTTCCATAGCCTTGGCAGTTCATAGCAAGAGCCTTGGGTGATTACTACATCATAAATAAGAGTGTTAGTTGTTAAATTAAGAAGAAAAATTACTGTGCACTTACTCCCCATGTAGGACCTCTGCCCTTATGAGTTGTATCATGAGAATTAACTGCAAAACTTGTTCTCAAACAGTATTTTCTACATTGTGTATGTGTATGTGTGCAAACTGTTGAAATCTTTACTTAGTATAGAGTTGGTCTTCTGTATATAAAGTAAATTAAAAATTAATCTTAATGAAGAATGGGATGGGAGAGGGAGTAGGTGATAGGATGAGAGTAGTAGTGGGAAGGAGAGTATGGGGAGAAAACCACTATATTCTTAAACTTGTACCTATGAAAACTGTATTCATTAAATAAAAACATAAAAAAGAAAGTTAAGGAGAACTCTCTGTTAAGAAAAGGCCTTCTGCCCATTGTCACTCTGTTAAACATCGTTCATAGGTGAACGCCCTGAGTCCCTATTTATGTGAATCTTGAAGTGATTTTGGACAAATTAATGTAACTATTGTGCTCCTCTTTATGCTGTTCCCTGCTTATTTTCCCCACTGCCTTATGGAATTAGAGCATGGGCTTACAGGGAAGAAAATATGAGTAAATATTGAAGCAGCTCATATTTTACACACCTACCTGTGAAACTGGCCTTGGAGTTGGAAAGCACTTAAAGAAAATTTACAATTAATTCCAGTTTTGGATCAACTCAAAGGACAAATTCCAAATATTTGGGGTGCCCAATGCATTGTCATTCCTCTAACACATGGCTCCTTCATTTTCAAGCTTTACTTTTCATTTGCTTATGTCTAATCCGTATGTTTATTAACAACAAACCAACCTCTGGAGATACAAGGAAAAGAGACAAAATCTCCCTACCTCTTGAGTTTATATGTTGGTTCAAGAGGAAGCTAGAGAAAAAAGAACATAAACCAAGAGAGGTTTGGGTCAGTAACAGCAACTATGAGATGTGTTGGGAGCTTATCCTGAACAAGTTTAAGAAAGACACAGAAAACTGCATTTGTCAAACTATGCCCATGAGACACATGCACACAAAACAGAATCACCTGGGAAGTTATTCACAATTCATATTCCCTTCCTGGTGCATTGAGACCTTATTCCTTAAGAAATATCCTGAAGGAGTGGGAGAATCTGATATAGCCTTAAAACATGCTACACAACAGGAGAAAAATGGCTCAAAATTCTTACGCTTGATCATCTAAAACAGTGTTTAATTTAATTAACAAAGACCTTGAAATCAGTTAGATTTACCTAATCACTTCAAAATAAACAAAAATTTATGAGTTCAGTTGTTTCAAAAAGAAAAAGTCAACCACACAGTTGATTGTGATGATTTTGGGACTCAAAAATCACTACTCTTCATCTCTTATCCTTCTGTTTAAATTCCTTGAGTGTCTTTAAGCTGGGACAGCCTGATAGCAGGCCTCCCAGTAAATCCTGTGCTTTTTTCATCTTTAAACTGACATTGTGAATTACTTTGTTTACTTAGAGTGAGCAATGGAAAGCAGTATGCTGAGAAGGGAAACAGACACTTATCACTTAAAAAATAGGAAGTCAGAAGAAAAGCAGCCTTATTTTCCACGTTCTTAACCCATTCCACAAGCAAAGTGGTGGGAAAAGAATGAGTGAGATGTTGATAATATTGATTATTAAATTTTTTAAAAAAGAATTACAGTTAAAGTATAAATTCTGTAAAAACACATCTCAAAGGAAAGAAGAACTCTTCATTTTAAACTTAAACTTTTCATTTTAAACATGGAAGTTGTTTTCAACACAATCCTTTAGTCAAGATGCTCAACCATAATTAGTTTTTAGAGTTACCTGGGAAATTTATACAGACCCCAATTAGTTCAAGGGTTTTGATCAGTTAGTTCAGAATCTCCTCTGGGGAGGGATAAGATCCAGGCATCAGGGTTTTTTAAATGTCTCTGGGATTACCGAAAGCAGACAAAATTACACCTGGGAGACTACAATTGCCAGGAGCAATACAGGGACCCTCAATTCTACCTAATGAAACCTAATTCTGCCTTGGAGTTTTCAGCAATCAAGTTGAATGTTCTCAACAAATTGCACAGCTTGCAATAACTCCCATAGAGTCTGCCATACAATTTCATAAACAATTAATTTATTAAATGTACCCAAGAATATAAAAATCATCTGTCGTGGGATGCTTTTCCTTAAAAGAGTTTACTGACTTAAAACCATGTTAGAAGATAAATTCTTCTTATTTCCTGACAAAATATTTGCCCAAAGAAATGATAACTGTGATCTATAGGAAGGAATCCTAGTTATTACTGATTGTTAAATGAAAAAAAATGAACTTTAAATTTGTTTTATTTTTCAGTGCAGTGGAAAGAAAATCCCAGATCCTTGATGTGATAAAGCTGATTATGAAGATACCAAGGCAGTAGTATGGACAGGCATGATGAAACTTAAGGGTCAGACCCTCAATAGAATATGGTTTTATAAGGCCTACAGAAATAAGCTGGTAATATACTTTGCTAGCTTCTTTACAATCTAGTTTCGTATTCACCTAAACATTTTTGAAATGAAGAATGAAAAGAAGGCAGGAGACCTCCTGCTCCTCAGCTCCACAGATGTTTCAAGATCTCCCTGTCAGAGATTAAGTCATCACAACCTCAGAACATGCTATATTTAGTGGAGCCAGATCATTTTCAAAACTTGCTTTTTTGGGAGGACAACCTAGACTTAGAAATCAGGGGATAGGGCTGGCGCCGTGGCTCAACAGGCTAATCCTCCGCCTTGCGGCGCCGGCACACTGGGTTCTAGTCCCGGTCGGGGCGCCATATTCTGTCCCTGTTGCCCCTCTTCCAGGCCAGCCCTCTGCTGTGGCCCAGGAGTGCAGTGGAGGATGGTCCAGGTCCTTGGGCCCTGCACCCCATGGGAGACCAGGGAAAAGCACCTGGCACCTGGCTCCTGCCATCGGATGAGCGCAGTGCGCCAGCCGCAGCACGCCGTCCACGGCAGCCATTGGAGGGTGAACCAACGGCAAAGGAAGACCTTTCTCTCTGTCTCTCTCTCTCACTGTCCACTCTGCCTGTCAAAAAAAAAAAAAAAAAAAAAACGGATGAGCGCAGTGCGCCAGAAATCAGGGGATAGACTGTAGCCCATGGCCATTCAACAAATACCATCAGAGTGGCCCAGCAGTTGGGGCCTTTTGACAGCTTTGAGTTCAGTAGCAGCAGCCTGTGGTCATGATCATCAGGTCCCAAATATACGCAAGGAAGTGGTCTTGGGTTTCCAGTAAGGACTGAGGCTGTGAGTTTTCCAGGAAGGGATTATCAAAACTGATACCGACTTTAGAGCTTTGATTCTTCCTCTCCCAGGCAATGACTCAGAGGTAAAAGTTGGTTATGTGGTGGCCCAGTGAGCCAGGGTTTATGTGAAGTAAACAAAAGGGGCTAAGGCTAATTTTATATTTTTAAGTACTTCACATAGATTCAACTTTCTAAGACATGTCAAGGGACAGGAGGCAACCTCAGGGGATGACTTGGGTCAAAGGTCATTGGTGACCCCTCAGTGAAATCTTGAGAGAAGTCAGTGACCCATGAGGCTCTATCAATGAGACCACAGAAACTTGATGTGCAAGCCTTCTCTACCAAGAACATCTACTTCCTGGATATCCATTAACAGCTGGAAAAAGAATGATTAATTGAATCATGCCAAGACATCTTAGCCTCCCCACCTTAACCTCTTTAGGGATCACTATTCTAAAACTTCTCGTTTTCACCTCTTTAATCAAAAATATGACTTGAAGCTTCCATACACACTGAGATATAAGTAACTGCATTTGTATTTGTATTTGTACTATAACACATATATATATATCTATTACATAATATTATGATAAATTGCTGATAACTGTTTGGAATATCATCCTTCTTGAGAGTATTTGCTTAACAAGCAAAACAGTTTTTACTGATTTCCTAAAATGTCAACTAGGCAGGATGGTGAAGGCTTCCAAGCAATGAATAGTTTCACTGAACTTCTAACATTAAGATGAATGGAGTTGAAGGAGGTGACCCTCCACTCCTACTGCAGCAAGCAGAAAAAATAAAATAAAATAAAATAAAATAAAATAAAATAAAATAAAATAAAATACAGAGAGAGAGAGAGGTATCTCATGTCCATGGTGTACATGCCCAATCTCAGTCACCATGTGGTAAGAGTCAGACCTCATAGAAAGCTTTTACTTTGTTCCTTGTCCACTACCATAGTCCCATCCCAAGCTCTGTGCTGCCTATTCCTGGACCTATGACTTCCTGCTATGGTTGTAGGGCATCTTCTCAGTAGAAAAGTATTGAGCAAGCAGTCCCAATATATGTGTGTTCATTTTAAAATGACAGATTTGAAATATATTGTCTAAAATTCAAGAATGCTAATCAAAGGATCATACTCAAAAAATACTAGATGTCCATCTTTCTTTTTTAGTTTTATTACTTATTTTTATTTTATTTGAAAGGCAGAAGATAGAGAAAGACAGACAGAGTAATCTTCCATCTACCAGTTCACTCCAAAAATCTCTGCCATTGCAGGGTTAGGCCAGACCAAAGCCTGGAATAACCAGGAATGTCTGTTGGGTCTCCCATATCGTGACAGGGATGCAAGTACTTGAGTCATCATTCACTGTCTCCCAGGTGCATTAACAGGAAGCTGCATGATAATCAGAGGGGCTGGAACTTGAACCAGGCACTCAGATATAGAATGCTAGTGTCCCAAATTAAACATTGCTCCAACTGCCCACCTGCATCTGTAATTCACATAGTCTTCTTGAGAAGTTTGTTTTTTTTAACTTTTATTTAGCAAATATAAATTTCCAAAGTACAGCTTATGGATTACAATGGCTTTTTCTCCCCCATAACTTCCCTCCCACCCGCAACTCCTGCTCCCTCTTCCATTCCATTCACGAGAAGTTTGAATATGGTTGATGCAAATTTGGTCACCCATTCCTTCTGTCTTTTCAGCAAGTATTCATTGAACACCTCCAAGTGCAGTCACAATATATAAGAAGGTAGCTAAGATGTTGTCCTTCCCCTGAAAGATTTCTTTTTTTTTTTTTTTTTTTTTTTTTTTTTTTTTTTTTAACAGGCAGAGTGGACAGTGAGAGAGAGAGACAGAGAGAAAGGTCTTCCTTTTGCCGTTGGTTCACCCTCCAATGGCCGCCGCGGACAGCGCGCTGCGGCCGGCGCACCGCGCTCCTCCGATGGCAGGAGCCAGGAGCCAGGTGCTTTTCCTGGTCTCCCCATGGGGTGCAGGGCCCAAGCACCTGGGCCATCCTCCACTGCACTCCTGGGCCACAGCAGAGGGCTGGCCTGGAAGAGGGGCAACCGGGACAGAATCCGGCGCCCCGACCGGGACTAGAACCCGGTGTGCCGGCGCCGCAAGGCGGAGGATTAGCCTGTTGAGCCACGGCGCCGGCCCCCTGAAAGATTTCTATCTATAATATAGTGGCCATCGGCCTCCCATCTGTCTCTGTTTTCACAACATCCTGAAACTTTTTAATACAATGTTTATGCTTCAAGATACCAAAAGTTAACTTTCATTTTCTAGCCTAGATAATATTTTTATTTTGATTAAGACAGTATAAGACAAGCAAGGATAATAAAGCACCAATAAAGTCAATAGTTGTTGTCATCACTGCTGAGAGAAAAAAATGTAATTTAATAGGGGCTCTCTATGAGACAACTTATAAGTAATTGAAATAAAGTAGCAAACTGAAGCTGGATATAATTAACGTTCCAGTTTCTGATTGGTCTCTAATGTCTGAGTAAACACAGAAAAAGGTAAATAAGACAATCCTAAAAGGAGTGAGAATTTGGGGTAACTAAGCACTGCTTGGTATACCCACATCCTATATCAGAATGCCTAGGTTTGAGCCCTTACGCAACTCCTAATTCTAACTTCCTGATAATGCACACTATTGAAGACAGTAGGTGATGGCTCAAGTATTTGAATTCTTACCTTGCCACCAATGTGGGAGACCACATTGGGCTCTGGTTTCCTGCCTTTTGTTTGGGTTATCCTGGGATTTTGTGGGTATTAGGAAGGTGAACCAGTGGGTAGAAGATCTCTGTATCTCTCTCTGTCTCTGTCTCTCTCTGTCTCTCTCTGTCTCTCTCTCTCTCTCTCACACACACACACACACACACATACTTCCAAATAAATAAAATGACTCCTCCCAAAAACCTAAAAGGAACCTTGAAGGACTAGCAACTGAACCACATCTCTCATCTTTCCAACAAATACGACTTTCTTTCTCATAAAATGTACCAGGTATTCATTCTATCTTTCTCCTAATGCTCCAAATACATATCAGCTCTGTATTCTCCTGCCACCAACATACAGAAGGAAGTTGTAGTAAAAAGAACATTGGCCTGACATGTTAAAGACCATAATCCTATGGCCAACTTTTCACCTCTCAAACCCACCATTATTTCACCTGTAAATGCTTACTTCCCATGATGACAGAAGTGAGTGAAGTTACATATAGTTAAGTACTTCCTACGATTTCTGGTCATGCTACTTGTTACTTTCCTCAAAAAGTGGCCAAGTAGTTTGGGAGGTCTTCACCCTGTATTTTATCACACCTGTATTTTTCATGGAGAAAAGAACCCGCAATAATTTCCCCATCTTTTATCTCCCCAAGCCCACAATTCAGAGCTTACTGTCTGGGGCACGGCCAATTGAAGCTGATGCTAAAAATCAGGTGACTAGTCCAGGCATTTCCTCCATCTTTTCCGTGTTTGGTCTTTCCTTTTCCTGTTGCTCTGCAAAGCCATCTTCTCTTGAGGCTTTAGATTAGCACCCAGGGTGAAGGGCTGCTCTTCAAGTTGGAATGGGGAAGGAGTAGATGGCCCTATCTGAATATTCAGCACCAGAATTATTTTGCCTGAATATACAAATCCAATGAGAATCTTTTTTCTGTAGACAGAGGGATTGGAAGACAGATGTACAGCTCTGTTACTGAAAGGCCCACCCAGAGAAAAACAGACCTGAGGAGACTCTGTCTATTGAGTAGATTGACTTCTTGATCAGTCAACCTGATTCCGTTTACTCCCTTCTTATCAATAAATAGCAACTGCTGGGAGGAAAATCCCTATTCAGTTGAAGGATTTTTCTATTGATCTAAAAATTCTGAAGAGGAAACAGACTATCCTAGAAAACAGTCCCCTGACATGATTCAGAAGTGAGCCGTTAGCTTAGGAAGGGTGGTCGAATGAAACGGTTTTGCAGACCCTCTGACACATTCACCCTAACTCTGTGTTTTATTTCAGTTCCTAGATGTCGTGCGGCTGGTTCATCAGAAGTCCTGGAAAGTGGGGGATATCTTTCATGCAGTTGTCCAGTACTGCAAAATGCACGAGGAGCAGAGGGATGGAGCCCCAAGTCTCTTCGATTGGCTGTTAGAACTGGGATCAGGCAGCTTTTCCCGTTAGCCTTCCTTTACTGTATCTCAACTTAGATTATTATCGTTTGTTCCGAATGCTCTAAACTTTCTCAAAACATCACATCACATTAGCAGAGCTTTAAAAATCTGCTGCTCAAGTCCACTTCACACTGACTAAATCTGAGCAAAAGACAAATGTAGGTCTGTACAAATCAATACAATCTGTGGGTGAATTCAAAAGAGCTTGCATTCGAATGGCTGGAAAAGGAGAAACTTGAATTGGACGATGCACATATGTTTGATAATGTAAAATGGTGTGTAATATCTCTAATTATGTGAATCAACTGGAAACAAAATCATTGCTCAAAATAATTTTTTAAACTATGCTGTAACATTTATTTTACTTTTCTGAGCACATGAAGGAAAAAGGAAGTTTCCAGCCCAGCCAAGCATTTAAGATATAAATAAAAAGTTCTAAACCTTATAGAAAAGATTCCCACTTTCAAAATAATATTGGTGACTATTGTTGAAATGCAAAAGTGTATCAATGTTCTCTACTGAGGTTGATTTCATTTACTTACTGTGAACCACTAATAAATGCCCCATTTTCCCCCAACAATATATGGGTTTCTAATTAATCAGAAAGCTATTGGTGTTCAACTGAGGGAGGAGAATCCTGAAGATTTCCGTTTCCATCACTATATTACTTGGGCACATAATTACAAAAATCTTACCTTTAGAGAAAACTTCCTTACTAAGAAGTGTTTTGAGATAAACTCTGCTTTAATATTGAATTATACAAAATATAAACTTTCATTTTATTTTTATTATAAAGTATGGAGAGATTATTATATTAAGGAATATATCAAGTCATCATAGAGGTTTATAAAATATGAAGAGATTGTGGTCTAAACTCATATATGTACACTGAGCTTTTGTGGTTGATTTTTACTCTGATTATGACCTTCATACCCACATATAGCAGACATGCTACTTCAAGGACATTCAAAATGATGTACACAGAGTACTAGCCTGCATTTAACATGATCAGTAAGGATGATACATTTTTCCTGGTTCAAAGATATTTTCATTGAGTTTAGGAAAGAGAATACCTTATCATATTTTAAGTATTTTCATAATACACACTTTCTTTTGAAAAATAGAAGGATCTAATATTTCCCTAGTAAGTTTTCTTTTCTTCCAATGGGGCTACATTAACTTTTATTTTCTTCATCAAAGAGGTGTTTGTAAAATATTTTCTGAAATGCTATACTTTTATTCTAAAGATTCAAAAGACTTCGAAGTAATTTATATGTGAACAAAGCCCAATGTCGCCAGTACTGGCCAACTGATCTATTATTCTATCTCGTGAAAAACCAAGAAAGTTTCATTGTAAGCCATACTTCCCTCTCCACCCACATACCCCAGGAACCATTCCCAGTACAGTGGGTATTTGATATATACATAATTCAAATTCAGGCTATATGTTTAATTTGACACATTAACCAACGTCAAATTTTAAAATATACCCATTATATCAAACTGAAATGTGCTTCTTTGTGCTACTAAATGGAAAATTATATATTTATTTTTTAAAAAATTCAAGAATATTATGTGTAGGATTTTGTTGTGCTTGAATAAATGTTTACTTATCCTACAAAGCACAAATATTGAATTGTAATCATGTGATGAAGTTATATATGTTGTACCTAACATTGCAAACTAATCAATAAATTTCTGTTGCCAAATACTTTTATCACTTTTTTCTCCAAGAGTTTTAAGAACCTCATTTAAAAAATCCCGGTATGATTGAGTGAAGATACATTTTTTCACAAGTTTTTCTATCTTATTTTCAGTTTTTTAATAAGTAAATATTCTTTGATTAAATTTGTTATTCTTGAGTACTCATCTAAATCACTGTTTCTTGACCTTGACCTTTGCAGTGTTTATGTGGAAACCTGATTGTTCTTTATTGTGAAGGGCTTTCTTGTGGAAGGTAGGATGTTGAGCTGTATCTTTGGCCTCTGCCTATCAGATGCCAGTAACTGCCTCCCCCCAGTGTTAACAATTGTCTCCAGATATTGAAAGGTTTTCTTGAGGTCAGAGGGTAGAAAGGGATCTCACTGGCATAGACATTGCCTTGATGGGGCATGGTCTGAGGCTCAATGAGGTGTTAGTAAAGCAAGAGGAACCTGGAGTCTAGGAAATTCTAGTAGGAGCTTGAAACAAGCACCCTCCTACCCAAGGCCGATGGGGTATAAGTTTTACAATAAGTTTAGGAGAGTACAAGACTAACAAGGAGTCTATAGGCCTGGAGATACACTGAGCAAGACTCATGTTAGTTCATCAGGGCTAAAGGTAATACATCAATGCTCTTTGAACTCAGGTAACAAATTCAGAAAGTATGAAAATAAAGAATTGAGAATCATTTGGCATTTATTTATCACTAAAAATTACACTGTGGGTTTGAGGTCCCCAACGTCAACTCCAGTCTCAATGATATGCCAAAAGTATTCTAATAGGACTCAAAAACTGAATATTCAATTATGATTTACTGCCGAAAAGAGGTGGATTACGATTAGTAAATCAAATAGGGCAAGGTTCAAGAGAAATTAGTTTAAGCTTGTAGGGATCCTCTCCCAGTAGAGTTGCACAGGAAGCACTTAATTCTCCAGCAATGGTATGTAACAACACCAGCAAAATGTTATCCACAAGAAAGCTCATCCAAGCCTGGTCAGACTTGTAAGCAAGCAGAACCCAATGTCTCTGAACTCACTTGCTTACTCCAGCCTCCTTCCAAATGCAAAATGGGTCTTCAGGACATATTACTTCATTAACATGAGTTATTTTGTCAGATTATGGCAACATACCCCTAGGCCTCAAGTGTACAAAACATTCTCATCAAACAGAACATTTCAAGGACTTGGCTTAGGTTCTACAAGCCAGACAAGAGCCAGTATTCAAAATATGTGTCTCTGACGAATGTGCATGGTTGGAGCTACCCATACCTCCAGAGTTAACTCTTTGCTGCACAATCACTTATCAACACTGGCCTTTTAGCATGGTGAGCTGAAAACCTTTGTCTCTATCGCTGATGGTAAGTCCCTCTAAGTTGGAAGCACATGTTACTCATCTGTGGACTCTGCTATACTCCCTAGCACAATGTCTTCTCCACTGAATTGAACTATAAAATCAACATACCTTGGGAGAACTGAGCTCTTTGTTTAGTTCTGATAATGTTCAACCATTAATTCTAGAAACACTTTTATTTTGAAATTTATCTTAGTTTGTTATCAGAGACTACAATCTACAATACACCCACACACCCATATATAAGGCTAGATTCAAACTAATGTAACTTTCTATATTTCTTTTTGTATTTTATTTGCATAATAAAATTTGATCTAAAATATTTTAAATTCCACCAAAGAATCAAGATTTTAGTGGAATTGAGATGAATTTTAGTGATATTCAGGGCCTTGTCTGTAGGACTTGAAGGCCAGTTGGATACAGAAAGCATGGATTCAATTGCACAGGGAAACTAAACCATCTGTGCCTCCCTTCCTAGTAGCAAAATTTCTTTGTGAACAAACAAACGAAATGTTAATCCATTTTCATTGTTGCAAAGATTCTTGGACCCTTAGCATTATTCCTAAATATTCCCTTCAAAAATGACCCTCTTTAAAATTCTACTGTACCCTATCTCATATTCTTCTCAACATTCATGGCTCTGTCCTGTGAATGAGGAGGAGAAGCCACTCTTCTGTTCTTTGGAGGAATCTCACTAAATGTTCATCAACATTTCTAAACCTGTCCTTTGAAAAATTTTCACTGAAGTGTCGAATTCTATCCCTTGTATTACTATACTCTTCCTGTTCCTGGCCCAGGATGTGGCAAGAACAATCTATTCTCCTGTGACATATTAAGCACACAAAATTCAAGTGCATTGATTATTTTAAGGCAATTTGTGTTGTCCTTAGGATGACTATCTGGACCAAATCTCTATGTAGACACAATATATCTCTGTCACCTCATGTCACAAATAATAGCATGCAACACAGATAAAGTAAGACCAACAATTTCTCTTCCTATAGAACATATCAGAATGAATCCTTAATTGTTTGAACTAGGATGAAGGTGGGTGAAACCAAGATGATCTGCAGTTTTAAGTGCCCTAGATTCTTCTGCATGCCAGCGTGTCATTTGTGAAGGGTATTCTCATCTACTGTTTCAAGCAACAGCACAATTATTTTAAACCTAACAGTATTTTTAGTAATAAGGACACAGACCACTTGCTGATGTTTTATGAAACCCAAGGAAATGTCGAAAAAAACCTCAGTAAATTAGATCAGCTGTTTCCTTCTTGAAAACTAATAACTTACAGTCTTGGCTGTATGGACCCTTCAGCATATTAGTAAATATTTCAGAAACTTTTTTGAAAATAAAACAAATCCAGTGCATGAACAGAATGACCTGCTAGGTCATTTCCAGATATCATTTTATAAATTCCTTTGTGGCAGAGCAGAGACTCAAAATAAGACCAAAGTGGGAAGCAAAGCAAGTGCATGGATTTTGGTGTCTTAGGAAAGTAAGTTTTACAAGAAGCTTCTTATTATAGAGCACCTTGTTTCTCAGCCTCATAAATGTGCTGAGGCAAAATGCAGAAAAATCAAATTTTGAACATTCCTGGCTGAAGAAAAATTTGAGAACTGTCAGTGAAACAGAGGAAAATATAGCTGTAGGGGCTGGTGCTGTGGTTTAGAGGGTAAAGCCGTGGCCTGCAGTACTTTACCATACGGGCGCTAGCTCAAGTCCTGCCTACTCACTTCCAATCCAGCTCTCTGCTATAGCATGGGAAAACAGTGGAAGATGGCCCAAGTCTTTGGGCCCCTGTACCTGCCTGGGAGATCTGGAAAAATTTCCTGGCTCCTGGCTTCAGATGGGTGCAGCTCCAGCCTTTGCCGCCATCTAGGAAGTGAACCAATGGGTGGAAGATTTTATCTCTCTCTCTCTCTGCCTCTGCCTCTCTGTAACTCTACCTTCAAATAAATAAATAAATAAATCTTTGGGAGCCAGCGCTGAGGCGCAGCAGGTTAATACCCAGGTTTGAAGCATGCATCCCATATGAGCACCAGTTCTGGTCCCGGCTGCATCTTTTCCAATCCAGCTCTCTGCTATGGCGTGGGAAAGCAGTGGAAGATGGCCCAAGTTCTTGGGCCCCTGCACCCACGTGGGAGACCTGGAAGAAGCTCCTGGCTCCTGGCTCCTGGCTCCTTGCTCCTGGCTCCTGGCACCTGACTTCGGATCGGCACAGCTCCGGCCGTTGTGGCCATCTGGGGGGGGGGGGGGGAGGGTGAACCAGTCTCTACCTCTCTCTGTAACTCTGTCTTTCAAAAAATAAAATAAATCTTTAAAAAAATTATTAAATCTTTAAAATAAAGCGAAGAAAAATGTAGCTGTAATTCCTAATGCATCGTGGAATAGGCTCTTTCAAAAACCTGAGGAAAGCTAGCTGCACATATACAAACATCATACATTGTCTGCACAGTTTCAGGGGGTGAATGCCTCGTTCAGGGAAAAGGTAGCATTTCTGGAAAGTAGAGCTCATGTCTCCTTCATTTGCAATCTCCTAGGCCCCTTCAGCTGCTGCTCTGGAAATTAGTGGATCCCTCCAATGTGTCTGTTCAAAGGAACCCTGTGGGGTCTCATGTATATAAACAATGCATGTTGAAAGTTCAGATTCTAACCAAAAGGAATGTGATTTTAAAGGTATTTTTGCTGCCCGGCACCGTGGCTCAATCCTATGCCTGTGGTGCCGGCACACTGGGTTCTGGTCCTGGTCGGAGCACCATGGTCTGTCCCAGTTGCTCCTCTTCCAGTCCAGCTCTCTGCTAAGGCCCGGGAATGGAGTGGAGGATGACCCAAGTCTTTGGGCCCTGCACCCGCATGGGAGACCAGGGGAAGCACCTGGCTCCTGGCTTCGGATTGCTGCAGCTTGCTGGCCGCAGTGGCCATTGGGGGGTGAACCAACGGAAAAAAGTAAGACCTCTCTCTCTCTCTCTCTCTCTCTCTCTCACTGTCCACTCTGCCTGTCAAAAAAATTTTAAAAAAAAGAAAAAAAAGTATTTTTGTACAGAATATGTCCTCATAAAAGTAGAGAGAAATACACAGAGAAAAGAGCACAGGAGCTTAGGAAGTGCAGAAATGGCGAGAGGAGACCTGTCATCCTCTATTAAATATCCTACTTTTTCCAACTTTTATTTAATAAATATAAATTACCAAAGTACAACTTTTGGATTATAGTGGCTTTTCCCCCCATGACCTCCCTGCCACCGGCAACCATCCCATCTCCCACCCCCCTCCCATCCCATTCTCCATCAAGGTTCATTTTCAATTATCTTTATATACAGATCAACTCTATACTAAGTAAAGATTTCAACAGTTTGCACCCACACAGACACACAAAGTATAAAGTATTTAACTTACCGTTAAGTTGCATAGTGCAAAACAATAACGACAGAGATCCTACATGGGGAGTAGGTGCAGAGTGACTCCTGTTGTTGTTTTAACAATTGACATTCTTATTTATGAGCTGCCAAGGCTATGGAAGCCTGTTGAGTTCACCAACTCCAATCTTAGACAATTCTCTCCTCCCATCAGAGAAAGGTATCTCCTTCTTTGATGGCCCATTCTTTCCACTGGGATCTCACTCACAGAGATCTTTCATTTAGGTTTTTTTTTTTTTTTTCCCACAGTGTCTTGGCTTTCCATGCCTGAGAAACTCTCTTGGGCTTTTTAGCCAGATCTGAATGTCTTAAGGGCTGATTCTGAGGCCAGAGTTCTGTTTAGGGCATTTGCCATTCTATGAATCTGCTGTGTATCCTGCTTCCCATGTAGGATCATTCTCTCCTTTTTAATTATATCAATTGTAATTTGCAGACACTGGTCTTATTTATGTAATCCCTTTGACACTTAATCCTATCTTTTTGAACAATTATGAACTTAAACTGATCACTTTAGCTAGTAAGATGGCATTGGTACACACCACCTTGATGGGATTGAATTGGAATCTCCTGGCACATTTCTAGCTCTAGCATTAGAGGTAAGTCCGAGTGAGCATGTGCCGAATTGTACATCGCTTCCCTGTCTTATTCCCACTCATATACTTAACAGGGATCACTTTTCAGTTAAATGTAAACACCTAATAATAATTGTGTGTTAATTACAGAGTTCAACCCATGGCATTAAGTAGAACAAAAAAATATTAAAAGGAATAAAATAGTAATTTGTTCCTCAACAGTCAGGACAAGAGCTGATCAAGTCATTGTTTCTCATAGTGTCCATTTCACTTCAACAGCTTTCCTTTTAGGTGCTCAGTTAGTTGTTACTGATCAGGGAGAACGTATGATATTTGTCCCTTTGGGACTGGCTTATTTCACTCAGCATGATATTTTCCAGATTCCTCCATTTTGTTGCAAATGACCGGATTTCGTTTTTTTTTTTTTTTTTTTTTTTTTTTTTACTGCTGTACAGTATTCTATAGAGTACATATCCCATAATTTCTTTATCCAATCTTCTGTTGATGAGAATTTAGGTTGATTCCATGTATTAGCTATTGTCAATTGAGCTGTAATAAATAATAAACATTGAGGTGCAGAAAGATCTTTTATTTGCCAATTTAATTTCCTTTGGATAAATTCCAAGGAGTGGGATTGCTGGGTCATGTGGTAGGGCTATATTCAGGTTTCTGAGGTATCTCCAAACTGTTGTCCATAGTGGCTTTACCAGTTTGAATTCCCACCAATAGTTGGTAAGTGTCCCTTTTTCCCGATATCCTCGTCAGCACCTGTTGTTAGTTGATTTCTGTATGTAAGCCTTTCTAACCAGGGTGAAGTGAAACCTCATTGTGGTTTTGATTTGCATTTCTGTGCTGGCTAGTGATCTTGAACATTTTTTCATGTGTCTGTTGGCCAATAAATACCCTACTTTTAAAGTAAAGTCTATAGACAAAGTGCAGAATTTAGTTTATATATATATATATATATATATATATATATATATAAAATGACTAATCCATGGCAAGATAAAATATTTGTATTGGCCACTTCACACTTTCAGCCAAGTACTGGGCTCCATTAATGTTTCCTTAAGAGGTTTCCATTAAGTGGTAAGAAATTCTCATTCTCTCAATCACTGTGGGATGACATTCTGATGCCAACTCCCCATGAAGCCATGTGGATTTATTCTTTCTCCATTTAAGTCTGTTGGACACAGAGGTAACTATTAAATTACCAGCAACTCAAAGCTGATGTAATGCATTACTATCAAATTTTTTTATTAATAAAAAGGGAACAAATTTCATGTATTCCATATGCACAGTTTTAAGACCAAAATGATACTCCTCATCCCTCACTCCCACCTCCTTTTCTTATTTTTCTTTTAATTTTTACAGTGACATATTCTCAATTTGCGTTATAATCACAATTTTTCCAGTTACAACAGACATTTCATGAAGCAATGTGCAGCTGTAACATATACCCTCAACATCCAGTGGATGTCTGGATAAGCATTCCTTGACATTGTACTGCAGGCCTTGGTGAGCTCAGTATCCAAATCACAGAGAAGAGAAGAGTGCCAAGAAAATGAACTCAGCAGAAAGCCTGACACTCATAGGCATTTATATTTACTCATTCCACAAATACTTATTCAGCACTGCACATGCTGTGCACTATTCCAAATGAGCTAAGAAAATCCATTCTACTGCTAGATATACCTGCTGAGTCACAGTAAAGGGGAAAAAAGTACCTTTTTCATCCTGAACGATATTGGGAAAACAATTAAAAGGCAGGGTGAGTGTTAAAGAGTGATGGAAAATGTGAATTTAGATCATATCTAAACTCAATGGTTTTAAATAATTCTCTGGATAAATTTAAACTTTTTGAAGAAATCAAAAAGTACCACTTTTAATGGCCTGAGAGCTTATTCATTAGTTAATCAAAACACTGGAGTTTTAGTTCCAAGAGGCAAGTAATACAGTCAACTATTGCCTGCACTTCAGCAACTGAGAGAATTCAGGCTTGCTTCTTGCAGCTTCAGGATTGACAAATGTCCCTGCAAACAACAGCCTGAATAGGGATCAAAGAAAAACCTATAGGTCAAAAAACAGAAGTGTGCAAGGAAACAAAATGTCCCACACTTTGGGCAGTTTCTCCTCTCTCACCCACCATCTCCTGGGCTGGATAATTTTTCTCTCAGATAAGAACCTTGTACATTCCCTCAGGACACATTCTCTAGCTCTGGCTGCCCCCGCATGCTGCACTCAGCTGCCTGCGTAGGCACAAGCCTTGGCGACACGTAAGCTCATTGTTTCCTGAGTCCTGGGGTCTCATCCTGCAGAATGTCAAGGGCAGTGCTGTCATCATTGGAACGCCTATGACTGATGAATAAATAACATTTGAAACTAAGTGAACTCATTTTGGGAAGAGAATGCAATTTGCTGACTCAGCATAGAGGTTCTAGCAAGTCTTTCAGCTGGAAGAAAGTGACATCCACTAAGCAGCACTGGACAGAATCCTGAGTATGGTCAACTGTTAATGACCCTGGGAATGTACCACAGCTTTGGTACAATTCTCCCTCACACTAATTAGCAACATTTGATCAATGATTTTCTTCCTCTGTATTCCTTGTTTATGTCCATATAGTTCATTGAATTTGAGGAGAAACTACGAAACTAGCTTAGAGAAATTAAGATTCAGATCTGTCAGGGAACCTCAGCAAGGCAGGACAGATAATAATCAACATTTATCTGAGCACTTACTTGGTGCACCAGAGACTACTTTGAGGGTTTTTCATGTAGGGATTTATTTAACCTACATAGGAGCACTCTGAAGCAAGTACTACTTTCTCACTTTGTTATTTTTAAATATCTATTTATTTATTTGAAAGACAGAGTTATAGACAGAGAGTGAGAGATCTTTCATCTGCTGGTTCACTCCCCAAATGTCTATAATAGCCAGGGCCTGGCCAAGCTAAAACCAAGAGCCAGGAGCTTCATCTGGGTCACCTATATGGGTTGCGGGGCTCCAAACACTTGGGCCATCTCCCTGTGCCTTCCCAGAATTATTGTTTGAGAGCTGGATAAGAAGTGGAATAGCCAAGACTCAAACCAGTCCTCATATAGGATTCCAGCCTGGCAGGCAGCATCTTAATCTGCTGTGCCACTCACTGGCCCCATCACTTTGTTATTGAAGGACTTGGAACTTACCTGTGGTCACAGAGCCAGAAACAACCAGAGTGGGGTTTACCTTGGGCAGAGTAACTCCAGAGCCTGCACTTTATTCTTTTCTTCTTCTTCTTCTTCTTTTTTTTTTTTTTTGGCAGGCAGAGTGGACAGTGAGAAAGAGAGAGACAGAGAGAAAGGTCTTCCTTTTTGCTGTTGGTTCACCCTCCAATGGCCGCCACAGCTGGTGTGCTGTGGCCGGTGCATCACACTGATCCAAAGCCAGGAGCCAGGTGCTTCTCCTGGTCTCCCATGCGGGTGCAGGGTCCAAGGACTTGGGGATTCCTCCACTACACTCCCGGGCCTTAGCAGAGGGCTGGCCTGGAAGAGGGGCAACTGGGACAGAATCCAGCACCCCGACTGGGACTAGAACCTGGTGTGCCGGTGCCGCAAGGTGGAGGATTAGCCTATTGAGCCACGGCGCCAGCCCAGAGCCTGCACTTTTAATTCATTTTGCAATATTTTATGCTGTCATAACTTGGAGGCAAGAAGACGCCAGAGAGATAAAACAGCAGAAAACACCAATGGTCAAAGAAGCAGAGTTGCAAATTATAAATCATCCTGTATCATCAGCCCAATCATGTATTCTCTCAGCTAATGTGGCTCTCCCAAAGTAAGCAGAAAGAATGATGAACAAAATTCTGTGTTACTTATTTGACATTGAGAGCAACTAAGACTGGGAAAATGGAGTTGGTGACTATTTGTAAGCCTGCTTTAACAGTTTGAGAGAGTACTCCCCTGGAAAGAGACAATACTTCTAGATTATTCCCATAAGCTACTTCCAGGCAAATGCCACATCTAACACGTAACATGTAAAAATTTCCCCTGGAGTTGTGGATCTGTGGGTTAAGCCATTGCCTAAAACACCAGCATTCCATATGGGCAGTAGCCCAGGACTTGGCTGTTCCACTTCTGAACCAGCTCCTTCCTAATGTGCCTGGGAAAGCATTAGAGGATGGCCCCTTGCTACCCACTTGGGAGTCCAGATTGGAGTTCCAGACTCCTGGCTTCCTTATGGACCAGCCCTGGCCTTATGATCATTTGATGAGTGAACAAGCTGGTGGAAACTCTCTCTCTCTCTCTCTCTCTCTCTCTCTCTCTCTCTCTCTTTCACTCTCTCTCTCTCTGTGTGTGTGAGTACATTTTTCTTTATTTATAACTCTACCTTTCAAATAAATAAGTCTGTTTTTTAAAAAGTCATCAATCTGGAAGAACACCAAAGAATATTTTCCAAAACTTTAAATTTATAATAAAGTGTCCCTTCAAAGCATCGCAAAATGTACTTTAAATTATGTTTGACTGCTTTCACAAAGCATTTTTAAATGTTATATCATATGTAACTTCTAAAATATTATATTACCCTGATTTGATCAGCATACATTCGATACATATCTGTATTGAAATGCTGCACTGTAGCATAAACATATGTATAATTATTGTTACTAAGGTGTAAAATGTTGCACTAAATAATCTGAAACAATAATCATGTGCCATTCATCTGTTCAAAATGAGAGATTAATCAGTAAACTAAAGGAATTGTTCAATGACTACAAAGGAAGTGTGCCCCTGCCAAATTTTCAAAATGGGAAGATTGAATAAATCATAAACACACTGGGAGATGGATTTTAATATCTGTTTTTAGAATTTGACTCCAGGAGGCAGCACATAAAAAAAAAGAAAAAAGAAAATTAACAGGAAGTTGTTTTGAAAGCAACAAATGCCAAGGTTGGCTAATTATAGGTCTGAACGAGGAACCCTCCCTCAGGGAAGGCTCATAGACAGTGGATAGGGATGATGAAGTGACCACACCACACCAATCCCTTCCAGGAATGGCATTGTCTTATCTGGATCTGGGCATGGATGCTGCCTGTGAGTTACGGAGCTCTTCGGCATGCAGTACCCCAAAGGAAACTGGTCAACACTGCTCAGGGCCACATGGGTCATTGCCAAGAGAGAAACAGATGACTGTCACATATGTCAGCCCTGTGTAGTGAAGAGATTCAGTACCCTCCTTAGCACTGCTTTTCTCCCTCTCCTGTTTACTCAAGTGTCTGTGAGAATCCACGCTCGTCTACGTAACCTATAAGATCCTACAGAAACTGACTCCTTTCCAGTTCCTGGAGTAGATACAAGCTGAGGATTAGCATTTGAGTCAATAAGAAATTCAAATAAATCCCTGCCCTAATTAATGTGGGTGGACATCATCCAATCCATTGAGAGTTAGAATAAACCGAAAAGGTAGAGAATAAACCGAAAAGGTAGAGGAAAGCTACATTCTCTCGCGCTCTCTCTCTTCTTGAGATGAGACACCTGTTTCTTTGCCCAGACATCAGAGCTCCCAGTACACAGGCTTTGGACCTCTAGAAGTTACACCAGTGCCTCACTCACACCTATGATTTTCAGGTTATCACCCTTGAACTAGGAAGTAAACGTTTGGCTCCCTTGGCTCTCAGGGATCATCTTAAATATTAGACCAAGTGTTCATTTGTTTTTGCTTCTGTGTGTTTTGTCTTTATTGAGAATAAAATTGTCATTATTGATAACAAAATTTTTAAAAAACTTTTATTTAATAAATATAAATTTACAAAGTACAACTTTTGGATTATACCTGTTCTTCCCCCCATAACCATAGTGGCTTAACCTGTTTGCATTCCCATCAATAGTGGGTTGGTGTCCCTTTTTCCCCACATCCTCACCAGCATCCGTTGTTAGTTGATTTCTACATGTGAGCCATTCTAACTGGGGTGACGTGAAACCTCATTGTGGTTTTGATTTGCATTTCCCTGATGGCTAGTGATCCTGAACATTTTTTTCATGTGTCTATTGCCCATTTGGATTTCCTCTTTTGCAAAATGTCTGTTTAGGTCCTTGGCCAATCCTTAAGTGGGTTGCTTGTTTTGTTGTTGTGGAGTTTCTTGATCTCTTTGTAGATTCTGGTTATTAATCCTTTATCAGTTGCATAGTTTGCAAATATTTTCTCCCATTCTGTCGGTTGCCTCATCACTTTCCTGACAATTTCTTTTCAAGTACATAAGCTTCTCAATTTGATGTAATCCCAGTTGTTAAATTTGGTTTTGACTACCTGTGTCTCTTGTCTTTTCCAATAAGTCTTTGCCTGTGCCTATATCTTGCAGGGTTTCTCCAACATTCTCTAATAATTTGATAGTGTCGGGACATAGATTTAGATCTTTAATCCATGTTGAGTGGATTTTTGTGTAAGGTGTAAGGTAAGAGTCTTGCTTAATGCTTCTGCACGTGGAAATCCAGTTTTCCCAGCACCATTTGTTGAAGAGACTGTCCTTACTCCAGGAATTGGTTTTAGATCCTTGATCAAATATAAGTTGGCTGTAGATGTTTGGGTTGATTTCTAGTGTTTCTATTTTCTCCCATTGGTCTATCCATCTGTTTCTGTACCAGTACCATGCTGTTTTGATTATAACTTCCCTGTAGTATGTCCTAAAATCTGATATTGTGATGCCTCCAGTTTTATTTTTATTGTACAAGATTGCTTTATCTATTCTAGGTGTTCTGTGCCTCCATATGAATTTTAGCATCATTTTTTCCAGATCTGAGAAGAATGTCTTTGGTATTTTGATTGGTATCACATTGAATCTGAAAATTGCTTTTGAAAGAAAGGACATTTTGATGATATTTATTCTTCCAATCCATGAGCATGGAAGATTTTTCCATTTTTTGGTATCTTTCATTGCTTTTTTAAAAGTTTTGTGTTCTCATCGTAGAGATCTTTGATATCCTTCGTTAAGTTTATTCCAAGTTATTTGATTGTTTTTGTGGCTATTGTGAATGGGATGATCTTAGAAATTCATCCTCAGCCGTGGCATTGCCTGTGTATACAAAGGCTGTTGACTTTTGTGCACTAATTTTATACCCTGCTACTTTGCCAAACTGTTCTATGAGTTCCAATAGTCTCTTAGTAGAGTTCTTTGGGTCCCCTAAATAAAGAATCATATCATCCGCAAAGAGGGATAGTTTTTCCTTCCAAATTTGTATTCCTTTAATTTCTTTTTCTTGCCTAATAGCTTGGCTAAGACTTCCAGCACTATATTGAATAGCAGTGGTGAGAGTGGGCATCCCTGTCTGGTACCAGATCTCAGTGGAAATGCTTCCAACTTTTCCCCATTCAATAGGATGTTGGCCATGGGTTTTTCATAAATTGCTTTGATTATATTGAGGAATGTGCCTTCCATACCCAGTTTGCTTAGAGTTTTCATCATGAAAGGGTGTTGTGTTTTATCAAATGCTTTCTCTGCGTCTATTGAGATAATTATATGGTTTTTCTTCTGCAGTCTGTTAATGTGGTGTATCACATTGATTGTTTTGTGCATATTGAACCATCCATGCATACCAGGGATAAATCCCACTTGGTCTGTGTGGATGATCTTTCTGATGTGTTGCTGCATTCTTTTGGCCAGAATTTTATTGAGGATTTTTGCATCTATGTTCATCAGGGATATTGATCTGTAATTCTCTTTCAATGCTGCATCTTTCTTCAGCTTAGGAATTAAGGTGATGCTGGCTTCATAGAAAGAATTTGGGAGGATTCCCTCTTATTCGATTGTTCTGAATAGTTTGAAAGGAATTAGAGTTAGTTCTTCTTTAAATGTCTGGTAGAATTCAGCAGTGAATCCATCCGGTCCTTGGCTTTTCTTTGTTGGGAGGGTCTTTGATAATAAAATGTTGACTTGAAAATTCCAATGAAAATATTATCCCCCTTTCTCCTTATTCTTCTTTTAGTTTATTTAAGGTAAACAAATTTCATGTGTTCCGTATATACAGATTTAGGAACATAGTGATACTTTTCACCTTACCCATCCTCATGCCCAAGCTCTCACACATCTTCTTCCTTCCTCGCTATTTCCTTCTCTTAATTTTTACAATGATGAATTTGAATATTTTTTTAAAAAGATTTGTTTATCTGAAAGGCAGAGTTACAGACAGTGAAAGAGAGATAGAGAGAAAGGAAAGGTCTTCCTTCTGTTGCTTCACTCCCCAAATTGATGCTATGGCCAATGTACTCTGCAGATCCGATGCCAGGAGCCAGGTGCTTCCTCCTGGTCTCCCATTCTGCTTTGATTTGCATTTCCATGATGGTTACTGATCCTGAGCATTTTTAAAGTATCTGTTGGCCATTTGGATTTCCTGTCTTGAAGAATGCCTGTCACCAGTATGGTAGGAAGAACTACTATGGTCCTAATGTTGCATTTATGATGTATATACAAATTTAAAAAAAAGAAAAAAAGTGCTTGTTCAAGTTCTTGGTCCATTTTTTAACTACATTGTTTGTTTTATTGTTGAATTTCTTGAACTCTGTATAGATTCTAGTTATTAATCCTTTATCAGTTGCATAGTTTGTATATATTTTCTCCCATTCTGTCTGTTGCCTCGTTTTTGGCCCTGTGTCCTTTGCACTGCAAAAGCTTCTCAGCATGATATAATCCCAACTGACTATTTTTGCTTTGATTGTCTATGCTTCAGGGGCCTTTTCCTAGAAGTCTTTTCTATACCAATTTATTGCAGAGTTTCTCCAATGTTCTTCTACAATAATTTGAATGTGTCAGGTCATAGATTTAGATTCTTAATCCACTGTGAAGTGATTTTTGTATAAGGTGTAAGGTAAGGGGTCTTGTTTCATACTTCTGCACTTGAAGATCTAAAGTTCCCAGCACCACTCTTTGAAGAGACTGTGCTTTCTCTAGGGATTAATTTTAACTCCTTTGTCAAACATCAGTTGGTTGTTGATTGGTGCATTAATTTCTACAGTTTCTATTCTGTTCCTTTGGTCTATACATCTATTTCATTAGCCAGTACCTGGCTGCTTTAATTAAAACTGCCCTGTAGTGTGTCTTGAAGTGTGGCATCATGCCTCTGGTTTTGGTTTTGTTGTAAAAGATGGTTTTAGCTATTCTGGATCACTTACGCTTCCACATGAACTTTAATGTCATTTTTTTCCAGAACTGAGAAGAATGCCATTAATATGTTGATTAGGATTGGATTGAATCTGTAAATAGCTTTGGTTAATATGGACATTTTGATGTTATTAATTCTTCCAACCCATGAACATGGAAGATTTTTCTATTTTTTATGTTTCTTCTTCTATTTCTTTCTTTAATGTTTTAAATTTCTTCTTTCTTTTTGACAGGCAGAGTTAGACAGTGAGAGAGAGAGAGAGAGAGAGAGAGAGAGGGAGAAAGGTCTTCCTTCTGTTGGTTCACTCCCCAAATGGCCGCCACGACCAGCGTGCTGCACCAATCTGAAGCCAGGAGCCAGGTGCTTCTTCCTGGTCTCCCATGCGGGTGCAGGGCCCAAGCACTTGGGCAATACTCCACTGCCTTCCCGGGCCACAGTAGAGATGGACTGGAAGAGGATCAACTAGGGCAGAACCGGCACCCCAACCAGGACTAGAACCCGGAGTGCCAGCACCACAGGTGGAGGATTAACCTAGTAAGCCGTGGCACAAGCCTAATGTTTTAATTTTCATCATAGACATCTTTCATCTCCTCAGTTAAATTTAATCCAAGTTATTTAATTTTTTGTAGTTATTGTGAATGAGATTGATCTTACAAGGCCTTCCTCAGTCATAGCATTGTATCTGTATACAAAGGCTATTGAAAAGCCATCACTGTGGTATAGTAGCTAAAGCCACTGGAAATAGTGCCAGCATCTCATACAGGTGCTGGTTTTAGACCCAGCTACTCCACTTCCAATCCAGCTCTCTGGATATGGGAAAATAGTAGAAGATGGCCCAACTGTTTGGGTCCCTGCACCCACATGGCAGACCTGAAAGAAGCTCCTGGCTCCTGGTTTTGGATTGTCTCAGTTCCAGCCATTGCAGCCATTTGGGGAGTGAATCAATCTCTCTCTCTCTCTCTCTCTCTCTCTCTCTCTCTCTCTCTCTCCCTCCCTCTGCCTTTCAAATAAATAAGTAAATCTTTTTTTAAAAAAAAGGCTATTGACATTTGTGTGTTAATTTTATACCCTGCAACTTCACCAAACTCTTATGAGTTGCAAAAGTCTCCTAGAGTAGTCTTTTGATTCCACTATATATAGAATCTTGTCATCTGCAAATAGGGATAATTTGACTTCCTCCTTTCCAATTTGCACCCCTTTGATTTGTTTTTCTTGTCTAAGGGCTCTGGCTAAAACTTCCAGGACTATATTGAATAGCAATGGTGATAATTAACATCTTGTCTGGTTTCCAGGTTTTAGCAGAAATGCTTCCAACTTCTCCTCATTCAATAGGATGTGGGTTTTTCATAAATTGCCTTGATTGTGTTGAGGAATTTTCCTTCTATAACCAATTTGCTTAAGGTTTTCATCATAAAAGGATGTTATAATTTATAAAATGTTTTCTCTACATGTATTGAGATAATGATTTGTTCTTTAACCTTGTTTGTTGATGTATCACATGTATTGATTTGCATAAGTTGAATCATCCTTGCAAATGAGGATTGAATACCGCTTGGTCTGGATGAAAGATATCTCTAATGTATTGTTGGATTCAATAAATAGCTAGTATTTTGTTGATGATTTTTGTATCAATGTTCATCAGGCATACTTGTCTATAGTTCTTTCTTATTTGTATCATTTTCTGGCTTAAGAATTAAAGTGATGCTGGTGTCATAGAAGGAGTTTAGGAAGACCCCCTCCCTTTCAGTTGTTTTGAATAGCTTGAGAAGAATTGGAATTAATTCTTCTTTAAAAGACTGGTAGTATTCAGCAGTAAAGCCATCTGTTCTTAGCTGAAAGACTAAGAAATAAGACCCATCTATGTGTTGCCTCTAGAAACACACCTCACCAGCAAAGATATATGCCAACTGAAAGTGAAAGGATGGAAAAAGATATTCCAAGAAAACAGAAAGCATAAATGAGCAGGTCTAGCCATCCTATTATCAGACAAAATAGACTTTAATGCAAAAACTATTAAAAAAGACATAGATCATCATTATGTAATAACTAAGGCTCCAATTCAACAGGAAAATGTAACTATAATACATGTATACACACCCAATGCCAAGGTACCTGGCTTTTTAAAACAAATGTTAGTGGATCTAATGGGGAACTTAAGCATCCCACTTTCACCTTAAATCCATTAACATTTGTTATACATAGCCGGACCACTTGGCTGGGAGAATTCTTCTTCCATGTCATGTATCTATTTCTTTAACTCATTAATTTGCTTCTCACTGCTTCTGAGTAATCCTAAGATCAATCTTTTCAATTCCTTTTCATCATTTCCTCAATCTCTTCATCTTCACATTCTAATACTGAAGTGCTGTTATGTTGCTTTGGTGGAGTCATGTGATCTTCCTTATTCTTGTTTCTTGAAATTCTGTGTTTATTTTTAGGCATTTGTGGAAATACTTGTTAATGATCTCCTCTAACGATTTTATCTTTAAACTATGCCTCTGTAGTTTAGTGGAGTGCCTGCTCTTTCAGTGAATACTCAGAGGTGTGTGCTGGGTGTGGCCATGGAGGTCTGGTCACTCTTCCAGTGTAGGGTGAGTATCCATGATGACAGCCAAATTGGGCATGATAGATCTCTATTGTCAGCAGGGCAGGGCATGATCACCACTGTCGGTGTAATCACATCCTGATATCTTCTCTTCCAAGGTGATCATGTCTAGCTGTTAGCCCATAGTGGGTGCAATATTCATCTGCACTGAAATAAGAACCATGAAAATTATCATTGTCATCTTCAGTGTGAGCAAAGATACCTTTACAATGACCCACCCCAGGCAATCAGGGAGCTCTGTGCCTCTGTTGCCACACACAGTGATTGCCCAGAAACCCAGCTACACTCTTTCATGCACAGAGTTCCCATAGTCTCAATACACAAGGCTCCCACAGCCATTGAGTGCAGAGGATCAGCTCTGCATTGCACCAGTAGTCTGTCCTGTCCACAGAGGCATTCTGAGAGCCAGCTACCTGTGGTTTCTTTACCTCAGTGGTTTGAGCCCAGGACCTGTGAAATATTGAGAGGTTGGCAGCATCTCACAGTCCTACATGGCTACCCAGGCCCTTGTCAACCCTCCCAGCCAGACTCACAGTAGGAATGCAGATTTTTCTCCTCTGGTAAAATCCCTGCATTGCATGCACACATAAGAGCCACTACAGCTGCTACTGGTATCAAATGGCATGTTCTCCCTGCTGGTAGTTGGACACCCTTTTGGGAGGATGGGGACAAAGAAAGATGCTTCTTTATCACTGGGTTAGGCAGGTATCATGTCACCCATTAAGGCTCCAGGCCATCTTCAAAGACAGTGTGCTCCACCAGGCTTTCCCTCTATCAATATCACCAACGGCATGGGCTGCTACAATCTGTTCTCACCTCAGTCTCAAGGCTGGTGTTTCCTCTGGTTCTAGGCTGTGGGTATCTTGAATTGTGTTCGGCATGTTGCTGTGTGTCTGCACTTGCCACACTGATCCACAACATCCATCTTCTTTCTTTAGAATTCTCACTGCAAGTTTCTCTCCAACCGTCCCCTGTGAATGCACTTCCTCCACTTTTTTGCTAGTATTTTTGCCTTGCCTACAGCAGTAAGTCATTTCTCTATTCAGCCATCTATAATCCCTCTGTGTTTTTCTTCTCACTACCTTATCCTATTAACCATTTTCTATTATTCTACTATGCTGAGAATAGCCAAACTTACCAAGCTTGCATGAAATAACTTAAAATATGAAATAGATTATGTGATTCAAGTTGTACTTTGATAAGTAAGAAGCCTCTGGTGACATGTGTGTTATGCACCTGATAAAGAAGTGTTGTATTTTGGTTTTATTTTCTAACCACCAGTGTATCTTTGGGGAAGCAATTAACCTTTCCTAGCCTCAGTTTATCTTTATATAAAAGGTACATCAATATGCCTTCATTACAGAGCTGTTGTAAGTATTCTACTTTGCAATATTCATAAACACACTTGATAAGTGGCAATGGACTATCCAAGGCACCACATCAACATGAATCCTGAACCCTTAACACTACTTTGGAATGGTCACCCTACCATGTCTATTTCAAATATGACATTAGTCAAACAGGCTGATGAGTTAAAATGGGCTGAAGTATTTATAAACCTGGTTTTATTCTGAGTAAAGGAAATTTTTGACAGGTGATTCTCAAGGGAAGCATCCAAATGTCAACTTCATGGACCCATGACTAAAGTCTATAATTGAGGGTAGTCAACTTCAGCTTGACACACAGTTCCTAAGATCTTGAGGACACACATCAAATTTTTAAGAATTAAGCATTTATATAATGTTTCTCCATTGTACTCTCTAGTTCTCCATAATTTTTCCATCTCCATTTCTCACTTCCATAAAAATACGGATCTCTGCTTTGTTTTCAAAGAGTATTTTTAATCTATTTTACTTAAAATGTTTATTAAAATGTAATACATTTTGTAGGCTACAGTGATAGTGAAACAATTAAGTAATCATCTTTTAGTGTGACACAATTATACTCTGGTTTCTATAGTTTCAATAACCAGGGATTCTAGATATTATTTTCTCTATCCACAACAGTTTCTTGTCATTTAACTCTAAATTATCCATGATTTTGCATAGCCTTTCATAAGCTACTTTCTCTGCATACAATAACACATTTTCCTGTCACGGACACTGGATAGTGTCACTTCCATTACCTATTCGTCCTGTTCTAATGACTCCCCATTTACATCTTTGTATCTGCTTGCATAGAGGGAAACTAATGCCTCTTCAGTCTTCATGAGTTGTCCTAGGATCTAGGTTAAGTCAATCACTACATTTTATTTCCTTAGCCATAGTAGTATAATTAGGAGTGGCATTTGCTTGAACCCAGAGAGTTGAGCAACACTTGTTGCCTTTGTAGTCTAATAATTAAATAGATTAGTCAGGATAGATAGACTGTGTTTATTTCTCCATTATCCAATTTTTCCACTAAGTATTACATATGACCTAATTGAATCAGGGCTCCATGTGACTAAAATGTATTCCTTTATAACTATCGGAAAGGAGAGACATTTGATCCAGTGGTCAAGTCATCTCTTGGGACATCCTTAGCTCATATTGGAATCCCTGGATTTGAATCTTAGTTCTGCTTCCAATTCCAGCTTCTAACTAATCTGCACCCTGAGAGGCAGTACATAATGCCTCAGGCACATGAGTCTAGGTTAACCATGTAGGAGACTTGGATTGAGTTCTGGGACCTTGGCTGCAGGCTGGACAAGTCCTGGCTATTGTGGGCATTTGGGGAGTGAACCAGTGCACAGAAGATTGATCTCTCTCTCTCTCTCTCTCTCTCTCTCTCTCTCTCCCTTTCTTTTCCCCCCTCCCTCTTTTCCCTCTCTCTCTCTCCCTCTCTTGCTCTGTTTTTCCCTGTCTCTTTCTCAGTTTTTTACAAATAAAAATAAATACGATAAATTTTACAAACATCATCCTAATAATATTTAAACCATCTAATACCAAAGCTCAATGATTAAGAAATTGATTAAAAATCTCTCTAACAATGTTCTTGCTATCTTTCTGTAGAACAAATGCACATAAGCCTGGCATTTTCCTTCAAGTAACTAGTAGCCTTATAAATCCATTAAAATAGATGCACAATAAATGTCCATGAAGACCACATCATTCCAATTTGATCTAGTGATTGCAAGAATTATTTTCTCTAAGAAGACTGCACTATAGTTTATAGCTAACTTTCCAGTTTTGATAAGATGGTTTTTAGTGGTTTCAAGTTTCTTGCTGCTCCTCTAATTCATTGGAACCTGTGTACCTCGGTCTTGAATCTACATGGGGATCTGACTTGCTCACACAAAGTGTTGTTGGAGATGATGCTACAGGATACCCATAGCTAGGTCATCAAATGTCATAAAGCTTCTATCAATGATGTTGGATATTTGAGAGAATACATCTGCCTTACAAAAAAAAAAAAATCAGATGAGCAGACATTTTGGCACAGTGGGTTAAGCCACTGCTTGTGGTGCCTACATCCCATATTAAAGTTCCTGGTTCAAGTCCTAATTAATCCACTTCTCGTCCAGTTTACTGTTAATGCACACACAGGAACATTGCAGATGGTGATTCTAGTACTTGAGTCCCTGCCCACCTGGAAAGAACCTGGACAGAGCTTCAGGCTCCTGGCTTTGTCCTGGCTCAGCTCCAAAAGGTGAAAAAACTCTTTGTGTGTTTGTATTTGTGTGTATGTATGTATGTATGTGTCTAGGAATACTTTTAAAATAAATATACATGAATAAATAAATATTCAAGTGATCAGACTAACCTGAGACTACCATTATGGAGTCATCCAATATAGGCATTTCTGTTGCCAATCATAGTGAGCCTGACCTTCAACTCATCCAGCCCAGGTACCACACAGATTGAGCAAACAAACCATTTCTGCTGTGTCTTATCTAACCCACAGAAATTATTAGCATAAGAAAATTGTTCTTTTATTAAACTAAATTTCAAAGGTTTGTTATGCAGCATAGTGACAAAATGAATTGGGTTTTTACTCAATGAAAGATTTTTCTTTGATATTCTTCATCTACTGGGTGTCTAGAAATATGTTTCATTTTATTATGTTTAATATTTTAAAAACTTCTTGAATCTTTAATTGATGTCTTGAACAATTCTAGAAGACTGAGCCACTTTCATTTCCACACCTCTCCCCTTATCTCTATAGGTATCCAATTAAACAAGTTAAATATTTTCACTGTGTCTTATCCATTTTTCAATGTTTCTTCATACTATGTAATTTCTTCAGACCATCATCCAGTTTACATATTTTTTCTTCAACTTAGTTTTCTATTAAATCAATTAATTGTGTTTAAATTTTAATTGCTGTATTTTTGGTTGCAAGAGTTTTATTTGATTCCTTTAATTTTTTTAACTTTTATTTAATAAATCTATATTTCCAAAGTACAGCTTTTGGATTACAGTGGCTCCCCCCCCATAACTTCCCTCCCACCCGCAACCCTTCCATCTCATGCTCCCTCTCCCATTCCATTCACATCAAGATTCATTTTCAATTATCTTATATACAAAAGATCAATTTAGTAACTATTAAGTAAAGATTTCATCAGTTTGCACCCACACAGAAACACAAAGTGTGAAGTACTGTTTGAGTACTAGTTATAGCATTAATTTACATTGTACCACACTTTAAGGACAGAGATCCTACATGGGGAGTAAGTGCACAGTGACTCCTATTGTTAATGCAACAAATGACACTCTTATTTATGGTATCAGTAATCACCCTAGGCTCTTGTCATGAGTTGCCAAGGTTTAGGAAGCCTTTTGAGTTTGCCAACTCCAATCTTGTTTAGACAAAGTCATAGTCAAAGTGGAAGTTCTCTCCTCCCTTCAGAGAAATGTACCTCCTTCTTTGATGGCCTGTTCTTTCCACTGGGATCTCACTCACAGAAATCTTTCATTTAGGCCATTTCTTTTTTATTTTTCCAGAATATCTTGGCTTTCCATGCCTAAAATCTTTCATGGGCTCTTCAACCAGAACAAAATGCCTTAGGGGCTGATTCTGAGGCCAGAGTGCTATTTAGGACATCTGCCATTCTGAGTCTACTGTGCATCCTGCTTCCTATGTTGGATCATTCTCTCCTTTTTAATTCTATCAGTTGGTATTAGTCTTGTTTGTGTGATCCCTTTGACTCTTAGACTTATCAGTGTGATCAATTGTGAAATGAAATTGATTACTTGGACTAGTGAGATGGCATTGGTACATGCCACTTTGATGGGATTGAATTGGAATCCCCTGGCACATTTCTAGCTCCACCATTAGAGGTAAGTCCAAGTGAGCACATCCCAAAATGTACATCTCCATCCTCTCTTATTCCCACTCTTATATTTAAGAGGGATCACTTTTCCGTTAAAATTTAAACACCTAAGAATAATTGTGTGTTAATTAAAGAGTTCAACCAATAGTATTAAGTAGATCAAAAAATACTAAAAGGGATAAAGTATTAAGTTGTTTATCAACAGTCAGGACAAGGGCTGATCAAGTCACTGTTTCTCATAGTGTCCATTTCACTTCAACAGGTTTCCTTTTTGGTGCTCAGTTAGTTGTCACCGATCAGGGAGAACATATGATATGTATCCCTTTGGGACTGGCTTATTTCATTCAGCATGATGTTTTCCAGATTCCTCCATTTTGTTGCAAATGACCGATTTCATTGTTTTTTTTTAACTGCTGTATAGTATTCTATAGAGTACATATCCCATAATTTCTTTATTCAATCTACTGTTGATGGGCATTTAGGTTGATTCCGGGTCTTAGCTATTATGAATTGAGCTGCAATAAACAGTGAGGTGCAGAAAGCTCTTTTATTTGCCAATTTAATTTCCTTTGGGTAAATTCCATCCCACTCCTTGGAATTTACCTAAAAATATTTTTAAAAGTCACTTTTTATTGCTTTCTATTCACCATAGATATTTCCAAGTTTAGATATCTTAAACATTTTTTCAAACATAATAAGCACAATTGTTTTATGGTTTATGTCTACTAATTTTTTCTTCTGAAATTATAGTGCTTCCATGATTGTGGCATGGGTTCTCCCTCAAACCATAGTTGTTCCGTGCACATCTAGTATTTTTGATAACATGTTGAATTTTTTCTGGAGAAACTATTTGCATAAACAATGTTTGGCATTGTTCATGAAACCTTTACCTAGGTAAAACTTTTGTTTGCTTCTCCAAGATAGATAACTGAAAAGTCTTTTAATCTGAGATTTTGGTAAGTATAGCTGGTATTTTATTTAGTTTTTAAAACATTTCATTTGAAATTTGATGCAAATTACCTAGCACATTATTATCTGTTTAAGGAAGTCCAGAACAAAATGCTGTAAGTAAACTCATGCAGACATGAAACACTTCCAGAGACTCCTAGAAATAAATTGGAGACATTGTAAACAGAGATCCTTCATGATGCAAATGAAGACAAGAGTTCACTGGGATTTGAGCAATGATTGACCTAATCTTGACTTAGAAGATGAAAAAGCCTGAGAATTAATAATAAATTTAGGTAATTAGTCTATCAGATATCAAGGCACTGCTCATGATTATTGTAACCATGTATATGGCAGATAGCACAAAACACTGCTCTTACCCTCAAGAAATTGTCATGTGAATAAGAAAAAAAAGGCATTAAACAAAATTTACAGATTCTGATATAGATACAAATATGGCTATAGAAACAAACATAGATACATGGATAGATGTATATAGCTCACTTTTTGACATCTGAAGACTTACAATTAATAAGAGAAAAGGCATTAGAAAGAAAAATCTATAGGTAGATATAGACACATATATAGCTATAAATACAAAAAACATAGATATAGATATGTGGAGAAAGATATATGTCCCCTTTTTGACATCAAAAGATCATATACATTAAATTCTAAAATGAATTCTTAATTAATAGAGGTAGTTTGGAATATTGGAAAGCATGCGAGATTTTTAAGCATACTTTTACGTTTTAAACTATTCTCTGTCACAGCAGGCATTGTGGGACAATGCATTAAGTTTCCACTTGGAATGCCTGTATCACATATTGGATTGTTGTGCTGAGTCACAGCTACTCCACTTTCATCTAACTCCCTGCTAATGCACCTGGGAAGAAGCAATTGATGGTCCAAGTTTCTGCCAGCTATTTGGGATATGCAAAGTGAGTCAGTGAGTCCCTGGCTCCTGGTTTCTGGGTTTTCCAACCCAAGCTGTTCAATCATTTGGAGGAGTGAACAGTGCATAGAAAATCTCTCTCTCTCTCTCTCTCTCTCTCAAATAAATACTTAAAAAACACCTGTTCTCAATTATCATTAGCTGTGTCACTTCATAAGTCTTAAACTCCAGAATTTTGAAGTTTAAAAAGTGATGGCATTTAAAATTTCTTGCCACATATTAGACATTTAATGATAAATGTAAATCTTAATTTCTTTCTTTATTCAGCATCAACAACTTAAAAATATGTTTAAACTATAACTTAAAGTTTTATCCAATTATAATTGTGATGACAGAATATCTGGATTTTATGGAAAAGAGATGCTTTGAAGATCAACCTCACCATTGAATAAAAATTAAAAGCCATTGAAATGTAAGTCCCCTTACTTCTCATTCCACTTTTAGAAAACTGATGCTCCAGGCCAGGAACAATGAATTATCTTATCAGACCATTCCGAAGTCGAGTCACTCTTGGTGTAATTAACTAATAAATTTTATTCTTATTTAATAACCTAAGGAATTCTTCAATATCCTCAAAGTAGGTCATTTGCTGATTCTTTTTAATACAATGTGGTAAGCATAATCAATAAAGAAGTTTTATTGTTTAGAGAAGACACAAAGGCCAAAATATAAATTTAATTTCCCTCATATTCCTACTCTGACCAATTCAGACATATTTATTAATAATTACTTGTGAAAATACCCTCCACAAACAGATCTTCCCAGAGCAATAGCACATTTGTTCATCCCAGCAGGACTACATGCTGGCACTCAGCCTCAGTGGGGTAAGTTTAAAATCAGAATCTGCTTTAAATGCTGAAAAGTTTGCTTTCTAATTAGCCTCTAAAAATGCTCTCAATTAGCTATACTCTGAACTCAAGGAAGAATGATCTTTCCAGATATAGAAATTGCTAATGTGGGTGTGGGGGGATATATTTTCTAACGGTATATTTTATACTCAGTTGTGTGTGCTCACAATGTCAACTCCAGAATTTCCATACAGAAAGAGAAGCTTAGTAGAAACATAGATTATCTTCATATAAAATTACTGACTTCATGAATCTTTCATGTTTATTTGAAGTAGCTTTAGCCTCCTCCTGCCCCAGGTCCCTTAGCACTCACTACTGGTTGACAAACAGATTTTGTTTCATGGAACACAGTGTGCCTTTATGAGAATACCTGTCTAGTAGCTAGTCTTGCTACTCTTTAGTAACTGTTTAATCTCTCCCAAATTATTTCTGTCAAGGAGAGAAATATGATAGAGCTGAAGCCTGTCATTTAATGATTCTTTTTCTAGCAACACGAGATAAATTTTGATTGGTTTGTTTGTGCCTCTTATTCAGATCTTATTCAGAAAAAACCTAAAGACAGTTACAGCCAAAAGAATAATAGAAATGCTAACTTTGACAACCTCAAGCATAATGTCCTTTAAAGATGCTGTGAGAAGAGCTTAATGCCTGAAATATGAATTTGGTTGTCTGATTGAGATTTAGCTTGAATGCAACTTTAATTTTTAAACACTTAAGTAGCATTGCTCTACCTACACATTCTGGGAATGACAAAACTATAGACAAGGTTCCTGCTCCCTAAGAAATCATTCTTTCAAGCAAATAACTGTAATACCATTCATGACAAATGGCTCATATGTTAGGTAATATAGTTTTTTCTACCTTTCTTTGTCTGATAACACATTCAGTTTTACAAGTGCATGTTTGTGGCCGGCGCCGCGGCTCAATGGGCTAATCCTCCGCCTTGTGGCACTGGCATACCAGGTTCTAGTCCTGGTCGGGGCGCCAGATTCTGTCCCGGTTGCCCCTCTTCCAGGCCAGCTCTCTGCTGTGGCCAGGGAGTGCAGTGGAGGATGGCCCAAGTGCTTGGGCCCTGCACCCCATGGGAGACCAGGAGAAGCACCTGGCTCCTGGCTTCAGATCAGCGTGGTGCGCCGGCCACAGCGCGCTGGCTGCAGTGGCCATTGGAGGATGAACCAACGGCAAAGGAAGACCTTTCTCTCTGTCTCTCTCTCACTGTCCACTCAGCGTGTCAAAAAAAAAGTGCATGTTTGTGTATGTGTATTTGCATGTGTGTGAAAGCTTGATGTTTGATGTTTCCTATGAAGAAGTTCTAACTTTCTATACAAAACAAGGTGCATGTAGAATTGTGGCAGAAACACAAATAATAGTGAGTAGTGAATAATAGTGAATCCATTGCTTCAAATTAAAAGCTGTCATCAGGAGACATAAGCATAAAGAACAGCTTTCTAGCAGGGCTGTATCAAAGCTCGTTGGTCAAAACTCATGTGAACAAAGTCATAAGTTAGTGATACTAAAAGCACAGGAACAATCCAGTAACAATGATTAGAGGTGGGAACTGGTGAGAAGTCTCAGGTCATTGGAGACTTGCTGTGAGAAGACAGCTATCATGAGATGGCTGGATGTAAAAATCTAAGTGGGAGCCAACAGCTCTCCACTTCCTGATTTCCCATGTGATCATTTCTCCCCAAGACTCCCTTTGCTTACTTCTAGCCTCACCAGATGATTGAATCAATGGGACCAACTTGATCTTGACCTTGATCTTGGACATTTTTAGAAAATGCTATTTCCCTGATCTTGACTACTGCCATAATTTAGCTACAGAGTTACTGCTACCAGTGCATCTGATTGCATTATGCAGAATGACATCTCCTCTATCTATGCTGTCCAATATGGTGACCATCTACCTACAGCTTGAGTATTTATAATGCAACTAGTCTGAGAAATGAAGTTTTAATTATATTTATCAAGCTGATATTAATATAACATGGTTGAAACAAGAATTAATAACTATACATAACTTGAACAAATATAGCTTTGAAACAGAAGCTTTGGCTTCAAAGTCAAATCAATTCTTCTAAAAAAGATATGGCAGGCCTGTCTATGTAAGCACAACTATTAAAGAAAAATGATTATTTAGTTGTTATGTATAACTCAACTTAGCTATCAAACAGCTTTCAAATGTGGTTGAAACCATTTAATATCTGAATCTAATTTTGTAACTGGAAACTTATTGAAATCTAAATACAAATCAAGTACTAGGGTATTTCAAAAAGTTTAGGGAAAATTGAACTGTTTGTTTTGGTGCAAAAAAAAACCTTTGACATCCATATATATGAGGGGTATACAAAATGTTCATGAAAAATAAGTATTACAAGAAAATTTTAGGTGGATGTCGAAATTTTCAATTTGATTTTTTCCTGGACATTTTGAAATGCCCTCATAATTAAAGATGAGGCTGCCCTCATTGCCACTACACTACAAAAATGTTCTCATTAATATTTGCTTCTGGAGAGAGGATTCACAGAGAGTTCATTCTGTGGAAATCTCTGCCAGATGAACCGACTTTATGAGGTAGTGACACCACACAGCTGTGGCTGGAAAATGCATAAGCCTGGAGGATCATTGGTTAGATTTTTGCAAGGCCTTGACCTCAGACAGCCTGTCTTCCCTTCCCCAGTCAAGCCAAAACTGATCAGATCCAGGCAGATCTGGGACACAGTGACCCTAGGAGCAATCATTGATGTGAAGTGGCAAGAGATCCATCCACACAGGATAGTTGTCCTGAAGGGCCACCTAGACCTGTAGCAGGCTTTGCATAAGTGAGAAATAAATTTGTTTTGCTAACATTTTGAGTCTTGAGATACTATTTGTTTTTAAACATAATTTTACATATTCCAATTGATTATTAAGTTACAAATGATACTTGGTTTGCCTGTGCCTACCAGAAAGATAACTTAGTCTGTCAGTGACGTTCATAACACCCATGTTTTGACTAAAATAATTAGTTATTTCCAATTTATATAGGCAATCACTCACTTCCAGGGATGATGTATAAAATTATAAAATCGGATATGTATAAAATTGGACAGCTAACAACTTCAAATCGATTTAGAGCAATTGTTTTTAACCGTGCCACATATTTGAATAACTTGAGGAAATTTTTTAAAGATTTATTTATTTATTTGAAAGAGTTACAAAGAGATGGAGAAAGGATGAGACAGAGAGAGAGAGAGAGAGGGAGAGAGAATCTTCCGTCCACTGGTTCACTCTGAATATGGCCACGACAGCAACCAGGTCAAGGCCGGAAGTCGGAAGCCAGGAACTCCATCCTGGTCTTCCACACAGGTGCAGGGCCATGCACTTAGGCCAATTACCACTGCTTTTCCCATGCCATTAGCAGGAAGCTGGATCAGAAGTAGAACATCTGGGACAAGAACCAGCCCCCATATGGAATGCCGGCACTGCAAGTGGTGGCTTAACCAGCTAAACCACAACCCCAGCCCTGAGGAACATTTTCAAAATTTCAGTGCTAGAGCCTTACACTCCACCAGATACTGACTTGTTTGGACCAGAGAAGGACCTAGATATTGATACTTTCCAAAGATCCCTAGTTTTAGCCTCAATGGATTTGATAGTTGCATTAAGCTACTGGGAAAAGTTAAGTCTTGAAATTAAACACAACATTCATTCTAAGCTTCCAGTGAACCAAAGAAACTAGAAACGATTTTCTCCTTCCTAAAACTTATCACAACATTTTTACATGACTTCTTCAGTTACTCCTTGTGATGATCAGTTGTGTGTATACCTGGCTAGGTTACATTTCAGTTATTGCATTACACACTAATCAAAGTGTATTTGTAAAGGCATTTTGTAGATGTGATTAAAGCCTATAGCCAGCTGACTTTACCAGATTATCTTCTGTAATCTGGGCTTTATTCCATCAGTTACAGAACCTTAAGAGCAGAGCTCAGATTCCTCAGAGGAATGAGAATCTCCACCATTGGACAGTGGCTTTAGCTCATGCCTGTTCTCCTGATGGCCTGCCCTAAGGATTTCAGATTGGTCTAGTCAGCTCCCGCAAATGCATAAACCAATTCTTTAAAATAATCTTTCTATGTCTTCCCTTTATTCTGCTTTGTTGGTTGGACCTTGATAGTTATACTTTCCCACCTTTATTAAATTTTGTCATGAGGCAGAATTGTCAGTATTCATTACAAATGTAGTACCCAGAAATACACTTCCTCTATAATAGGCACCCAATAAATACATATAGAATGAATGAATGAATGATCTGGTTTGAAAGGTAAAGCAAGGGGGTCAGCATTGTGGCAGGGTGGGTTAACCCTCTGCCTGAGACACCAGCATCTCTTATGGGTACCAGTTGGAATCCAGGCTGCTCCACTTCCAATCCAACTTCCTGCTAATGCACCTGGGAAAGCAATGGGAGAGGCCCAGGTGCTTTGGCCCCTGCATCATGTAGGAGATACAGTTGAAACTATTGACTCTTTGTTTCTCTCTAGATCTTCCCTGGCCATTGTGGCCATTTGGGAAGTGAACTAGAAACCAGCAGATAGAAGATCTCTGTCTCTCTCTCTCTGTCCATAAACCTGTCTTTTAAATAAAAACAATTCATTAAAAAAAAGAAAGGTAAACCAGTTAGCATAAAGTACAGCCATGAAACAAGATAAATGCTATTGGAATTTAGCTTGAAAGATAAACACATTCAGCTGTGAAGATAGGGAAATATTTTTGTTATGAGCTAGAGTTGAAGGATGGAGTTTCAGGAGGAAAATGTAGACATTAGAAATGTCATAACTAGACAAATTATTTTTCCAGACTAGACAAAGTACTCACATCAATCAGTAGAGGAAAACAAGTTGGAGGAATAGGCCATCACCAGATTTTGCATAATAAAACACAGAACTTTTTCACTGATAGTTTTGTCTCCATTCCCTCTCTCCCCCAAACCACCCCCACTACCCCAACCATTCTTCCTTTCTCTTTTTCTTCACATGCATTTTAATTGTAGGCTAAAATTTATTTAAAAAAAAAAAAAGTTTCCTCTGGTTAAAGTAAGATATGGAAGACAGGGTTCCATGTGCCCATCCTCGCACTCACTCAGCTTTAAAGAACAGCTGATGTCACAAAAACATAGCTTGAAAATCAGTGTTCAGATAATTAGGCATATCAGTATTCATTAAATCACTCATTTAGTTAATTAATCAATCAGTTATTAACTACTTATAGTTCTCTTGATGCTGGGAGTGAAAAGACACGTCTCCTAGTAGTGGAGCTGGTTTGAAAGGTGACGATTGCTCTCCCAAACTTGCAGGTTTTTCTGAACACAACCAAGGTCTTGAAGCACCTTCTAAGAGCTCTAAAACTTATCTCAAAGACAGTGAGTCCCTGATAGAGGTGGTAGACTTTTGTAAAAAATAAAACAAAAATAAAAATAAACTGTGTCTGCAAACCAGCCAGATTTTTCTGTAACCTCATCTCTCCTCCATGAACTTGTGCCAGAGCCCTGGGGAGAGAAAACAAAAATAAAAGTGCTCCATCATAAAAATCTCTGTGAAACAATAGGGCAACAGTAAAGCTGCTTTATAGCTCATGCAGCAAATTGAAACACAGAAGCAGTGCCACAAGGCACTTGAGGTAAAATGGATTCTAAAAATGGAAACAGAGAGGAAGTCATCTATCAGAAGAAAAGGTGGAGGTCTTAGTGACTAGAGGCAGGAGCACTAGTCACCTTACCTGCATATGGAATGGAAGAAGCAGAACGTCTGACAACTCCAAAACAGACCAAGTAGAATCCAAAGTCTACTTGCTTGGTCTATCGTGTGAGACAGACCCTACATTTCCCCCTACTCCCCAATCTAATTTCCAATGTCCTAGAATCTTTCCATCCAAAGATCTCTTCACAATCCAAAAGAGTTTCTCTTCAGTAAGATAAAAGATTTTCAATCTGCTCTTTACTGTTGGTCCCTGCATATTCTCTCCTTATTCAATGAATTGCCGATTCCTTACAGTGAACCAACAGAACCATTCCCACTGTTTCCATCAACTATGAATCACTGCTCTTTTATCTTGGTGTCTCTATAAACAGCCAGGTCAAAGCCAGTGTTAGAACACGCCTTTTCCACACATGTGTTGAACATCCAAATGCCATGGCAGAATATCACACAACTATAATGTTGATGGAGGCTATAAATCCATAGTCCCTAGCCTTAGCTGTCCCTTTGATATTGCTCATCTCTTTGGTGACTATCTAAAACCCTTTCCAGTGTCCATCTCCATCCTTAAGCACCTCACTGTTGGCAGATGACAGCTTGAAGTCCATCAAGCATTAATCAGCTGGGTCTTGGTGTTGCAACTAGAGTGATACTCAGACTCAGGCCCTAGTGTTCTCTGTTGAACATGATTTCTCAGAACATAACCACAAACAAGATTATTCTGTGATCATGAGGGATAGAGACTAAAAATAAAATCTCTGTACAGTCACATCTGAACACAGACAAGCATTGTCTAAGCCACAAAAATGACTAAGCACACTCCTCTCCTGGCTAATATGTCAGCTGAGATATTTTACCAAGTACTTTATCCTTGTTCTAATCTGCTTTCTTTATGGATACAATTTATGAAAATGTTTAATAATAGAGTTATCTTCACTTCCTGACAACATCCAATCCAGAGCAAGGAGTGAAGTCCCCAAACACTCTCCAAAACAATCCAATGTAAACCAAAACCTTTCCAACCTTCTCTCTTTGAGATGCCCTCTAGTTCCCCATGGGGGTGCATTTGCTGCCCAAGAAGCAATCAGCCCAGTTTATTGAGCTACAGACAGATTCCTAGTGGTCTTGGTCCAAGACAAAACTGATAAGAACTATTGCTATTATCACTTTGTTAAGTTCCATACTAATGCTTTGATGTTTGTCATCCATGTAATACTTTGATGAAAGAGCCAATTTGTACTGATTAAAGACTTGGAAACACTGAGACTGAATGAGATAAAATCCATCCAAGTCATAGATCCACAAAATGGGTGGAGAGATTCAGGAGTCTGGCTCTGGAGCTCATGTTCTTAATGAGTTTAGAGATGGCCAACTATAATTTTAGCAAGAACATTCTCTTCCTAATATTTTTCCCTATAGTCTCAGAACATGAGTTGCTTCTCCTTTTAATGGCAACATTCCCCCTTTGTTCTTTAGTCACCTCCTTTGTGTCCTTGAGAGCATGATTCCGGTAAATATCATTTTCTCCTAATTTCTCAACATTTATTTGTCCACGAGGACCATCTCAGCCTAAAATCAGGGATAAACTTCTTTCATTCTAAAAATAAACCACAATTATCTCCAATGATCCCTATTCCCTTCACTTTTTGCATTTCCAGTCCAAGTTCTAGAAACCATAATTTACATTGGCAAGAAGAGCGTGATTGACAAGAATTCATGAACAGAATTTGGAAGGCTACCTTTTTCAGTTTGGAGGGGTGTGAGAGACTTGAAAAAGTCTTCAAGAAAACAACACTGTTTGGGGTAAATTGAAAAGATCTGGGTGGAGGGTGGGGAGAATTGTAAAGGAATTTCAGCATAGATACATAAAGGTAAAATTATTTTTTTTTGCTTTTTTTTATAACGCTTTTATTTAAAGGATATAAATTTCCAAAATACAGCTTATAGATTACAATGGCTTCCCCCCATAACTTCCCCCCCACCCGCAACCCTCCCCTTTCCCACTCCCTCTCCCCTTGCTTCAAATCAAGATTCATTTTCAATTCTCTTTATATACAGAAGATCAGTTTAGTATATATTAAGTAAAGATTTAAACAGTTTGCCCTCACATAGCAACACAAAGTGAAAAATACTGTTGGAGTACTAGTTATAGTATTAATTCACAATGTATAGCACATTAAGGACAGAGATCCTACATGATATATTTTTTTAAAAAATTGATTAATTTTCTAGGCAATTTCCAATTTAACACCAAGATTTTTTTTCATTTTTAATTATCTATATACAGAAGATTGATTCAGTATATACTAAGTAAAGATTTCATCAGTTTGCACCCACACAGAAACACAAAGTGTAAAATACTGTTTCAGTGCTAGTTATAGCATTACTTCACATTGGACAACACATTAAGGACAGATCCCACATGAGACGTAAGTACACAGTGACTCCTGATGTTGATTTAACAATTTGACACTCTTGTTTATGGCATCAGTAATCTCCCTAGGCTCTAGTCATGAGTTGCCGAGGCTATGGAAGCCTTTAGGGTTCGCTGACTTCAATCTTATTCCGACAGGGTCATAGTCAAAGTGGAGGTTCTCTCCTCCCTTCAGAGAAAGGTACCTCCTTCTTTGATGGCCCCATTCATTCCACTGGGATCTCACTCACAGAGATCTTTCATTTAGGTCTTCTTTTTTTTGTTTTTCAGAGTGTCTTGGCTTTCCATGCCTAGAATATTCTCATGGGCTCTTGAGCCAGATCCAAATGCCTTAAGGGCTGATTCTGAGGCCAGAGTGCTATTTAGGACATCTGCCATTCTATGAATCTGCTGTGTATCTGGCTTCCCATGTTGGATCATTCTCTCCCTTTTTCATTCTATCAGTTAGTATTAGCAGACACTAGTCTTGCTTGTGCGATCCCTTTGACTCTTAGACCTATCAGTGTGATCAATTGTGAGCTGAAATTGATCACTTGGACTAATGAGATGGCCTTGGTACATGCCACCTTGATGGGATTGTATTGGAATTCCCTGGCACAATTCTAACTCCATCATTTGGGGCAGTTCCGATTGAGCATGTCCCAAATTGTACATCTCCTCCCTCTCTTATTCCCACTCTTATATTTCACAGGGATCACTTTTCAGTTAAAATTTAAACATCTAAGAATAATTGTTTGTTAATTACAGAGTTCAACCAATAGTACTAGAATAAAAAAATTACTAAAATGGATAAAGTATTACATTGTACAACAATAGTCAGCACAAGAGCTGATCAAGTTACTGTTTCTCATAGTGTCCATTTCACTTCAATAGGTTTCACCTTTGGTGCTCAATTAGTTGTCACCGATCAGGGAGAACATATGATATATGTCCCTTTGGGACTGGCTTAATTCACTCAGAATAATGTTTTCCAGATTCCTCCATCTTATTGCAAATGACTGGATTTCATTGTTTTTGACTGCTGTATAGTGTGGGGAACCACAGGCTGGCCACCTGTGGGGACCTTCTCATTGCACTACCTCATCCTGCAGAGCAGAGCAAGGTCAGGGTAATAGGATGGGATACGCCTTGATCTGATGAGATGGGATACACCTTGACCTGGAAGGACTTGCAGACAACCTGGCGAGATGAGATGCACCTGGACCTGAGACTGCGCATGCCCTTTGATGGACTGCTCGGGGGGGGGGGGGTGGGGGGGGGGGGTGGATAAAAGACCATGTTAAGGGCGAGAACGGGGGCAGCCACTTCAGTCTTTCTCCGTCTTCCTCCCGGCTGCTCCCCCCTCCCTCCTTTCCTTCAATCCCTAAGAGTAAAAGTTCCTCGAGAACTGATCAACAGCGGTCGTGTCGTGATTCTGCGGGTTGGACCTTTGCCAACAAGACTTGGGTTGGCGAGGGTTCCGACAGTATAGTATTCTATAGAGTACATGTCCCATAATTTCTTTATCCAAATGTATGCTTTGAATTCCCTGTGATCTTTTGCTGTGAGGTTCCCTTCGTTTATCTTCTTTCATGTTGATGGCTGTGTTTCTGTGTTTCTGTGTGTAACACATCTTTAAGTATCTTTTGCAGGGCTGGACGAGTGGCAACAAATTCTTTCAATTTTTGTTTGTTATGAAAGGTCTTTATTTCACCTTCATTCACAAATGAGAGCTTGGCAGGATAAAATATTCTGGGCTGGCAGTTTTTCTCTCTTAGTACCTGGGCTATGTCTCGCCATTCCCTTCTAGCTTGCAGGGTTTCTGATGAGAAGTCTGCCGTGAGTCTAATTGGAGATCCTCTGAGTGTAATTTGACGTTTCTCTCTTGCGCATTTTAGGATCTTTTCTTTCTGTTTCACTGTGGTGAGTTTAATTACAACGTGTTGTGGTGAGAACCTCTTTTGGTCATGTTTACTAGTGGTTCTATGAGCTTCCTGTACTAGGATGTCTCTGTCCTTCTCCAAAACTGGGAAATTTTCTGCTATTATCTCACTAAAATGGCCTTCTAATCCTTTCTCCCTCTCCATGCCTTCAGGAACTCCTAGAACTCGAATGTTGGGTTTTTTAATAGTATCCTGTAGATTCCCAACAATATTTTTTAGATTTCTAATTTCCCCTTCTTTGGTTTGACTGTATAGTTTCCTGTGCTCTGTCTTCTAGGTCCAATATTCTCTCTTCTGCCTCACCCATTCTGTTTGTAAGGCTCTCTAATGTGTTTTTCATTTGATCTATTGAATTCTTCACTTCATTATGATTTCTCGTCACTATCAGTTTCATGTTCTACTAGTTGTTTCATTTCAGCTTGATTTCTCCTTAATATTTCATTTTCACGAGAGAGATTTTCTACCTTGTCCATTAAGGATTTCTGTAGTTCAAGAATTTGTTTTTGAGTACTTCTTAGTGTTCTTATCAATTTTTTGAGATCTGCTTCTTGCATTTCTTCTATCTCATCATCTTCGTAATCTTGAATTGGGGTGTCTTTTTCATTTGGGGATGCCATAGTGTCTTCCTTGTTCTTATTACCTTGGTTTTTGCGTTTGTTGTTTGGCATATTGGTTTCTTCACTGTGGTGTTATTTTCTTCTTATACTATGACTCTAGATTAAGTGGACTGTCTGCTTTTGATGGAGCCTTGGAGGCTTGAGATGGGTGTGGCCTGAGAGCTCTGTTTGGTTCCTCAGGGTTGAGGGTGTGTCAAAGGAGACACTCCCAGGTTAGGCGTGGTAAATCTCTCTCTGATACTTTTTTTTTTTTTTTTGGTTCAAAAGGGAAGTAATTCCACACAGCTGAATGGAATTGGGGGTGGTTAGCAGGCGAATGATATACCCACAGGAGCCAGAGATTGGAAGCTCTTTCCCAAGGACCAGAGAAGGAATCTTTGCGGCCCTTAGTGTGGGCTGAGATTCTCCTGTAGTCTCCCACTGGGCTGCCAAAGCTACTGAACTGTAGCGTCTCTGGAGAGTACTCACATGAATTCGTGATTTCCGTGAGTTCTCTCCCCCACCGTCTCTTTTTTCACAGTCTCAGTTCATTAGCACCACACATTCATTAGGTTCTAATCTCCTGTTATTTCACCCCTCCCACCCAGAGTCAGGTTTTTCTGCTAGGCTCGGGGCCGGTGCCGACCCGAGGTCGCCCTGCTTATGATGTATTCCAAAATGGCGCCTGCTCTTTGTCTTGCTCACCTTTGAGAGGTGAGCTGAGAGAGAGAAGCTCGTGTCCGTATGGGTCACTTTTTTTTTTCCCTCTCTCTCTCTCTCTTCTAGTTAGGCTGGTGAACTTTTCCCCGCAGGGTTTCAAGCCTTGTTCGCTCTAGGCTCCCTTTTCCACTTCCCTGCTCGTATCTCGGGCTATTGAGGTTCTGCTCACCTCACGTTCCAGCGCTGGTGTGTTGAATCTGCTGCTCGTGTCCCAAACTGCGGGCTCCCACGCTCTCCACGCAGGTCCACTGTGAGTCTCCAGTTCCAGAAGGGTTTTCTCTGCTGTTTCTTCCCCTACTCTTCCTTGAACCTGCAGTATCTCCACTTTTATTAAACTGTCTCTCCCCAGACTATCGGTGTGCTCCCTTCCTATTCCGCCATCTTGCCGCTCTCCTAAAGGTAAAATTATAAGCAGAGGAAATCATGGCACATTTTTGAGATTCATGGAATAGTCTACTTTATTCTGTATTAGTTTTTTAGGATTACAATAACAAAATATCATAGACTTGGTGGCTTCAACAACAGAAACATTTTCTTATGGTTCTGAGGCTGGAAGTTCATGATCAAGGTGCCCACAGGTTTCGCTTCTTCTAAGGCCTCTCTCCTTGGCTTGCATATGGACTTCTCACTGTGTACTCACATGGTCTTTTTTTCTGTATGCATATATACATGCCTGATGTCTCTTCTGCAATCTTTTTTTAAAAGATTTTATTTACTTATTTGAGAGGCAGAGTTACAGATAGAGAGAGAGGGAGAGAGAGAGAAAGAGAGAGAGAGAGAGAGAGAGTTTTCCATCTTCTGGTTCACTCCCCAAATAGCCACATTTGCAGGAGCTAAGCCAACTCAAAGACAGGAGCCAGATACTTCTTGCAGGTTTCCCATGTAAGTACAGGGACCCAAGCACTTGGGCCATCTGTCACAGCTTTCCCAGGCCATAAGAAGAGAGCTGGATCGAAAGAGAAGCCATCGGGACATGGAACCAGCACCCATATGGGATGCTGGCACTGCAGGCGGAGGCTTAGTCTGCTATGCCACAGTGCTGGCCCTTTGGTGTCTAAGAGCGCCACTCATAATGGAAAATAGCCCATCCTAATGGTCTCATTTTAACTTTACCTCGTTAATGCCCTTGGATACCTTTTTGATTATACTTAAAAGTACTGATTGTGTGGACTTCAACTTGTGGATCCTGGATAAAGAAATTATGGGACATGTACTCTATAGAATACTATACAGCAGTCAAAAACAATGAAATCCGGTCATTTGCAACAAGATGGAGGAATCTGGAAAACATTATGCGGAGTGAATTAAGCCAGTCCCAAAAGGACAAATATCATATGTTCTCCCTGATCAGTGACAACTAACTGAGCACCAAAGGGGAAACCTGTTGAAGTGAAATGGACACTATGAGAAACAGTGACTTGATCAGCTCTTGTGCTGACCGTTGATGTATAATTTAATACTTTATCCCTTTTAGTATTTTTTTTGATCTACTTAATACTATTGGTTGAACTCTGTAATTAACACACAATTATTCTTAGGTGTTTAAATTTTAATGGAAAAGTGATCCCTGTTAAATATAACAGTGGTAATAAGAGAGGGAGGAGATGTACAATTTGGGACATGCTCAGTTGGACTTCCCCCAAAGGGTGGAGTTAGAAACGTGCCAGGGGATTCCAATACAATCCCATCAAGGTGGCATGTACCAATGCCATCTCACTAGTCCAATTAATCAATTTCAGTTCACAATTGATCACACTGATAAGTCTAAGAGTCAAAGGGATGACACAAACAAGACTAGTGTCTGCTAATACTAACTGATAGAATCAAAAAGGGAGAGAACAATCCATCATGGGAAGTGGGATACACAGCAGACTCATAGAATGGCAGATGTCCTAAATAGCACTCTGGCCTCAGAATTAAAGTTTAAGGCATTTTGTTCTGGCTGAAGAGCCCATGAGAGTATTTTACATATGGAAAGCCAAGACACTCTGGCAAAAAAAAACAAGAAGACCTGAATGAAAGATCTCTGCGAGATCCCAGTGGAAAGAACAGGTCCATCAAAGAAGGAGGTAACTTTCTCTGAAGGGAGGAGAGAACTTCCACTTTGACTATGACCCTTTCGGAATGAGATCAAAGTCAGTGAACTCAAAAGCCTTCCATAGCCTTGGCAACTCATGACTAGAGCCTAGGGAGATTACTGATGCTATAAACAAGAGTGTCAATTGTTGCATGAAACAACAGGAGTCACTGTGCACTTACTCCCCATGTAGGATCTCTGTCCTTAATGTGTTGTCCAATGTGAAGTAATGCTATAACTAGTACTCAAACAGTTTTTTACACTTTGTTTTTCTGTGTGGGTGCAAACTGTTGAAATCTTTACTTAATATATACTAAATTGATCTTCTGTATATAAAGAGAATTGAAAATGAATCTTGATGTGAATGGAATGGGAGAGGGAGCAGGAGATGGAAGGGTTGCGAGTGGGAGGGAAATTATGGGGGGGAAGCCATTGTAATCCATAAACTGTACTTTGGAAATTTATATTTACTAAAGAAGAAAAAAAAGAAAAATCAAAAAAAAATTCAATCATAGCATCTGGGATATGGTGGAGCATGAAAGAGCAGGCCAGAAACATAGATTAGCAGCAGCTCACAGTAGACCTGGAACATAGAATTGGATATTTGAATCTTTAGATGGTGGATTCTATGAATACTTAACATATCTTACCTCATTGGGCTAATTGACATTGAAGATTAAATCTAACATAATTACAGTACATTATCTATGTATGTTATCTTGTATATTTTGCAGCAAGTAAGACATCTCCTAAAGTGACTTACTTTCAGATAAATATATTCACAGTGTTCTGTTTCTGTCCTTTTGCTTTAAGCCAAATCTAAAAGGAAGATTCCACAGCTGTTTAATATATTGTCTGAAACAAAATTTTTATACAAAGCCAAGGTTAAAAGAGGTTTTAATTCTTTTAAGCATTAGCTCAAATGCTTTAGAAAGCAGTTGCTGCTATTCCAAAGATAGACCACCTGCTTTTCTCAAGAGAGTCAGAAAAACCTGAGTGAGTGACTCAGAGAAGCACACAGGAGGAGGGAAGACTCTGCACTGCCCTGTTGGCACAGAGCCTTAGATGTACAATGTAATACTTTATCCATTTTAGTAATTTTTTTATTCTAGTACTATTGGTTGAACTCTGTAATTAACAAACAATTATTCTTAGGTGTTTAAATTTTAACTGAAAAGTGATCCCTGTGAAATATAAGAGTGGGAATAAGAGAGGGAGGAGATTTACAATTTGAGACATGCTCAATCGGAACTGCCCCAAATGATGGAGTTAGAATTGTGCCAGGGGATTCCAATACAATCCCATCAAGGTGGCATGTACCACGGCCATCTCATTAGTCCAAGTGATCAATTTCAGCTCACAATTGATCACACTGATAGGTCTAAGAGTCAAAGGGATCACACAAACAAGACTAGTGTCTGCTAATACTAACTGATAGAATCAAAAAGCGAGAGAATGATCCAACATGGGAAGCGAGATACACAGCAGACTCATAGAATGGCAGATGTCCTAAATAGCACTCTGGCCTCAGAATCAGCCCTTAAGGCATTCAGATCTGGCTCAAGAGCCCATGAGAATATTCTAGGCATGGAAAGCCAAGACACTCTGGAAAAAAAAGAAGACCTAAATGAAAGATCTCTGTGAGTGAGATCCCAGTGGAACGAATGGGGCCATCAAAGAAGGAGGTACCTTTCTCTGAAGGGAGGAGAGAACTTCCACTTTGACTATGACCCTGTCAGAATAAGATTGAAGTCAGCGAACCCTAAAGGCTTCCATAGCCTTGGCAACTCATGACTAGAGCCTAGGGAGATTACTGAGGCCATAAACAAGAGTGTCAAATTGTTAAATCAACTTCAGGAGTCACTGTGTACTTACGTCTCATGTGGGATCTGTCCTTAATGTGTTGTCCAATGTGAAGTAATGCTATAACTAGCACTGAAACAGTATTTTACACTTTGTGTTTCTGTGTGGGTGCAAACTGATGAAATCTTTACTTAGTATATACTGAATCTATCTTCTGTATATAGATAATTAAAAATGAAAAAAAAAATCTTGGTGTTAAATTGGAAATTGCCTAGAAAATTTATCAATTTTTTAAAAAAATATATCATGTAGGATCTCTGTCCTTAATGTGCTATACATTGTGAATTAATACTATAACTAGTACTCCAACAGTATTTTTCACTTTGTGTTGCTGTGTGAGGGCAAACTGTTGAAATCTTTACTTAATATATAGTAAACTGATCTTCTGTATATAAAGAGAATTGAAAATGAATCGATGTGAAGCAAGGGGAGAGGGAGTGGGAAAGGGGAGGGTTGCGGGTGGGGGGGAAGTTATGGAGGGGGAAGCCATTGTAATCTATAAGCTGTATTTTGGAAATTTATATTCTTTAAATAAAAGCGTTATTAAAAAAAAAAAGAAAAGCAAGGATTCTGTGTGTGTGTTTGTGTGTGTGTGTGTGTCTGTAACTCTACATTTCAAATAAGATAAATCTCTAAAGAAAACACACAGGGCAAGGAGCTTCCCTTACCCTCTTAGTTCAGTTCACCTTTCTTAACACACAAGTGAGCACTGATCCAGCCCTGGAATGCATGTTCTCAATGGAGAAAGAGAAGGTTAAGGACACTTACTGTCAACTCAACCACAGGCGTTGAACTAGTGTTTTGTCAAGTGTGTTAACTCATTTCATTCTATTATTAGGTCTTCATTTTTTAGAAGAGGAAGTAAACTCAGAAAGGTCAAGTGAATTGCTCATAAACAATATCTCAGAGAAGTGAACACTGCCTTCTTCCAAAGCCCACATTCTTCTCCACACACCATGGGAAGTGGGTTTTCTTTCTCAGGATAATGCACATTAAGATAGCATCAGCCTTGGCTTTATTCTGCCTTCTGCAGATGGACACCAGGCTGCAGCAATGGGTGAGAGCCACTACCAAAGATCTGCTTAGGACAAACCTGGGCAGAAAATGTCTCACACTGCACAGAAAGAGCAATATTTAGGGTTGAGCTGCATGCAAATATTTTATGTCAGAAATTAAAATTATGTATATGATTTTACATATCAGACAATATTTTAAATATCAGATATATTTTATATATATACATCAGAAATTTAACCTAATTGTTTATTCATGGTAATAATCCAAAAGCACTGTAACTGTTAGAGAACCACTTCCTGTTGGAGATTCTCTGGCCTAAAAAATATTGTATATGTCTTTTTGCCTCAGACACACCTGAAAAACAAGTTTCTTCTTGCCTAGGAAAATAGGCCCAGCATCATGCTCTATTCCAGCAATGTGCACTCCTCTGGGAAAACAAGGGAAAATCATATCTAAACCAAGCAGAAATTCAGGAATTCCTATTACCATAATTAAAGACAAGAGTGGTATGTCCTAGGAATAACTGCAATAAACAAGTGTGTAGATGAAGAATAGGATACTAAACTGAGAACCAAAATACCTACAAAAGATTCCAAGGGGATCTTCCTGTGTTTGGCCAAAGCCATCACCCAAAACCCTGGGGCACTGTTGAGGTGGATTTGTTCTGAGAGGAGTATGGTGGGGATAAGAGGCGCAGAGTCACCACACAGACAATGGGAGTCGGGTGAAAGCAGGCTGCAGGCGAGCAGCTCACAGACTCATTTATTGCAGTTGGTACAGCAGCTTATATAGCCGAGGCAGCCAATCCAGTCAAGCAGTGGTTTATGCCCTAACCAATCACACCCTGTTGCCTGGCAGGCTCCTTTGCCAAATGGTTTCTGAAGCCATTCCTGAGTAACTTACATTCGCTTGCCAGTAGCCATCTTGGCATGGCCTTCTCATTCTACCACATTTCCCCCTTTTCAACAAGAGGCAAGATCCTTGGCCATACCATTGTTGACCCCGTTTCCATGTGGTCTCTGTATGCTGCTGTGCCTGTCTTAGCTTGTCCCCCAGGGGATCTTACCTGTCATTGACTAACCAACCCTCAAAATGGGAGACCACAGGAGTGCTTGTCAGATGGGGTAGGAATGAGGAACAATGGTAATCAGGAATGGCGTGACCGCACGCAGGCTGCGGGCCATTTGAGTGGCTGACCAGAGCTAGTGGAGTATAAAGCAGTAGTGGATGTGGCTGTGGGCAGTTCCTCAGGGTAGGAGGATAGGGCAGCAGCTTGACAATCGGCAGCAGGTGCGTCCACTAACAAGGTGGACTCTCAGTCTTGTTCAGCTGGTTCTGGTTGACAGTTGCAGGCTTGATGTTTCTGGCTGGTACCCAAATGGGCTGTCCCACATTCTCTGGAAAGACACAAGCATATCCTTGGCCCTTGGTTAGCAGAAGCCTTTTTTACGAGCATTGGAATCCAGGGCCTGAATTTGGCATCCACTTCTACATTAACGGCAAACATGCAAGTGGGATGGGGTCTAGCAGCTGCCCTGAGAGCCTGGAGTGCCCGGGGACTCCACAAACATGAGGATCCTCACTGGGTGCAGATGGGATGACCTTGCATGGGTTATCACCTCAAGGTCGTCTAAATTCATCCCATGGGTATTTGGAGGGTGGCTGACTAGGCATTGCTGTGTTGTCTGCTGTCATGTCATTTTCACTGTAGGAGCTCTCTCTCCCCAAGTTGTCAGCTGTTGCCTGTGAGGCAGGGGCCTGGATTGACAGGCTCTTATCACTCACAGATTCATTATGTTTGGTAATCTGCATGGGATTCTGGGAGGGAGGTATCTTTCCCATGTTTGAGCGCTTAAGAGAGGTGTGCCACATCAACTCTAGCCAAAGGAAAGACACGCACAGGACTGTTGGCATAACAAAGCAAATTCCTAGCACCTCAGTGGCTGATGGCATTCTGCAGGGGTTCCCTACGTTAGATGAACAGACAGGGGTGTATCAGATCGAATGTATGTCCTGTGCTTAGTGGGGGACTTCCTTGATTCGTTAGGTCAAGGCCATATGCCCACATGGTGTCTCTGGAGCGTCCCTCCCTCAAGTGAGGGAATATGACTTGGTTCCAAATTTTGGGATGATCAGTCCCTTATGTGAATTTGCCAGGTGAACCGAAAGTAAAAGGAGGAGCCGAGAAGCAGCGTTACGTTTCTGGGCAGTGTGTGCCTAACCTGAGGTCACTTAGACCGAGGACAAGGACAAGAAAAGGGGCGTAGGAGGAGGGGGTTCTGTGCTCACCCTCACAGAACTGAACAGCATACACATCACTGAGGGGCCTACTTGCCGAAATCAAGGGGGGCCTAGCCGAGTCTGACACGCTGTCTCTCAGCCACATCGGGTGCCAGATGTTGCTGTGGATTTGTTCTGAGAGGAGGAGCACAGTGAGGGCAGGAGGCAAGCAGCCTGCAGACTCATTTATTGCAGTTGGTACAGCAGCTTATATAGCTGAGGCAGCCAATCCGGTCAAGCAGTGGTTTATGCCCTAACCAATCACTGCCTGTTGCCAGGCAGGCTCCTTTGCCAGGTGGGTTCCAAAGCCATTCCTGAGTAACTGACACTTGCTTGCCAGCTGCCCTCTTGGCACGGCCTTCTCATTCCACCACAAGCGGACTGCACACTGGGAGGTGCCCATTTATTCTGCAGAGTCACTGGCTTCTCTGACTGGCACTGTGAGCTATCACAATTCAAATTTAGGAGACTTAATCAATTTACGAGTACCTGTGAGTCACTACAATTTGATAAGCACTGTCAGAACACCCTGAAGAATATTTCTACCTTTAAGATTTTTTAAGTATTTCATAAAATTCCCTCTAATGTTTTGCAATCGTAATATAATCTTAAGTAGTGAGAAGAGAGTTTCAAGAAGAATTTTGAGACCCCACTTAATGAGTGATATTTACATTGTCCTCCTCACCAATAATGATTTCTATTGCTGGGTAGGCTGGAAGAGGCTTCTGAACTTACTCCCAAATTCAGAGCTTTGTAAAGAAAAAAGGTACTGAGAATCTGGGTTAATCCAGCACCATGACCACCATGTGCTTTATCAAGTTGAACAAAAGTGTTATGCACATCTCTGAACACAAAAGAATTCCTGAGAGATGAACACTCCAAATCTTCATCGTATTTCTTTAACTCCTCTTTGATATCCCATGAAAAGCTGAATTGGAAGGTTTCTGCCCATTATAGGGATGCTATGACACTAATGAGAAAATTTTCATTGAATGTACCAATTCTTTAATAGCTTTTCAACCCAAGTCATTGAAGTAGCATCCACAAATGACACTAGCGAGCATTGATTGAGTGCTACTATGTAGCGCAAGCTTTGTGCTTCTATTAACTGATTTAGTCCTCAAAAATTACCCCCATGCAATTGTCAGTCCCAATTTATAGGTGAAAAAAAGAATCATGAGTATTTGAATTCTCAAAGTTTCAGTGCCGAGAAAAGGTGGGGCAGGATTTAAAGTGGGCATTTTGATTCTAGAATCAGTCCAAATACTGTCAATCCTGAGACACTAGATGTCAAGGCAACCACCCACCCACCCACACAAGGAGCATTATGACAGTTTGTCAGGAACAAAGCGCCCACTGACCGCACGGAAAATCCTCCACCAGTAACAGAGCAATCTTTCCTCTGTTGAATGTTCCCAAACTGTTTGCTGACCTTCTGCAACCAACAAAGGATGGCCAGATACACCTAAAAACTAATCAAAAAGTCTCCCTGCTTCCAAAGCTCCTATCGGAACAGGATACTGACCATTGATTTCTTCCTTCACTCTCCAATCTCTTTGGATTTCTCAACTATGGCTGAAATGAAAGCGGCAGCAGACAGCTCCCTTGTCATAAGTTGATGAGTAAAGAGCCTCAGATTTACTTTTGTCTTTGACAATCAGACACAAATCAGTTTGACCCTTTAGGTTTACAGTTATGTAAAAATAATGATGTTCGGCCAGCGCTGTGGCTCAATATGCTAATCCTCCGCCTTGCAGCTCCGGCACACCAGGTTCTAGTCCCGGTTGGGGCACCAGATTCTGTCCTGGTTGCCCCTCTTCCAGGCCAGCTCTCTGCTGTGGCCCAGGAGTGCAGTGGAGGATGGCCCAAGTCCTTGGGCCCTGCACCCCATGAGAGACCAGGAGAGGCACCTGGCTCCTGGCTTCGGATCAGCGCAGCGCACCAGCCGCAGTGGCCATTAAGGGGTGAACCAATGGAAGGAAGATCTTTCTCTCTGTCTCTCTCTCTCACTGTCTAATCTGCCTGTCAAAAAATAAATAAATAAGTAATAAATAAAAAAATAACATGGTGCAAAAAAATGAAGTTCAACATACTCACAAGTCTTATGCTCTGACTCCACTGAAATTACAATAAACTTCATTAAAATGAAATAATACATGCTACACTCTTATGAGATATTAATACTGAGGGGCAGGCATTTGGCACAGGGATTCAGTCAGTGTTTCAGATGCTTGCACTCCCTATGGAAGTTTCTCTTTCAAGCCTCAGGGATCTGCTTCCAACCATGCACACCCTGTGAGGTAGTGGGTGAGGGCTCAAGTACTGGGTCCTCTGCCACCCATTCGAGAGACCCAGACTGAGCTCCTGACTTTGCTGTGGCCAAGCTGTGGCTGTCGCATTTAGGGAATAAAACAATGGATGAAAAATCCCTCATCTGTCTCAGCCTTCCCAGTAGAATAAAAATAAACTTTAAAATATATCAAATATTGAAGCTATAATTGTGTGTTAGGTTCTTTGATAGACTGTGTCACTGTATAATAAGTTATCATAATATAACATTTCTAACAGAGAAATGAAGTAAGAAAAGTAAAATCATCTCATCCACCTTATTAGTCTGGGTCGTCACATGTAGTTAGGAAAATGTCCCTTTAATGCATCAGGATCAAAGAAATATGTCATTCCCCCTAGAGTTGCGAAGATGGTTCTAAACTTTAAGCTATACCACAATCTGAGTGTGGTTCTATTTCAGCACACAACTCTGATTTGTAAGGATATGGAATTCAAAGTTCACTCTTCATGTGTGGCTGTAAGAAAAGAAGCAAGAAGATAAACACTGCCACCTGCTGAGCTAAGAGAACAAATAAAAGTGTGCAAGCTTGTACATTTATCAAACACGGTCACATTTTTTAGTTGTCATTTGTGAGAGCAGTAAAAAGTATGCTGTTCAGTGTTCAGTGGAATGCATGGCCATCTGACCCACTGTGACAATTAGTTGATTAAGAGCTCACAATCCCAAGAAAGCAGTCAGTCAGGCAACTTTTTTTCAAAGCAATGCATCCAACGTTGTTTACAGCAACACATCCAATAGCTTATGTATTTATTTTCCCTATTTAAAAGACAGATCAACAGAGAAACAGACATATGGAAAAAGAGAATCTGTCATGCACTGCTTCACTATCCAAAGACCCACAATAGCCAGGGCTGGGCCAGGTCAAAGCCAGGATCCTAGAACTCCATCTGGGTCTTCCACAGGGTGTCAGGGGCCTCCCAGGATGCATTAGCAGGAGGCTGGATCACAAGCAGTGTAGTGAGCACTCCAACAAAGCACTCCAATGCTGAATGCTGCCGTCCCACGCAGCACCTTAACCAGCCCAACTACAGTGGATTAGCATCTCTCTTAAAGGCATTTTAAAATATTCCAGCAGTACTCAGGTTAGCATTTGATTGTTTCCTCTCATAAGTCATTTTTTTCCACCCAGATTTAATTAAATACTTTGAAGGTTTATTCTGCTTAATATTTCCATATAAATATTCTTAACTTCTTAAAATCTAACAATTCATCACTTATCTCCTTTTAAATAAGTCCCATTTTGTTCTCATATCACCCTAAAAACATACTGCCTAAATATAGATGCACAATTCACAAGAAAATTTCTCCAAAAGCTTTTATTCAACAAAAATTGCATCAATCACCTTCAAAGTAGAATCTAGGAGACACATTGTTAAATCGTTCTGGCTTCATTTACCAGCATCATGATGACATTAAAAATAAAATACAATTGAAATAACTAGAGGTATTTATTAAATTAAACACTAATTGTTTCCTGTAATTCCCACCAAATAACATTAAAAATTATATAATTTAGCCACTTTTAATGGACATGTATGTAAGGTTAAGAACGGTATGTGTAAATACTTGGCTTGCAGTAAGAAATAAAAAGCATATCAAACATCAAAATATCTCACTTTCCGTGAAACTCAAGTTCTCAGTCACCATGGTTTGCTCGCTGAAGGCTTCTTCAGTCAACGCCATATTCTACAGGTATTATCCCTGCTGCCTAATAAAACAAATTTCATAGAGTCATCCTTTTCTATCCATTTCACTTCACTCTTCTCCCAAGTTGACAGTTTCTGAGTTATTGATAAACAGCATGGTACTAAGCACACCTGATCCTCGGCACCTAGCTGCAGAGCCCCAGGATCTCTGGGACATTTTTGAAGCGCTGATGATTTTCCTTTCATATCAGCCAGTTGTAAGTAGCACAGATTCACACCCTACTCACACAGACATCTTAGAACTGGAGAGGACCTGAGAGTACACCACTCAGCCATCTCCTTATCCTCCCCTCAAATGTTGCCACCAAGTGTAAATACAGTGAATCTGAATTTCTCTGGGTTTAGGAGATAACCTTATGAGGAGGAAGGATATTTCATTTTAGAACATCTCAGAAAGTCAACAGGTTTTTCTCACTGTACGTGGGTAATGCTTATTCTCTTACCTTCAAGGACAAGGTACATAACATCAATATTTTTAAGTTTACAATTTTAAGATACAAAAAAAAATGTTTTAAGTGTGAGAGCTATTGGAACTGGGAGAAAGACACATCATATTTTGAAAAATGGGAAAATCATATTGGCCGCCATTTTTTTTTGCCAGCTTGCAATTCTAAACCCAACATAAGTCAACACACTAAAAAATATGTGCAATTAAATCTTACTGGAGTCCACTTAGTGAACAGGACAGATAAATCCAGATACAGTGATTCTTTTGTTGATGTAAGCACAGAAGGGTCACCCCATTCTAACAAGCTCTGTCATCCAGTGGGCTTACAATTAGCATGCTGGTGCTTTCAGTTAATTCAATAAAAATCAATAATATCTTAGCTGCTGGATTAGGGAATGACATGATGCACTAGACTAGGGATAAACAGTGACAGAAAGGGATGCAGGCAATGCACTTTCAGGAGAGAACTGAAGAGAAAACTACACTGGAAATCCCACAAGAGGAGGAGGAACCCCATGGACCTGTGTGGAGGGTGAAGACACACAGCACAAACATAGGAGCTGCACACGACTGCAAAAGCTGAGAACTGAAGAGGGAAGCAGCTTGAGACCGAGGTGACACCAGACTGCAGCAACCCATGGAGATATAAGCAGGGAGAAGAGCATGGTGTGAGTCCAGACAGAGCACTTGGGGCTAGTGGTTGCTAGCAGCTGTCTCAGGGAACATCAGCTTCTCTGTTGACTGGGCAGGCTGGCAGAGCAAGCAGAAACTTCTGCGCCCAGAGACTGTGGTAGACGTGTGTGCTAAGATCATGCGGACACAGTAGCTACATGAAAAGGTGCACAGAGTAGCTAGGTCTCTGGGCAATCACCAGAAGTGGCTCTGCATGCTCAGTGTGCTCACAGAGAGGACTGCACAGATCATTTGTGTGGTTCATATGGTGGCTTAGAATACACAGGGGGCAGACACTGAGGCATTGAGATCTACCACACCCATCTTGTTAATGGTGTTAATCCAGGTGTTAACCTGGATACTCGCTCCACCCTGGAGAACTGACCAGAGCTCCCTGCTCACACTGCTACACACTGCTTGATATTCACTGAAAGTGCAGACATCCCACTAAGCCACAGAGGCATAGCACAAAGATAAAAGCCATCAGAGAAAACAAAACAAAACAAAACAAAATCAACCACACAAATGCCGAAAAATAAACACAGAAACTCAAAAAACAAGAATAAGGAAGACATCATGACCCCTCACTGAAAGGAACAAAACATATCAATATTAGAGTGTGAAGATGAAGAGATTGAGGAAATGCCAGAAACTGAAATCAAAAAATTAATCATAGGTCTACTGAAAAGCAATTAGAAGCAAATCTGGGAATGAAAGGAAACAATACATGATATGAATGAAATTTTTCCCAGGAAATTGAGATTTTAAATAGCAATCAAAATGAAATATTAAAAATGAATAATTCAATAGGTCAAATAAAAATGTGGTGGAAAGCCCTAATAGCAGACTCGATGGAGCAGAAGAAAGAAAAACTGATCCAGAAGAAAAATCTTTAGAAATCCTACAATCAAACAGAAGCAGAAAGATAAGGATGAGGAGGAGGAGGAGAACATAGAAAACAGAAGATACTGTTGGAGACCTATGGGATATTATCAAATGACCCAACATATGGGTCTTAGGAGTTCCTGAAGGTGTGGAAGTAGAAAATAGATTAGAAGGCCTACTTAGCGAAATAATTACAAAAAAAAAAACTTCCCCAATTTGGAGAAAGAAAGAAATGTCCAAATAGAGGGAAGCACATAGAACTCCTAACAGAATGACCAGAAAAGATACAACACATTGTAGTCAAACTTTCCACAGAAACACACAAAGATTCTAAAACAACATGCACAAGAAAAGCAACAGATTTCCTTCAAAGGCTCTCCAATTAGACTCACAGCTTACTTCTCATCATAAACCCAACATGCCAGAAGGGAATGGTAAGGTACAGTCCCAGTCTTGATAAAAAAAAAAAACTAAACCAGATTACTGTACCCTGCAAAGCTCTCATTTATGAATGAAGGTGAAATAAAGACCTTACACAACAAACAGAAATAGAAAGACTGTCGCCATTCTCCCAGCCTTACAAAAAATGCTTAAGGATCTTCTACATACAGAAACACAGAAAGATAACCAACATTATGCTATAATGTCAAGTAGAAAATTGCCTAGTAAAAGTGCAAAAGAAATCCAAAGTAAACAATAGGAATAATTTATGGAAAAATGCCAGGACCAAGTCATTAATTATCAATAGTCACCTTGAATGTAAATATCCTCAACTCTTCAGTTAAAAGATACAGACTGGCCAAACGGATTAAAAAACAAGACCCATCTATTTGCTGCCTACAAGAAACACACCTACCCAACAAATATGCACAAAGATTGAAAGTAAAAGAACAGAGAAAGTTATTCCATGCACATGTCAAGCAAAAAAGGGCAGGTGTTGCCAGGCTGATATCAGACAAAATAGAGTTTAACATAAAAACTGTTAAAAGAGATGAAGAATGGCACTATATAATGATTAAGGAATTAATTTAATAGGAAGGTGTAACTATAATAAATATATACACACCCAACTACAAGGCACCTGGTTATTTCATAGAAATGATTTCACCACACTTTCATCAATGGACAGATCAACTAGACAGAAAAACGACAAAGAAACAGAGCTAATTGACATTATGGACCAAATGGACTTAACTGAAATAACAGAAAATTTCACCCCACAGTTGCAGAAAACAAATTCTTCTCATCAGTGCATGGAAGATTCTCTAGGTTAGACTACAAGCCAGGCCATAAAATAAGTCTAATCAAATTCAAAAAATTCTAAATCATACCATGCACCTTCTCTGATGACAACTGGAAATCATCAACACAAGAATCTCTAGATCACATGTAAACACATACAGCCTGAACAACATGTTCTTAGATAAACAATGGGTCATAGAATAAATCAAAAGAAAAAACAAAAAAAATTTCTGGAAATAAATGAAGATGACAATATATCATATCAAACTTATAGGATACAAAAAATGCAGTATTAACAGGGAAGTTTATAGCAATCAGTGCCTACATAAACAAATTGAATAGGCATCAAATAAATGAGCTATCAAGGCATCTCAAGGATCTAGAAATACAACAACAAACCAAGCCCCAAAATAGTAGGTGAAAAGAAATCATTAAAATTAGATAAGAAATAAACAAAATTGAAACAAAAAACCATAAAATATCAATTAATTGAAGAACTGGGTTTTGAAAAAATAAACAAAATTGATATGACATTGGCCAAATTAATGAAAAAAAAGAGGGAAAATACCCAAATCAATAAAATAATAGGTAAAAATGAAATGTAAAAACAGACACTATACGGGCCAGTATTTTGGTGCATCAGGCTATGGGTGCTGGTTTGAGATCCAGCTGCTCCACTTTGGATCCAGCTTTCTGTTATGGCCTAGGAAAACAGTAGAAGATGGCCCAAGTCCTTGGGCCCCTGCACCCACGTGAGAAACCCAGAAGAAGCTCCTGGCTCCTGGCTTCGAATCAGTGTAGCTCCAGCTGTTGTGGCCAATTGGGGAGTGAACCATTGGATAGAAGACCTCTATCTGTCTCTCTCTCTCTCTCTCTCTCTCTCTCTCTGCCTCTCCTCTCTCTCTTTGCCTCTCCTTCTCTCTCTGTTAACTCTGACTTTCAAACAAATAAATAAATCTTTTTTTAAAAAAAGAATAGATACCATGGAAATAACAAGGATCATCAGGAAATACTACAAAGGATCATCAAGAATTACTACAAAAGAATTACCTAGAATAAATAGATAGATTCTTAGAAACATACAATCTATCAAAATTGAGTCTTGAAGACACAGAAAACTGAAACAGGCCAATAATGAGGACAGAAAGTGAATCAGTGATAAAGACCCTCCCAACAAAGAAAAGCCCGGGACTGGACAACTCATTGAAATTCTACCAGACATTTAAAGAAGAACTAATTGCAATTCTTCTCAAGCTATTCAAAACAAGTGGAAGAGAGGGAATCCTCCCAAACTTTTTCTATGAAGCCTGCATCACCTTAATTCCTAATCCAGAAAAAGATATAACAGAGAAAGGGAACTATGGACCAATATACATGGTGAATACAGATGTAACAAACCTCAAAGAAATATTAGCTAATTGAATCCAACGACATATCAAAACGATCATTCACCCAGACCAAGTGGAATCTATGCCTGGTATGCAGGGCTGGTTCAACATTCATGAATCAAAAAATGTGATACATCACATTAACAAACTGAAGTACAAAAACCATATGGTTATCTCAATAGATACGGAGAAAACATTTGTTAAAATATAACATCCTTTCATGATAAAATTTTTAAGCAAATTGGTTATAGAAGGAACATTCCTCAGCACAATCAAGGCAATTTATGAGAAACCCACATCCAGCATCGTATTGAATGGGGAGAAGTTAGAAGCATTTCCACTAAAACCCGGAAACCAGACAAGATTCCCACTATCACCATTGTTATTCATATATCCTAGAAGTTTTAGCCAGAGTCATTAGAAAGAAATTAAAGGCATACAGGGATATGAATTGGAAAGGAAGAAGTCGAATTATCCCTGTTTGTGGATGAAATGATCCTATTTATGGGGGATCTGAAAAACTCCACTGAAAAGACTATTGGAATGCACAAAAGAATTCAGTAAAGTGGAAGGATATAAAATCAACACCAAAAAATCAATAGTCTTTGTATTTATAGACAATGCCATGGCTGAGAAAGAACTTTAAGAACAATCCCATTCACAAATGCTCCAAAAAGGATAAATATCTTGGAATAAATTTAACCTAGCATGTCAAAGATATCTATGATGAAAATTGCAAAACATTAAAGAAAGAAATAAAAGATGACATTTAAATTGTAAAATATCTTCCATGTTCATGGAATGGAAGAGTCAACATCATCAAAATGTCCATACTACCAAAAGCAATTTACAGATTCATTGTGATCCCAATCAAAATACTAACGATATTCTTTGTAGATCTATATAAAATGATGCAAAAATTCATATGGAAACACAAGAGAACCCAAATAGATAAAACAATCTTATACGACAAAAACAAAGCCAGAGGCATCAAAATACTTGGTTTCCGGACATTCTACAGGATAGATATCATCAAAAGAGTCTAGTACTTACACAAAAACAGACTTGTAGATCAATGGAACAGAACAGAAATTCCAGAAATCAATGCAGATATCTACAACTAACTTATCTTTGACAAAGGATTTAAAATCAATCCCTGGAGAAAGTACAGTCTCTTCAACAAATTATGCTAATGAAACTGAATCTTCACATGCAAAAGTGTGAAACTTGACCCACACCTTACATTTTACACAAAAATCCACTCAAAATGGTTCAAAGACCTAAATCTATGACCTGATACCTTCAAATTAATACAGAACATTTGGAAAACTCTGCAAGACATTGGCATAGGCAAAGACTTCTTAGAAAAGGCTCCAGAAGCACAGATAATCAAAGACAAATTAACAATTGTGATTACATCAAGCTAAGAAGCTTCTTCTATGCAAAAGAAACACTCAGCAAAGTGACAACTCACAGAAAGGGAGAAAATATTTGCAAACTAAGCAACTGATAAAGGATCTATAAAGAGTTCAAGAAATTCAACAACAACAGAACAAACAATCTAGTTAAGAAATAGGCAAAGGACTAGAACAGGTATTTTTCAAGAGAGGAAATTCAAATGACCAACAGACACTTGAGAATGCTCAGGATCACTATCCATCAGGAAAATTATATCAAAGCCACAATGTTTCACCTCACTCCAGTTAGAATGGCTCTCATGCAGAATTCAACAAACAACAAATGCTGGTGAGGATGTGGGGAAAAAGGTACCCTAATCCACTGTTGGTGGGAATATAAACTGGTTCAGCCACTGGGGACTACAGTATGGAGACAACTCAGAAATCTGAATATAGACCTACCACACAATCCAGCCATCCCACTCCTGGGAATTTATCCAAACCAAAAAAAAAAAAAAATCAGCATATGCAAGAAAGAGTTATCTGTACCCCCATGTTAACTGCCTCACAATTCACAATAGCAAAGATATGGAATTAAGCCATCAATGATTGAATGGATAAAGAAATTATGGTATAAATACACTATGGAGTGCTACACAGTGGTAAAAAAAAATGAAATCCTGACTTTTGCAACAAAATGGATGCAACCAGAAACTATTATACTTAGTAAAATAAGCCAGTCCACAAAAGACAGATATCATATGTTTTCCCTGATCCAAAGTAACTGAAGTAACTAATAGAGCACCTGAAATGTAATGTATTGGAGTGAAATAGACTTTTTGAGATTTCATGATTGTTTATAGCCCTTGTCTCTTCCATTGGGAAACATTTTTTTTTCTTTTCCTTTATCTTCATACTATTTGCTGAATTTTTTCGTAGTGTAGGCTTAAATATATGATCATTAAGTAAACTGAAAATAGATCTTTGTAAAAATTAAGAGTGGAAATCTGAGAGGGAGGAAGAGGAACGGTTGAAGCATGGGTGGTAGGGAGGGCTAGGTGGGAAATGTCATTATGTTCCTAAATCTTTATTTATGAAATACATAAAATTTGTGTAACTTTAGTAATTTTTTTTGAAAAATAAGTAATATCTTCAAAAAAGATCAGGAATTGAAGTGCTAGCATGACAACAAAGCAAAGACAACTCATATCCCTTCCCTAAGCTATGCAAAGTCTCCTGTGAAAACGGATGAGGGAAGAAGTATTATAGTGCTGGCCTCACATAAGCACCTGGAAGTCTTCTGCTTAGCCAGCCCAGACTCTTTCCTCTTCCCTAGGTTGCACCCCACTACAGGAGTATCCAATTCCTTCTGTCACAGCCCCCCATGATTTCCTTTGACTAGGAAATGATCTGATGCTGTGTTGACAGTAAAATGTATGATTTATTCAGATAGAGTTTTAGAAGTGTCTGCATTTTAATTGACACTTGATAATCATAAGCCCAAAGAAAGTAATCTGTAATTTAGAAGGTATCCATAATTAAGAAGAAGGGAGATGTTTTTTAGGGAGAAAGGAGGGCTTGTTCTCATCACCTTGAAATTATATTTAGGAAGCTACCCAACCAATGTCTATATAAATTATAATGTATAGCATATTAATTATATCAATTGAATCTGTGACACTTAACCTATTGAGCCAGGTTATAAATTTTAATTTATTCAAAGCAATAAAAGCACTGAGAACTAGAACTACCTTCAATGTCCACTTAGGGTATCCCTACCCCACACTAAAGCAGCACCCTGATCTGTGTTCAAGGCCTTTCCTAAAGGTATCCCACAGACATCATGCCATAATCTTATCTTTCTCCACTTTCCACAATCTAAAGTAACCTGTTCCAAACCCATTTCTTATAAAATGGTACTAATATGATAACCCACATTGGATTTTTAATGGCTGGGAAAATAGTCAATATATTTTCTTTTCCCCCAAATAGGAGCACTTTAACAGGGGGCATCTGCAGAGAAAAAAACTCAAAGAATAAATCTCCAATGGACCATGAAGCCAGTGGTGCAGAACCCTCCTGCCTTGTTTTGGTTCCTAACGTTTGCTGACACCAGCCAAATATTCACCATTTGGTCTGTGGTGATGTCTGGAGAAATGCCACCACAAATGAGGCAAGCTACCGAAGTGGTACCTTACGGAGAGCAATGAAAATTAAAAATTCACAAAGCAGGCTAAGAGGAGCCACGGGCTTGAACATGGCATAGGGGAAGAGGGTACACTTTTAGTATGCAATCTGGGAATCCTAATAGGTAGTGTGAAAGAAAAGTGGAGCCTACGGTGTTTATTTCTCCCATACCTGTAATGACTATGTTCCCTTGATAGTTGAAAGCACAAGAAAAAATCTCATCAGTGTGTCCCTCAAGAACCTGGAGGCACTGGCCAGTCTGAGCATCCCAGATTCTAGCTGTTTTGTCAGAGCTTCCGGTTAGAAGATGGTTTCCCTGCGGATTGAATGAAATCTGCAAAATAAAAAGAAGAAAAATGAGTGCCTGTTTACGTAAGGGTTCCCAATGGACTTTTCATCATCACACAGGGAGACATAACGAAGACCCTGTCACCTGCCCAGCCTAGTATTTGTTGCTGCACGGAACAATTTCTACATGACAAGAAAGATACTGCAAGGACTAACCCGAAAATCCAAATCTAGGTGGAAGATCTCCAATCCCTGCCCATCATAATTCCAAGGATAAAGACAAAGCAGCCTTATCAGTTGGGTCTTCCCCATCTGGTTTTCTCCACAAACGTGTGATACCCTTCTCCATATACAGAGTAAGGGTCCTGGTCTGAATGAAAACATAAATCAGGCTTCTTCATACCCACACTCCAGCATCGTCTCTGAATGTGACTTTCTGTTAGTAATCACAGCCATGATTCAGGCCGCTTTCTATATGGCTGGAGTGGAATATCTCAAAGAATATTAATGATATTTTAGCTTCACACTCTCCAGAAATGTCACTACCAGATGGCAATGTCATAGGTAATAGTCACTTAACAGGCATAAAGCTTAGTAGAGGTGGAGGAGACACACGTTTACAAAAACAGGTAAGTATGTGTTAAGGGGACATGCCTGATGTGATTATCAATAGATATCTAGCCAGAGACTCTCAGAAACCTGGCCCAATGCCTTCCCCCATTTGCTTCCCACATCCCACTCCTTCACCTCCTCTGCCATTCCTATAGCTTTCCAGGCTTGGAAGAGGGTGTGGGCTGCACTCCCACAGAGACAGGTACTGACTGGCCCAAGGGCAGGAGCCAGCAGCAGGTGCGGAACCAGGAGGGGTGAGAACAGCTTCAGTGAGCTGACATCCTCACATTGATATTTTACAGAAAGGAACAACTCTGATCACAGCTAAGAATCCAAGGAATTGGGCTGAGCTAGGAAGGGAGAGTCCCCAGAACCCCAATCTACTCTGCAGTTTTTTGATGCCACATCTACACCTCAGATCACTGATGGAGGGACCCTACTCTGTGAATAAGCATTCTAGAAATAGCTTATATACAATACTAATATGCAAATGAGGTTTCAAGTGTTAAGTATTTCCAGGAAACACTTTTTCACTTGCATCTAGCTTACAGGACACTTGACACTTGCTACACGTAATTTTCTGAATTATATAAACCTGTGCATTTCATAAGCCCCTTATGTATTAAGTATTTGTAGTTAAACTCTTCCTGCCAACTGCTGAGGAGAATGCTACTTTATACTTTTAGAAAGATTTGAAATTATTGATTGATTGTGCTGATTTTGAAGACATTCTTAAAAATAAGGTCTTTGAGTAATTTATTTCTAGAAAGAATGAGATAATTGAGCCAGTTTTACGACCTCAGATCCAAGACATATTTATACTAAGCATGCTTTTTTTTTATTTTTTGAAAGTAAATAAGATGCTCCAAATGAGAAAGCAACTCACCTTTGAAACTTCACCTTCATGGCCTTCCAGTTTGGTCATGAGTTTTCTTGTGGCTGTATGGTAAACTCTTGCTGTTCCTTTTTAAGAGTGGGGGTATATATTAATTCATCTTAAATACAGAACTTTGAACCAAAGACCTTGAATTATCTAAGTATTTATCCCCTGACCCGCATCTTCTTGCCTGTGGTGATGCCCAGCCCATACTCTCCTCCAAGGGCAAGTTGGTCCCGCTGCAGAAGAGGATAAACGCGTTCCTCTCTGCCTCTGAGCTTACTGAAAGGGACAACTGGAAGGAGTTTGTGTACGTGTATTGGGGGCAGAGGGGTTCTGCACGGTGGCATCATTGGTAAAGCTGCCGCCGGCAATCCTGGTTTGTGCTATTCCACTTCAAAAGCAGCTCCAGGCAAAGGGTCTGGGAAAAGCAGCTGAAGACAGCTTGGGCCTCTGCTACCTGTGCAGGTAACACCTGGAAGAAGCTCCTGGCTCCTGGCGTTAGCCTGGCAACACACTGACTTGTGGCCACCTGGGGAGTGAACCAGTGGATGAAAGGTTCTCTCTCTCTCTAATAAAATAAATAATTTAAAAAATAGATTCCAAGATAAAAGAGGGGATAAGGGACAAGAATGGAGGAGGGAAAAGATTTGTAAGGGAAATAATGGGATCAAAGCAGGCTTGAAGAGGCAGGTGACCAAATAAGGAAAAAAAAACAGCATGATATGACACACCAGATGTGAACTTATGTTTATGGGAGGTGCACAGGCCTTCCTAGGAAGTAACATCGGCAGAGAACAGGCTCAAAGAACCTCACTTCCACAGAGATAATTAATTGAATGCTTTGTTTGCTGCTGTACACCCAGTGCCAAGAAATGTCAGGTGCACAGCAGACACTCACACTGATGTAGGATGGATGGACAGATGGACAGATGGATGGATGGATGGATGGGAGAGGTGCTATGTGCATTTACTTCTAAGCAAATAAGTAAGAAATAGAGGTGTTAAATAAGCATAGAAGGAGAAAAACATGAGTAGTGAAATCTTTGTCAGAATCAAAGTTTCAATTTACCCTGCCAGGTGAAGGCTGCTTTTTAAACACAAATTATAGAGATGTATAATGGTAAAATGCAGCAAGGATAGGAAACTTTAGCTTTTAAATTTGCACTCATAGAAAAGTGAAATATCTGAATAAACTTTTAGTTACATTTCCAACAATGTTAACTTCAGAAGGAAATAGGCAAAATGATAACAATTGCTACTTTAAATTAAAATAATGAAAAAAGTAGAGTTTTCTACTTATTTGGATGCTTCAGAAACCTTAAAAGGAAAAGGCTGACTTGTTTTAGGAGTTTGTTAATAACATGAAAGAAAGTAGACCAATATTCTAAGGTTTACAAAAGTATGCTTTTAAAACACATAAAATACATGGTTTGAAACCCTGTAATTTTAAAAAAAATAGAAATAAGACACCAAAAACAAAATTATTGATAATAATTTCAATGAGAAAGGAAATGGACATACATACAAAGAAACCATTGAAACTGCACAGATAATTAACTGTCGAATAAGATCCAACTTCTAACAAAGGAATTCTTAGCAAAGACCAGAGATAAAGGAAAAAAATTAGAATAAACAAAACTGCTTAGGAAGCATAAAATCAGCAAAAGTTTACAGAACACACCAAAATGAAAAACAAAAGATTTTAAAGTAATGTTTTATCAAATAAGGACAGAAATAGCAGATGATACAGAAAGCAAAGCCAGGATAACTGAGCTTATCATTTATTCTCACCCTTCTCTTAGCAACCTGTCTCTTCCCTACACTACTCTCCGACTTGCAGCCTTCTGCACAACCTAATGCTGCAGTAATCCAACATTCTATGCAAAACACATGTATGGCATGGCTTATTTTCTGCCTATCCTTCTGCAATATAACTGTACAAAGACAGGGGCTTCTATTTCCTTTGTTCACTGATATACCCCATGCTCCTAAAACAAATTCTGGAACATGGTAATTATTTCAGTATATATTGTTGAATGAATTCTCTTTATCAGTGTTAATAATATTTAAAATGAAAATGTAGAATTAATTACAGTTAAAGGATAATATTTAAAAGCCAGTATTTTGGACAAAATAGAAAAGTGAGCTGTTACTCTAAAAAAATCTGCAACTCTAGGTGTTTGCATCTAGGACATGAAAAGGATTTCTATGGATGATCAATGAAAAGATCACCATTGAAAAATCCTCATGATCAAAAGAACAAGTATAATTTTGAAAAGCTAGATACTGATGAAAGACAATGTAATTAAATCACTGTCAAAATTCTACAACTTGTCCTAACATGTGTCACTACTAAAAAGTGTGTTAGTCACAGGAAGTAAATCTGGGAAAATTAATAAAAAGTTATGCCTGGTAAAATCATTCCATTTCACCAAAATTTCTTAAATAGCTGTCAAGGAGTGTATGCTTACATAACACAGAGTCACATATGGTCATTAGGAGAAGCAGAAAGACATACAATATCATACATGCATGTTGGAGAAATGACTTAGACATACTGTAGGCTCATTTATGATTGTCCAGGCAATTCCATGGTCAGAATGTTTGCTTTGCATGATACACATCCACAAAGGCTACATTGACAAGATAGTTTTACATATGATTATGAGGGAGATGTCAAAGGCATAGCTTAGGGCCATACGTGATCAATAGAGACAAGACACACAGTGTAGAGGCAAATGTGGTTCTCAGGGAGACAATACAGATACACTCAAATGTAGTGTCTGTTATATGTGATCACTGGAGAGATGATCTAGACATAAGATAATGCCATACATTGTTGACAAGAGGGACACAGATGTAGTTCAGAATGAAGTTCAAATAGACATTATAGCATCATGCATGACCATTAATGAGATAATGCCATAGTATATGATTATACATAGGATTAAAATACTTATATACAGACATAGTATATATTGTTTGATCTTATCTTATAATGAAGACATAGGGCACTATGATGTGTGGTTGTCAAAAAGATGGAAATAACATAACATAGCATACATAGTCACCAAGAAGATATAGAAGATAGTGATTAGTCATATATGTACTACAGAGAGATGACACGTAAATAGTGGAGCAACACACTTGTCATTAGGAAAGGACACAAACATAATGTAGCATCATAGATAGCTATCATGTATGATACTGTATTGTCACCTCAGGTTGTCCAGGATTTGTTGCAAAACAGTATTCTACTCCACAAAGTTGTCAAGTAATTATATAGATATAATAATATTTAAACTTATAATAATTATAAAATTATTATAATATAAAATAATCTAAATCACTAATGTATGTATGCATGTATGTATCTATATACATATATATAGAGAGAGGAGGAGAGGAGAGGAGAGGAGAGGAGAGGAGAGGAGAGGAGAGGAGAGGAGAGGAGAGGAGAGGAGAGGAGAGGAGAGAAAGGGAGATGTCACTATTTATATAGATATGATCACACTTGGCTTTCAAGAAGATAATTTGTAGGGTGTAGGGTGTTAAGAACCACCATACTTCTAAATCTGTCTATAGAAATACATGAAATTTGTTCACCTTAAAAATAATATTTTAAAGTCACTGAAAAAAGATGATTTGCATATAAACATTCATAATATATGTTGATCAAAGAAAATAACCTTATTTAAATATTATACATATTTATCAAAGAGATACTACAGTGATAATAGAACATCATGTTTTTTGTAAGCCAACTTTATAGATATAACATCATACATTATCATCAAGTTGATGTGATAGACAGCTTTAGCATCATATATTGTCATCACTCAATATGACATCATGTATAAATATTTTAAAATTTATATAAAGACAGTAGAACTTCATGCTGATGTTAAGAAAATTATTTAGGGGCCAACAATGTGGTGTAGGACGTAAATGCCGGCGTCCCATATGGGTGCCAGTTCAAGACTGGGCTGTTCCAATGCACCTCTCTACTGTGGCCTGGGAAAGCAGTACAAGATGGCTCAAGTTCCTGGGCCCCTGCACCCATGTGGCAGACCCAGAGGAATCTCCTGGTTCCTGGCTTCAAATCAGCCCAGCTCTAGCCATTGCAGCCATGTGGAGAGTGAACCAGTGGACAGAAGACCTCTCTCTCTCTTTGCTTTTGCCTCTGTCTCTCTGTAACTCTACCTTTCAAATAAATAAATAAATAAAAAGTGATGTATTCCTAGCTGCTAAAAAATTATGTAAATATTATATACAGAGACACATGATTGTAGAGGAGATGACTAGGTATGGAATAGCATCATAGTCTGTTTTCTGGGTGACAGTACAAATATATTGTCCTATATGGTGTCCTATGTGTGTCCTATATTTTCAATGAGAAAATGAAGACATGATCTTGAATGATATATGGTTGTCAGGGAAATGACTGCGAACAATTAAACACCTCACTTGTTCATCAAAAATATGTGACTGACATTGTAGTACATCAAATATAGTTGTCATGGAGGTACTATGTAATAACATCATCATAAATAATTTTTACAGACATAGTATAACATCATAAATTGTCCACAATAAGGTGAACTATAGCATATTATCATAATCATGAAGAATCACTATGGAGTTCAGTTTGGCAAACAGTTAAATTCACTGCAATCACTACACTCAAACAGTACAATGCATCTTTCAAGAACACTCAAGATTCACCTTTTCACAATATATATATATATATATATATATATATATATAATCTCCTAATATTTAGGTTTCATGCAGAATGTTAAGAAACATCTTTAAAAAAACATGAACAACTACTTCATTACAGAGATCACAGTTGGATATAAAGTTAAACTCACTGTAATAAAACAGTTTCCAACATACATGACCAACAGGATGATGCTTACACAGTGAAGCACCATTAGCCAGCCAGAGGGATGACATACACATGCTTTGTTATGCCACTCAAAGGTCGGGAGATAATGGTGTGGATAAAACATACTGTAATCAAAGGTGTAACTTAAACACACTCTAGCATTAAGAAGTAATCATCAATCAGAAGAAACAGATATGGTGTAGCATCAAATAAATTTTTTCAAGATGATATGAAATAAATTGCTGCAGAGATCCTACATGATATATATTTTTTAAATTGATTAATTTTCTATGCAATTTCCAATTTAACACCAAGATTTATTTTCATTTTTAATTATCTATATACAGAAGATTGATTCAGTATATACTAAGTAAAGATTTCATCAGTTTGCACCCACACAGAAACACAAAGTGTAAAATACTTATGTGCTATACATTGTGAATTAATGCTATAACTAGTACTCCAACAGTATTTTTCACTTTCACGGGCAAACTGTTGAAATCTTTACTTAATATATAGTAAACTGATCTTCTGTATATAAAGAGAATTGAAAATGAATCTTGATATGAAGCAAGGGGAGAGGGAGTGGGAAAGGGGAGGGTTGTGGGTGGGAGGGAAGTTATGGGGGGAAGCCATTGTAATCTATAAGCTGTATTTTGGAAATTTATATTCTTTAAATAAAAGCGTTATAAAAAAAAGAAATAAATTGCTGCATAGTAGGTCATTTTTAAATAATGAATCTAATACAAGGTAGATGATGCATAATACTCAGGATGATCAGGCAGACATAATATATCATCTTGTGTAGTCAACATGGAAATGAGGCATGCATAATGCAGTACCACATGTGGTCACCAGGAAGATAATATAAAGCAACACTGTACATGGTGATAAAGGACAGGACATAAAATAGTATGAAGGATGGTTACCACATAGTGTGGCATCTCATAAACAGATGATGCAGGCCATAGCATCACACACGGAAGATTACAGTGATAGATACAAGATAGCAAGATAGCATCAGATGCGTCCCTTTTTGAAAGAATCCACAATATATCATGATAAAGTTATTAAGGAGATGATATACAAATAATTTAGAAACATATGTAGTCATCAAGGGACATGAAGTATACACATAAAGGCATCATAACAGGTGTTCAACAAAATTTTCAGACTTATAATAACATTACAGGTGATTATTAAAAAAATGAAGTACACATAGTAGAGTGTCGACATAGCTACCAAGGAAATGGTACAGCTGTACTTGGGCATCAGGCACAGTATTAGGAAGATGATGCAAGACAATGGGTTGGGTTTTACAATCTCTTCAAAATTATAATTCTACATCATGCCTAGGGGCTGGCGCTGTGGAGAAATTGGTTAAACCCGTGGCCTGCAGTGCCAGCATCCCATGTGGGCACCAATTTGGGTCATGGATGCTCCACTTCTGATCCAGCTCTCTGCTGGTGTTCCTGAGAAGGCAGGGTAGGATGGCCCAAGTGCTTGGGCCCCTGCACCCATGTGGGAGCCCCAGAAAAAGCTGCTTCGGATCAGCTCAGCTACAGCCATTGTGTCCATTTGGGGAGTGAACCAGCAGATGGAAGACCTCTCTTGCTGTCTACCTCTTTCTGTAACCCTGTCTTTCAAATAAAATAAAAAATAAATCTTTAAAAGGAACATGCTTAGTTATAAATGGAGTCATTTAGATACAGATATTTAGAGGTCATGTCATGGAGACAGCATATACATAGTTTAGTTATCAAGGAAAAACATGATTTTTAACATTGCATCCCACATATTGTTCAAAGGGATGATGCAGACATCCTGCCTGCAGGATAAAATATGGTTATCACAAAATTGATCCATGAAATGGAACACTTGATATTTGTCAAGAATAGGATATAAAGAAATAATAATAATAGCATCATAAGTCATATTAAGATGATGACACATACATAGGATAGCATCATTCATAATGATCAAAAAGATAACCATATTATAGTATCACTTGAAAATACTAGGGTAATAATAAAATAATATTATGGCATCATGTTTTGTTATAAAGGAAAGGATACAGATATTTATATCCCTATTAGATTACAAAAGACATGAAAATGGCAGAGCAACATAACATTTACCAAGGTAGTGCAATAGTATACTATGAAACACATTTTTTTTCCAGAAAACTTTTACTTACAGAATACAAACTCAATGCATTTCATAAATACAACTTTAGAACATAGTGATTGTTCCTCCCTTACCCCCCGCTCCCACCTACACTCCAACCCTTCTTCCTCTTTCTTCTGCTATTCCCATTCTTATTTTTTACAGGGATCTATTTTCAATTAACTTTATACACATATGATTAACTCTATAGTAAGTAGAGAGTTCAACAAATAGTATGAAAAAAAGTGTCCCACATAGCTGAGGAAAGAGCTGTTCAAAATCATTGCATCTCATCTCAAAGTGTTGTATTAGTTATCACGGATAACTAATAGGTGCTCTATTAGTTACCACAGATCAGGGAGAATATATGGTATTTGTCATTTTGGGACTGGTTTATTTTACTAAGTATAATGTTGTCCAGTTTCTAAGTATAATGCTGCCCAGTTTCATCCATTTTGCTGCAAATGGCAGGATTTCTTTTTTTTTTTAACCACTGTGTAGTATTTCATGGTGTACATATCCCATAATTTCTTTATTCAGTCTTCAGTTGATGGACATTTGGATTAATTCTGTATTTTAGCTATTGTGAATTGAGCTGCAATAAACATGGGGGTACAGATAACTCTTTCATATGCTGATTTCTTTTGGTCTGAGTAAATTCCCAGGAGTGGGTTTGCCTGGGTCAAGAGGAGGTCTATATTTAGGTTTCTGAGGTATCTCCATACTGTCTTCCCCAGTGGCTACATCAATTTACATTCCCACCAACAATGGGGTAGGGTACCTTTTCCCCCACATCCTCACCAGCTGTTGTCTGTTGATTTCTGTATGAAAGCCATTTTAACAGGGGTGAGGCTAAATCTCATTGTAGTTTTTGATTTGCATTTCCCTGATGGATAGTGATCCTGAGCATTTTTTTTTCCATTTGTCTGTTGGCTATTTGGATTTCCTCTTTTGAAAAAAGCCTATTTAAATTCTTTGCCCTCCTCTCCTGGGTCTCCCACTTGGGTTGTTTGTGTTGTTGAGTTTCTTGAGTTCTTATATATTCTAGCCATTAATTCTTTATTAGTTGCATAGTTTGCAAATAATTTTTCCCATTCTGTTGGTTGCTTCTTCATTTTGCTGAGTGCTTCTTTTGCAGAGAAGAAGTTTCTCAATTTGATGTAATCCATTTGTCAATTTTGGCTTTGATTGCCTGTGCCTCTGGGATCTTTTCCAATAATGCTTTGCCTACCTCAATGTCTTGCAGGTTTTCCCCATATTCTTTAATAATTTGATGGTATTGGATCATCCATTTTGAGTGGATTTTTGTGTAAGGTGTGAGGTAGGGGTCTAGTTTCATACTTCTGCCTGTGGAAAACCAGCTTTCTCAACATTTGTTGAAGGGATTTGTCCTTGCTCCAGGGATTGATTGCTCCTTTGTCAAAGATAAGTTGGTTGTAGATGTGTGGGTTGATTTCTGGAGTTCCTATTCTATTCTGTTGGTCTATCCATGTGTTTTTAAACCAGTACCAGGCTGTTTTGATTATAACTGTCCTATAGTATGTCTTGAAATCGGGTATTGTGATGCTTGCCGCTTTGTTCTTGTATAAGATCACTTTAGTTATCTAGGTTGGCAGGTGCACTGTCCCCTAGAGGGCTCCAAGCCAGACTCCTGCCAGGCTCTTCCTGCAGCTTTATCACCAGTGCCCTGGACTGTTTCAGTTTGGTCTCACCTCACTCTTAGAAGCTGGTGCTAAGGCTCTTGGCTGCCAGAGTCCTGAGTTGGGCACATCCACACGCTTCACGTAAGTCCACAGCGTCCCTCAAATTTGCGTGCAATATCCTGTGCAGTTTTCTCCCTAATTCTTCCCTGAGATTGCACTCTTCCCGTGGTTTTTTTTTTTTTTTTTTTAACTATCTTCCCATAGACTAGAGCAGTAAGCTCTGCTCTATTCTGCCATCTTGGAAACCTCAATGATTAAAATATACTTATTTAAATATGATGCCACGACAGGGTATGCTCTTGTCAAAAGTGTGATGCATACATTATATAGCCTTCACTCATTTTCATCAGGGAATTTACTCATAGGATAATAGCATCAAATATAGCTATCAAGGACCAGGATTATCATTTAGTGGGTTCAGCCACTCCTTGCTAGGTTGGTATCCCACATTGGAGAACTGGTTTGGGTCCTGTGGTACCACTTCTGATCCTGGTCCCTGCTAATGCACTTGGAAAGAGCTGAAGATGGCCCAAGTGCTTGGGCTCTTGCCACCAATGTGGGAGACCCAGATGGAACTCTGGGTTCCTGATTTGGCCTAGACTAGTCCTGGTTGTTGCAGCCATTTAGAAAATGAAGCAGCAAATTAAAGATCTCTCTCTCTCTCTCTCTCTCTCTCTATATATATATATATATACACACACACACACACACACACACACATATATATATATATATATATATATATATATATATATATCTTTTCTCCTCTCCCTCTTCCTTTCAAATAAATAAAATGTTTATTTAAAAATCATGGCTATAAAAGAGCTGAGGAACTTATAATGTAGCATCATATACAGTATGTTAAAAGATGATACATTCGGGGCCGATGCTGTGGCACAGTGGGTAAAAGCCCTGGCCTGAAGCACCAGTATCCCATATGGGTGTCAGTTCTAGTCGCGGCTGCTCCTCTTCCAATCCAGCTCTCTGCTATGACCTAGGAAAGCAGTAGAAGATGGCCCAAGTCCTTGGGCCCCTGAACCCATGTGGGAGACCTGGAAGAAGCTCCTGGCTCCTGGCTTCAGATCAGTGCATCTCTGGCCATTGCGGCCATTAGGGGAGTGAACCAGCTAATGGAAGACCTCTCTCTCTCTGTCTCTACCTCTCTCTGTAACTCTATCTTTCAAATAAATAAAATAAATCTTTTTTAAAAAAAAGATAATACATTCAAGACAAAGTGTAGCATGAAACTAGTGGACATGAAGATTACCTATAACACTGAACCATATATGATAATCAAGGATATGAAGCAGACACATCCTACCATGTGACTGGCAGAGACAACACAGTGAAATGCTATACATGAAGTTGTGCAATGGAAGATTACCACAATAATGATATATAATCATATGTGGTCATCAAGATGATGTATACATAGTATAGCAACAAAGACAACTGACTGAGATATTATATATATATATATATAGAGAGAGAGAGAGAGTACAGTTCTCAGTGGTAATGTGTGATGGTGAGGTGATGCAAATAGAGTAATACATTATAAAAAAGAGATAATTAAAATATAGTATGTTATCATAGTGGTCATCAAATAGATAAGAAAGATATGATATAGAACCCAACATGAATTTCAAGAACTCAACAAAACCCCATTGTATTGTTGTGGGTGGTTTTCAAGGTGATGACTGTGATATAATGTACCAGACTGCATGTTCATAGAGCAGAAATAGACATTGTGTATCCTCATAAATGGCCCTCAGTTAGATGAGACATAGTTATGTCACATGTGAACATAAGGGAGATGACATAGTTAGGCATGGTATCGAATGCAACCTTAGAAACAAAATGCACAGTGTAACATTATGCATGGTTTTCAAAGAGATCACAAAGAATGACAACATACAAGAATATAATATGGTGACTTAGTGTAGAATCCTAAGTGGCAGAGACAAACAGCACAGCATCATCCTTGGTTATAAAAAGCAATTGGGCATTTTGTAGACATTGTATAGCATCATTTGTAGTGACCAAGGAGATGATACATCTAATAAAACAAAACTATCATAGTTTTCAAGCTTATGATACAGACATACTGTGGCATCATAAATGCTGCTTAGGGAAATGACCCAGCATGAACCTTAGTATAGAATCAGAATGAGGATAAAGATTCCAGGGTTATGCATGATTATGAAGATGATGAGAACTTAGCATAGCATCATCTTTTTGATCAAAAAAGGTGATGCACACATAGTACAGCATTACTTATGGTTATTAAAAAATGAAGGAAACACAGATGTGATAAAAGGTCCCATGGAGTCATCAAACAGATGCCACAGAAATATTGTAACATTGAAAAGACTTGCAATAATTTATAGAAAAAATAATTTTAATTTCACCTGAAATTGAAAAAATGCACACATTATATAGCATCATCATGATTGTCATACATGATGCAGACATAATTCAGTGAATTCTTCTCTCTCTCTCTCTCTCTTTCTATCTCTATCTCTATCTCTCTGTCTCAAAGCCATAAATATGTAATCTATATTATAGCATCAAGTATTATTAACAGGGAATTGATATATAAGTAGTATAGTATCACACAGTTAGAGATGAGAAGCATAGGATAACATCACATGTGATTCCAAAAGACATGCATCTATAGAGATGCATAATTTTCAAAGAAATCCCACAGTTACCATGAATAATGACACATTGTCTTTTTGAGATTATATAGACATACCATATCAGCATAATGGTCATCAGAAGGAATCAAACCTAGGGTACTGGAATATAAGTTCAACAGGGTAGGACATGCACAATATAGTTTCATTTGGGTGATATGGAGATGATGGAAATGTGTATAACATCATAAAGGGAATTCAAAGAGATGACAATTCACGTGTAACATTTTATATGGTGGTAAGGGAAATGATGCAGACTGAGTAAAGCATCATAAATAGACATTAAGTAAATTATTCATGGTACTTCATTATGCTTAGTTATGAAAGAGAAAATACATACATAGTAGAGAATTTTAAAAAATCATCAGAGACGATAATAATTTCCTTTAGAAAAGAAGTGAACACCAGAAAGATGAAGCATGCAAATGCAACGTTGTACATACATCCCTAGGTCATGTCATAGACATGGATATAGAATAGTCCTTGATCAAGGTCTTCATGAAGACTGAGTGCAGCATCATTAGTTTTAACAAGATAATAAAAATGTAATAGGCAATCTTCAGGCAGAAGACATGCCCTTATACATATATGATCATCAGGGAGATGACACAATAGCTGATCATCATGATGCTATATGCATAGGGTAGTTATGGTATGTGGTATACAGGGACTTCATGGAGACTTATTTTGGAATCATGCATAGTTGTAATGGAAATCACTCATGCATAGAATCACATGGTTATCAGTGGAATAACACATGCAGGGTAGCATCACACATGGGTAAATAAAAATGATACATAGCATAGCATCATGCATGGATAGCAAAGAGATGACATAGGCAAATGCAGCATTGTAGGTTTTATTCACAGGTAAAGCCTATATTATAGCATCATACGTTACTATAGGAGATGATCCATAAATAGCAAGATCTTGTATGTAATTATCAATGGCAGGATCACACAAAGAAAAGCATGTTTGTGGTCAACATGATTGAAGCACACAGAGTATAACATCACAAGTGGTTGTTAAGGTGGTGACTCATAAATACCGAAGCACGACATACTGTTATTAAAGGCGACCACGCATAGTACAGCATAATTCATGGTTAGCAAAGAAATGAAATGCACATAGCAGAGCATCACACATGGCTATGAAGTCTATCATACAGATATAATGGTGTAATATATGGCGATATCAAAATGATCCAGACAGCAAGTAACACTGTATATCATCACTGGAAGACATGATCCTCAGTAAACTATTATGCATGGTTCTAGAAGATGAACCTTAAGATTGCATGAAACCTTGTTATCTAGGAGGTTATACAGGTACTATATATGCTCATATATGATTGTAACTGTAAAGAAAATGACCAAAAAATAGTGTAGGATTTACAAAGAGGCACCAATATGGCAGAATATAGAGGGAGCTTACTGTTCTAGTCTAGGGGAAGATAGTTAAAAAATTTGGAGAGAGTGCAATCTCAGGGAAGAGTTAGGGAGAAACAAGCAGAAGAAACTCCTCACAAATTAGAGGGACATTGTGGACCTACATGAAAAGAATGGAAGTGCACAATTCAGGACTCCATCAGCCAAAGCCTAAGCACCAGCTGTGGAGAGTGAGGTGAGACCAGATTGCAACAGCCGAAGCCACTGTGATAAAGCTGCGGGATGAGCCTGGCGTGAGTCTGGCTTGGAGCCCTGTATGGGACAGTCTGCTTGCCAACATAGAGGAAAAAAGGGGAGAGCATGTTTCTCTCTCCCTGATAACCTGGCACTGGTATCCTGTAACTAGCCCAGAGCAGGATATACATGACAGCTGCTCCAGCTCATTTCTGCACACCCAGCAACTAGCGGAGTAGAGACACCTGACTCTGGTTGGGAGAATTGACAGGGGACTGGGTGCTTGTGACTGGGGGCCTTGTGTGCTGGGACTGTGAAAACACTGTGGCTGCATGTGAGGGCATGGGGTGTGGTTGGGTCTTTGGGAAGTTACTGCAGGCAGCTCCACGTTTTGGGGTTCCCTGATTCCCTAGTGAGCATAATTGCTGTGGGATCCATGCTTACACCAAAGGACTAAACAGAGCCTTTGTGTGGTTCTTGTGGCAGTACGGATGAATATTGTAACCACTAGGGCTAGCATCCTGGCATCGGTCTCCTTGGAGGAAAGAAGGTGAGCATGAGACTAATGAGACTACGAAAACAGAACTGAACAACCCTCCCCTATGGTTAAAAGAGAAAGAGAGAGAGAGAGAGAGAAATTTACCATGCCCAATTTGGGAATCACCTTGGACCTTCCCCTCACCCTGGAGTACTGAACAGAGTTCTGTGGCCACATCCAGCACACACCTAATGGTATTCATTGAAGGAGCAGTCACTCCAATACAATAATCCACAGATTCATATTCCAAAGATAAAAGCCATCACAGGAAAAAAATATAAAACAAGTTTCTCCACAAATGCCTAAAAATAAATACAGCAATTAAAGAAATAAGAATAAGGAAGGCAGCATGACACCCTCAAAGGAACACAACAACACTTCAATATTAGATTATGAAAATGAAGAGACTGGCTGGCACTGCGGCTCAATAGACTAATCCTCCACCTGCGGCGCCGGCACACAGGGTTCTAGTCCCGGTCAGGGTGCCAGATTCTATCCCAGTTGCCCCTCTTCCAGGCCAGCTCTCTGCTGTGGCCCGGGAGTGCAGTGGAGGATGGCCCAAGTGCTTGGGCCCTGCACCGGCATGGAGACCAGGAGAAGCACCTGGCTCCTGGCTTCAGATTGGCGCAGTATGCCAGCCATAGCGACCATTTTGGGGGTGAACCAATGGAAGGAAGACCTTTCTCTCTGTCTCACTCTCTCTCACTATTTAACTCTGCCTGTCAAGAAAAAAAAAAAAAGAAAGAAAGAAATGGAATTCAAAAAATTGATTGTAGGATTACTTAGAAGTAATCAGAAGTGGGGCCGGTGCCACGGCTCACTTGGTTAATCCTCTGCCTGTGGCTCTGGCATCCCATATGAGCGCCGGGTTCTAGTCCTGGTTGCTCCTCTTCCAGTCCAGTTCTCTGCTGTGGCCCAGGAGTGCAGTGGAGGATGGCCCAAGTCCTTGGGCCTTGCACCCACATGGGAGACCAGGAGGAAGCACCTGGCTCCTGGCTTCGGATTGGCACAGCACGCCGGCCGTAGCGGCCATTTGGGGAGTGAACCAATGGAAGGAAGACCTTTCTCTCTGTCTTTCTCTCTTACTATCTATAATTCTGTCAAATAAATAAATTTTTAAAAAGTAATCTGAAGCAAATCAAAAAAATAAGGAATCTGTATATGACATGAATGAAAATTTTTCTCATTAAATTGATATTTTAAAGAGAAATAAAAATGAAATACTGGAAATGAAGAATTCAATAAAACAAATTTAAGAATGCAGTGGAATGCCTTAACAACAATTAGTGAGGCAGAAGAAAGAATATCCAAGTTAGAATACAAATCTTAGGAAATTTTACAATCAAACCAAAAAAATGAAGAAGAAATTAGAAAAATAAAAAACAGTTTTGGAGATCTATGGGATACTATCCAATGACCTAACATGTGGCTCTTAGATTCCATGAGTGAAGCAGCCATACACAGTCCTAAGAAACATGAATCAGTGTGGTTGTAAACATTGTCATCAGAAATAAAGCTCAGAGATATAAAACAGCTGCACTTGTCATCATCAAAGAGTGATGTAAAAACAGTAAAATTGCATAAAAGACCTTCAATGTGATGATGAGATACATCAACATCATTCATGTCTATCAGGAATATAACATACATATTGTAAAGCACCATATACAATAGAAAAAATGTACAGAAAGAGTATACATGGTGATCAAGGTGATGTCACAGACATTGTGGAGAATCATAAGTTGTCATCAAGTAGGATATGAATACACACTCTGAAAAAATAAATGGTCATCAAGGAAATGAAGTAGACTCATTGCAGCACCTCATCCTTAAACATCTAGACTCTGTTGTCAAAAGATTTTAGTCCAGTCCTTTGTTTTTCTAATGTAAGTGAGTGAGTCTTTTTTTATTATTTTTATTTTTTTTTTTTGACAGGCAGAGTTAGACAGTGAAAGAGAGTGAGACAGAAAGAAAGGTCTTCATTTTCCATTGGTTCACCCCCAAAATGGCTGCCATGGCTGGTGCACTGTGCCGATCTGAAGCCAGGAGCCAGGTGCTTACTCCTGGTCTCCCATGTGGATGCAGGGCCCAAGCACTTGGGCCATCTTCCACTGCCTTCCCAAGCCACAGCTGAGAGCTGGACTGGAAGAGGAGCAACCGAGACAGAATCCGGGGTGCCGGTGCTGCAGGCAGAGAATTAGCCTAGTGAGCCATGGTGCCGGCTAGTCCAGTCCTTTTTAAGGACATGGAACAATATAACTGGATTCAAAAAATGAAGATATAAAATAATACACAATCTTCAGGCAAAAGGTAAAATCATTAAGTTTGTCATATACACTAATTGGGGCTGAACTGTACCCTCCCAAAATTCATGTTGAAATTCTAATTCCTAGTACATAAGAATGTGGCAGATCATTTCTGTAGATCATATGGTAGCATGGATGAGTATTTGGGTATGTCAAAAATGTAATTAAATCAAATGAGGTTATCAAGGTATGCTCTAATCCAATATAACAGGTGTCCTTATAAGAAGAGATTAGGACACACACATGTGCAGTAGGATAAAAATATGAAAACATAGGAAGACAACAGCTGTCTACAGGCCTCAGAATAAATCAGTCCTGCTGACTTCTCATTCTCACCCTCTGACCTCCAAAATTTTGAGAAAGTAAATTTCTGTTGTTTAAGTCACTCAGTCTGTGGTATTGTGTTATGGTAGCCCTAGCAATTTAATACAGTCATCAAAGAGATAATGCAGTCATAGAATAGACCTACAAGTGCTAGGTGATAGTTCACAAATATCGTGTAGCATCATACATAGATGTTAAGGAGATGTTAAGGAGATGGCAAGAAAAATCATAATACACAGTTATCACAGAGATTACCTACAATAGCCCATCACATATTATTACTAAAAAATACACAAACACAATATAGTTTCATCCACTGTAAAGTACTAGATGAGATGTAGTTCTATTTCCTACACAGTTGTCAAAAAGATGGTCCAAAATAGTGCTGCATCATTTTGGTTGTGACGGTGATAACACAGCCATGGTGTAGTAATATGGAATTATTAGGGTATGACACAGAAACAGTGTAGCACTGTGATGATCAATCATTGTGTTAACTTGATTGGATTAAAGGATACCTAACTAGTTGGAAAAATATTTCTGGGTGTGTCTATTAGCATATTAGATGCAGTAAAGATGCAATAACACCATTGTGGGTAGGCACAATCCAACCCCTTGAGGGATCAGATAGAACACAAAAGTGAATGAAAATCAACTTCATTTTTTTCTACTTGAACCAGAACATTGTCTTTTTCAGCCCTTGGTCAGAAAAGGTCCCGGTCCAATATGTAGAAGGTGGCGGATTAGGGAATGACATACTGCACTAGGCTAGGTATAAATAGTAAAAAAAAAAAAAAGTAGGAAGTGCACTGTTGGGATAATTGGAGAGAAAATCACACTGAACGTGCTACAAGAGGAAGAGGAATGCCATGGACACAACACATGACTGCAGCGGCTGAGAGCTGGAGCAGGTGGCAGCTTGGAGATGAAAGGGAGACCGGACTGCAGCAACCCATGGTGTTTTTGTCAGAGGGAGAGCTTGGAGAGAGTATGGACTGGAGCAGTTGCCCACAGACCATTGGAAGTAGAGGGAACACGTTTGTCTCACCCTAACTTCCTCTCAACAGCACTCACTGCCCGGCTGAGAAAGGGCGGGCACCATTTTGGGTTTGGGCAGCAGCTGTGAAATCCTTAGCATGCCCACACAGCAACTGGCTGAGACCAGAGGCCATCTTCTCAGCAGTACTGGCAGCAGTGGAAGGGAGAGAACATTTGGCCAGTGGCTCTTGTATACATGTGTGTGATCCAGAGATTCTAGTGGATGGAAAAATTTGCAGTCCCCACTGACTTTCAGCCTAGCTGGGAGGTGACTGAGCAGCCATACAGGACTGTGAGGTGCCCCCAGCATCCCAGAATAAAGATGCATAGGGGGAGTTGTCTTGGGGAACATCCGCATCTCCGTTGTCTGAACAGGCTGGCAGGGCAGAGTGAAACCTATGGACCAAGCAAGTGCGGGAACCTTGTGTGCTGGGACAGTGGGGACTTGGTGGTTACATGAGAGGATGCAGGGGTCAGCTGGGTCTCAGCACAATCACTAGAGGCATTGCCACATGCTCGGAGCTGCTTGTTGCCTGGAACAGGTCCTTACGGTGGGAACCATGCTCACTTTGAGGACTGAGCAGATCATTTCTGTAGATCATATGGTAGCATGCATGAGTATTGAACACACTGGGGGCTTACACCTGGGCATTTCTCAGCATGGAGCAGAGGATGTGGGGTGATGATCACACCAACAGAGATGACCTTCCCTCACTTCTGTTAACAAGAGGAGATGGAGATCTACCATGACCAAGTAGGGTGCTACCCTGGGTGCCCCTCCCACCTTGGAGCACTATGCACAGCTCCCTGGTCACACCCACCACACACTTCTTGGTCATGAAAAAGTGTCTAAAAGTACAGATATTACACTAAGCAACAGAGGCATAGCTAAAAGGTAAAAACTATCAAAGAAGAAAAAAATTTACTCCAAAAATGCCTAGAAAAACACGTGGAAATTCAAGAAACAAGAATAAAGGAAGACACCATGACCCCCACAAAGGAACACAACAATATTACGGTATTAGAATGTGAAGATAAAGAGATTGCTGAAAACCTGGAAATGGAATTCAAAATATTAATCATAGGATAACTCAAGAGCAATCACAAGCAAATCAATGAACTAAAGAAAACCATGCATGGCATGAAAGAAAGTTTTTCCCATGAAATTGTGATTTTAAAGAGAAATCAAAAGGAAATAATTGAAATAGGGCCAGCACCATGACATAGCATGTATAACTGTCGCTTGCAGTGCCAGCGACCTATATGGGCTTTGGTTTGAGTCCTGGCTGCTCCACTTCCTTTTTTTTTTTTTTTTTTTTGACAGGCAGAGTGGACAGTAAGAGAGAGAGATACAGAGAGAAAGGTCTTCCTTTTTGCCGTTGGTTCATCCTCCAATGGCCACCGTGGCCGGCGCGCTGCGGCTGGGGCACCACGCTGATCCGAAGCCAAGAGCCAGGTGCTTCTCCTGGTCTCCCATGGGGTGCAGGGCCCAAGCACTTGGGCCATCCTCCACTCCCGGGCCACAGCAGAGAGCTGGCCTGGAAGAGGGGAAACTGGGACAGAACCCGGCGCCCTGACCGGGACTAGAACCCTGTGTGCCGGCGCCGCAAGGCGGAGGATTAGCCTGTCGAGCCATGGCACCGGCAGCTGCTCCACTTCCAATCCAGCTTTCTGCTATGGCTTGGGAAAGCAGTGGAAGATTGCCCAAGTCTGTGGGCCCCTGAACTGCCTTGGGAGACCCAGAGGAAGCTCCTTGATCTTGGATCAGCTCCGGGTGTTGTGGCCATTTGGGGAGTGAACCAGTGGATGGAAGGCACCCACCCCTGCTTCTGCCTCTCTGTAATTCTGCCTTTCAAATAAATAAATAGATAGATATTTTAAAAAGAGAAATAATAGAAATGAAGAATTCAATAGATCAAATAAAAATTCAGTGTTAACAACAGACATGGTGAGGCAGAAGAAAGAATATCTAAACTAGAAGAAAATCTTTTAGTCAGACCAAAAAAAGAAATTATGAAAATTAAAAATAATGTTGGAGATTGATGGATACTACAAAATGACCCAACATACGGGTTTTAGGAGTCCCCGAAGATGTGGAAAGAAAGAAAGGACTAGAAGGCCTATTTAATGAAATAATTACATAAAATTTTCCCAATTTGGAGAAAGAAAAGGACATTCAAACATAACAAGCACATAGAACTCCAAAGAGACATCACTAGAAAAAACCTTCACAGCACATTGTAGTAAAACTTTCTAGAGTAAAACATACAGAAAAGATTCTAAAACGTGCATACAAAATGACATGCTACCTTCAGAGGACTTCCAATTAGAGGTCACAGCTGACTTGCCATAAGAAACACTAGGAGGAGGAAATATATAATTAAAACTGAAGAAGAAATAAACAAATTGAAACAAAATAATACAATAGATCAGTGAAATGAAGAGCTAGTTTTTTGAAAAAAAAAGTATATAAACAATTGGCACAACTAATAATATAAAAGACCCAAATCAATGAAATCAGAGATGAAAAAGAAAATGTAACAGATACCAAAGAAATAAAAAAAAAATTTTTCAAGAATTACTACAAAGAACCAACACATTGCAACTCATAGAAGAAATGGTTTGATTCATAGATACATACAACATACCAAAATTGAATCTTGAAGACATAGAAAACTGAAACAGGCTGATAATCAAAACAGAAATTGAATCAGTATTAAACACTTCACAAAACAGAAAAGCCGAGGACTAGACAGTTTCACTGCTGCATTCTACCAGACATTTAATGAAGAAATAATTTGAATTCTTCTCAAGCTATTTAAAACAACCGAAGGGAGGGAATCGTCCCAAATCCTTCTATGAAGCTTCCATCACCTAAAATTCCTAATCCAGAAAAAGATATAACAGAGAAAGAGAACTATAAACCAATATCTTGATGAACATAGATGCAAAAACCCTCATCAAAATATTAGCTAATTGAATCCAAAAACACGTCAGAAAGATCATTCACCCGAACCAAGTGGGATTTATTCCTGGTATTCAGGAATGATTCAACATTTGCAAATCAGTAAATGTGATATATCACAATACCAAATTAAAGAACAAAAACCATATGGTTATCTTAATAGATGCAGAGAAAGCATTTGATAAAATACAACATCCTTACATGATAAAAATCTTCAGCAAATTGGTTATAGAAGGAACATTTCTCAACACAATCAAAGCAATTTATGAGAAACCCATAGTCAGCATCCTACTGAATGGGGAAAAGCCAGAAGCATCCCCCTAAGATTTAGAACCAGAGAAAAGGATGCCCGCTCTCACCATTGGTATTGAATATAGTCAAGGAAGTTTTAGTCCAAGCAATCATGGCAAGAAAAAGAAATCAAAGGTATACAAATTGGAAAGGAGAAAATAAACTATCCCCATTTGCAGATGATATTATTCTATATACAAGAGAACCAAAAGACTCCACTGAAGGACTGTTGGAACTCATAAAAGAGTTTGGTGAAGTGGCAGGATATAAACTCAACACAGAAAAATCAACAGCCTTTGTATACATAGACAATGCAATGGCTGGGACAGAACTTTTAAGATCAGTCCCATTCACAATAGCTCCAAAAAGAATTAAATCCCTTGGAACAAACTTAACAAAGGATGTCAAAGATGTCTATGATGAAAATTACAAAACATTAAAAAAGAAATAGAGAATACATTTGAAAATGGAAAAATCTTCCATGCTCCTAGATTGGAAGAATCAATTTCATCAAAATGTCCATACTACAGAAAGCAATTTACAGATCAATGTGATCCCAATCAAAATATCAATGACATCTTCACAAATATAGAAAAAAAATTATGCTAAAATTAATAAGAAACACAAGATACCCTGAATAGCTGAAGCAATCTTATACAACAAAAACAAAGCTGGAGGCATCACAATACCAGATTTTAAGACATACCACAGAGCAGCATACATCAAAACAGCCTGGTACTGACTTGCCTGCAAATAGCAGAAACACCAAATAACCACATGTGGTTGCCAAAAAGAGGACACATAGTAAAGCATCTTATATTATTTTCATGGTGATGAACCATTGTTTAGTATCATAAAATATTAGCTACGGCATGTTGTATGCATAGTAGTGTACTGGTACATGGGGATGTAAATGAGATGATACAGATACTGTGTAACATTGCGTGTGCCTTTCAATGAAATGATACATACAGTGAGGCAAGTTTGTTAACAAGATGATTCATGGTTTTGGGTAATGCATGGTTATCAAGAATATAATGCAAGCATAGTATACATCATATGTATGACAGTTGAAGATATAATGTAGGCACAGTGTAATATCACAGAGGGTCTTTAAAAAGATGATGCAAGTATAGTCTATGATCACACATATCAAACAATCACATATACCTGGTCATCAAAGAAATAGTAATATAGTATATTAATATAGTATCTTAGTGAATAGTAATATAGTATCTTAGTTGCTAATCAAGAAGTGATATAGACATATTACTTTATGATATTTGCCAAAGAGATAACATAGACATTGGATTGTCATACATAGTTATCAAGGATATGGTAAGTCCTAAATCAAACATGGTTTAAAAGGGATAGGTAAAAATATAGTGTAGATGTTCAAAGAGATAGTACAAATACAATGTAGAATAATATGTTGCCTTCAGATGAGACCGACACAATGCAATGTCACAGATGATCAACAGGGATATATGACAGATAAAGTATAGTGTAAATGTGACCTTCATGGAATTGAGTCAAAACTAGCTTAACACAATATATGGTTATCAATAAGGTGACATGGATATAGTGTAGAATCTAAGGTAGTAAGCAGAAAAGATAGCCTTTATCACAGCCATCATAGATGTTTAGCACAGGGATTCAGCAGACATGTGGAGCAGCATATGTGGTAATAAAGGGGATGATGCAGATTTGCACAGCATATCAGTGATCTTCAGTTGATGAGGGCCAGATAGTCAAGCACAAACATGGATCTCCATGACCAGATGATGGCACCATAGATATTTACCAGAGATGTGGTAATGATCACACATATATTTATAGGTGATTACCCAAAAGGTGACTCTGGCACTGTATAACGTTCACCTGTGGTTATCAGAATATTACATAGGCATATGAGAGTGACATTTGTAGTCACCATGGAGAAGAGGTATATATGAATACAGCTTCCACCAACGCTGGTCATCAGGGAGATGACCTGTAGTCAAGAACCATACTTGTTTATCAAGCAAAGCATAAACCATCTGTGAATTAAATGCATAAATATACAGACTGCCTACCATCTACCGAAGATGTTGCAAAAAGCTTTCCAGTAGAATCAAAGCAGCTGTCCAGGATTTTTTCATCATGTCCTGTTAAGGTTGCTACACACTTTCCACTTGTAGCGTCCCACAGCTGTGATTTTAAAAACCAAGCAAAAAAATACCATTATTTTCTATCTAAAGTATGAAGATGGTAAGTAGTCTTCATGACTTCCCATGGCTAAATAGCTATGTCAAAAATCACATGTATAATTCTCTCATGTTCAGGTACTTTTACATTAATTCACAACCAGAAACCACAGCCAATCATCCAGCAAGTTAAATTTTGGACACAAAGTTTTACCTTAGGAAAAGAAAAGTTTCCAGGTATATGTTTTACTGATTGGAGTGGAAGTGTCCACTCTATAGGAAGGACATAAAATGATAACAGGCTTGATCTAAAACTACAATGCCAGAAAATGAAAAGTATATTATAAGATTGTAATGTATTTAACATATAATAAAATTATAATACCAGAGTATAAACTCTTAGTGACTATTTTTATCTTATTTTTAAATTACTTGTTAACATGTAGTACTTGTACAGCTTTATGAAGCACAATGCAATATTTAAACACAAGCATACTGTGTAATCAGGCAATCAGTATCTACATTTCTCCATCCTTCTTTATAACTTTTTTTATTTTATTTATTTGACAGGCAGAGTTAGACAGTAAGAGAGAAAGACAGAGAGAAAGGTCTTCCTTCCTTTGGTTCACCCCCAAATGGCAGCTACGGCTGGCATTGCAGCAGGTGCTTCCTCCTGGACTCCCATGCTGGTGCAGGGCTCAAGCACTTGGGCCATCCTCCAGTGCCTTCCCGGGCCACAGCAGAGAGCTGGATTAGAAAAGGAGCAGCCAGGACTAGAACTGGCGCCCATTTGGGATGCCGGCGCTGCAGGCAGAGGATTAACCAAGTGAGCCACGGCGCTGGCCTCCATCTTTCATTAACACTTGAAGGTTAGTGGCGCCTCCCTTCCAATTCTTTATATAGCACATAACAAATTATAGTGATCTATGGTCTCCCTACTGTGTTATCCAACAGCAGAATCTATTGCTTCAATCTAACTGTGTCTTGGTGCCCATTACTCACCTTCCTTCTATTCACTCTATGTCTTCCATTCACAACCTCTAGTAATCACTGTTCTAAGTTCATATGGACATATGTTTTTCATAAAGGAGATACCTGCAATCCTGTGTTTATTGCAGCACTATTCACTTTAGCCAAGATACAGAATCAACCTAAGTGCAGATCATTGGATGAACAGATAAAGAAATGTGATATATATACATATATAGATATACACATATACGCATGTATACACATACACAATGGGATATTATTCAGCCATAAAAAAGAATTAGGGGCTAGTACTATGGCACAGTGGGTTAGGTCACCACTTGCAAGGCTGGCATCCTGTATCAGAGTGACAGTTCAAGTACCAGGTGCTCTTTCAGTCCAGCTTCCTACTAATGTGCTTGGGAAACCAGTGGAAGATGACCAAAGTGATTGGATCCCTGCCACTCACGTGGGAAATCCAGACAGAGTCCTCACTCTTGGTTCTGGCCTGGCCCAGCCCTGGCTGATGTGGCCATCTGGGGAGTGAATTGGCAGAAGAAATTCACATTCATTCTCTCTCATTCTCTCTCTCTCTCTCTCTCTCTCTCTCTCTCTCTCTCTCTCTCTCTCTCTCTTCCTCTCACGCTCACACCTGTCTCTCTGCCTTCCAAATGGGTGGAACTCAATATCACTATATTATACGAAATAAGTCAGACACAAAAAGACAAATATCTCATGTACGTTTTCATATGTGCAAGTTTTAAGAAGCAAAGGAACTATTTTTTTTAAAGCACAAAAACTTAGAGTTGGGGAAACTTTGTATTTGAAGCACATTCAGGGCCACCCTACTAGAAGTTCAGTAAGTGAACAGTAGGACACTGAATAAAAATAATGTGCCTTTTCCAATAAAGTCTCTGAAGTACATATTACAACTGAAATTATTTTACCATTTTATAACTACATTAAATAGAAAATACAAAATCTGAAATTTAAAAGATTACAGGGGCCAGCACTGTGATATAGTAGTTTAAACCTCTGCCTGCAGCACTGGCATCCCACAGGGGTACCAGTTTGTGTTCTGGCTGCTCTTATTCCAATCCAGCTCTCTGCTTATGGCAAGGGAGAGTAGTGGAAGATGGCTCCAATGCTTGGGCCCCTGCTCCCACATGGGAGATGAGGAGGAGGTTCTTGGCTCCTGGCTTCAGACCAGTCCAGCTCCAGCCATTGCAGCCATTTGGGGAGTGAATCAGCAGATGGAAGACATCTCTCTGTCTCTCCTTCTCTCGGTAATTCTGCTTCTCAAATAAATAAACCTTTAAAAATAAAAAACTGCAAATAATCACTTACAAATTACTATCTTCATTTTATACCTCCTTTGAAATTTGTTGATGTTACAGTGAGTATCTGACATAGCATAAAGTACAGTCACAACATACAGCAGATATTTCTTGAACTCACCATGCAGGTTTTGTCCATAGAGCCAGTTAATATCAGAGAGCTATCCCAATTGAATAAGGCACTGCTAATTTCAGCACAGTGGCCAATTAAGGTATATACTTTTCTGCAAAATTGAAATTATTAAAAGTGAAAAATATTTTTTGATAAACAGACTCCATTAACAAAGGAAAATCCATCTGTGTGAGCCAATCTAAAATTTGTTTTGCTTACAACAGCCTTGTCGATAAAACAAGAATAGCTCCACAACAGCCCAGCAGGAGGTTACTAATTTCATTTCAACAGAAACATATCTGTATCTAAATTTTTAATAATCAAAGATAACATTACTTAAGACAATACTTCAAAAACAAATGGGTAACAAACAGTATAAAGGCAGTCTGAATTTCTAGAAGTATTCTACACCAGATAAATGGACCTTTGGCTATTCAGAAAATACTCATCAAATAACTGAAAGTGCTTCCTTCTCTCTCATTTCTTGTTCATATATCTTGGACAGTACCCTTCATAATTAGCCCCTCTATCCAAATGCAGACAAATCCAAGAATAGTTTTCCAACACAAATATTCTAATTTAGTTAGCATCTTAGTAACTAGGACCAAAAAATATTAGGAAGGAAATTGAATTTCTTGGACTAAATTGAATTTGGGAAATTAACTATGAGTTTTATTTATTCATGATATGCATTGCCCACCATGATGACAGACTATTAAAATTTGATTATACAATACATGGAATCAATCCCAGCTAGACAACCATGCTGTTGCAAACTTTCTCCCTTTTTATTGCTCTTTGGAATTATTTGCTCAGAATTACAACAAAGCACATTTTTGTGAGTCAAAAATATCATTAAAGACCAAATTAATCTACTTTTTTTCAATTTGTCCTATTGCTATGGAGTCTGACACACAGTTAATAGGACAGAGTGCCTCCTTAACCCTCTAGTTCCAGGATTTTAAAGCTCTTAAGAGTGGTGTATTACTTTCCAGTGTCGGTATCCCACACTGCCACCGTGTGATCAAGAGACCCCGTGACGATTCTGCTTCCTGAAGTGTTAAAGGATAAGGAGATGATTTCAGCAGAATGCCCCTACAAAAAAGGCAGACATTGTCACACAGACCTGTAGAGGGAACGTTTTCTACAAGTACATAATACCATAGCTAAAAGGAATTGAGAGAGAGGCCAACCTGTAGGGGAAGAGTGGAGAGGACTGTAAATGGGCAAAAGGGGAAGAGAGAGAGAGAGAGAGAATGCTTGCAACAGCTCCAGGATCTCCAACTGGGTCTCCCAAATGGGGGTAGGGACTCAACTACTTGAGCTACCCTGCTGTGTCCTGGGGTATACAATAGAAGGAACCCGGAATCAGGAACCAAGACTGGAATCCAGGCACTCAGATGTGGGATGCAAATCTCTCTCTCTGTCTTTCAAATACATTAAACAAATGAATCAAATTTTTTCAAAGAAAAATGTTCTATAACTACATTTGGTGATGGTTGTTCAGTTATCTAAGTTTACTAAAAATAATTGCATTAATTAAAGCATGTTTATTTTAACTCAATAAAGCTCTTTTCCAAAAAAGAAGAAGAAGAAAGAAGAAAGAAGAAAGAAGAAAGAAGAAAGAAGAAAGAAGAAAGAAGAAAGAAGAAAGAAGAAGAAGAAGAAGAAGAAGAAGAAGAAGAAGAAGAAAGGAAGAGGCTATGTTTTAGAAAAGTAGAGGGCTCCTTTCACACTGACTTGAATACACCAAAAAGGGCCATGTAGTTTATGGGATAAGAAGAGACAGTGAGCAACAAATGTGTATGAAATAAAGTTAACAGCTTTGAAAATGGAAATTTTAAAGGTAATTTGTCATGGCACAGATTAATAAACACCTGGAGTTTGCCTGACTCGTGTGGTTATGGTCTGATGCTAAGGAATCAAAACGTAAGAGAGAATGCCAGGAAACCCTTCCCTGTAGCAGATTCTGTGATTCTGATAAGAGGTCCTTTCTTAAATAACCACTCTCACTTTCCTAATTATTTTAGTACATTAACATCGTTGTATTTCTAAATAAACAAAGACTTAGAGAAGTCCATTTATAAACTGATTCCTTGGTTTATTACAGATGAAAAGTGTGACACTACACGGACTTCAGCATCTGAACATACGACACAAGGTTGCCTCCTGGCACCGGCCATGCTCAGGGCAGGGCTCACTGCGTGCAGCCTTCGCAGGCACAGTCAGTGAAAGCAGTGGTTTGCAGCGAGACTGTGGCCACTAATAGAGGCTTTTACCTCCGTATTTGCCTGAAAGCAATGTGGCAGTAAGAAGTGTCCCACGAAATGATGAGAACTGAGATGGGAAATAGTATACTTACATTAATAATGCTAGGTACACACAAAAAAGAAAAGCCGTGGTGATATTCTTTCAATGGTAGGGTTTTCTAAACTCTTTTATTTAGTCCACTTCTTAACTTTCATAGGAAAAGGATTGTTTATTTTCAATTCATTTGTAACTTTGAAAATGCAAGGAATCCAATTTCCCATCCAGTGGTTTCCATTGACTACAACATAGAATCATCCTACTTTTGTTGTGGTGACTTGGGCTGGGGTGGGATGAACTCGGGAAGAGAGGGAGGGGCAGCAGTTCTCAGGAAGCTACTGGGCATGCAGTGGTGACTCCCAGCACTCTGTGGGCAGTGCCCTTGGACTTGTTCAGTTCTGGTCATCTGCCCTTGTCACTTCGGACTCTTCAGTACAGGGGAGTTCCAAGTCTGGTAGGTGGAGCAGAGTGCCATCATCTCTTAAGCTATCCTCTGGCATGGTTCTGTAGCTTTTGCCTCTTCCAAAAAGTGGCAGCCTCCGCCTACTTTACTTTCAGCCAGACAGAGAATGAGGGGTTCTAAGCTGTGTTTGTGTGTGCTTCGCAGATCAAAGTTCATCAAAATAACATGCTCATCTGACTTCCCCAGCACTTCTACCCCAGTCTTCTGAAATAGCCAGCAAACCACCTGGAGTACTCTTCAACTATAGTTTGGAAGCCAGTTGTTCAAAAATGTCTACTTTAGAGCTCATTTAATGAAAACTGAAAAAAAAACCACACAAATGAAAGGTTTGTTGACGTACTGTTAAAGTGAACACCTCCTCTCCATTCTGAACATCCCACAATTTGACTGTTGTGTCCATACTTCCCGTGGCCACCAATGTGCTTTGTGGGTTAAATGACAAACACACCTAAATTACAAGAGATGAAAGATGTTTTAGGAAGACAGACCTTCAAATTGTTGATTATATGTGGGGAAGCTTAAAGATGCAATTACCTTAGCAAATTATAGTAGATTCCTTGTACAAATAAATACTCAACCAAACACCAGATATGAACAACTCACTGTCCTCAGGTTGAATCCTGAAGCAGTCTCTTCTGCCTGCTCTCTCACATCACCCAGCTCAGCCTCAGGGGAATATGGGTTTCCTTGCCACTCCCAGACCACAGAAAAACAAGAATAAAAAAAATAGCAAAATCCATCTCCTTTGAGATTCAGGATACCTGGCTCTCATCTTGGCTGCTGCTGCCTTTACAGTTCTGCCAGCCATGCCCTCTCACTCATCCAGGACTGAGAAACTAGCTCACTATGTCAATTCTATGTCCTAAATGGCCTGAAGTGGTATCACTGTCAATCACCCCGTCCCAAAATGGGGAATAATCTCCTTTTCCTTGTGCCTTATACTTGGTAACAAGTCTTAATCTGTTCACTCCCATAACATCTCCAGCATTCTCCGCATCTGCCTTACCGTGGGCCTTCATCATCTACCATTTGAAAAACATCAAGATTTCATACTGGCCTGTATCTCTGATCTTACCTACTTCCCATTTCTCCTTCACACTCCCAAAATAAAAACCCTGCCCCAACAGCAAAGTTAGTAGTACCACTCACTGCTGAATATCTCAACAGTGTGACTTGCCTACATGAAATAAAAATTCTTTAACATGGCATAGCACCCTCTAAACATCGAAATATGGCCCTGCCTAACTCTCCCGCTTCACTCACTCACGCAGTATCATCTGATGCTCAATGGGTTATAGGTGTGCCAAGGCACTGATGCCTTCATCCCAAGCAGCTGGTCAGCACCAGGGATGCCTGCCTGCCCTTGCCTACCAGACAGCTCACCCACGACTCTGCACATCCACATTGGCAAATTCTGTGCCACCGCAGTGGAAGGTAAGGACGTCCTGCTCTAATTGTGCAAGGACTCCTCGGCTCTCAAGCGGGTGCTGCAGCTGCCCCTCTTCTTGAACACTTGCCAGGGCAAGGGCTTCCCAATAGTGAAAGCTCTTTAGGGTATCACACTATTTTTGATAATTTTAGTTTGCATAATATCCAGAAATAATCAGCCTAAATATTTCACAATACAAAAAAATGCTATTTTAATAACTTTATTTTCACTTACTGAGTCAGTGCTTTCATTAAAAAAATGAAAAAAAGTCAGGTTGAATATTATACTCATTTATCACATCAATGTTTCCTAAGTCAAAGCATGGTAGCTGCAAGCTGTGAAAAATCAAGTGGCTTTAGAATATATCAACATTACCATGTAAAAATATATGCAGCCTAAAAATACTGAGGATGGATTTGAAAATAAATGATAAAGGTAGAATGGCTTTTATAATTTTTATAAAAAATAAGCAAGAACAAAAAATATAATAAAATGGTGAATATACTCACAATTTCTGCCGTATGACCTCTAAAGGTATGGTAACATTTCCCTGTTTCTACACTCCATAGTTTACAAGTCTTATCAAAGGATCCAGTAGCAATTTTGTCACTATGATTTAAACGAAATATAGATTTTAAAACCATGATATGATGCACTGAGGTATTACTACAGGGATCTCTACTTAGAAATTCACTTCACTTTTAAAATGACAAACAATCATTCATTTAATTCAGTGGATCACAAGTTCTGTGAGGCAGAACTATTGTCAACATGAAAGGGGTAAACGTAGATGATCCTGCCTAGTCTTTGATCTTGGAATTATAATCTTTTCTTTCACTCCAATCCATACTTGTCCTTTATTGCAAGTCATCAAAATATTAATCCAATTGGGTTTTCATGTACAGTGCAGGTCCATTGTTCAAAAGTGTAAGGGGTCTTAAGACCCAAACTATATATCCTAAAGCAATTGATAAATGCCCAACAGACTTACAGAATTTACATGTATCCACACTAACCCTGATATCTGACTTCTCTCCCCTGTTCCCAGGCCACTCACAATGTGTTTCTCTAGACTCTATTACTGAAGAAAAGCAGTATCCTTTCTTTCAATACTCCAGAGACAGCTTGTCTTAGCTAACACCTACCAACTCAAAGGTAGGTTTGTTACCCACTGTCTCTGAACTGCTTTTTCTCCTTTGGCAACCAGTCTAGGGCATTCTCCATCAGCTACTGCTCTTTACCAGCTTCTGCTCAAGAAAAGCTTAAAGGCCTGTGAGTTCTTTATCTCTCCCTCTATTTTTCCATCTTTTCTGCCACTCAAATATGATCAGTTTCAAACTGTAATTGTTTCTTGGTCAATTTCTGTTCCAACACAAGCTTTTCTACAAGCATAATATACCATATTATACAAGATATTACTGATGTCAATATTTTTAGAATTTTTTTAACTTTTATTTAGTAAATATAAATTTCCAAAGTACAGTTTATGGATTACAATGGCTTGCCCCCCAAAACTTCCCTCCCACTAGCACTCCTCCCCTTTCCCGCTCTTTCTCCCCTTCCATTCACATCAAGATTCATTTTCAATTCTCTTTATATACAGAAGATCAATTTAGTATATATTAAGTAAAGATTTCATCAGTTTGCACCCACACAGAACATAAACTGTAAAATACAGTTTCAGTACTAGTTATAGCATTAACTCACATTGGACAACACATTAAGGACAGAGATCCTACATGAGGAGTAAGTACAGAGTGACTCCTGTTGTTGACTTAACAATTAAGGTACCTCCTTCTTTGATGGCCCCGTTCTTTCCACTGGGATCTCACTCGCAGAGATCTTTCATTTAGGTCTTCTTTTTTTTTTGTTGTTTTTTAGAGTGTCTTAGCTTTCCATGCCTAAAATATTCTCATGGGCTCTTGAGCCAGATCCGAATGCCTTAAGGGCTGATTCTGAGGCCAGAGTGCTATTTAGGACATCTGCCATTCTATGAGTCAGCTGTGTCTCCCGCTTCCCATGTTGGATCATTCTCTCCCTTTTTGATTCTATCAGTTAGTATTTGCAGACACTAGTCTTGTTTGTGTGATCCCTTTGACTCTTAGACCTATCAGTGTGATCAATTGTGAACTGAAATTGATCACTTGGACTAGTTAGATGGCATTGGTACATGCCACCTTGATGGGATTGAATTGGAATCCCCTGGCACACTTCTAACTCCACCATTTGGAGCAAGTCTGATTGAGCATGTCCCAAATTGAATCAAATCTTAACTTTAACTTAATGTATAAAAGAGATAAACTTTAAACTGATTAAAGTTCCTCTCTTTCTCTTTTTCCCTCTCCCCCTCCCTTTCTCTCTCTCTTTCTCACTTCTTTTCTCTCCCCCTCCTTTCTCTCTCTCTTTCTCTCCCTTCAGGTCTCCTTTTTCTCTCCCTGCTGTGCACAGGAACATTCCTGTCATTCTTTCATGTCTGTCTTGAACTCATGTCACTGAAATTGAGTGCTCTGAACACAGAGCAATGAAAATACTGCTTTTGTGCATACATGAATCCTCAGACTGGAGGAACTAACAGAACAGGAGGATTTTTCACCAGAAGTTCCAAATGGAATCCATCAAATAGCCAAATAGTACTCCTTACCTCTCCACCTCCAGAAAAAACTTTGTTCTCAGATAGATACCCAAAAATACCATGTCTATTAAGTAGGCTATTAAGGATACAGTAGTATATTTCAGATATTATCCATAAGTAGCACTGTAATGCAATGAAAGTAGGAATTACACTAGAAATAAAATATCATTTATAATTTCAGTAAAGTCTTTCCACAAGTTGGTAAAGTATCATAAAAATTGTCATTCTCAGTAATGTAACAATACATAGATCAAAGGTAAATTTTGTGCAACTAATTGGAATAATTAATCATTTTAATGTACAAATTAAGTTTCATTATGCCATTACAATGAGTGCATTTTGGGAAGTATTTTGAAAATGTATTACATTATTACACATTTTAGAAAGACATGACACTAGAAACATAAATATCATTTTTAAATTGTAGTATAAAATTTCTACTCTGAGTGCATCAGTTTTAAAAAATTTCCTCTATTCCCTCTGCTATCATGCCAGAGCTTTCACTATCCCATGAGCGTGTTATGCCATGAGCATGTTACTGTATCTGCCTCCTGACCTCCTGGGCACCTGTTTCCTCCCACCTGCAAACCCTCTGACCCTTTCTCTCTGTCAGAACAATCCTTCTAAAAAGAACTCCCATTGTTCCACTCTTCTGTTCACAAACCTTTGATGGCAGCTCAGTCCCATGAGAAAGAGTTTAAGTTCCACACAAGGCTCTGACCTCGCCCACTTCTGCTTGTCCACAGCGGCCACTAGAGTAACTGGTTGCTGAGCATACCCAGTTGAGTCCCCACCCCTTACAAGGATGGGTTGCTGGAGTCCCTGCACTTGAGTGTCCTCTCCGCTCCTCCCCTCCTTCAGGCTTAGGCTTTAACCCACACAGCCTTTAAAGACTGTAACCAGAGGAGAAGCTGTTGCACAGTAGGTAAAGCTGTGGCCTGTGGTGCTTGCATCCCAGTTTGAGTCTCGGCTATTCCACTTCTAATCCAGCTCCCTGCTAATGCACCTGGGGAACAGAGAAACCCAAGTTCTTGGGCCCCTGCACCCATGTGGGAGACACGGAAGAAGCTCCAGATTCCTGGCTTCAGATTGTCCCAGCTTCTGCCATTGCCTCCGTTTAGAGAATGAAAGAGGGGATGGAATAATATCTCCCTCACTCTCTCTTTCTGCAACTCTGCCCTTCAAATAAATAAATACATCTTTAAAAATAAAAAATAAATAAGAATCTAACCAGTATAAACCGCAGTGATCTCTTCCTCTTTTTAATGTGTAAACCATTTGTAGTTTTGTTCTAGTTATCATAATGCTATAGTAAATGAACCATTTTTATTGAACAAGCTTCATTAATGGAAAAAGTCATTTATTTAAAGTGGGCAATCATGAAAAAAGATTCATACTCCTAAATTTTTTACTCAATTATATAAAAGCACACATTCATTTTCCAATCTTTTGATAAGAGGCTAAGGCCCTTTCTTTATGAGTTAAGTAACTGGAGTTTGTCATGTGTCTTACATAAATTCTATACGACCTTGCTCTTCTTGATTTTATTTTCTTTAAAATGGATGAGAGGAGATTCCAAGATGGCTAAATAGAGAAAAGATATGCTGCTTATGACCAGGAGAAATAGCAAAAGAAAAGCAGAGGAAGTTGATACCCATGGGAGAGTTGGAGGGAAGTTTGCAGTGGAAATTCTACAGAAGGAAGAGGGACCCTGTGGAGCATCATGGAAGGTGTAGATGTGCAACGATGAGCAGGGGCAAAACACATGAAGGCAATGCCAGCTTTAGCAAGCTGAGAGCAAACAGCAGGTGCCCATGCCACTGTTCATTTTGCCTGAGGCAGAGCCTTGAAGACCACACTATCTCTAAGTCTGGCCTCGAACCCTACTGAAGGGGGGGCAGAGTACTCACCCAAACCAGTGAAAGAAAAGCACATTTCTTTCTTCTCTTTCTCCTACAAAGGTGCCCTGCAACTAGTGGGTAGATGGTGACATTTTGACACAAGTAGAGGCTGTGGTGGCTCTTGTGCACAAATGTGACCAAGGGATTTTACCAAAGGGAAAAATATGCATTCTCTGCTGACTTTGAGTCTGGCTGGGAAGGTTGACTGGGGGCTGGGCACAGGCAGGATTGTGAGGTGTCCCCACAACCCTGTGAACATTTCACAGGCTAAGCTCCACCAGAGCTCAAACTGCCAAGGTGGAGGGCCCAGAGCCAACTGGTTCTAGGAATATCTCTGCACTTTCCATGGACAGGAAAGGCTCCCAGTGCTGAGAAGATTCTCTGGACCCCATGACTGCTGGAGCCTCATGCACTGTGACTATGGGAATTCTGTGACTGTATGATAGGGCACAAAGTATAGCTGGGTCTCTGGGCAATCACTGTGTCTGGTGTTAGAAGCTCAGAAATCTCTGACAGCCTACTATGGGTCACTGTAGAGGGCTCCTTGCTCATACTGAGGACCACACATATCCTTTGTGCAGTTCATGTTCCATCATGGATTGGGGCTGTACCCACTGTGGAAGAACTCTGGTCATTGGTCACCTTGGAAAAGAGGAGGAGGAAGGGGTATGATTACACCAACAGACAAGGTCATCCCATCTCCTATGAGGACAACAGAGATCTAATGAGCCCAACTTGGGTATCACCCTGGATACTCACCCCACAGTGGAGTTTACCCCAGAGCACCCTGGTCACACCCAGAACATGCATCAGCAGGCACTCCAGTAAGCCACAGAAGCATAGTTCAAAGATAAAATCTATCAGAGGAGAAATCAACAAGTATCTCCACAAATGCCTAAAAATAAATGCAGATATTCAAGAAACGAGAATAAGGAAGACAACATGACTCCTCCAATGGAACAAAACAGCACTTTAATATTAGAATGTGAAGATGAAGAGATTGATGAAATGCCTGAAAGGGAATTCAAAGCAATGATCATAGGATTACTCTGAAGCAATGAGAAGAAAATTTGTGAGTTTAAGAAATCTAAACATAACATAGATGAAATATTTTCCCATGAAATTAAGATTTTGAAGAGGCCGGCACCATGGCTCAACAGGCTAATCCTCCACCTAGCGGCACTGGCACACCAAGTTCTAGTCCAGGTCAGGTCGCCGGATTCTGTCTTGGTTGCCCCTCTTCCAGTCCAGCTCTCTGCTGTGGTCAGGGAGTGCAGTGGAGGATGACCCAAGTGCTTAGGCCCTGCACCCCATGGGAGACCAGGAGAAGCACCTGCCTTCTGCTTTCTGATTAGCGCGATGTGTGGGTCGCAGCACGCCAGCCGTGGCGGCCATTGGAGGGTGAACCAACGGCAAAGGAAGACCTTTCTCTCTGTCTTTCTCTCTCACTATCCACTCTGCCTGTCAAAAAAAAAAAAAAAGAAAAGAAAAAAAGATTTTGAAATCAAACTGAAAGATTAGAAATGAAGAATTCAGTACGTCAAATAAAAAATACAGTGGAAAACCTTAACAACAGACTTGATGGGGTAGAAGAATATCCAAACTAGCAATCAAATCTTTGGAAATATCTCAGTCGGACCAAAAAAAGGGAAATTAGAAAAATTAAAGACAATGTTCAAGATTCATGGGATACTATCAAATGACACAACATATGGGTCTTAGGAGTTCCTGAAGGTATGGAAAGAGAGAATGAATTAGAAGGTCTATTCAATGAAATAACAACAAAAACTTCCTTAATTTGTAGAAAGAAAGGGATGTCCAAGTACATGAGTCACAAAGAACTCCTAATAGAAATGACCCAAAAAGATCTTTTTTTGAAAAAGACTTATTTATTTGAAAGTCAGAGTTACACAGAGGGAGAAGGAGAGGCAAGAGAGAGAGAGAGAGAGAGAGAGAGAGAGAGAGAGAGAGAGAGGTTTTCCATCCACTGGTGCACTCCCCCATTGGCTGCAATGACCAGAGTTGCACTGATTTGAAGCCAGGAGCCAGGAGCTTTCTCCAAGTTTCCCACGTGGGTGCAGGGACCCAAGGAGTTGGGCCATCTTGTATTGCTTCCCCAGGCCATAGCAAAGAGCTGATCAGAAGTGAAGCAGCCAGGTCTCAAACTGGTGCCCACTAGGGATGCCAGCACTGCAGGTGGTGGTCTCACCTGCTATGCTAAAGCACCGGCCCTGAAAAGATCTTCATCACGACATATTATAGTCAAGTTTTCAACAGTAAAACATAAAGATTCTAAAATGTGCATGAGAGAAACACCAGATTACTTTCAGAGGATCTCCAATTAGACTCACAGCTGAATTCTCATAAGAAACCCTATAGGCTAAGAGAGAATGGAGAGACATAGTCCAAGTCTTAAAATAAAAAATCTGTCAACTCAGAATACTTCACTACATTCTTATGAATGAAGGGGAAATAAAGACCTTCCATAACAAACAGAAATTGAAAGAAATTGTCACCACTCATCTAACCTTATAAATGGTGCTTAAGGATGTGCTATACACAGGAACACAGAAAGATAGTCATCATTGCAAAAAAATGTGAAGTCAGAAAATCTGCGATTCCAAGATGGCTAAATAGGGAATGATGTACTGAGCTAGGTTATGGATAAATAGTTTAAAAAGGAATAAAAGAAGTGCACTCTCAGGGGAGAATTAGAGAAAACCACAGTGGTATTTCTAGAGCAGGAAGAGGAATGCCGTGGAACTGTGTGAGGATGCAGACGTGCAACACAAACACATACATGACACAGTAAGCAGCAGAGAGCCAGAGTAGGAGGCAGCTTAGAGACAGAAGTGAGACCAAACCGCAGAGGCTTATGGTGATATAGCCAGAGGGAGAGCATGTTATGAATCCAGTCTGGTGCCCTAGAGACAAGAGGGTACCCACGAACCCAGTAGAAGTAAAGGAGTTATATTTTCTCTCACCCCATCCTCCCCATAACAGCTCTTGGCACCCAGCTGAAAGAGGGCAGGTGCCATTTTAGGCTTGGTGGCAGCTGCAGAAGCCCTTGTCTGTGAACACAGCAACTGGCTGAGATAGGGCACATCTGCTCAGCAGTACTGGTGGCAGTAGCAGGGAGAGGGCAACATTCGGCAAGTGGCTTTTTGGGTATGTGTGTGATCCAAATTCTAGTGGAGGGAAAAATCTGCAGTCCCCACTGACTTTGAGCCTGGCTAGGAGAAAAGACACGGCTGGGTACCCATGTAGGACTGTGAAGTGCCCCCAGCCTCACAACATACCACAGGCTCCAGGGCTCAAGCCACCTAGGCGGGGCACCTATGGACTGTTGGCTCAGGGAACATCTGCCTCTCTGTGGACCAGAAAGGCTGGTGGGACAGAGTGGAACCTCTGAACCCAGCAACTATGGAAGCCTTGTATGCTGAGACTGTGGGGACTTGGTGGCTGCACAAGAGGATTCAGGGTGTAGTTGGATCTCTGGGCAATCACTGTGGGTGGTGCCACATGCTCAGAGCTCCCTGCTTGCCTGGAACAAGTCATTGCTTTGGGATCCGCTCTTGGAGGGTGGACTGCACAGATTGCTTGTGCAGTTCATACAGCAGCATGGATGAGAATTGCACACACTGGAAAGTAAAATCCATTGTTCACCTTGGAGAAGGGGTGAGAGTGAGATCACACCAACAGGGTGACCATTCACTCCCTTCTGTTAGCAAGAGATCTACCATGCTCAACTGAGGTGTTACCCTGTGTCCTCGCCTCATTCTGAAGCATGAACAGAGTTCCATGACCACACCCAGCACACACCACTTGATATTCACTGAAACTGCAGACACTCCACAAAACCACAGAGGCATGGTTTAATGATAAAAGTCATGAGAAAAAATACCAATAATTTTCACCACAAATGCCTATAAATAAATGCAGAAATTCAAGAAAAAAGTATAAGGAAAATATCATGACCCTCCAAAGAAACACAACAACATTTCAATTTTAGAATGTGAAGATGAGGAGATTGATGAAATTCCAGAAATGGAATTCAAAAGATTAATCACAGGATTACTCAAAGGTAATCAGAAGCAAATCCATGAACTAAAGAAAATTATACTTGAATAAAAATTTTCCCATGAAATTGAGATTTTAAAGAAAAAGCAAAATGAAATATTAGAAAGATACCTATTGTGTAGTAAGGGATTACATGAATAGGACTTTTATGAAAGAAGACCCATTTTTCCTGCTAAGGGACTGAATCCCACATTTAAGTTACTCATTTGGGTGGACTGGCACAGAACTGGGGTAGACAGGAAACTCAGTGTGAAAGCATCTGCAGGGTGAAAAAAATTGAGCCCCTGGCCAGCTTGGAACTGGAAGAGGTGGATCAGGATCCACATGCAGAGAAGGAGGAGCAGTTCAGGCAGGAGGAAGCTGGGGTGCTCAGTGGCACGAGGTTATTTTTTCTGCCTCCCATGCTGGAAGATGCATTTTCAGAGGTCTTTCAGTGGCTCTCTAGGGAAACCAAAGCCGATTTAAAATCCAATGTGATATGAGCATGTTGGAGCATCATCCAGTCATCTGTAACATGTGTGGAAGTCGATAGGACTGGAGGTGGAGGGCAGATGACTTGAAACTGGAGATCAATGAGTGGGAGTGGAGGTGATTGGAGGCTTGGGTGATGGAATTCACCTGGGTGGGGGTTGATGATGATGATGATGATGACTTTATTAGTTGGGAAAAGGAAGACAGCTAGATGAGGGTCCCAAGCTGGAGGACACAGACCCAAGCTCTGCTACCATGACCCACCTACTTGTCAATCATATATCCCACTTACCAGGATGGATTTTTCATCACCAGGGATCTGGAAGAGGAGGTGCCTTATATCCAGCGCTCTTCTGACCCTCTGACAGAGTGCCCCTCTTCTCTGTGCAGGAGAGAACTAGAAGGTGCTTAAGGTATCCTCTATTTATTTCCACTCCCCCATTCTGCTCCTCACCTATGCCCACATGTTTGCATCTTTGCCATTTTAAAAAACTTGATCACTTTCTGCACCATGTGTGTTCAGGCCCTTAGAGTGATTCTCTAAGTAGATGGCAAGAACTGGAATAAAAAGGATACTGCACATTTTCTCCCCTTGGGTGGGCTTCTGAGGACAAACCACTACATATAGGATGAACCCTAGCATCAGGAGAATGAGCCTTGTAGTCAGATGCCAATGCTGAGGTTCCCGGATCTGATCCCTGGGGCCCCATGGCTGACACTGTGGCACCAGGGACCAGTGCACATGAGTAAAACATACTCAGGATTGTTTTAATTCACACCCCAGCATCCCAACTCCTGTCCCCAAGAATACTCAATTCTTGGCCCAGTCAAGTTTGGAGAAAGGTGGCTGAAAAACGACATGAGGAAGAACATTTAATACCATCTAGGCCATTTTCCTTGAATGAATATTTGTTGCCTAACAGCCCTGCCACTGTGGAGACAGCGATGAGTGACAAGGGCTACACTGAAAAGGTAAGCAAGAGGAGGAAATGTGTGCATGAAGAGCTGGAGCAAGAGCAGGAGCATGATCCTTGGCTGTCTGAAGTCAGTAACTGGAAGCCTAGGCCCACATCCTGTCTAGAGGAGGCTGTGGACATGGATTCTGAGGTCGAATCTGAATTGAGGATGATCCCTGGGAGCCAGAAATAAACACTGAGAATGAGGACTGTCAAGATTCATTCCACATCATGGAAGGCGGCCACTCACTCTCCTGAGGATTGGATTTTCTCTGGACAGTGCTGGGAATTCACAGCCATGAAACCAAAGACCCTCCTCTCGAAGGTGTCTATGTCTTGTTACTCTCAGATGGCAATTCCCTCTGTCCTTTGGCCACAGTGTTTGCTGTTGAAGAGAATGTTGAGCAAGTCAAGGGCTTCTCACCCCAATTCTGAATTCTCAGTTGACTTGGTAGATTTATAAGGTAGAATCTTACAATAGCTTTGTTAACTGCTGTATCCTAAGCATATGACATTAAATGCATATTGTAAAAAAAAAAAAAAACTTATGTTATACAGCAAAAGCAGTGTGAGGGAAGTTTAGAGAAACTGGTACCTACATGAAGAAATTGGAAAGGCACCAAATGAAAGAGCTATCAGCGTATCTCAAGGACTTACAAAAACAACAACAAGCCAAATTCAAAATTAGTAGGAGCAAAGAAATAATTAATGTTAGAGAATAAACAAAATTGATACATCATTGGCCCAATTAAACCAAAAAGACAAGCAGGTACCTATTCAAAACAACTGGAAGGGGGAAATCTTCTCAAATTCCTTCTATCAGGCCATCATCATCTTAATTCCAAAACCAGAAAAACATACAACAAAAAAGGAGGTGTAGATTAATATCACTTATGAACATAGGTGCAAAAATCCTCAACAAAATACTAGCCCGTTGAACCAAACAGTGCATCAGAAAGAGCATTCACCTGCACCAAGTAGGGTTTATCCCTGGTATACAGGGATGGTTCAATACATGCAAATCAATGAACACAATACATCACATTAACAAACTGAAGAATAAACACCATATGATTACCTCATATGATTGAAAATGCAGATAAAGCATTTGATAAAACACAGCATCCTTTCATGACAGAACCTTTAAGCAAATTGGGTATAGAAGGAACATTCCTCAACACAATCAAAGCAATTTATCATAAACCCACAGTCAGCATCATAATGCTGGAAGCATTTCTACTAAGATCCAAAGTCAGACAAGGATCTCCACTTTCACCATTGCTATCCTGTATAGTCCTGAAAGTTTTAGCCAGAGTCATTCAGAAAGAAAAAGAAAGCAGGGTTATACCAACTGGAGAGGAGGAATTCAAATCAAATCAAATCATCCCTGTTTGCATATGGCATGATTCTTTATACAGGGAAACCAAACGACTCCACTAAGAGACTATTGGAACATATAAAGAGTTTGGTGAAGTGGCAGGATACAAAATTAACACAGAAAAATCAACAGCCTTTACATACATAGACAATGCTATGGCTGAGAAGGAACTTATAAGACTGGTCCTATTCACAATAGCTACAAAGTAATTTAAATACCTTGGAATAAATTTAACCAAGGAGATGAAAGGTCTTTATGATGAAAATAAAAAACATTAAAGAAAGAATTAGAAGAAGATATGAAAATTGAAAAATCTTCCATGTTCATGAATTGGAAGAATTAACATAAAAAAATATCCATCCACTGAAAGCAATTTACAAATTCAATGTGATCCTAGTAAAAATCCTAATGACATTCTTCTCAGATCTAGAAAAAATTATGCTAAAGCTCATAAGGAAGCACAGTGTTACTGAATAGCTAAAGTAATCTTAAACAACAAAAACAAGGCCAGAGGATACTATATTTCAAGATATACAATGGTCAGTTATAATCAAAACAGCCTGGTACTAGCACAAAAATAGACATATAGACCAAGAGAACAGAATAGAAACTCCAGAAATAAATTCACTCATCTATAATCAACTATTCTTTGACAAAGGAACTAAAATAAATCCCTGGAGAAAAGAGTCTGTTCTACAAATGGTGCTTTGGATCTCCACATGAGAAATAAAAAACAAGATCCCTGTCTTACACCTTATACAAGAGTCAACTCATATGACCTAATACCATCAAATTACTAGAGGCAAACACTGGGGAAACTGTACCAGATTTTGGCATAGGCAAAGACTTTTCAGAAACAACCCCAGAAGTAAAGGCAATAAAAGCAAAGAGAGACAAATGAGATTACATCAAGCAAAGAAGCTTCTGTACTACAAAGGAAACACTCAACAAAGGAAAGAGGCAACTGACAGAATGAGAGAAAAATATTTGCAAACAATGCAACTGATAAAGGATTAATATCCAGAATCTGTAAAAAGCTCAAGAAACTCAACAACAACAAAACAAATAATCCAGTTAAAAAATAGGCAAAGGACTCAAACAAGCATTTTTCAAAGGAGGAAATTCAAATGGCCAACAAACACACACACACACACACACACACACACACAAGCTCAGATCTACAGCCATTAGGGAAATGCAAAAACAAACCACAATATGGTTTCATCTCACCCCTATTAGAATGGCTCTCAAACATAAATCAAAAAATAACAAAATCTGATGAGAATGTGGGGGAAAAGGTACCCTAATCCATTGTTGGTGGGAGTGTAAACTAGTACAGTCATTGTAGAAGGCAGTATGGAGATACTATAGAAAGCTAAAAATAGATAAATCAGTAATCCCACCCCTGGGTTTTACCCAAGCAAAATGAAATCAAAATATGAAAGAGTTATGTGTACCCCCAAGTTTATTGCAGCAGCTCAATTCACAATAGCTAAGATAGAGAATCAACCCAATGTCCATCAACTGATGACTAGATTTTAAAATATACATAGTATGGAATACTTCTTAGCCATAAAAAGAATAAAACACTGTCTTTTGTAACAAAATGCTTGCATCTGGAAACCATTATACTTAGTGAAATAAACTAGGCCCAAAAATACAAACACCATATGTTTTCCCTGATCCTTGGTAACTAATAGAGTACAAAAATAGTGGTGTATATGAGTGACATTGACATTTTGAAATCTGATGGTTGTTTACAGCCATTATCTCTACTGTTGAGTTCCCATGTTTTTACTTCTTACTATTTGTTGAATTCTTTACTTAGTGTAGGTTTAATCTTATGAGTATAAAATAAATTGAATAAGAAAGGAAGGAGGAAGGAGGGTAGAAGTGTTATGGGAGGGATGTTAGAGTGGGAAGGATCACTATGTTCCTAAATCTGTGTATATGAAATACATGAAATTTGTTCATCCTGAAAATGTAAATTAAAGAATTAAGAAATGAAATGAGAACTTAAAGAACTCTAATATACTTATAGAATATTGTGAGTGCACAATTTTCTACATTTTTACAATGCACTTTCTAATTCAGCATGAATCTCATCCTCAACTTCATTTGCTAACAATATTTTCAATACTGTATCTATGTTTTCACAGCTTTCTTTTCACACTCATAATTCACTAGCTTATGTAATATTTGATTAAACTTCATGTTAACTTACACAATGTAAAATGAAAACACAACCAACATAAGCAAGTTGTAGACAAACAGAGCCAACTCTTGATAAGCTAAGACCCTCATGAGTGGAGCAGTTAAGCACACCTGTGTAGCTCAAGTGCTACAAGCATTCAGGGAGTCATGAATGCCAGACGTATGCCACACAGAAGGGACAGAATAACATTAGTTAATCTTCTGAATCAGTTAAGTGGAAGTTGGTTTTACAGGTCATCAAAGAAGGAGGTACCTTTCTCTGAAGGGAGGAGAGAACTTCCACTCTGACTACAACCTTGTCTAAATATGATCAGAGTCGGTGAACTCAAAAGGCTTCCATAGCCTTGGCAACTCATGACAAGAATCTAGGGTGATTACTGATGCCATAAACAAGAGTGTCAATTTGTTAAGTCAACAACAGTAGTCACTATGCGCTTACTCCTCATGTAGGATCTCTGTCCTTAATGTATTGTACATTTTGATTTAATGCTATAACTAATACTCAAACAGTATTTTTCACTTTGTGTTTCTATGTGGGTGCAAACTGTTGAAATCTTTACTTAATATATGCTAAATGGATCTTCTGTATATAAAGAGAATTGAAAATGAATCTTGATGTGTATGGAAGGGGAGAGGGAGTGGGAAAGGGGAGGGTTGCGAGTGGGAGGAAAGTTATGGGGGGGGGGAGCCATTGTAATCCATAAGCTGTACTTTGGAAATTTATATTCATTAAATAAAAGTTAAAAAAAGAAGTTGGTTTTAAAACATTTCATTGTACTCAGTACTGTTCTTTGGCATGTTATGACAATGTAATTTTTTTCTATTTGGCAAAATATTGAAAAATAACTTCTAAATGAATTAAACCACTTTACAGTTGTGTGTGACACATTCTCCAGGAGCACTGGCCCAGTGCTGTGAACATTAGCAGAAACTCCCTGTTGGAGAACTCCCAAAGGCTGAGAGTAGTCTTCCTTGAAGGAGATCACACCACTGAATGATCCTGGGAAGGGCATCAAACTTTGTATTCTTGCTGTGACAACAGGAATACCTAACCCAAAGGTACCTGAACGTCCTCCAAAGCATATGCCAGATGCTCAATCAACATTAGTCTTCTATCTCCTTCCCTTTCTTCCCCAATAGATGGAAGGATGAATTAAAAAATCAATGAAGGAGTAAGTGAATGGAATCACAAACCCATAAGGATTGTTGAAAGCTATGGTGTAAACCACATTCTTGTGGCCCTCCAGCGTGTGCAGCTCCTCTCCAGACGCAGTGTCCCAGAGCTTGCATGTCCGGTCGTAGCTTCCTGTGATAAAGCTAACACAAGGAATGCAAACACGGTGCAGAGTGAGAAATAGCAGTGTGTGAATGGAGATTCCACTTTTTACCTGCAGGATAGTAACTCCATTTATTTCACTTTTCATGATGAGATTCGTGTATTCAGGATACACAGTTCAGAATAACATCTAAATCATTTGACATAGAGATTTACCAATTGTATCTCAAAATCAAAAAGTAGTCACCAAATAAAGGGTAATCTTGCTAATAATGGTTTACCTTCTGATAGCAAATGCATGCATAAATAAACAATTTTTCTGAAACTATAATTTATCTCAATCAGTAGCATCAATTCTCCCAGTGGTCAGAACATAAAACCCATGGCACCATCTTCGATTCCTCTTTGCTCCCCACACCTCCTGCACAACTGTAAGTAAATGTTGTCAGTGCAGTTTCAAAATACATTCCTAATGGGGCCACTTCTCAACTGGTCCATTGTGTTCATTTCTTCTAGTGGATCTTAGCTAATGCAAGGTCCTTAAAAATAATTTCTTCACAGAAAGTAGAGTTATCCACTTTGATATTTCTCAGATAGCTTCCTAGAAATCTAGGTCAAAATTCAGAGTCTACAAGGCAAGTAGCCCCTGGATATCCCTGAGCCCTCAGCTTCACCCACAAGGCACACTCTGATCACCCACATTCAGCCTCTTGTGCATCTCTGAAGAGTAAAATTGTTTCTCTTATTCTATGCTTCTCCTCATCCAAATTACCAAATCATTCCCAGCAGATAAAACAATGTCTGATGCAGCAATAAGTGTTCAATGAATGTAATTCTGCTTAGTAAATAAACAGACCCTAAAAATGACTTTTATCATAGGAAGTTATCATACAGTATCTAATATTTTAAATTAAAGAAATAGTATCTAAGTCATTCTTTAAGTATTCAATTATAAATGAGATGTTTTAGATTTTGTCATTATATATTGCATATATAATTGCATATATATAATTGTGTATATTTATGGTATAAAGTGTGATGTTTTAATAAATGGATACATTATGTGGTGATTAAATCAGGGTGATTAGTATATCCACCATCTCAAAACATTTTTCATTTCTTTGACATTCAGAATCCTCTCTTCTAACTGTCTCACAATGTACAGGGGATTATAGCGAATTTTATCACTTGACTGTGCACAGAATACAAGAATTCAAGCCTACTTAGATAAAGAACTTTGTACCATTTGACCAGCTCCTCCACATTTGTGCCCAGCCTCTGGTAGCCACTGTGTTACTCTCAATCCCTGCGAGATCAAATCTTTTACATTCTACATATGACTGAGACCATGTAGTATTTGTCATTCTGTATCTGACTTGTCTCACTTAATACAGTGAGCTCTAAAGACTTTCTTATAAAAAGTCTCTGAAATGAAAACATTGCTTTGAAAGTGTAACAAAAAGATATTTCCCTGAATATTGATATCTAAATGTTAAGTGGTATTGATAAAATATGAAAACAAATTATTATTCCTAAATACACCTAAAAAGAGACATTGATGAAACAATGCATATTTTACTGTCTTCTTGGCATTTTTCTTCTACCTTTGGATACATGTAGACTAATATCTGAGACTGTATACATATAGAAATTGTTATGTGTTGAATTGTGTCCCCAAAAAATGTTCATATGTTGAAGTCAATTGGGGATATGCCTCAAAATGTGATTTTATATGTATATAAGTCATTGCAGATATAATTAGTTAAGATGGGGTCATAGTAGAGTGGGATAGACCCCTCATTCAGTAAGTAAAATCTGGACACAGACATACACACAAACATCAGGACAATGTTTCTATACACCAGGGACTGCCAATAAACCACCAGATCCAGGAGAGAGGCCGGAAAAGCTCTTCTTCCTCACACCCTGCAGAAGGAACCAAATGGACTGATACCTTAATCTTGGACTTCAAACTGCTAGAGCTGTGGGATAATAAATTTCTCTTGTTCATGCCATGTGCTGTGTGTTCTTTATTGCAGCAGCCCTCACAATCTAATACAGAAATGGTAAGGTTTATGTCTTCAGGTGAAGACCAGGCTTCTATCTCATTTTTCCCACACAGCAACTCAGCTTCCAAGATGACCAAAACCATGCTCCAAAAACTAGCTTGAAGGTTCTGCTCAGCACACATGAAAGCACTGATGGCAAATGTCTACTCTGAATCCACAGATCACAACCAACCCAATGCTGTTCCTGTCTGTTCCAACCACGGAGGCAAACAGGACATTTGTCCATCTGACCTGTTTCTAAGGTCAAGTTATTCAGAACTGTAGCATATTCTAGGGCCCCAATAAGCCTCCCACCATGATGGCACAAATGTTATAGAATTGAGATTAGAACAGAAAAATTAGAATAGTGGATGAGAGGGTTTGTTTCTCTTCCACAGTCTGCACAGTCCTAATTCAAAGAAAAGAACACTATATCTTTAACTAAATGGAATCTTTGACAAATAAGCACTAAAAATTGTATCCCTTGATTTCTAAATATTAGAAATAAAAAAAGAACCTTACCATGAGCCTGATTTGTTAAGTGCAACATTCGTCAGTGGCAGTATATGTGCCCTGAGAACCTTAATAAAAGGAAACAGCATTTTTTAGACCCAAATCAGATTAAATTTAATTTGTTAACTTTAATTTCAGACCAATGAAGACATTCCTTATTGTCTTGCCTAGCTGTAACAAATGGGCAACATCCAAGATCCAAATAAATGAGAAAAAATATATTGTATATTTATTATTAAGAAAAGCAATCAATCTAGTGGTTAGGAATGATTGCAGAGCAATGATTGGTTCTATGTTTCTCAACAACTACATTTAAGATGAATTATGGTTGTTAAATAAGATCCAAATGCAACAAATTGGTAACATTTTCTTTAACATATGGAATAAAGTTTTGCATACATTTCGAGCAGTGCATATAGAGAATGCACTAAATATTTCAAATACAGATTTTATAATGTATTATTATTTCTTCTTGAATCATAAAGCTCCTTTCAAAGGAGGACTATGTCTTACCTTTCAATCCTGGCATTGTCTAGCTTAATGAATAGTTACAGGGTGAATATACATAAATTATATAATCTATTAATAGAGTCATTGGCTGGGCTGGGACAGTCCCACTATGTCTGCTGACAGACTATAACTGTTAATAGCATTCCCTTCCACTCTCAAATTTTCCCCTTAGAGGATAAAGTGACAAGGCCACCCTAGTTAGGTCACATTTGATGTTAAACAGTGCCACCTGCTGGATAAAAACAACCTCACCCTCACCCAGAAACAACAGATGCTACAAACGAGGGCCTGGGTATTTGTATATCAAAGAACAAATTGTGAATAAATAATAATTTTAATTATCACAACTATATTTTAACTACAAAAATAAAGTCTGCAAATTGATAAGCTCTAGACTAAACCATTAAATATTTTAATCAATAAATATTTTAATCAATAAAAGAAAAATAAAAGCTAGTCTTGAAATACTAAGTGATTATATTTGTTATATTTTTAAGTCAAATATCAAAACTAGAGAAAAAATAACATCTTTACATTATATTAAAACCACAGGGTCTGGAGAGCGGCAAGATGGCGGAATAGGAAGGGAGCACACCGATAGTCTGGGGAGAGACAGTTTAATAAAAGTGGAGATACTGCAGGTTCAAGGAAGAGTAGGGGAAGAAACAGCAGAGGAAACCCTTCCGGAACTGGAGATTCACAGTGGTCCTGTGTGGAGAGCGTGGGAGCATGCAGTTTGAGACACCAGCAGCAGATTCAACACACCAGCGCTGGAACGCGAGGTGAGCCGAACCTCAATAGCCCGAGATACCAGTAGGGAAGCGGAAAGAGGAGACTAGAGCGAACAAGGCTTGAAACCCTGCAGGGAAAAGTTCACCAGGCTAACTAGAAGAGAGAGAGAGAGAGAGGGGGGAAAAAAAATGACCCATACGGACACGAGTTTCTCTCTCTCCACTCACCTCTCAAAGGTGAGCAAGACAAAGAGCAGGCGCCATTTTGGAATACGTCATAAGCAGGGCGACCTCGGGTCAGCACCGGCCCCAAGCCTAGCAGAAAAACGTGACTCTGGGTGGGAGGGGTGAAATAACAGGAGATTACAACCTAATGAATGTGTGGTGCTAATGAACTGAGACTGTGAAAAAAGAGACTGTGGGGGAGAGAACTCATGGAAATCACGAATTCATGTGAGTACTCTCCAGAGACGCTGCAGTTTAGTAGCCTTGGCAGCCCAGTGGGAGACTACAGGAGAGTCTGAGCCCACACTAAGGGCCGCAAAGATTCCCTCTCTGGTCCTTGGGAAAGAGCTTCTGATCTCTGGCTCCTGTGGGTATATCATTCGCTGCTAACCACCCCCAATTCCGTTCAGCTGTGTGGAATTACTTCCCTTTTGAACCAAAAAAAAAAGTAACAGAGAGAGATTTATCACGCCTAACCTGGGAGTGTCTCCTTTGACACACCCTCAACCCTGAGGAACCAAACAGAGCCCTCAGGCCACACCCATCTCAAACCTCTAAGGCTCCATCAAAAGCAGACAGTCCACTTAATCTAGAGTCATAGCATAACTAGAAAAAAAACCACAGCGAAGAAACCAATATGCCAAACAACAAATGCAAAAACCGAGGTAATAAGAACAAGGAAGACACTATGGCACCCCCAAATGAAAAAGACACCCCAATTCAAGATTATGAAGATGATGAGATAGAAGAAATGCAAGAAGCAGATCTCAAAAAATTGATAAGAACACTAAGAAGTACTCAAAAACAAATTCTTGAACTACAGAAATCCTTAATGGACAAGGTAGAACATCTCTCTCGTGAAAATGAAATATTAAGGAGGAATCAAGCTGAAATGAAACAACTAATAGAACATGAAACTGTGATAGTGACGAGAAATCATAATGAAGTGAAGAATTCAATAGATCAAATGAAAAACACACTAGAGAGCCTTACAAACAGAATGGGTGAGGCAGAAGAGAGAATATCGGACTTACAAGACAGAGCACAGGAAACTATACAGTCAAATCAAAGAAAAGAAGAGGAAATTAGAAATCTAAAAAATATTGTTGGGAATCTACAGGATACTATTAAAAAACCCAACATTCGAGTTCTAGGAGTTCCTGAAGGCATGGAGAGGGAGAAAGGATTAGAATGCCTTTTTAGTGAGATAATAGCAGAAAATTTCCCAGGTTTGGAGAAGGACAGAGACATCCTAGTACAGGAAGCTCATAGAACCCCTAGGAAACATGACCAAAAAGATCCTCATCACGACACGTTGTAATTAAACTCACCACAGTGAAACAGAAAGAAAAGATCCTAAAATGTGCAAGAGAGAAACGGCAGATTACTCTCAGAGGATCTCCAATTAGACTCACAGCAGACTTCTCATCAGAAACTCTACAAGCTAGAAGGGAATGGGGAAACATAGCCCAGGTACTAAGAGAGAAAAACTGCCAGCCCAGAATATTATATCCTGCAAAGCTCTCATTTTTGAATGAAGGTAAAATAAAGACCTTTCATTGCAAACAGGAATTGAAAGAATTTGTGGCCACTCGTCCAGCCCTGCAAAAGATGCTTAAAGATGTGTTACACACAGAGACACAGAAGCACGGCCATCAACATGAAAAAAGGTAAACAAAGGGAACCTCATGGCAAAGGATCACAGGGAATTCATGGCATACATTAGGAAATATCTTTGGCAAATGGCAGGGCAAACTTACCACTTATCAATAGTCACATTGAACGTTAAAGGTCTAAACTGTCCTGTTAAAAGACAGAGATTGGCTGATTGGGATAAAGAACAAAAACCATCTATTTGCTGCTTACAAGAAACACATCTTTCCAACGAAGATCCATACAGACTGAAAATAAAAGGATGGAACAAGATATACCATGCCAACAGAAATGAAAAAAGAGTGGGTGTAGCCATCTTAATATCAGAATACATAAACTTTAACACAAAAACTGTTAAGAAAGACAAAGAGGGGCACTATATAATGATTAAGGGATTGATACTACAGGAAGATATAACAATTCTCAATGTATATGCACCTAATTACAGGCCACCGGTTTATTTAAAAAATTTGTTAAGAAACTTAAAGGGAGACTTAGTCCCCAACACAATAGTACTGGGGGACTTTAATACTCCACTCACAGATATTGACAGATCAACAGGACAGAAGATCAACAAGGAGACAGTAGATTTAAACACTATAGCTCAAATGGATCTAACAGATATCTACAGAACTTTTCATCCTACACATAAAGCATTTACAGTCTTCTCAGCAGTACATGGAACCTACTCTAGGATTGACCACATATTAGGCCATAAAGCAAGTCTCAGCAAATTCAAAAGAATTAGAATCATACCATGCAGCTTCTCAGACCATAAGGGAATGAAGTTGGAAATTAGCAACTCAGGAATCCCTCCATGTGCAAACACATGGAGATTGAACAACATGCTCCTGAATGAACAATGGGTCACAGAAGAAATCAAAAGAGAAATCAAAAATTTTCTGGAAGTAAATGAGGATAACAGCACAACATACCAAAACTTATGGGATACAGCAAAAGCAGTGTTAAGAGGAAAGTTTATATCAATAGGTGCCTACATCAAGAAACTGGAAAGGCACCAAATAGATGAGCTTTCAATGCATCTCAAGGATCTAGAAAATTTGCAGCAAACTAGACCCAAATCTAGTAGAAAAAGAGAAATAATCAAAATCAGAGAAGAAATCAACAGGATTGAATCCAAAAAAAAATTATAAAAAATCAGCCTTACGAGGAGCTGGTTTTTTGAAAAAATAAATAAAATTGACACCCCATTGGCCCAACTAACTAAAAAAGAAGAGAAAAGACCCAAATCAGTAAAATCAGAGATGAAAAAGGAAACATAACAACAGACACCACAGAAATCAAAAGAATCATCAGAAATTACTACAAGGACTTGTATGCCAGTAAACAGGGAAACCTATCAGAAATGGATAGATTCCTGGACACATGCAACCTACCTAAATTGAACCAGGAAGACATAGAAAACCTAAACAGACCCATAAGTGAGTCAGAAATTGAATCAGTAATAAAGGCCCTCCCAACAAATAAAAGCCCAGGACCAGATGGATTCACTGTTGAATTCTACCAGACATTTAAAGAAGAACTAACCCCAATTCTTCTCAAACTATTCAGAACAATCGAAAAAGAGGGAATTCTCCCGAATTCTTTCTATGAAGCCAGCATCACCTTAATTCCTAAGCTGAAGAAAGATGCAGCATTGAAAGAGAATTACAGACCAATATCCATCATGAGCATAGATGCAAAAATCCTCAATAAAATTCTGGCCAATAGACTGCAACAACACATCAGAAAGATCATCCACCCAGACCAAGTGGGATTCATCCCTGGTATGCAGGGATGGTTCAATATTCGCAAAACAATCAATGTGATACACCACATTAACAGACTGCAGAAGAAAAGCCATATGATTATCTCACTAGACGCAGAGAAAGCATTCGATAAAATTCAACACCCTTTCATTATGAAAACCCTAAGCAAACTCGGTATAAAAGGCACATTCCTCAATACAATCAAAGCAATTTATGAAAAACCCACAGCCAATATCCTATTGAATGGGGAAAAGTTGGAAGCATTTCCACTGAGATCTGGTACCAGACAGGGATGCCCACTCTCACCACTGCTATTCAACATAGTACTGGAAGTCTTAGCCAGAGCTATTAGGCAAGAAAAAGAAATTAAAGGGATACAAATTGGGAAGGAAGAACTCAAACTATCCCTCTTTGCAGATGACATGATTCTTTATTTAGGGGACCCAAAGAACTCTACTAAGAGACTATTGGAACTCATAGAAGAGTTTGGCAAAGTAGCAGGATATAAAATCAATGCACAAAAATCAACAGCCTTTGTATACACAGACAATGCCACGGCTGAGGAAGAACTGTTAAGATCAATCCCATTCATAATAGCTACAAAAACAATCAAATACCTTGGAATAAACTTAACCAAGGACATTAAAGATCTCTATGATGAAAATTACAAAACCTTAAAGAAAGAAATAGAAGAGGATACCAAAAAATGGAGAAATCTTCCATGCTCATGGATTGAAAGAATCAATATCATCAAAATGTCCATTCTGCCAAAAGCAATTTACAGATTCAACGCAATACCAATCAAGATACCGAAGACATTCTTCTCAGATCTGGAAAAAATGATGCTGAAATTCATATGGAGACACAGGAGACCTCGAATAGCTAAAGCAATCTTGTACAACAAAAACAAAGCCGGAGGCATCACAATACCAGATTTCAGGACATACTACAGGGCAGTTGTTATCAAAACAGCCTGGTACTGGTACAGAAACAGATGGATAGACCAATGGAACAGAATAGAAACACCAGAAATCAATCCAAACATCTACAGCCAACTTATATTTGAACAAGGATCCAAAACCATTCCCTGGAGTAAGGACAGTCTGTTTAATAAATGGTGCTGGGAAAACTGGACTTCCACGTGCAGAATCATGAAGCAAGATCCCTACCTTTCACCTTACACAAAAATTCATTCAACATGGATTAAAAATTTAAACCTACGACCCGACACCATCAAATTATTAGAGAGCATAGGAGAAACCCTGCAAGACATAGGTACTGGCAAAGACTTCTTAGAAAATACCCCAGAAGCACAGGCAGTCAAAGCCAAAATTAACTACTGGGATTGCATCAAATTGAAAAGTTTCTGTACTTCAAAAGAAACAGTCAGGAAAGTGAATAGGAAACTGACAGAATGGGAAAATAGATTTGCAAAATATGCAACAGATAAAGGGCTGATAACCAGAATCTACAAAGAAATTAAGAAACTCCACAACATCAAAACAAACAACCCACTTAAGAGCTGGGCCAAGGACCTCAATAGACATTTTTCCAAAGAGGAAATCCAAATGGCCAACACACACATGAAAAAATATTCAAGATCACTAGCAATCAGGGAAATGCAAATCAAAACCACAATGAGGTTTCACCTCACCCCGGTGAGAATGGCTCACATTCAGAAATCCACCAACAATAGATGCTGGAGAGGATGTGGGGAAAAAGGGACACTAATCCACTGTTGGTGGGAATGCAAACTGGTGAAGCCACTATGGAAGTCAGTCTGGAGATTCCTCAGAAACCTGAATATAACCCTACCATTCAACCCAGCCTTCCCACTCCTTGGAATTTACCCAAAGGAAATTAAATTGGCAAACAAAAAAGCCGTCTGCACCTTAATGTTTATTGCAGCTCAATTCACAATAGCTAAGACTTGGAACCAAACCAAATGCCCATCAACAGTAGACTGGATTAGGAAATTATGGGACATGTACTCTACAGAATACTATACAGCAATCAAAAACAATGAAATCTGGTCATTTGCAACAAAATGGAGGAATCTGGAAAACATCATGCTGAGTGAATTAAACCAGTCCCAAAGAGACAAATATCATTTGTTTCCCTTGATTGGCGACGACTAACTGAGCACCAAAGGGGAAACCTGTTGAAGTGAAATGGACACTATGAGAAACAGTGACTTGATCAGCTCTTGTGCTGACTGTTGTTGTACAATGTAATACTTTATCCATGGTAGTATTTTTTTTTATTCTAGTACTAGTGGTTGAACTCAGTAATTAACACACAATTATTCTTAGGTGTTTAAATTTTAACTGAAAAGTGATCCCTGTGAAATGTAAGAGTGGGAATAAGAGAGGGAGGAGATGTACAATTTGGGACATGCTCAATCGGAACTGCCCCAAATGATGGAGTTAGAATTGTGCCAGGGGATTCCAATACAATCCCATCAAGGTGGCATGTACCAAGGCCATCTCATTAGTCCAAGTGATCAATTTCAGTTCACAATTGATCACACTGATAGGTCTAGGAGTCAAAGGGATCACACAAACAAGACTAGTGTCTGCTAATACTAACTGATAGAATGAAAAACGGAGAGAATGATCCAACATGGGAAGCAGGATACACAGCAGACTCATAGAATGGCAGATGTCCTAAATAGCACTCTGGCCTCAGAATCAGCCCTTAAGGCATTCGGATCTGGCTCAAGAGCCCATGAGAATATTTTAGGCATGGAAAGCTAAGACACTCTGAAAAACAAAAAAAAGAAGACCTAAATGAAAGATCTCTGCGAGTGAGATCCCAGTGGAAAGAACGGGGCCATCAAAGAAGGAGGTACCTTTCTCTGAAGGGAGGAGAGAACTTCCACTTTGACTATGACCCTGTCGGAATAAGATGGAAGTTGGCGAACCCTAAAGGCTTCCATAGCCTCGGCAACTCATGACTAGAGCCTAGGGAGATTACTGACGCCATAAACAAGAGTGTCAAATTGTTAAATCAACTTCAGGAGTCACTATGTACTTACGTCTCATGAGGGATCTGTCCTTAATGTGTTATCCAATGTGAAGTAATGCTATTACTAGTACTGAAACAGTATTTTTACACTTTGTGTTTCTCTGTGGGTGCAAACTGATGAAATCTTTACATAGTATATATTGAATCAATCTTCTGTATATAAAGATAATTGCAAATGATTAAAAAATCTTGGTGTTGAATTGGAAATTGCATAGATAATTAATCAATTCTTTAAAAAAAATCATGTAGGATCTCTGTCCTTAATGTGCTGTACATTGTGAATTAATACTATAACTAGTACTCCAACAGTATTTTCATTTTGTGTTGCTATGTGAGGGCAAACTGTTGAAATCTTTACGTAATATGTACTAAACTGATCTTCTGTATATAAAGAGAATTGAAAATGAATCTTGATGTGAACAGAAAGGGAGAGAGAGCGGGAAAGGGGAGGGTAGCGGGAGGGAGGGAAGTTGTGTGTGGGGGGGAGCCATTGTAATCCATAAGCTGTACTTTGGAAATTTATATTCTTTAAATAAAAGCTTTATATAAAAAAAAAATCACAGTAGCCAGGAGAGGCACCAAGAAGGAGGAATAGGGAGAAAGCTTATTGCTCTAGTCTAGGACAAGATAGTTTTAAAAACATGGAAAGAGTACAATCTTATGGAGGAGTTAGGGAGAAAACGGCAGAGAAAACGCCACACAAATTAGAGGGACACTGTGGATCTACGTGGATTGTTTGGAAACACATGACTCAGTACCCCAGCAGCAAGAGTCTCAGCACCAGCTTTGGAGAGTGAGGTGAGATCAGACTGCAGCAGCCCAAGCCACTGGCAAATAAAGCTGCAGGAAGAGCCTGGCATGAGTCTGACTTGGAACCCTATGGGGTACAGTGTACCTGCCAACCTAGAGGAAAAAAAAAAGGAACATTTCTCTCTCCCTGACCACCCAGCGCAAGTGTCCTGTAACTAGCAGAGAGCAGGTGAGCATGTTTTAGATATAAATAACAGCTGTGCCAGCGTGAGTCTGTGCACCCAGCAACCAGCTAAGAGGAGACGCTTAACTCTGGTTGGGAAAACTGATGGGGCTGGGTGCTCATGGCTGTGAGAGCCTTCTGTGCTGGGACTATGAAAACACTGTGGCTGCATGATAGTGTACAGGGTGTGACTGGGCAGTCATTGTGGGCACCTCCACATGCTCAGGGCTGCCTGAATCCCAGGTGAGAGTCATTGCTGCAGGATCTGTGCTCACACCGAAGACTCACTGATTCTTCATTTGGTTATTGTGGCAACACAAATGAATATTATACACACTGGGGCTAGCACCCAGGCATCCAACTCCTTGGAGAAAATGGAGTGAGCATGAGACTATACCAACAGAGCTGAACAAAACTCTCCTTTGATTAAAAAAGAAGAGCAAGAAGAGATTTACCATGCCCAATTTGGGAACCATCTTGGATATTCCCTTCACCCTGGAGCACTAAACAGAGCTCCCAGGCCACACCCAGCACATTCCTCAGTATTCACTGAAAGAGCAGATACTCAACTAATCTGCAGAGGCATAGTCCAAAGACAAAAGTCATCATAGGGAAAAAATAAATAACTAAACCAATAAGTATCCCAACAAAAGCCTAAAAATGAATACAGTAATTCAAAAAATAAGAATAAGGAAGACAACATGATGCCTTGAAAGCAACACAACAACACTTCAATACAAGAATGTGAAAATGAACACACTGAAAAAATATGCCAGCAACAGAATTAAAAAATTGGTTGTAGGTTTACTTAGAAGTAGTCAGAAGCAAATCCACATACTAAAGAAATCCATACATCATAGGAAAGAAAATTTTTGTCAGGAAATTGAGATTTTAAATAAAAATCAAAATGAAATATTGGAAATGAAGAATTCAATAGAACAAATTAAAAATCCAGTGGAAAGCCTTAACAACAGAATCATTAAGGCAGAAGCCAGAATATACAAATTAGAAGACAAATCTATGGAAATTTTACAATCATACTAAAGGAGGGGGGGATGGGAGGGGAGGGGAGGGAGAAGAGGGAGAGGGGGAGGAGAAGGAGGAGGAGAAGGAGAAGAAGAAAAAGAAAAAGAAGAAATTAGAAAACTAAAAAACAGTGTTGGAGATCTGTGGGATTCATGGGATACTATTAAATGATCCAACATATAGTACTTAGGAGTTCCTGAAGGCATGGAAAGAGGAAAAGAATTAAAAGGCCTTTTTAGTGAAATAATAACAGAAAACTTCCTTAATTTGGGGAAATAAAAGGACATCTAAGTACAGGAAGCACATGGAACTCCTAATATGTGGTGCAATGAGAAGACCATGCCAAGGTGGCCACTGGCAAGCGAGTGTCAGTTACTCAGGAATGGCTTTGAAACCCACCTGGCAACAGAGCCAGCCTGGCAATAGGCTGTGATTGGTTGGGGCATAGACCGCCCCTTGACCAGATTGGCTGGTCTTGGCTATATAAGATGTGGTTCCAACTGTAATAAACGAGTCTTCAGGCTGCTCGCCTCAAGCCTGCTTTCACCCAACTCCCGGGGTCTGTGTGGTGACTCCACGCCTCTGGACCCCACCACACTCCTCCTCTCAGAAACAAATCCACTGCAACATTGTTGAGAAAACAACTGCAACACTAATAGACAAGAGGAGAAAAAATCTTCACCATGACACATTGTAGTCAAACTCTCCATAGTAAAACACAAAAAGTTTCTAAAAAATGCTAGATTACTTTCAGAGGATCTCCAAGTAGACACACAGTTGCCTTCTCATCAGAAACCCTACAGGTTTTGGAGAGAATGGTGAGATACATTCCAAGTCTTAAGAGAAAAAAAAACTGTCAACCCAGAATACTGTACCCTGCTGAGCTCTTATTTATGAATGAAAGTGAAATAAAAACCTTCCATAACAAACAGAAATAGAAAGAATTTGCCACCATTCATCTAGACTTACAAAAGATGCTTAAGGATCTGCTACAAACCAAAACACAGAAAAAATGGTCCTATGAAAGAAGGTGAAGGCAGAAAATCTCCCAGTAAAAGTAAGTAAAGTAAATCCAAAGTAAATAACAGGAATATTTATGAAAAAACGGCAGGGTCAACTGGTTACTTATGCAATCACTTTGAATGTATATGGTCTCAACTTTCCAGTTAAAAGACACAGAATGGCTGAATGGGGAAAAATCATCTATTTGCTGCCTACAAGAAACACATCTCACCAACAAAGATACATGAGGACTGAAAGTGAAAGGATGGAAAAAAATATTCCATGCTAACAGAAACCAAAAAAGAGCTGGTGTAGCCATCTTAATATCAGACAAAAGAGTTTAACACAAAAACTGTTAAAAGAGACAAAGAAGGGCACTACACAATGATTAAGGGATCAATTCATCAGGAGACTGACTATAATAAAGGTATATGTACCTAATTATTGGGTGCCTGGCTATTTAAAACAAATGTAAAGGGATCTAAAGAGAGACATAGATTCCCATACAATAGTAATGGGGGATTTCAATACCCCACATTCAGCAGTGGACAGGTCAACCAGAAAGAAAATCAGCAAGACAACAACAGTTAATAAATACCATAGACCAAATGAACCTAACAGTTATCTACAGAATTTTTCATCTTACGGTCACATAATACACATTCTTCTCACCAGTGCATGGAACTTTCTATAAGATAGACCACAGGCCAGGTCATAAAGCAAGTTTCAGCAAATTCAAACAAAATTGAAATCATACCGTGCATCTTCTCTGACCACAATGGAATGGAGCTGGAAATCAAAAACTCAAGAGTCTCTAGACATATGCAAACATGTGGAGACTGGACAGCATGCTCCTGAATGAACAGTGGGTCACAGCAGAAATCAAGAGAAATCAAAAAGCAGTTGAGGAACAGTTGTTTTTTCCCCACTATTTGTTGAACTCTTTTACTTAGTATAGAGTTAATCTTCTGTGTATAAAGTTAATTGAAAATAGATCTTAGTAAAAAATAAGAATCAGAAGAGGAGAGAGAGGAGGAAGAAGGGCGGGAGTGGGAGGGTGGGTATGGTGGGTATACTATGTTACTACAGTTGTATTTATGAAGTGTGTGAAGTTTCTATACCTTAAATAAAAGGCTTCTGGGGAAAAAAAACCATGTTAGCCATACCAAGTAAGTTACCAAAATATAGTGTACTTCACAAGGAAGCAGAAAATATGAAATGCTAAGATGCCATCAAACACAATTTTTTACACTATTCTAGATAGAACAGTTTTAATTAAAGGTAGTGCCACCTTAAATTTACCTTTATAGAGAGAAGATAAACTTACTACAAATGTATATTTAGCATCTCAAGAAACAAATGTCGTGAAGTTTACTCTTCACTTAACAAAAAATCATTCAAACTGACAAAATGTAAGGGGGGAAAGAATTAAACCACTAATGATACCTTTTATGGAAAGATACTTTTAGGGGAAGAAATGTTGTTTTCCATGATAAATCAATCAAACAGCAATGGTTTCATTGCATGCCTTCTTGACGATATCTTTACCTTGAAAAGATGGAAGCTGTGGTTGCTGTACTGTCCAAGCTTCTCCTGCAGTCTCCGTATTACAAGTGTGACCTGCTCTGTCCGGGAAGCTGTGATCAGCGGCTCTACTCTCTGGATGTCTTTGACAAGAGCACTGACATCAGTACTGAAATTCACACCAAAATTGTTACTCTTCTCTCATAGCAAAAATGGCACAAATGTTTATTACATGAACGATGCACTGCTTTATGACATTCACAAAATGTCAAAAACACCATTGCTGTCCCCAAGTGGGTGAAAATCACACGAAATCAGGAAGCAGCATAGAGAGCATGCATGGTGGCACAGAACCAAGACTCGGGTTTTCTGGACTACATCCGGCCATCACAGGGGCTTCACAGGTGGAAGGTATTGCCAGGGTTCTGACGTGCCCATCTAGGGCTGTGGTTTGAATATTTGCGTGCTCCTCAAAATCCCTGTTGAAAATTTAGTCATCAAAGTAGCAGTATTAAGAGGTGGGGTCTTCACAAAATGACCAAATCAGCAGAATAGAGCTCCTATAAAAGGGCTGGGTGGAGGGAGTTTGTCCCTTTTGCTGCTGCTGCTTTCTGTCATGTGAGTGGGCATGCAATGTTTCCATCCCTGGAGGAGGTGGAAAGGTGACATCACCTTGGGGCAGAGAGCAGCCTGCACCAGACCCCTGAGTGGCTGACACCTCCATCTTGAACTTCCCAGTCTCCAGATCATCAGAAGTATATTTCTGTTCTTTAAAATTATCGCATCTCTGGTATTTTTCTTCTAGCCACACAAAACAGATCATCAGCTCCTAGAAAGGCCCAGAGTTCACTGGTTCTGAACATGATGAACAGATACTGGGTATGCCTTGCACTAGCTTTCCATTTTACATATGTCCTCCTATTTAGTCCTGTAACACCTGGATGACATCATCCTTCTAGCATGACTGTTGTGGAAGCGAAGAAACTGAGGTTCAGAAAGGTTAGGTTCGAAATATTTCTAGGGAAAGAAAAAATGCCTAACCATGAATAAACATTTAAAGAATTATGATGGGGTGGGCTTTGTGGTGCAGCGAGCTAAGCTTGGGACACCTGCATCCCATATCAATAGCTGATTGAAGTTCTACCGATTTGAGCCCTGGCTATTCATATTCCCCTTCAGGTCCCTGCTAATGTATCTGAGAAGCAGTGGATGATGTATTTGAGTCCCTGCCTCCCAGATGGAGTTCCTGGCTCCTGGCTTCAGCCTGGACCAGCTCCAGCTTTTGCAGCCATTTGGAGTGAACCAGCAGATGGAAGATTGATATCTCTCTCTTCCCCCACTCTCTCCCTTCTACCCCTGCCATGTCTTTCAAATAAATAAATCCTTTTTTAAAAATTCATTTTTTAAAAAGTCATAATTGTGAACACAGAATTTTTTGTTATTATTTTTACCACTGAGAATCCATTCACCTTATCTGTCTCTTGGAGTTTTGCAAAGACTTCCTAAAGGGAATGCATTATGGGCACGATGACCTCACAGGTGAATTTCTCTAAACCCATACCACATTCAGAGACATAGATTTTATCTTCCACCTCTGTCTCATGGTAATGAATGAGAAGGAATTTATGCAGTCATATGAAATAGTTACTAAGGAAATAACAGGCTTAGTGATGGTTTTGAAATCCATTAACTGGTGTTATTCAAATATGTTGAAGTCATTAAAAATCAGGCAATTCTGAGGATGGGTCACAGAGAAGAGGGGCCCAAGGAAACCTGAGCAAGGGTCCTATAGGATGCTGGGTAGGATCGTGGGGCATAGAAGGGATTTACAGGAAAGCTAGGAAAAACTGAGCCAGGTACGGATTTTGGTTAATAATAACATTTCAGCCCTGCTGCGTTCATCATCACAAATCCAAGACAAGAATATGGGAAATGGGTGTGGTGTACTTGGGAACTCTGTCTCCTTAAAATTTCTAAAATTATTCTTAACGAAAAGGTTTACTTAAAAGGGGGAGGAGGGGACTGTCCATAAAGAAAAAACGATAGATTGATTATGTTTTTTCTAAAACCTCCTCCTCATTTAGCAAGAACCTCAAAAACAACCCAACACAACAGAAAACCATATACCACAGAATAACTTAAAATAATGGGAGTGTCTGGGAGGCAGCAGACAATGGCCCAAATACTTTTTTTTGTTGTTATTGTTGTTTTTTTTTCTTTACTTTTATTTAATGAATATAAATTTCCAAAGTAGCTTATGGTTTAAAATGGCTTCCCCAATCCATACCTTCCCTCTCACCCACAACCCTCCCCTTTCCCACTCCCTCTCCCCTTCCATACACATCAAGATTCATTTTCAATTCTCTTTATATACAAAAGAACACTTTAGCATATATTATGTAAAGATTTCAACAGTTTGCACCCACATAGAAACACAAAGTGAAAAATACTGTTTGAGTACTAGTTATAGCATTAAATCACAATGTACAGCACATTAAGGACAGAGATCCTACATGAGGAGTAAAGGCACAGTGATTCCTATTGTTGACTTAACAAATTGACACTCTTGTTTATGGCGTCCATAATCACCCTAGATTCTTGTCATGAGTTGCCAAGGCTATGGAAGCCTTTTGAGTTCACTGACTCTGACCATATTTAGACAAGGTCGTAGTCAAAGTGGAAGTTCTTTCCTCCCTTCAGAGAAAGGAACCTCCTTCTTTGATGACCTGTTCTTTCCACTGGGATCTCACTTGCGGAGATCTTTCATTCAGGTCATTTTTTTTTTTTTGACAGAGTGTCTTGGCTTTCCATGCCTAAAATACTCTCATGAGATTTTCAGCCGGATCCGCATGCCTTAAGGGCTGATTCTGAGGCCAGAGTGCTGTTTAGGACATCCGCCATTCAATGAATCCACTGTGTATCTTGCTTCCCATGTTGGATAGTTCTCTCCCTTTTTTATACTATCGGTTAGTATTAGTGGACACTAGTCTTTTTTATGTGATCCCTTTGACTCTTAGTCCTATGATGATCAATGGTGAACAGAAATTGATCACTTGGACAAGTGAGATGGCACTGGTACATGCCACCTTGATGGGATAGAACTGGAATACCCTGGTATGTTTCTAACTCTACCTTTTGGGGCAAGTCAGCACATCTCTTCCCTCTCTTATTCCCATTTCATTTCTCATAGTGTTCCTTTCACATTAACAGGTTTCCTTTTTTGTGCTCAGTTAGTTGTCACCAATCAGGGAGAACATATGATTTTGTCCTTTTGGGCCTGGCTTATTTTACTCAGCATGATGTTTTCCAGATTCCTCCATTTTGTTGCAAATGACCGGATTTCATTGTTTTTGACTGCTGTATAGAATTCTATAGAGTACATGTCCCATAATTTCTTTATCCAGTCTACTGCTGATGGGCATTTAGGCTGATTCCAGGTCTTAGCTTTTGTGAATTGAGCTGCAATAAACATTAGTGTGCAGACGGCTGTTTTGTTACCCAATTTAATTTCCTTTGGATAAATTCCAAGCAGTGGGGTGGCTGGGTTGTATGGTAGGGTTATATTCAGGTTTCTGAGGAATCTCCAAACTGTCTTCCATCGTGGCTTCACCAGTTTGCATTCCCACCAACAGTGGGTTAGTGTCCCTTTTCCCCTACATCCTCTCCAGCATCTATTGTTGGTAGATTTCTGAATGTGAGCCATTCTAACCAGGGTGAGGTGAAACCTCATTGTGGTTGATTTGCATTTCCCTGATTGCTAGTGATCTTGAACATTTTCTCACGTGTCTGTTGGCCATTTGGATTTCCTCTTTGGAAAAATGTCTATTGAGGTCCTTGGCCCATCTCATAAATGGTTTGTTTCACTGTTCTGGAGTTTCTTGATCTCTTTGTAGATTCTGGTTATTAATCCTTTATCTGTAGCATAGTTTGTGAATATTTTTTTCTAATCTGTCGGTTGACTCTTCACATTCCTGACTGTTTTTTTGCAGTACAGAAACTTCTCAATTTGATGCAATCCCAATAGTTAATTTTGGCTTTGACTGCCTGTGCCTCCAGGGTCTTTTCCAGGAAGACTTTGCTTGTGCCAATATCATACAGGATTTCTCCAATGTTCTCTAACACTTTGATGGTGTCAGGTGGCAGATTTAGGTCTTTAATCCACGTTGAGTGGATTTCTGTGTAAGGTGTAAGGTAGGGTTCTTGCTTCATGCTTCTGCTCATGGAAATCCAGCTTTCCCAACACCATTTATTGAACAGACTGTCCTTGCTCCAGGATTTGGTTTCAAATCCTTGATCAAATATAAGTTGGCTGTAGATGTTTGGATTGTTTTTTGGTGTTTGTATTGTGTTCCATTTGTCTATCCATCTGTTTCTGTACCAGTACCATGCTGTTTTGATTACACTGCCCAGTAGTATGTCCTGAAGTCTGGGATTGTGATGCCTCCAGCTTAGTTTTTGTTGTACAAAATTGCTTTAGCTATTGAGGGTCTCCTGCATCTCCATATGAATTTCAGCATCATTTTTTCCAGATCTGAGAAGAATATCTTTGGTATTTTGATTGGTATCGCATTGAATCTGTAAATTGCTTTTGGGAGAATGGACATTTTGATGATATTGATTTTTCCAATCCATGAGCATGGAAAATTTTTCCATTTTTTGGTATCCTCTACTATTTCTTTCTTTAAGATTTTGTAATTCTCAAAAGGCTTCCATAGGCTTGGCAACTCATGACTTGAGCCTAGAGAGATTACTGACACCATAAACAAGAGTGTCAAATTGTTAAGTCAACAACAGGAGTCATTGTGTACTTACTTCTCATGTGGGATCTGTCCTTAATGTGTTGTCCAATGCGAAGTAATTCTATAACTAATACTGACAGAGTATTTCACACTATGTGTTTCTGTGTGGGTGCAAACTGATGAAATCTTTACTTAATATATACTAAATCGATCTTCTGTACATAAAGATAATTCAAAGTGAATCTTGATGTGAATGGAATGGGAGAGGGAGCAGGAAAGGGGAGGGTTGTGAGTAGAAGGGAAATTATGGGTGGGGGAGTCATTGTAATCCACAAACTGTATTTTTGAAATTTATATTTCCTAATTAAAAAATTTAAAAAAAAACAATCTAGAAAAAAAATATTTTGCAATTCTCATCATAGAGATCTTTACCGTCCTTGCTTAAGTTTATTCCAAGGTATTTGATTGTCTTTGTAGCTATTGTGAATGGGATTGATCTTAGAAGTTCTTCCTCAGCCATGGCATTGCCAGTGTATACAAAGGCTGTTGATTTTTGTGCATTGATTTTATATCCTGCTACTTTGCCAAACTCTTCTATGAGTTCCAATAGTCTCTTAGTAGAGTTCTTTGGGTTCCCTAAATAAGAATCATATCATCTGCAAAGAGGGATAGTTTGATTTCTTCCTTCCCAATTTGTATCCCTTTAATTTCTTTTTCTTGCCTAATAGCTCTGGCTAAGACTTCCAGTACTATGTTGAATAGCAGTGGTGAGACTGGGCATCCCTGTCTGGTACCAGACCTCAGTGGAAATACTTCCAACATTTCTCTATTCAATAGGATGCTGGCCATGGGTTTTCCATAAATTGCTTTGATTATATTGAGGAATGTGCCTTCTATACCCAGTTTGCTTAGAATTTTCATCATGAAAGGGTGTTGAATTTTATCGAATGCTTTCTCTGCATCTATTGAGATAATCATATGGTTTTTCTCCTGCACTCTGTTAATGTGGTGTATCACGTAGATTGTTTTGCGCACATTAAACCATCTCTGCATACCAGGGATAAATCCCACTTGGTCTGGGTGGATGATCTTTCTGATGTGTTATTGCATTCTATTGGCCAGAATTTTATTGAGGATTTTTGCATCTATGTTCATCAGGGATATTGGTCTGTAATTCTCTTTCAATGCTGCATCTTTCTCTGGTTTAGGGATTAAGGTGATGCTGGTTTCATAGAAAGAATTTGGGAGGATTCCCATTTTGTCAATTGTTTTCAATAGTTTGAGAAGAATTGGAATTAGTTCTTCTTTAAATGTCTGATATAACTCAGCAGTGAATCCATCCAGTCCTGGGCTTTTCTTTGTTGGGAGGGCCTTTATTACTGTTTCAATTTCTTTCTCAGTTATGGGTCTATTTAGGTTTTCTATGTTTTCATGGTTCAATTTAGGTAGATTACATGTGTTCAGGAATTGATCCATTTTTGATAGATTTCCCTGTTTGTTGGCGCACAAGTCCTTGTAGTGATTTCTGATGATTCTTTTTATTTCTGAGGTGTCTGTTGTTATGTTTCCCTTTTCATCTCTGATTTTATTGATTTGGGTCTTTTCTTTTTTAGTTAGTTGGGCCAATGGGGTGTCAATTTTGTTTATTTTTTCAAAAAATCAGCTCTTTGCTTGGCTGATTTTTTGCAATGTTTTTTGGATTCAATCCTCTTGATTTCTTCTCTGATTTTAATTATTTCTCTTTTTCTACTAGGTTTGGGTCTGGTTTGCTGCAGTTTTTCTAAATCCTTGAGATGCATTGAAAGCTCATTTATTTGGTGCCTTTCCAATTTCTTGATGTAGGCACCTATTGATAAAAACTTTCCTCTCAACACTGCTTTTGCCATATCCCATAAGTATTGATATGTTGTGTTTTATCCTCATTTATTTCCAGAAAGTTTTTGATTTCTCTTTTGATTACTTCTATGACGCATTGTTCATTCAGGAGCATGTTGTTCAGTAACCATGTGTTTGCATACTCTTTAGGGATTCTTGAGTTGCTAATTTCCACCTTCATTCCACTGTGGTCTGAAAAGCTGCATGGTATGATTCTAATTCTTTTAAATTGCTGAGAGCTGCTTTACGGCCTAGTATGTGGTCAATCCAAGAGAAGGTTCCATGCACTGCTGATAAGAATGTAAAATCTTTAAATGCAGGATTGAAAGTTCTGTAGATATCTGTTAGATCCATTTGGGCTATAGTGTCAATAAAACCTGCTGTTTCCTTGTTGATCTTCTGTCTGGTTGATCCATTTCTGAGAGTGGAGTATTGAAGTCCCCCAGTACTATTGTATTGGGATCTAAGTCTCCCTTTAAGTCCATTAACATACCTTTTAAATAAACCAGTACCCTGTAATTAGGTAACTTTACATTTATAATAGTTACATCTTCCTGTTGAATTGAACCCTTAATCATTATATAGTGCCCCTCTTTGTCTCTCTTAACAGTTTTTGTGTTAAAGTTTATTTTCTCTCATATTAATATGCCTACATCTGCTTTTTTTGTTTCTGTTGGCATGGGATATCTTTTTCCAACCTTTCACTTTCAGTCTGCATGCATCTTTGTTGGAAAGATATGTTTCTTGTAGGCAGCAAATAGATGGGTTTTATTCCTTAATCCATTCAGCCAGTCTATGCCTTTTAACTGTAGAGTTGAGTCCATTAACGTTCAATGTGACTATTGATCAGTAGTAACTTTGCCCTGCCATTTTCCCAAAGATATTTTCTAGTATATGCTTTGAGCTTCCTATGATATTTTACTGGTAGGTTTTCTTCCTTTACCTTCTTTCATATTGATGACATTTCTGTGTTTCTGTGTGTAGCACATCTTTAAGCATTTCTGGCAGGGTTGGACAAGTGGCAACAAATTCTTTCAATTTCTGTTTGCTATAAAAGGTCTTTATTTCACCTTCATCCACAAATGAGAGATTTGCAGATATAATATTCTGGGATGGCAGTTTTTCTCTCTTAGTACCTGGGCTATATCTCGTCATTCCCTCCTTGCCTGTAGAGTTTCTGATGAGAAGTCTGCTGTGAGTCTAATTGGAAATCCTCTGAGAGTAATCTGACGTTTCTCTCTTGCACACTTTAGAATCTTTTCTTTCTGTTTCACTGTGGTGAGTTTGATTACAACATGTCGTGGTGTGAGGATCTCTTTTGGTCATGTTTATTAGGGGTTCTATGAGCTTCCTGTACTGGATGTCTCTGTCCTTCTCCAAACCTGGAAAGTTTTCTGCTAGTATGTCACTAAAAGCCATTCTAATCCTTTCTCCCTCTCCATACCTTCAGGAACTCCTAGAACCCAAATGTTGGGTTTTCTAATAGTATCCTGTAGATTCTCAACTATATTTTATAGATTTCTAATTTCCTCTTCTTTTCTTTGGTTTGGCTGTATATTATCCTGTGCTCTGTCTTCTAAGTCCAATATTCTCTCTTCTGCTTCACCCATTCTGTTTTTAAGGCTCTCTAATATGTTTGTCATTTGATATATAGATTCTTCATTTCATTATGATTTCTCATCACTATCACAGTTTCATGTTCTACTAGTTGTTTCATTTCGATTGCTCATTAATATTTCATTTTCGTGAGAGATTTTCTATCTTGTCCATTAAGGATTTCTGTAGTCCAAGAATTTGAGAACTTCTTAATGTTCTTATCAATTTTTTGAGATCCACTTCTTGCATTTCTTCTACCTCATCATCTTTATAATCTTGAATTGGGGTGTCTTTTTCATTTGAGAGCATCATAGTGTCTTCCTTGTTCTTGTTACCTCGGTTTCTGCATTTCTTTGGCATTGTGGAGATATGCTTTGGTTTCTTCGCTGTGGTGCTTTTTCTCGTTATACTATGACTCAGATTAAGTGGACTGTCTGCTTTTGATGGATCCTTAGAGGATGTGATGGGTGTGGCCAGAGAGCTCTGTTTGGTTCTTCAGGGTTAACAGTGTGCCAAAGGTGACTCACCCAGATTGTTCTCTCGCTCGTTCACTCTCTCTCTCTTTTTTTTGACTCAGTTGGGAAGTAATTCAGCACAGCTGAGTGGAATTGAGGGTAGTTGATGTATGAAATCTGGCCCCTGTGGGTATTTGTGTGCTCTACCCACGGGACCACACAAAGAGTTTATGCAGCCCTCAGTATGGTCTCAAATTTCTCCGCAGTCTCTCACTGGGTTTCCAAGGTTACCCAGTTTGTGTACTTTGTGAGTTCTCTCGCATCCCCTAAGATTTTCACAGTCTCAGTTCATTAGCTCCACACTTTCACTAGGTCCTAACCTCCTGTTACTTCTCCCCACCAGAGTCAGGATTTTCTGCTTGGCTGATGGCGGGCGCCACTTTACGTATATCCAAAATGGCGCCTGCTCTTTGTCTTGCTCGGCTTTGTAAGGTGAGTGGAGAGAGAGGCTAGTGTCCGTGCCAGTTCCCCTTATTTATTCATTTTTTTTCTCTCCTCCGGTCAGCCTGGTGAACTTTCCCCAGGGGGGCTTCAAGCCTAGTTCCCTCTAGGCTCTTTCTGCCTTTCCCCGCCAATGTCTCAGGTTACTGAGGTTTTTGTCTCACCTCCCCTTCCAGCGCTGTTGCACAGACTCTGCGGCTGGGCTTCCACCTGGTGGGTGACTTTGCTCTCCCCGTAGGTCCTCCATGTCACATCCACTTGATCTAGAAGATTTTCTTCTGCAATTTTTCCTGAGCCTTTTCCTGAGACTACAGTAACTACACTTTTATTAAACTCTTTTCCCAGACTATCAGTGTGCACCCTCACTTTTCCACCATCTTGGATCCACCCCAAATATTTTGTTCCTAGTACCCATGTAGGAGACTCAGATGTAGCTCCTGGGTGATGCTTCTGGCATGGCCCAGCCCAGCAGTTGTGACCATTTGGGGATTGATCCAGTAAATGGAAAATGTTTTTCTATTATTCTCCTTCTACCTTCCAAATAAATAAATCTTCAAAAAATAAATAAAACATGCATTGTCTGTAAATTGTGTAGCTCATCCATCTATCACACTCTGTATCAGGATTTTCCAATAAAATTTAAATATGAAATCCATTTTGCATTTTGTATTGTGTAGCCATTTTGTATTGTGTAGCTAACTTACCTTGAATCTAGATCAAGAAAATCTATGGATTTCATCTTTAATTCTCCATTTTTTTCATATTCCAACATAATTCCTGTGACATAAAAAAGACCATTTATCATGAAAGCTCATGCAAAAGTAAATCTGCTTTGACAATATTTTTACTCTCATTTTCTAAATGTCTACATTTTAGACATAAAATATAGGCAGTGGTGTCTGGTTCCAAAACAAGATTTTGTAGATTAAGTTTTCCCTGGTCCTTCCTTGGAAATGTAACCACTGCGCCCATTCAGACTGGTTCAACTCCATAGATATATACATGAAATATTTCACCTGGTGACAAAAATGTAAAAATCTTTTTATACAGATGCAGCATAAATACTGAACAATAAAACATTTTGCTTTAACAGAATATGATAATATCTCAGAATATTTTATAGCCAAAAATCTCCAGGCACAGTCAAGGAATGAGTACAAGCTGAGCCCTAATCTCTCTATTCCCTGAATCAACCCCCACCTTTGCCCAAACCAAGCCTTAATTCCACAACTGTCCTGTGATCAGGAGACAGCATTGAAACATGTCTCATGTCGCTCATCTCCTTGCCAGTTGACTTTGCAATGAAGCCTTTTTTTTCAAAAACTGGTACCATGGCATTCATTTCTATCTGCAGCAGGCAGTGAGCCCCCACTCAGAAAATAAATATGCTTGTAATTGCAGCAACAAAGCAAAACAAATAAAACAAAACAGTTGGATGGAAGACAGAATAGCTAGAAGCCCCCAGGACTTGAATAATGACCAGAAAATGAGTTCTTCAGTTTTCTTTTTTTATGATTTGTTTAAATTTTATTTAATAAATATTAATTTCCAAAGCACAACTTTTGGATTATAGCAGCTTTCCCCCCCATAACCTCCCTCCCACCCAAAATCATCCCATCTCCCACAACCTCTCCCATCCCATTCACATCAAGATTCATTTTCAGTTATCTTTATATACAGAAGATCAATTTAGTATATGCTAAGATTTCAATAGTTTACACCTACACAGACACACAAAGCATAAAGTACAGTTTGAGTACTAGTTACTTCTTTTTTTTTTTGACAGGCAGAGTGGACAGTGAAAGGGAGACACAGAGAGAAAGGTCTTCCTTTGCCGTTGGTTCACCCTCCAATGGCCGCCACAGTCGGTGCACTGCGGCTGGTGCACCGCACTCATCCGATGGCAGGAGCCAGGTGCCAGGTGCTTTTCCTGGTCTCCCATGGGGTGCAGGGCCCAAGCACTTGGGCCATGCTCCACTGCACTCCCGGGCCACAGCAAAGAGCTGGCCTGGAAGAGGGGCAACCAGGACAGAATCTGGTGCCCCAACCGGGACTAGAACCTGGTGTGCCAGAGCCGCAAGGTGGAGGATTAGCCTGTTGAGCCACGGCGCCGGCCTTGAGTACTAGTTAATTCACACAGTTAATTCACACAGTACAAAATATTAAAGACAGAGATCCTACATGGGGAGTAAGTGCACAGTGACTCCTTTTATTGATTTAACAATTGACACTCTTATTTATGACATCAGCAATCACCAAGATGCTTGTCATGAGCTGCCAAGGCTATGGAAGCCTCTTGAGTTCACAAACTCCAACCTTATTTAGACAAGGCCATAGTCAAAGTGGAAGTTCTCTCCTCCTTCAGAGAAAGGTACCTCCTTCTTTGATGGCCCATTGTTTCCACTGGGATCTCACTCACAAAGAGCTTTCATTTAGGTATTTCTTTTGTGGCCAGAGTGTCTTGGCTTTCCATGCCTAAAATACTCTCATGGGCTTTTCAGCTGGATCCAAATGCCTTAAGGGCTGATTCTGAGGCAAGAGTGCTGTTTAGGACATCTGCCATTCTAAGAGTCTGCTGTGTATCTGCTTCCCATGTTAGATGGTTCTATCCTTTTAAATTCTATCAGTTAGTATTAGTGGACACTAGTCTTGTTTATTTGATCCCTTTGACACTTAATCCTATCATTATGATCAATTATGAACTGAAATTGACTACTTGGACTAGTGAGATGGCATTGGTACATGCCAACTTATTGGGACTGAATTGCAATCCCCTGAAACATTTCTAACTCTACCATTAGAGGTAAGTCTGATTGAGCATGTACTGAATTGTACACCTTCTCCATCTCTTATTCCTACTCTTATATTTAACAGGGAGAACTTTTTCAGTTAAATTTAAACACCTAAGAATAATTGTGTGTTAATTAAACAGTTCAACCAATAGTAATAAGAACAAAAAATACTAAAAGGAATAAAATAGTAAGTTCTTCCTCAACAATCTGGACAAAGGCTGATCAAGTCATTGTTTCTCATAGTGTCCATTTCACTTCAACAGGTTTCCTTTTAGGTGCTCAGGTAGTTGTCACTGATCAGGGAGAACATATGATATTTATCCCTTTGGCACTGGCTTATTAACTCAGCATGATGTTTTCCAGATTCCTCCATTTTGTTGCAAATGACCGGATTTCATTTTTTACTGCTGTATAGTATTCTATAGAGTACAATTCCATAATTTCTTTATCCAGTCTACTGTTGATATGCATTTAGGTTGATTCCAGGTCTTAGCTATTGTGAATTGAGCTGCAATAAACATTAAGGTGCAGATAGCTATTTTATTTGAAATTTAATTTCCTTTGGGTAAATTGCAAGGAGTGGGGTGGATAGGTTTTATGGTAGGGTTATATTCAGCTTTCTGAGGAATCTCCAGACAGACTTCCATAGTGGCTTAACCTGTTTGCATTCCCATCAATAGTGGGTTGGTGTCCCTTTTTCCCCACCTCCTCTCCGCATCTGTTGTTGGTAGATTTCTGACCAAATACTAGGCCATAAAGCAAGCCTCAGCAGATTCAAAAGAATTAGAATCATACAATGCAACTTCTCAGACCATAAAGGAAAGAAGTTGGAAATTAGCAACTCAGGAATCCCTACAGCATATGCAAAATCATAGAGACTGAACAGCATGCTCCTGAATGAACAATGGGTCATAGAAGAAATTAAAAGAGAAATCAAAAATTTCCTGGAAGTAGATGAGGATAACAGCACATCATACAAAAATCTATGGGACACAGCAAAAGCAGTATTAAAAGGAAAGTTTATAGCAATAGGTGCCTACATCAAGAAATTGGAAAGGCACCAAATAGATGAGCTCACAGTTCATCTCAAGGATCTAGAAAATCGGCAGCTAACCAGACCCAAAGCTAGTAGAAGAAGAGAAATAATTAAAATCGGAGAAGAAATCAACAGGATTGAGTCCAAAAAAACATTACAAAAGATCAGCCAAACGAGGAGCTGGTTTTTCGAAAAAATAAACAAAATTGACACCCCATTGGCCCAACTAACTAAAAAAAGAAAAGACCAAAATTAATAAAATCAGAGATGAAAAAGGAAACATAACAACAGACACCTCAGAAATAAAAAGAATCATCAGAAATTACTACAAGGACTTGTATGGCAGCAAACAGGGAAACCTATCAGAAATGGATAGATTCCTGGACACATACAACCTACCTAAACTGAACCAGGAAGACATAGAAAACCTAAACATACCCATAACTGAGACAGAAATTGAAACAGTAATAAAGGCCCTCCCAACAAAGAAAAGCCCAGGACCATATGGATTCACTGTTGAATTCTACCAGACACTGAAAGAAGAACTAACTCCAATTCTTCTCAAACTATTCAGAACAATCAAAAAAAAGGGAATCCTCCCAAATTCTTTCTAGGAAGCCAGCATCACCTTAATTCCTAAACCGGAAAAAGATGCAGTATTGAAAGAGAATTGCAGACCAATATCCCTGATGAACATAGATGCAAAAATCCTCAATAAAATTCTGGCCAATAGAATGCAATAACACATCAGAAAGATCATCCACCCAGACCAAGTGGGATTTATCCCTGGTATGCAGAGATGGTTTAATGTGCGCAAAACAATCTACGTGATACACCACATTAACAGACTGCAGAAGAAAAACCAACTGATTATCTCAATAGACGCGGAGAAAGCATCTGATAAAATACAACACCCTTTCATGATGAAAACCCTAAGCAAACTGGGTATAGAAGGCACATTCCTCAATATAATCAAAGCAATTTATGGAAAACCCATGGCCAGCATCCTATTGAATGGGGAAAAGCTGGAAGTATTTCCACTGAGGTCTGGTACCAGACAGGGATGCCCAGTCTCACCACTGCTATTCAACATAGTACTGGAAGTCTTAGCCAGAGCTATTAGGCAAGAAAAAGAAATTAAAGGGATACAAATTGGGAAGGAAGAAATCAAACTATCCCTCTTTGCAGATGATATGATTCTTTATTTAGGGGATCCTAAGAACTCTACTAAGAGACTATTGGAACTCATAGAAGAGTTTGGCAAAGTAGCAGGATATAAAATCATTGCACAAAAATCATGCCATGGCTGAGAAAGAACTTCTAAGATCAATCCCATTCACAATAGTACAATAGTACAAAAACAATCAAATACCTTGGAATAAACTTAACCAAGGACATTAAAGATCACCATGATGAAAATTACGAAACCTTAAAGAAAGAAATAGAAGAGGATACCAAAAAATGGAAAAATCTTCCATGCTCATGGATTGGAAGAATCAGCATCATCAAAATGTCCATTCTGCCAAAAGCAATTTACAGATTCAATGCAATACCAATCAAGATACCAAAGACATTCTTCTCAGATCTGGAAAAAATGATGCTAAAATTCATATGGAGGAATAGGGGGCCTCGAATAGCTAAAGCAATCTTGTACAACAAAAACAAAGCCGGAGGAATCACAATACCAGATTTCTTTTTTTTTTTTTTTTGATTTTTTAAAACTTTTATTTAGTAAATATAAATTTCCAAAGTACAGTTTATGGATTACAATGCCCCCCCATAACTTCCCTCCCACTCGCAACCCGTCCATCTCCTGCTCCCTCTCTCATTCCATTCACATCAAGAGTCATTTTCAATTATCTTTATATACAGAGGATTGATTTAGTATATATTAAGTAAAGATTTCATCAGTTTGCATCCACACAGAACATAAAGTGTAAAATTTAATACTTTATCCCTTTTAGTATTTTTTTGTTCCAGTTAATACTATTTTTTTATTATTTTATTTTTTTTTATTTTTTTCTTATTTAGAATATAAATTTCCAAGGTACAACTTGTGGATTGCAATGACTTCCCTACCCATTCCTCCCCTCCCCCCCGCTACCCTTCCCCGTTCCCCACTCCCTCTCCCCTTTCATTCCCATTCAGATTCATTCTCAATTCTCTTTGTATACAGGAGTTCAGTTTAGTATGTGTTAAGAAAAGATTTTAAACCATTTGCCCTCACATAGCATCCTAGAGTGAAGCATACTCTTTGAGTACTAGTTGTAGCTTTAAATCTCGTTGTACAGCACATTAGGGACAGAGATCCTACATGATATTATTTTTTTAATTGATTGATTTTTATGTAACTTCCAATTTTTTTTATCATTTCCAATTGTCTCCATACGGAAGATCGATTCAGTATATATTAAGCAAAGATTTTGTCAGTTTGCATCCGCGTAGAGACACAAAACGCAGAAATACTGTTTTAGTCCTAGTTATTGCATTACTTCACCTTGGACAACACATTAAGGACAGATCATACATGGGCCGTAAGTACACAGTGACTACTGTTGTTGATTTAACAATTTGCCACTCTTGTTTATGGCGTCAGCAATCTCCCTAGGCTGTAGTCATGAGTTGCTGAGGCTATGGAAGCCTTTAGTGTTCGCCGACTTGGATCTTGTTCTGACAGGGTCATAGTCAAAGTAGAGGTTCTCTCCTCCCTTCGGAGAAAGGCACCTCCTTCTCTGGTGGCCCTGTTCCTTCCGTTGGGATCTTACTCACAGAGATCTTTCATTTATGTCTTCTTCTTTTTTTTTTTTTCCCAGAGTGTCTTGGCTTTCCATGCCAAAAATACTCTCATGGGTTCTTGAGCCAGATCCTGATGCCTTAGGGCTGATTCTGAGGCCAGAGTGATTTATTAGGATATCTGCTATTCTATGAGTCTGCTGTGTATCCTACTTCCCATGTTGGATCAGTCTCTCCCTTTTTTAGTTCTATCTGTTAGTATTAGCAGTTACCAGTCTTGCTTGTGTGATCCCTTTGACTCCTAGACCTATCAGTGTGATCAATTGTGAACTGAAATTGATCACTTGGGCCAGTGAGATGGCTTGGTACATGCCACCTTACTGGGATTGTATTGGAATCCCCTGGCACATTTCTAACGCCATCATTTGGGGCAAGTCCGATTGAGTTTGCCCAAATTGTACATATCCTCCCTTTCTTTTTCCCTCTCTCCTAAATTAACAGGGATTACTTTTCAGTTGAAATTTAAACATCTAGGAATAATTGAGTGTTAATTGCAGAGTTCAAGCAATAGTACTAGATCAATAACAAATAACGTCAAGAAATACTAAAATGGGAAAAGATTTACATTGTATATCAACCGTCAAGACAAGATTTGATCCAGTCATAGTTTCTCATAGAGTTCATTTCACTTCAACAGGTTTCCCCTTTGGTGTTCAGTTAGTCGTTGCCAATCAGGGAAAACAAATGATATTTGTCTTTTTGGGACTGGCTTAGTTCACTCAGCATGATATTTTCCAGATTCCCCCATCTTGTTGCAAATGACTGGATTTCATTGTTTTTAACTGCTGTATAGTATTCTGTAGAGTACATGTCCCATAATTTCTTTATCCAGTCTACTGTTGATGGGCATTTGGGTTGGTTCCAGGTCTTAGCTATGGTGAATTGAGCTGCAATAAACATTAATGTGCAGACAGCTTTTTGGTTTGTCAATTTGACTTCCTTTGGGTAAATTCCAAGGAGTGGGATCGCTGGGTTGTATGGTAGGGTTATATTCATGTTTCTGAGGAATCTCCAGACTGACTTCTATAGTGGCCTAACCAGCTTGCATTCCCACCAACAGTGGGTTAGTGTCCCTTTTTCCCCACATCCTCTCCAGCATCTATTGTTGGTAGTTTTCTGAATGTGAGCCATTCTAACCGGGGTGAGGTGAAACCTCATTGTGGTTTTGATTTGCATTTCCCTGATTGCTAGCGATCCACAATACCAGATTTCATGACATACTACAGGGAAGTTGTTATCAAAACAGCATGGTACTGGTACAGAAACAGAGGGATAGAACAATGGAACAGAATACAAACACCTGAAATCAATCCAAACATCTACAGCAAACTTATATTTGATCAAGGATCTAAAACTAACCCCTGGAGTAAAGACAGTCTATTAAATAAATGGTGCTGGGAAAACCGGATTTCCAAGTGCAGAATCATGAAGCAAGATCCCTACCTTACACCTTACACTTACACAAAAATTCATTCAACATGGATTAAAAACTTAACCCTATGACCCAACACCATCAAATTATTAGAGAGCATTGGTGAAACCCTACAAGATATAGGTATTGGCAAAGACTTCTTAGAAAATACCCCAGAAGCACAGGCACTCAAAGCCAAAATTAGCTATTGGGATTGCATCAAAATGAGAAGTTTCTGTACTGCAAAAGAAACAGGAAAGTGAATAAGCAACCGTCAGATTGGGAAAAAATATTTGCAAACTATGCAACAGATAAAGGGCTGATAACCAGAATCTACAAAGAAATCAAGAAACGACACAACCACAACATTAAAACAAACAACCCACTTAAAAGATGGGCCAAGGACCTCAATAGAAATTTTTCCAAAGAGGAAATCCAAATGGCCAACAGACACATGAGAAAATGTTCAAGATCACTAGCAATCAGGGAAATGCAAATCAAAACCACAATGAGGTTTCACCTCACCCCTGTTAGAATGGCTCACATTCAGAAATCTACCAACAATAGATGCTGGAGAGGATGTGGGGGAAAAGGGACACTAACCCACTGTTGGTGGGAATGCAAACTGGTGAAGCCACGATGGAAGACAGTTTGGAGATTCCTCAGAAACCTGAATATAACCCTACCATACAACCCAGCCATCCCACTCCTTGGAATTTACCCAAAGGAAGTCAAATTGGGTAACAAAAAAGCCGTCTGCACCTTAATGTTTATTGCAGCTCAATTCACAATAGCTAAGACCTGGAATCAACCTAAATGCCCATCAACAGAAGACTGGATTAGGAAATTATGGGACATGTACTCTACAGAATACTATACAGCAGTCAAAAACAATGAAATCCGGCTATTTGCAACAAAATGGAGGAAGATGGAAAACATCATGCTGAGCGAATTAAGCCAGTTCCAAAGAGACAAATATCATTTGTTTTCCCTGATTGGCAACGACAAACTGAGCACCAAAGGGGAAACCTGTTGAAGTGAAATGAACACTATGAGTAAATAAGACTTAATCAGCTCTTGTCTGGATTGTTGATGTACAATGTAAATCTTTACCCATTTTAGTATCTCCCTTTGTTTGTTTTTGTTCTGGTACTATTGCTTGAACTCTGCAACTAACACACAATTATTCTTAGGTGTTTAAATTTAACTGAAAAGTGATCCTGGTTAACTATGAGAGAGGGAAAAAGAAAGGGAGGATATGTACAATTTGGGACAAGCTCAATCGGACTTGCCCCAAATTATGGAGTTAGAAACATGCCAGGGGATCCCAATACAATCCCATCAAGGTGGCATGTACCAAGGCCATCTCACTAGTCCAAGTGATCAATTTCAGTTCACAATTGATCACACTGATAGGTCTAAGAGTCAAAGGGAACACATACACAAGACTAGTGTCTGCCAATACAAACAGAGAGAACCAAAAAGGGAGAGAATGATCCAACATGGGAAGTGGAGTCACAGCAGACTCATAGAATGGCAGATGTCCTAAATAGCACTCTGACCTCAGAATCAGCCCTTAAGGCATTCAGATCTGGCTCAAGAGTCATGAGAGTATTTTAGCATAGAAAGCCAAGACACTCTGAAAAGGAAAAAAATAGACCTAAATGAAAGATCTCTGTGAGTGAGATCCCAGTGGAAGGAACGGGGCCACCAAAGAAGGAGGTGCCTTTCTCCGAAGGGAGGAGAGAACTTCCACTTTGACTATGACCCTGTCAAAATAAGATCAAAGTCGGTGAACCCTAAAGGCTTCCATAGCCTCAGCAGCTCATAACTAGAGCCTAGGAACAATGAGGAGGAGCGGCAAGATGGCGGAATAGGAAGGGAGCACAACGATAGTCTGGGGAGAGACAGTTTAATAAAAGTGGAGATACTGCAGGTTCAAGGAAGAGTAGGGGAAGAAACAGCAGAGAAAACCCTTCCAGAACTGGAGATTCACAGTGGACCTGCGTGGAGAGCGTGGGAGCCCGCAGTTTGGGACACCAGCAGCAGATTCAACACACCAGCGCTGGAACGCGAGGTGAGCTGAAACTCAATAGCCCGAAATACCAGCAGCGAAGCAGAAAAGGGAGCCTAGAGCGAACAAGGCTTGAAACCCTGCGGGGAAAAGTTCACCAGGCTAACTAGAAGAGAGAGAGAGAGAGGGAAAAAAAAAAAAGTGACCCATACGGACACGAGCTTCTCTCTCTCCGCTCACCTCTCAAAGGTGAGCAAGACAAAGAGCAGGCGCCATTTTGGAATACGTCATAAGCAGGGCGACCTCGGGTCGGCACCGGCCCCGAGCCTAGCAGAAAAACCTGACTCTGGGTGGGAGGGGTGAAATAACAGGAGATTACAACCTAATGAATGTGTGGTGCTAATGAACTGAGACTGTGAAAAAAGAGACGGTGGGGGAGAGAACTCACGGAAATCACGAATTCATGTGAGTACTCTCCAGAGACGCTACAGTTCAGTAGCCTTGGCAGCCCAGTGGGAGACTACAGGAGAATCTCAGCCCACACAAAGGGCCGCAAAGATTCCTTCTCTGGTCCTTGGGAAAGAGCTTCCGAACTCTGGCTCCCGTGGGTATATCATTCGTCTGCTAACCACCCCCAATTCCATTCAGCTGTGTGGAATTACTTCCCTTTTGAACCAAAAAAAAAAAAAAAGTATCAGAGAGAGATTTACCACGCCTAACCTGGGAGTGTCTCCTTTGACACACCCTCAACCCTGAGGAACCAAACAGAGCTCTCAGGCCACACCCATCGCAAGCCTCTAAGGCTCCATGAAAAGCAGACAGTCCACTTAATCTAGAGTCATAGTATAACAAGAAAAAAACACCACAGTGAAGAAACCAATATGCCAAACTACAAACGCAAAAACCGAGGTAATAAGAACAAGGAAGACACTATGGCATCCCCAAATGAAAAAGACACCCCAATTCAAGATTATGAAGATGATGAGATAGAAGAGATGCAAGAAGCAGATCTCAAAAAATTGATAAGAACACTAAGAAGTACTCAAAAACAAATTCTTGAACTACAGAAATCCTTAATGGACAAGGTAGAAAATCTCTGTCGTGAAAATGAAATATTAAGGAGAAATCAAGCTGAAATGAAACAACTAGTAGAACATGAAACTGTGATAGTGACGAGAAATCATAATGAAGTGAAGAATTCAATAGATCAAATGAAAAACACATTAGAGAGCCTTACAAACAGAATGGGTGAGGCAGAAGAGAGAATATCGGACTTAGAAGACAGAGCACAGGAAACTATACAGTCAAACCAAAGAAAAGAAGAGGAAATTAGAAATCTAAAAAATATTGTTGGGAATTTACAGGATACTATTAAAAAACCCAACATTCGAGTTCTAGGAGTTCCTGAAGGCATGGAGAGGGAGAAAGGATTAGAATGCCTTTTTAGTGAGATAATAGCAGAAAATTTCCCAGTTTTGGAGAAGGACAGAGACATCCTAGTACAGGAAGCTCATAGAACCCCTAGGAAACATGACCAAAAGAGGTCCTCACCACGACACGTGGTAATTAAACTCACCACAGTGAAACAGAAAGAAAAGATCCTAAAATGTGCAAGAGAGAAACGTCAAATTACACTCAGAGGATCTCCAATTAGACTCACGGCAGACTTCTCAACAGAAACTCTACAAGCTAGAAGGGAATGGCGAGACATAGCCCAGGTACTTAGAGAGAAAAACTGCCAGCCCAGAATATTATATCCTGCCAAGCTCTCATTTGTGAATGAAGGTGAAATAAAGACCTTTCATAACAAACAAAAATTGAAAGAATTTGTTGCCACTCATCCAGCCCTGCAAAAGATACTTAAAGATGTATTACACACAGAAACACAGAAACACGGCCATCAACATGAAAGAAGATAAACGAAGGGAACCTCACAGCAAAAGATCACAGGGAATTCAAAGCATACATTTGGATAAAGAAATTATGGGACATGTACTCTATAGAATACTATACAGCAGTCAAAAACAATGAAATCCGGTCATTTGCAACAAGATGGAGGAACCTGGAAAACATCATTCTGAGTGAATTAAGCCAGTCCCAAAGGGACAAATATCATATGTTCTCCCTGATCGGTGACAACTAATTGAGCACCAAAGGTGAAACCTATTGGAGCGAAATGGACACTATGAGAAACATTAACTTGATCAGCTCTTGTTCTGACTGTTGTTGTACAATGTAATACTTTATCCATTTTAGTAATTTTTTTATTCTAGTACTATTGGTTGAACTCTGTAATTAACACACAATTATTCTTAGGTGTTTAAATTTTAACTGAAAAGTGATCCCTGGTAAATATAAGAGTGGGAATAAGAGAGGGAGGAGATGTACAATCTGGGCCATGCTCAATCAGTCGTGCCCCAAATGATGGAGTTAGAATCGTGCCAGGGGATTCCAATACAATCCCATCAAGGTGGCATGTACCAAGGCCATCTCACTAGTCCAAGTGATCAATTTCAGTTCACAATTGATCACACTGATAGGTCTAAGAGTCAAAGGGATCACACAAACAAGACTAGTGTCTGCTAATGCTAACTGATAGAATCAAAAAGGGAGAGAATGATCCAATATGGGAAGCAGGATACACAGCAGACTCATAGAATGGCAGATGTCCTAAACAGCACTCTGGCCTCAGAATCAGCCCTTAAGGCATTCAGATCTGGCTCAAGAGCCCATGAGAATATTCTAGGCATTGAAAGCCAAGACACTCTGGAAAAAAAAAAAGAAGACCTAAATGAAAGATCTCTGTGAGTGAGATCCCAGTGGAATGAATGGGGCCATCAAAGAAGGAGGTACCTTTCTCTGAAGGGAGGAGAGAACCTCCACTTTGACTATGACCCTGTTGGAATAAGATTGAAGTCAGCGAACCCTAAAGGCTTCCAAAGCCTTGGCAACTCATGACTAGAGCCTAGGGAGATTACTGACGCCATAAACAAGAGTGTCAAATTGTTAAATCAACATCAGGAGTCACTGTGTACTTACGTCTCATGTGGGATCTGTCCTTAATGTGTTGTCCAATGTGAAGTAATGCTATAACTAGCACTGAAACAGTATTTTACACTTTGTGTTTCTGTGTGGGTGCAAACTGATGAAATCTTTACTTAGTATATACTGAATCAATATTCTGTATATAGATAATTAAAAATGAAAAAAAAATCTTGGTGTTACATTGGAAATTGCCTAGAAAATTAATCAATTTTAAAAAAAAATATATCATGTAGGATCTCTGTCCTTAATGTGCTATACATTGTGAATTAATACTATAACTAGTACTCCAACAATATTTTTCACTTTGTGTTGCTATGTGAGGGCAAACTGTTGAAATCTTTACTTAATATATAGTAAACTGATCTTCTGTATATAAAGAGAATTGAAAATGAATATTGATGTGAAGCAAGGGGAGAGGGAGTGGGAAAAGGGAGGGTTGCGGGTGGGGGGAAGTTATGGGGGGGAAGCCATTGTAATCTATAAGCTGTATTTTGGAAATTTATATTCTTTAAATAAAAGCGTTATAAAAAAAAAATAACTAGAGCCTAGGGAGATTCCTGACACCATAAATAAGAGTGTCAAATTGTTAAGTCAACAACAGGAGTCACTGTGTACTTATATCCCATGTGGGATCTGTCCTTAATATGTTGTCCAATGTGAAGTAATGCTGTAACTAGTACTGAAACAGTATTTTTACACCTTGTGTTTCTGTGCGGATGCAAACTGATGAAATCTTTACTTAATACATACTGAATCGATCTTCTGTATATAAAGATAATCAAAAATGAAAAAAAACTCAGTGTTCTATTGGAAATTGCATAAAAATTTAATCAATTTCAAAAAAATATATATCATGTAGGATCTCTGTCCTTAATGGGCTGTACAATGTGATTCAATGCTATAACGAGTACTCAAATAGTATATTTTACTTTGTGTTGCTATATGAGGGCAAATGGTCGAAATCTTTACTTAACACATACTAAACTGATCTCCTGTATACAAAGAGAATTGAAAATGAATCTGGATGCGAATGAAAGGGGAGAGGGAACAGGTAAGAGGGGAGGGTTGCGGGGGGAGTGGGAAAGTATGGGGGGGGCATTGTAATCCATAAGTTGTACCTTGGAAATTTATATTCTAAATAAAAGTTTAAAAAATACTATTATATTGGAGTCTATGTCTCCCTTTAAGTTCCATAACATATCTTTTAAATAAATCAGTGCCCTGTAATTAGGTGCATATACATTTTTAATAGTTACATCTTCCTGTTCAATTGATTCTTTAATCATTATAAAATGCCCCTCTTTGTCTCTCTTAACTGTTTTTGTGTTACAGTTTATTTTGTCTGATATAAGATGGCTATGCCAGCTCTTTTTTTGTTTCTACTGGCATGGAATATCTTTTTCCAACCTTTCACTTTCCAGTCTGCATGCATCTTTGTTGGAAAGATATGTTTCTTATAAGCAGCAAATAGATGTTTTTTTTTTTTTTATTTTTTTAATCCATTCAGCCAGTCTGTGTCTTTTAACTGGAGAGTTGAGGCCATTTACATTCAATGTGACTACTGATAAGTAGTGACTTTGTCCTGCCGTTTTCCCAAAGATATTTCTAATATATGTTTTGAACTTCCTGTGATCTTTTACTGGGAGTTGTTCTTCCTTTACCTTTTGTATTGATGACTGTGTTTCTGTGTTTCTGTGTTTCTATGTGTAACACATCTTTAAGCATCTTTTGCAGGGCTGGACAAGTGGTGACAAATTCTTTCAATTTCAGTTTGCTATGAAAGGTCTTTATTTCACCTTCATCCACAAATGAGAGCTTTGCAGGATATAATATTCTGTGATGGCAGTTTTTCTCTCTTAGTACCTGGGCTATATCTCGTCATTCCCTCCTTGCCTGTAGAGTTTCTGATGAGAAGTCTGCTGTGAGTCTAATTGGAAATCCTCTGAGAGTAATCTGACGTTTCTCTCTTGCACACTTTAGAATCTTTTCTTTCTGTTTCACTGTGGTGAGTTTGATTACAACATGTCGTGGTGTGAGGATCTCTTTTGGTCATGTTTATTAGGGGTTCTATGAGCTTCCTGTACTGGATGTCTCTGTCCTTCTCCAAACCTGGAAAGTTTTCTGCTAGTATGTCACTAAAAGCCATTCTAATCCTTTCTCCCTCTCCATACCTTCAGGAACTCCTAGAACCCAAATGTTGGGTTTTATAATAGTATCCTGTAGATTCCCAACTATATTTTTTAGATTTCTAATTTCCTCTTCTTTTCTTTTTTTTTGACTGTATATTTTCCTGTACTCTATCTTCTAAGTCCAATATTGTCTCTTCTACCTCACTGATTCTGTTTTTAAGGCTCTCAAATGTGTCTTTCATTTGTTCTATTGAATTCTTCATTTGATTTCTCTTTAATATCTCAATTTCATGTTCTACTAAATTCCTCACTTCGTTTTGATTCCTCCTTATATTTCATTTTCATGAGTGAGATTTCTGTCCTGTCTTGTATGGATTTCTGTAGTTCATGCATTTGTTTTTGATAACTTCTAAATGCTCTTATCATAAATTTTTTGAAATCTGTATCTTGCATTTCTTCTATATCATCATCTTCATAATCTTGTATTGAAGTCTCATGTTCATTTGGGAGCATGAATGATGTCTTCCTTATTCTTATTTCCTGTTTCTGTGTTTGTTGTTTGGAATTTGGAGATATTCTTTGGTTTCTTCTTTTTTTTTTCTGCTGTGGTGGCTTTTCTCTTTATACTATGACTCTAGATTGAGTGGACTATCTGCTTTTGGTGAATCTCTAGAGGCTTGTGGTGGGTGTGGCCAGAGAGCTCTGTTCAGTTCTTCAGGGTCAAGGATGTACCAAAGGTGGCACACCCAGGTTTGGCATGGTAAATCTTCTCTCTCTTTTTTTTATTCAGAAGGGAAGTAATTCTGCTCAGCTGAGCTCTTCTCCTTGATGGCAATCAGTGCCTGAGCACCAGCCCCAGTGGGTATATTTGTCTGCTCTGTTCCAAGGACCACACAAAGGATCTGTGCAGTCCTCAGTGTAAGCTCAGATACCCCTGCAATGTCTCTCACCAGAGAGCCAAAACTGGCCGAATTTGTGGAGTCTCCCACTGAGACTACTCACGTCTCAGCCACACTGTGAGTTCTCCCACACACCTTTAATCTTTTTTCACAGTCCCAGTTCATAAGCTCCACACATTCACTAGGTGTTAGTCTCCTGCTATTTCTCCCCACTAGAGTCAGGTTTTTCTGCTTGGTTGAGGGCAGGCACATCCCCAAGCTGGCACAGCTGTTATGTATGTCCAAAATGGCTCCTGCTCTATTGTCTCACTCACCTTGTAAGGTGAGTGGAGAGAGAGAATCGTGTTGATACTGGTCCCTTTTATTATTTTTTTCTCTCCTCTAGTTAGGCTGGTGTACTTTCCCCCACGGGGCTTCAAGCCTTGTTCCCTCTAGGCTCTTCCTGCCACTTTTCTGCCAGTGTCTCAAGCTGCTGCAGTTTTGCCTCACCTCCCTTTCCAGCGCTGGTGCATAGACTCGACAGCTGGGCTCCCGAGCTGTGGGCACCTGTGCTCTCTACATAGGTCCACCATGTCCCTCTAATTCCAGAAGAGTTTCCTATGCAGTTTTTTCCATAACTCTTCCTGAGACTACAGTATCTTCACATTTATTAAACTATCTTTTCCCAGACTATCAGTGAGCTCCCTCCCTATTCTGCCATATGGAGCCACCTCGAGCTGTCTTTTCATCTTCTATATCCCCAAACCATGTCCTAAGGACATCTAGCCTGGAACACCGGTTTTCCAACTGCAACCAAAAATCTAGAAAAAGAAAATATGAACAAAGAACCAGTGGGGACCCCTAAACACTGCTCCACAACTAGGGTCACTGCAGGCAGTGCAATTTATCAATAGAACCCCTGGGCTTTCCTGGAGCCCATCAAATATACTGGGCACCAGCATGCAGTTATATCTGACTGTATCAGCAGGAAAGTCCTAAGACCTCCCACATCCCACTCCATAACCAGATCATTGGTGGACTTTTTCTCAGCTTGCCAGATGAGAAATGGTGAACACTTGGGATGAGGCCAGTGCTATGGTATAGAAGCTTAAGCCTCCACCTACAATGCCAGCATTATATACAGTCACTGGTTCAAATACCAGCTGCCTCACTTCTAATCCAGCTCCCTTCTAATGTGCCTGGAAAAGCAACAGAAGAGAATCCAAGTGCTTGGGCTCCTACACCCATGTGGGAAACCCAGATGGATGCTAGTTCAAATCCCAGCTGCTCCACGTCCAATCAAGCTTCCTGCTTATGTACCTGGGAAAGCAACAGAAAATGACCCAAGTTATTGGGCTCCTTTACCCATGTGGGAAACCCAGATGGAGCTTCTGGCACCTGGCTTCAGCCTGGCCCTGCCCTAGCTGTTGCAACCATTGGATGGAAGACCTCTTCATCCATCTCTCCCTCTATTTCCCTTTTTAACTCTGCTTTTCAATTGAATAAAATAAATCTTAAAAATATAAAAAACACTTGGGATGCCCCAGACCCTACTCTACAAACAGGCACCAAAGCAACTGTTTCCCCAACTTCCCACCAATGGCATAACCAGATCAGGGGGTGTCTCAGAAGGTCACCCAGGAACAGAAGACAATCAAAGGAAGTAGACTGTACTCCCAGACACTGTACCAGCATGAGAAAAACAAAGCAGAGTAGAATAACATGGCAAGGGGTTAAAGCCCACAAAGGTAGACTAGAACCTATATGCTAAATCTAAACAAAGTGATACCTAAAATAGAATTGGTCAAGTCAAGAATCTCTTGATGTAATAACCAAATAAAAAATCACCCACCATACCAAAACCAGGAAAAGACAATCAAAAAACACCAACACTGAGATGAACCTGATGGTAGTATTTAACATGGAATTTAAAGAGTGTCATAAAAATGCCTGCATAATCACATACTAATTCACTTGAAACAAATGAAAAATAATCTCAGGAAATAAATAGAAGCTATTAAAATCAAAACAAATGGAAATTAAAGAACTGAAACATATAATAACCTAAATTTTAAAAATTTGATATATGGGCTCAACAGCATAAGTGACAAAGGACAGAGTTAGTGAATCTGTAGACAAGTCAGTAAAACACACTCTGTCTCAACAATAAAAAGACAACAGACATAAAAAAATCTGAACAGAGCCACACAGCCTGTCTTATTGCTATGGAGACAGTCCGAGCTCTGTGGTACCACTTCTACACTCAACACTTGTGGCCTTAAGACCACTTTACACTTTTGACAATTATTGAGGGTGACAAAGAGTTTTATTTTTACAGTATCTTTCATACTAAAAAAAATTGAAAATTTTAAAATATTTATTAGTTTTATAATACACTCATGCCATGTGGCCATATACAGCATACAGCTATAAACACAACTGTCTTCCAAAAAAATTATTAATAGCACTGTTTAGTATTTTGTGTATGTGGTTTTTAAAATTTATTTAAATTTATTTTATTTATTTAAAATAATTACAGAAAGAGGTAGAGAGAGAGAGAAAGGTCTTCCATCCACTGTTCACTCCCCAGATGGCTGCAATGGCCGGAGCTGCACCAATCCAACATCAGGAGACAGGAGCTTCTTCCAGGTCTCCCACCACATGGGTGCAGGGGCCCAAGGACTTGGGCAATCTTCTAATGCTTTCCCAGGCCATAGCAGAGAGCTGGATCAGAAGAGGAAGCATCCAAGACTAGATCCAGTGCCTATATGGGATGCCAGTGCTTCAGGCCAGGGCTTGAACCTGCTGCACCACAGCACCGGCCCCTTTGTATGTCTTTAATGTCTGACTTAACTGAGGAAATCTGGATTCTCATCTCTGATTCTGCATTGAAATGCTACATGTTGTTCTGGATGAAGTATAAGCACAATATGGTCAAGTACAGTAACACAATTGGAAAAATACAGGAATAATTTAATCATCTTTTCCAATAGCTATGGAAGTATTTCTTTGATACCACATTAAAACTCAACAAACATTAGTTTCTTAAAGATTTACTGTATTGAGTCTAGCATTGCAGTACAATGGATTAAGCCACTGCTTACAATACTGATATGCCATATCAGAGTATTGGTTCAAGTCTAGGCTGCTCCACTTCTGATTCCCCTGCTAATAAGCCTGGGAAAGCAGCAGAAGATGGCTCTGTCACCCATGTGGGAGACTCAGATGGAGTTCTGGGCTCCTAAGTTCAGCCTGGCCTAGCCCCAGCTGTTGCAGCCATTTGGGAAGTGAAACAGCAGCTAGAAGATATCTCTGTCTCCCTCTCCTCCATCTTCCTCTATTCACTCTCTGTATCCCTCTCCCTCTCCCTCTCCTTCTTCTTTTCCTTTTCCCTCTCCCCATTTCACAATGCCTTTCAAATATAAAGATTTTGGGGGAAAAATGACTGGTTGCATGGTAAACTATGAAACCATATCAGTGAACTCTGCAATAGTTATATTAAAATCCATTGATCTAACTCAGATTTTAATGGCTCTTTTATCTATGCATGATTTATAATGTTTAATACTTTAAAATATTGATTCATTGGGTTATGCATGTCTTCTAAATGCTGGCATGCTTTACATGATAATATCTAAATATCATACTGGTTAATATAACTTCCAATCACTATTCTCAGAAAACTTTTACTTTTGTAAACTGACAAATGAAATGATGGTAAACACAAATTTTCTGACATTCTAATTTTTGTCTCAAATTTTGAGCTTTTTCTACCAGCAAGTGATGCTTACAGTTTCAATCATATTTGAAACTTTCAGGCTCACTTTGTTCATTTTCAAGAAAATATTGGCCAAATTCCCAAGTCTGAAAATAGTGTGTATCTTTCAGGTAAAAGCAGTCTTCCATGAATAAAACAGGTAGTTCATTCCACAACTCCAGCAAACACGTGAGTGTTTTATTCACGACAACTGTCAAACTCCACTGCACTGCACAAACGGTTAATGAATACTCCTCACTTCATCACTACAGATGTTCAAAGTGCATGTATTTGCACAAGTTTATCAACATTCTGCTTTATTACTATGTTTTTGCTGCCTCCTCAATAACAATCTTAAGTTATGTTTTTCCTTTTGGGAAAACATAGCTATGGAGAATGCAAACCACAGTTGGAGTTTCGTGTCACTGCTGGACTTGTGGTAATGCCTAAGCATTTTCACTTTCCATTGCTTTTGCACCATCTGTACAAACATCAATATAACAACAACCTAAACAACATCGTTTTAGTATTAAGATAAATTCCACTTCAAGGCTCCATTGAAAAGGTTCAAGAGCACCTGGGGTCCCCCAAACTTTGAGAATCACTGCCTTTGACTATGATTTGAAAAAAAAAATCACCTCATCAGTATTTCAGATCAAGTGAAAATAGTAAAGGCTATAAAAATCATTGCATATAATTTCCAAAGAACACTGAACCTGGGGCAGCATTGTGGTATAGTGGGTTAAGTTTCTGCCTGCAATGCCAGCATCCTATATGATCACTAGTTCTAATCCTGGCTGCTCCACTTCCAATCCAGCTTCCTGCTAATGCATCTGAGAAAGCAGCAGCCACTGGTTCACTCCCCACATGGCCACAATGACCAGGACTGAACCAGACTGAAGTTAGGAGACTGGAACTTCATCCAGTCTCCCACCATTTATTGAACTTCATCCAGTCTCCCATGTGGGTGGCAGGGGCCCAAATACCTGGGCCATCTTCTGCTACCCTCCCAGCTACTTCAGGAGGGAGCTGGATCAGAAGCAAAGCAGCCAGGACTTGAATAGGTATGCATATAGGATGCCATCCTGGCAGGAGGAACCTTAACCAGTGGTACCAGGCCAGCCTCTATAATAGCTTTTTAAGCATGATGTGAAATTCAAAAGCTAAAAAAGAAAAAAAAAAACAAACTGACACATATGTCTGAAATAAATTTTAAGTTTCTACACAGTGAAAAAAAATCCCACAAAGTTAAAAAAAAAATGATGATCTACCAAAAATATTTCAACTTTAAATACAAAGCCAGAGAACTAATAGGAAGAACTCTGAAATTGATTTTAAAAAGAAATATGAAGAAAAAGCATAAACCAACTGCACAGAAACATAATGAAAAATAAACACACCCAAATAAAGAGTTCTTAACTTCATTGATTTTTAAAAATACAAGATAACCCTTTATCTGTTGCATAGTTCGCAAATATTTTTTCTCATTCTGTCAGTTGCCGCTTCACTTTCCTTACTGTTTCTTTTGCAGTACAGAAACTTCTCAATTTGATGCAATCCCAAAAGTTAATTTTGGCTTTGACTGCCTGTGTTTCCGAGGTCTTTTCCAGGAAGTCTTTGCTGGTACCTATATCTTTCAGGGTTTCTCCAATATTCTGTTATAATTGGATGGTGTCGGGTCATAGATTTAAGTCTTTAATCCATATTGAGTGGATTTTTGTGTAAGGTGTAAGGTAGGGGTCTAAATTCATGCTTCTGCATGTGGAAATCCAATTTTCCCAGTACCATTTATTGAACAGACTATCCTTACTCCAGGGACTGGTTTTGGATCTTTGATCAAATATAAGTTGGCTATAGATCTTTGGACTGATTTCTGGTGTTCCTATTATGTTCCATTGGTCTATTCATCTGTTTCTGTACCAGTTTTGATTATGACTGCCCTGCAGTATGCTGTTTGATGCTGTTTTGATTACAACTGCCTTATAGTATGTCCTGAAATCTGGTATTATCATGCCTTTGGCTTTGTTTATGTTGTACAAGATTATTTCAGCTATTCGAGGTCTCTTGATTCTTAATATGAATTTCAGCATCATTTTTGTCAGATGTGAGAAGAATGTCATTGGTATTTTGATTGGTATCGAACTGAATCTATAAATTGCTTTTGGGAGAATGGACATTTTGATGATGTTGATTCTTCCAATCCATGAGCATGGAAGAGTTTTCCATTTTTTGGTATCCTCTACTATTTTTTTCTTTAATATTTTGAAATTCTCATCGTAGAGATCTTTGACGTCCTTGGTTAAATTTATTCCAAAGTATTTGATTGTTTTTGTGGCTATTGTGAATGGGGTTGATCTTAGAAGTTCTTTCTCAGCTGTGGCATTGCCTGTGTATACAAAGGCTGTTGATTTTTGTGCAATGATTTTATATCCTGCTACTTTGCCAAACTCTTCTATGAATTCCAATAGTCTCTTAGTAGAGTTCTTTGGAACCCCTAAATACAGAATCATATCATCTGCAAAGAGGGATAGTTTGAGTTCTTCCTTCCCAATTTGTATCCCTTAATAACCAGAATCTACAAAGAAATCAAGAAACGACACAACAATAAAACAAACAACCCACTTAAGAGATGGGCCAAGGACCTAAATAGATATTTTTCAAAAGAGGAAATCCAAATGGCCAACACACACATGAAATAATGCTCAGCATCTCTAGCCATCAGGGAAATGCAAATCAAAACCACAATGATGTTTCACCTCACCCCAGTGAGAATGGCTCACATTCAGAAATCTACCAACAACAGATGCTGGAGAGGAGGTGGGGAAAAAGGGACACCAACCCACTATTGATGGGAATGCAAACAGGTTAAGCCACTATGGAAGTCTGTCTAGAGATTCCTCAGAAACCTGAATATAACCCTACCATTCAACCCAGCCATCCCACTCCTTGGAATTTACCCAAAGGAAATTAAATTGCCAAATAAAAGCTGTCTGCATCTCAATGTTATTGCAGCTCAATACACAATAGCTAAGACCTGGAATCAACCTAAATACACATCAACAGTAGACTGGATAAAGAAATTATGGGACATTTACTCTATAGAATACTATACAGCAGTAAAAAAAAAAAAGAAATCCGGTTATTTGCAACAAAATGGAGAAATCTGGAAAACATCATGCTGAGTGAAATAAGCCAGTCCCAAAGGGACAAATATCATATGTTCTCCTTGATCAGTGACAACTAACTGAGCACCCAGAAGGAAAGTTGTAGAAGTGAACTGGAAACTATGAAAAACAATGACTTGATCAGCCCTTGTCCTGACTGTTGATGTACAACCTAATACTTTATCCCTTTTAGTATTTTTTGTTCTACTTATTACTATTGGTTTAACTCTTTAATTAACACACAATTATTCTTAGGTGTTGAAATTTAACTGAAAATTGATCTCTGTTAAATATAAGAGTGGGAATAAGAGAGGGAGGAGATGTACAATTTGGAATATACTCAATCTGACTTGCCCCAAATAGTAGAGTTTGAAACGTGCCAGGGGATTCCAATTCAATCCCATCTAGATGGCATGTACCAATGCCATCTCACTAGTCCAAGTGATCAATTTCACTTGTGATCAATTGATAACACTGATAGGTCTAACAGTCAAAGGGATCACACAAACAAGACTAGTGTCCACTAATACTAACTGATAGAATAAAAAGGGAGAGAACGATCCATCATGGGAAGTGGGATACACAGCAGACTCATAGAATGGCAGATGTCCTAAATAGCACTCTGGCCTCAGAATCAGCCCTTAAAGCATTCAGATCTGGCTCAAGAGCCCATGAGAATATTCTAGGCATGGAAAGCCAAGACACTCTGGAAAAAACACTAAATGAAAGGTCTCTGCAAGTGAGATCCCAGTGGAAAGAAGGGGCCATCAAAGAAGGAGGTACCTTTCTCTGAAGGGAGGAGAGAACTTCCTCTTTGACTCTCACCTTGTCTAAATAAGATCAGAATTGGTGAACTCAAAAGGCTTCCATAGCCTTGGCAATTCATGACAAGAGCCTAGGGAGATTACTGACGTCATAAACAAGAGTGTCAATTTGTTAAGTCAACAACAGGAGTCACTATGTACTTACTCCTCATGTAGGATCTCTGTCCTTAATGTTTTGTTCAATGTGAATTAATGCTGTAACTAGTACTCAAACAGTATTTTACACTTTATGTTTCTGTGTGGGTGCAAACTGTTGAAATCTTTACTTAATATATACTAAATAGATCTTCTGTATATAAAGATAATTGAAAATGAATCTTGATGCAAATGGAATGGGAGAGGGAGCGGGAGATGGGAGGGTTGCAAGTGGGAGGAAATTTATGAGGGAGATAAAGCCATTGTAATCCATAAGCTGTACTTTGGAAATTTATATTTATTAAATAAAAGTTAAAAAAAAGATAAAATACCAGATAACATTTTGCACATTAGATTGGCAGGGATCACAGAAACTAATTACACCAGCAGATGGGAAGAATGACACACTCTCACATCTTGTTGGGGACATGTTTCATGACTCTTTTTCAAGGGGCTACTGCATCTTTTAGGGATGACAGTGATCTTAGCCTTCCTTAATGTATTTCTCAAGATCAGTCCATCACTAAATATTACTTTTTCTTAATCTAAAGTAAGGAAATAATAGAGAAAAGAGATGAAGTTGACAGGGATAGGGGCCAGCACTGTGGCGCAGCAGGTTAACACCCTGGCCTGAAACGCCAGCATCCCATATGGGCGCTGGTTCTAGTCTCGGCTGCTCCACTTCTGATCCAACTCTCTGCTATGTCCTGGGAAAACAGTGGAAGATGGCTCAAGTCCTTGGGCCCATGCACCCACATGGGAGACCTGGAAGAAGCTCTTGGCTCCTGGGTTTGGATTGGCACAGCTCTGGCCATTGCAGCCAACTGGAGAATGAACCAATGGATGGAAGATCTCTCTCTCTCTAAGATATAAACCTTGGAATGTACAAAGTCTATAGAGATGCAAGGCATCAATACCTTCAAACATTGCTTCTGTCTCATTTTGCTGTTTCAAGGTTTTTGCATTAAATAAGGGTACATAAATGCACTGTTTATTATTGAGAAAAGTACTCAATTATTTGAATAAATAATGTAATCAAAGAATATGCAATTATCTGTAACTGAGAGAAAGACTGGGAAGAATTAGAATTTGACAGCACACACAACATAATCTAATATTTTAAAAACAGAAACAGGAATTTAGCATAGTGGTTAAGATGCCAAAGTCCCATATCATAGTATCTGGATTTGATACCTGGCTTCTACTCCTGACTTCAGCTTTTCTGCTAATATAGACCCTCAGATGTAGCAGCGAAGGCTAAAGTAATTGGGTTTTTTGCCATCCATGTGGAGACCTGGATTAAGTTCCTAGCACCCAGGTTTGGCCCAGCCCTGCTCCAGCTATTTTGGGCATTTCAGGAAGAGAGCTCTATCTCTTTGTCTCTCTGCTCTCTGCATCTCATTAAAAAAAACTTTAATTGGCAAACAAAATTATCTTTTTTTTAATAAAATGAAAAATATTCAAAACCTTTTATCCGACTACTGAGCATGAGTCGAGTTGTTCTAAAAATCCAAAATCTGAAACATTTACATTTGACTGATTCACTATGACAAAATTTTAAGGCAAGATGTTCAACTTCCCATGATTGCTGAGCTCCAGTATGAGCAAGAGGCATTGACATGAGCTATGAAGAACATAAACAGGGGCTAGAATTAGAACACAGCAGGTTAAGTTGCTGCTTCAGACTCCAGCAGCCCATATCCAAGGGCCAGTTTGAGTCCTGGCTGCTCTGCATCCAGCTGATGCACCTGAGAAGCCAGCAGATGATGGCCCAAGTGTTTGGCTCTCTTCCACCTGTGTCAGGGACTAGGATAGAATTTTTTTCTTCAGAGTTACAGAGAGAGAAAGAGAGGCAGAGAGAGGCAGAAAGAGGTGGGTCTTCCATCCACTGGTTCACTCCCCAATTCACCAGAATGGCTGGAGCTGCGCTGATCCGAAGCCAGGAGCCAGGAGCTTCTTCTAAGTCTCCCACATGGGTGCAGGGGCCCAAGGACTTGGGCCATCTTCTACTGTTTTCCCAGGATATAGCAAAGAGCTGAATCTGAAGTGGAACAGCTGGGTCTGGAACAGATGCCCATTTGGAATGCCCATTGCAGGTGAAGGCTTAGCCCACTACACCACAGCACCAGCCCAAAGGATAGGATTTCTGATTTCTGGTTGCAGCCTAGCCCAACCCTTCCTGTTGCAGCTATTTGGGAAGTAAACAAGCAAATGGTCAATCTATCTCTCTCTCTTTCTCTCTCTCTCTTTCTCTCTCTCTCTCTCTCTCACACACACACACACACACTTCTTAATAAATAAATCTTTAAATATACATGTGCGTACATATATATGTGTATATATATATATACATACATATATGTATGGTGGAATGAGAAGGCCATGCCAAGATGGCCGCTGGCAACAGAAACTGCCGGGCAACAGGCTGTGATTGAATGGTTTCAGAAATCACATGACAACGGGGCCTGACTGACAACAGGCTGTGATTAGATGGCTTCAAAACCACATGACAATGGAGCCTGCCTGGCAACAGGCTGTTATTGGATAGCTTCAGAAACCACATGGCAACAGAGCCTGACCGGCAACAGGCTGTAATTGGATGGCTTCGGAAACTGCCTGGCAACAGGGTGTGATTGGTTAGGGCATAGACCGCCCCTTGACCAGATTGGCTGCCTTGGCTATATAAGCAGCTATAGCAACTGAAATAAATGAGTCTGCAGGCTGCTTGCCTCAGGCCTGCTTTCACCCGACTCCCGGGGTCTGTGTAGTGACTCTGCCTCTTGCCCCTACCAAGCTCTTCCTCTCAGAATGAATCCACAGCAACATCTGGCGCCCAACGTGGGGCTCGAACCCATGACCCTGGGATTAAGAGTCCCATGCTCTACCAACTGAGTTATACATATAAACAGACAACAGGCAAAGATGGTGTCAGGGTGCATGTCTTTTTTCAGTGATAGTTTCCCATAACATCTTCATATTTTCATCTTCTCTTGGTCATAAACTATTTGCAATAGGTGTAAGTCCCAAAAGACTTAGGTACAAAGCCTCTATCCCCAGAACTCTGAATATACTAAGGGGCTACATTTCAAAAGGTATTAGCATTCTTGACTCAGAACAACAAAAACTTCATCAGTTTAACCAATGTTTGATTTCTTCTCCTAACCAAAGAACAAAGACCATACACAATAAAGATTATTATAACTGAGTCAGCTTAAAAGCATGTAATCAATACCCACTCTTTCCAAAGTGAGGCACTTATGAATTAATGAATGGGCCAAGATAAAAGAGAATGCCCCATGATGTGGTTAGCCATATCAATGCTATGTACATCTAGTTTGCCAGGAATTTACGTAGAGAGAATAATTCATTGAATGCTAATGAGAGAATGCTCCTGACCTAAATGTCATTCAAAAGAAGGTGGGAGGGCCAAAATTAGGAGATTAGGAGGCAAAACACAATTGTTCTATAGAAGCAAAAGAGATAAAGGGGTCATGGAAGAAATCAGAGCATTGTGAGTGACTTATTTTGATAATGTTATTGAAACACTCACCTGCTGTTCAGTGGGATCTTGGATACATGCATATAAGATGGCTCACCAAAGAATGGAATTGAGAAATTAAATATCTAAGCAAATGAAGTAATGTGATCCCACTATAAGATAATCATCAATTATTAATTAATGCCATAGTTCATTAATTGCCATAATTGCAAACATGAATCCAAAGTATTACTGGAATCTAAGATTGTTTTGAGAACCTTTAACTTGCAGAATTAAAGCAGCCATCCAAGAGCACTTATCTGACATACTCACCTTTCAGGGGGAATTCCAGGCACTCTGCTTAACATGCATCATTTCATTAAACTCATCCAACAAACATGTAAGTGCCAAATTCTGTTCTATGTGCTTGAGACACAATAACAAACAAAATAGGTGAAGTCCCTGCCTTCATAAACTTTTATTCAAGTGGGGAAGGCTAAGCAAGAAAACTGAATAGAATTATAGTGTGTTGGATTGAGATCACCTAAGAAAGGGAAAAAATCAGGTAAAAGGGCCGTGAAATATTTTGGGAACATGTTTGGGAACATGGAGGTCACCTAAGACTTCACCTTTTGAAGAAAGAGCAGAGAAACAATTAGCTATGCAAATGTCCAGCGAAAAATTGTTCCAGACATAAAGAATAGAAACTGCAGAGACACTGAGTGGGGGCACATTTGTCCTATCCATGCCAAGAAGGGTATTGCTGGAGGGAGAAGTAGGAAACAGTAAGGTCAGAGAGCCCAAAACAGGGTAGATTCTGTAATTCCTTGGGGTCATGGCCCCTTTATTTACAGTGAGATGAAAGGCCACTGGAGGACTGAGAAGAAAAATGGCCTGGTCAGACTGATGGTCTAACAGAGTCACCCTGCCACTGTGCTGACAACAGGCTTAAGTGGGGCTTTAGCAACAGGAGAATAGTAACAGAAAAGTGAGAACTCCTTACATATTTTGCAAGTAAAGCTGACAGGATTTGTCATTGGACTCAATGTCAAGTGCAAAAGAGCAGAAAGACTGAGTTCAAAATTTTGGTGTGAGCAAGTAGAGAAATGAGACTGCAGTTAATGATGGAAAGACCATAGGAACCCCATATGAGATGCACAGTGGACACCCAATGAAGGTGTAAGGTACAATGGGTGTTTTGTGTTTTTTTGTTTGCTTGTTTTTAAAGACAGGTTTTCTTATTCCTGTTTTTAAAGATGTATTTACTTATGTTAAAGACAGAGTTACAGAGAGGCAGAAGCATTGAGAAGGAGAAGGAGAGAGGAAGAGATCTTCCATCCTCTGATTCACTCCCCAAAAGGCCAGAACAACCAGGACTGGGACAAGCCAAAGCCAAGAGCTTCTTCCAGGTCTCCCACATGGGTGCAGGGGTCCAAGCTCTTGTGCCATCTTCCACTGTTTTCTCAGGCCATAGCAGAGAGCTGGATCAGAAGTGGAGCAGCTGGTCTCAAACCAGCGCCCATACAAGATGCTGACACTGCAGGGAGTGGTTTTACCCACTGTTAGTTAAGAAGTCAGAAATTGAGCCTGCGTGTGTATGAGAAAGGCCTAAAGCCAAGCACCCACTGTGGAAGCTCCAGAAGCCCAGCATCTTGCCCTTCAAGGTCCTGCCCAGACCCTGGTAACCTCCCAGGTGGTCCCAGCCCTTCCCCCAAGGAAAGCTCCCAGGAGAATTTTCTCTCCTCAGGACCAAATGGGTTACCTGATAACATGGGGCAATAAAACCTTCTTAGTATTCCTAAGGGAATCCCCCCTACTCTGCCCAGGGAACCAGCAAATCTGGAGAATTTGCTAATTTTCACCCAACAAACCCTTCCACCAAGACTCTCGGCCGGCGCCGTGGCTCAACAGGCTAATCCTCTGCCCTGCGGCGCCAGCACACCGGGTTCTAGTCCTGGTTGGGGCGCCGGATTCTGTCCCGGTTGCCCCTCTTCCAGGCCAGCCCTCTGCTGTGGCCCAGGAGTGCAGTGGAGGATGGCCCAGGTGCTTGGGCCCTGCACCCCATGGGAGACCAGGAAAAGCACCTGGCACCTGGCTCTTGCCATCGGATGAGCGCGGTGTGCCAGCCGCAGCGCGCCGGCCGCAGCGGCCATTGGAGGGTGAACCAACGGCAAAGGAAAACCTTTCTCTCTGTGTCTCCCTTTCACTGTCCACTCTGCCTGTCAAAAAAAAAAAAAAAAAGATTCTCCATCATTTGTCCTGAGGAGAGGGGGAGGTGGGTAAATAGACTCCCTTAAAAATCTAGGGAGTCCAAACAGACTGCGGGCTCAGCCCTCTGCCTCTCTGCTGAGTCGCCTGCCTGGCCTGCCCAGGTGTATTCTCTCCACTCAGCCATGAAACCTCGCTCTCCCCCAGTCCGAGCGACTGGGCGCTTTCTGTCCCTTCTGTTCTGACAGATGCCCTGTCCCCAGTAAAGCCTTATCACTTTGCTCTCTGACTCACACTTGAATTCTTTCTTGCATGAAGACAAAAACCCTACGGTTTCCATGGCCTTCCCTCTGGTAATACCACTATGCCACAGCACGGGCTCCAAGGATGACTTTTTAAGCCTTGAGAATAGATGAGATCATGCAGCAAATGAGACTATAGATTAAAAAAAAAAAAAAAAGCAAAGTCCAAAGACAGAGCTCTGGGGCCTGCAACACTGACAGCTCTGGAAGAAGTGAAAAGGAGCTATAATAAGGCAGGAGGCAAAACAGAGTAGTGCCCTGGAAGCAAGGAAGGCAGAGACATCAAATGGGTCAAATGCGACCAAAAGGTCAAGAGGGCCGGTGCTGTGGTGTAGTGGGCTAAGCCTCCTCCTGTGGTGCTGGAATCCCATATGGGCACCAGTTCAAGTCCCAGCTGGTACTCTTCCAACCCAGCACTCTGCTATAGCCTAGGAAAGCAGTGGGAAGATGGCCCAAATCCTTGAGCCTCTGCACCCACGTGGGAAACCTGGAAGAAGCTCCTGACTCCTGGCTTGAGATCGGCTCAGCTCCAGCCATTGTGGCCATCTGGGACATGTCTGTAATTCTACCTCTCAAATAAATAAAATATTAAAAAAAAAAAAACAGTCGAGAAGAACGAGGACTAAGACATTTAATAATGTGTAAGTCACTGGGAATCTTTAAAAGGGCAGTTTCAGTGGAGCAGCAAGAGTGGAAACATGATGCCAGTGAGTTCCAAACAGGAAAGAGGAGGGAGATGGGGGAAGTTGTTCCTTCATGGAGACTTAATAGAAGAGAAAGAGGAAAATTGGGTAGCAGTTGGAAGGGGTCAGTAGGACTGTGAGGTGAGGCTACACATGACAGCTTGACAGATCCAAATAAACTGCGTGAGTTTGAGTCCCTGCTCCACTCCTAATCCAGCTGCCAGCTGATTGTATCCTGGGAGGCAGCAAATCATGGCTAAAGTACTTGGGGACTTGCCACCCACATGAGAGACCCAGACTGAGCTCGGGGATCCTGGCTTTGGCCTGGCCCAACCTTGGCTGTTTTAGGCATTTGGTGAGTGAAGCATTGGAATGAAAATCTCTCTCTCTTTCCTTCTCTCTCTTTTTCTATCACAAATAAGTTTAAAAACTTCTAAAACTAAAAAAATTATATACAGTAAAATTCAGTTATTCTGATCCCAGAGCCTACATTCCTAACCTAAACTCTACAACCAAGGGATGAAGGAAAGAATTCATTTACAGGACTATTTATGGGAACCAGCCTGCATGTAAGCATAGGCAAGAGAGTTGTGAACACATAAAAAGAACAGGCTACTGGGGCCAGTGCTGTGATGTAGCTGGTAAAGCCACTGCCTGCAAAGCTAGCATCCCATATGGGCGCCAGTTCAAGTCCCAGCTGCTTCACCTCCAATCCAGCTCTCTGCTATGGCCTGAGAAAGTAGTAGAAGATGGTCCAAGTGCTTGGGCCCCTGCAACCACGTGGGAGACCTGGAAGAAGCTCCTGGCTCCTGGCTTCAGATCGACTCAGCTCCAGCCATTACAGCCATCTGGGGAGTGAACCATCAGATGGAAGACCTCTCTCCTTCTGCCTCTTCCTCTCTGTAACTCTACCTTGCAAATAAATGAATAAATCTTAAAAAAAGAAAGAACAGGCTACTAATCTCAAATTAAGATTTACTAGTCACTATCTGTCATATCTAGAGCGTTTTCATGCTATGTTAATTGGAATTTTAATAAAGATAAAGTGAATATCTTGTCTACAAATGTTAACTCATTGGAGAAAGCTGCTGCCCAGACTCTCTCTCAGACAAAATCTTTAAAAGATTAAACATTGATTCTCAATAATTTCCATGCCTGGATTGACCTCTTTCATCACTCACATTCATTTACTCACACATTTACTCATATATTGAATATTTGCTAAGTCCTGGGATTTTTTTCTTCTAGGACCTAAAGATACAGCAGTGAAGAAAAAAGATGTTGATTCTCCTGGAGTTTCCATTCTGTGGGAAAGGAGAAGACATTGAAAATGTAAACAATAAGTGGCGCATCAAAGCAAAAACAAATGAAATAGAATAAAAGCAGTCGGGGATACTTGGAGCAGATGGTAAAGAAAAGTCTCCCTAGGGGAAGAATAGTTGGCACAGAAGTCAAATGAAGAAAAGAGGCTGTCCATTCCAAGGTCCAAGGGAAGCTGAGTCCAGAAAAGGAAACAATGAGTGACAGGATTTCCCTGAAGTCTTGGAAGAACAGCTGAAGACAATGATGTCCAAGGAGAGTAGAAGAGTGAAATTCTAGAAATAAACAGAATGGGCCAAGCCAAGCCTCCGGTATGATTTCATTATCAACATGATAAGAAACTAATGAAGACGTCGAATTCAGCTCCTGATCCTGCTACTGACAGACAGATTGAGGTCATGTGGCTGAAAACTAGGAATCCAGTTGACAAGCCAATGAGGAAGCCCAGCAAGAGTGATGGTTCTGGGATAGAGGCTTGGACTAGGTTGACAGCTGGAGGCAATGCTGGGTCAAGAAACCTGTGCCATAGACAACGGGATGGCCTGATGGAGTCAGGACATGCTGGAAAAGTAGAGCTGAGAGCATTCGCTGATGGGCTGGCATAAGGCAGTGCAGGGGGAAATGGTGACTGAACATGATGGAGAAATAAACATGACCATTAGGCTTCTGTCAGAAAAACTGGATGGGTGGTGATGCAATATCCAAATAGGACACAGTCAGAGGAAACAGCAGAACAAGGTTGGGACTGTACAGGAGGAACATTTTTTAAAGTTTTATTTCAGAATAGTTCTAAATTTACCAAAAAAAAATTGCACATTTGTAAAATTCTTCTAGTATACCCCAAACCCTGATTCCCTTATCATTAACATTAGTATATTTGTCACAACCCATAAGCCAAACCCAATTTACCATGTTTTAATCCAAACTCCCTGTATCCCTCCCACTTTTCTAAAGCCTCTAATAATTAGCATTCTGTGTTCATATTGGAGTGGCAATTTTAGCCCCTGCATCAGAGGGAGAACACATGGTCCTTTTTTCTTTCTGTGAATGGCTGACTTATTTCATTTAACATGATGTCCTCTAGTTTCATCCATTTTGTTGCAAATGACGGGACTTTGGTCTTTTTATGGATGAATAGTATTCCATTGTGTGTGTGTATATAAATGTATTTATATATATATTTATATCATATTTTCTTTACCTGTTCATTTGATGCTGGACACCTTGGTTGATTCCATCTCTTGGCTATTTAATTTTTTAAAGATTTATTTATTTTTTTGAAATTGTTGCAGAAAAAGAGAGGTCTTTCATCCACTGGTTCACTCCCCAAATGACTGCAAAGGCCAAGGCTAGGCAAGTCTGAAGCCAGGAGCCTAGAACTCCATCCAGGTCTTTTATTTTTAAACTTTTATTTAGTAAATATAATTTTCCAAAGTACAGTTTATGGATTACAATGGCTTTCCCCCTCATAACTTCCCTCCCATCTGCACCCCTCCCATCTCCCATCTTCCTCTCCCATTCCATTCACATCAACATTCATTTTTAATTATCTTTATACACAGATCGATTTAGTATTTATTAAGTAAAGATTTCATCAGTTTGCACCCAAACAGAACGTAAAGTGTAAAATACTGTTTGAGTACTAGTTACAGCATTAATTCACATTGGACAACACATTAAAGACAGAGATTACACATGAAGAGTGAGTACACAGTGACTCCTGTTGTTGACTTAACAATTTGACAGTCTTGTTTATGACGTCAGTAATCTCCCTAGGCTCTAGTCATGAGTTGCCAAGGCTATGGAAGCCTCTTGAGTTCGCTGACTTTGATCTTATTCAGACAGGATCATAGTCAAAGTGAAGTTCTCTCCTCCCTTCAGAGAAAGGTACCTCCTTCTTCGATGGCCCCTTCTTTCCACTGGGATCTCACTTGCAGAGACCTTTCATTTAGTGTTTTTTTGTTTTTGTTTTTGTTTTTATTTTTTTTTCCAGAGTGTCTTGGCTTTCCATGCCTAAAATACTCTCATGGGCTCTTCAGCCAGATCTGAATGCCTTAAGGCTCTTTCTGAGGCCAGAGTGGTGTTTAGGAATCTGCCATTCAATGAGTCTGCTGTATATCCCACTTCCCATGTTGGATCATTCTCTCCCTTTTTATTCTATCAGTTAGTATTAGCAGACACTAGTCTTGTTTGTGTGATCCCTTTGACTCTTAGACCTATCAGTGTGATCAATTGTGAATTGAAATTGATCACTTGGACTAGTGAGATGGCATTGGTACATGCCATCTTGATGGGATTTTATTGGAATCCCTTGGCACATTTCTAACTCTACCATTTGAGGCAAGTCCGATTGAGCATGTCCCAAATTGTACATCTCCTCCCTCTCTTATTCCCACTCTTATATTTAACAGGGATCACTTTTCAGTTAAATTTCAACACCTAAGAATAATTGTGTGTTAATTACAGAGTTCAACCAATAGTACTAAGTAGAACCAAAAAATACTAAAAGGGATAAAGTATTAAATTGTACATCAACAGTCTGGACAAAGGCTGATCAAGTCACTGTTTCTCATAGTGTTCCTTTCACATTAACAGGTTTCCTTTTTGGTGCTCAGTTAGTTGTCACCAATCAGGGAGAACACATGATATTTGTCCCTTTGGGACTGGCTTAATTCACTCAGCATGATGTTTTCCAGATTCCTAAATTTTGTTGCAAATGTCCACATCCAGGTCTTTCATGTGAGTGGCAGGGGCTCAAGTATTTTGGCCATCCTCCACTGCTTTCCTGGTGCATTACAGGGAGCTGGATTGGAAGTGAGGCAGCCAGGACTAGAACTAGTATTCCTATGGGATGCCAGCATCATAAGTGGCCCTTTAACCTGCTGCACCTCAATGTCGGCCCCCATACCTTGGCTATGGTGCAGTACTGCAATAAACATGAATGGAGCAGGTATCTCTTGGCTACAAAACTGTAATAATTAAAACTGCATGATACTAGCATAAAACCAAAACACAGATGAACGGAACAGAATAAAGAGCCCAGAAATTAATCTATGCACATACAGCCAACTGATTTTTGACAAAGGAGCCAAGAACATACATTTAAAGTTTTTTTTTTTTTCATAAATGCTGCTGGCAAAACTGGATCTCCATATGTAGAACAAAATTAGAGCCCTTCATCTCACCTTATACACGAATCAACTCAAGATGGATTAAAGACCTAAATGTAAGACCTGAAACTATGAAATTGATGGAAGGAAACATAGGGGAATATTTCAGCACATTGCTGTAAACTGATTTTCTTGGATAACAGCACTAGCAACAAAAGCAAAACCAAACAGGATTATAGATTAGTACAGCCACTATGGAAAACAGTATGGCGATTTCTGAAGAAAATTAAAAAAAAAAAAAAAACAGAACTCATATACTCCCAGAGGAGACAGCAATTCCACTCCTGGATATACACCCAAAAGACATAAAATCATCATCAAAGACAGCAGGAATCTTGAGAGTTCTACTAGACGCTGATGGTGATGTTGGGGGAGCAGGTGGATGCCTTGCTGGGAAAATGAGGCATTTTCGGTGTTACACTCAAGTCCCACCCTTGATGAGGCTATCCGAATCACACGGACTCCTCTGAATCTTTATGAGGCGCCTCACCCAGACCTCCCACCTGACAAGTCATCTACTGCTGGTGAGAAGTGTCCAGTGAGTTCCGTATCCGGCCCTAACACTGCAGTCGTGTCCTCCCTACCAGACACTAGGACTAGGCAAGTGGATCTGACCCTGAAACGCCAGCGCTGGGCAGTCCACGTCACAACGTTTAACTCATTGGGGTCCGGGGTGCCCAGGGCACAAAGCCTGCCACGCAGGAGCCCTCGGTGAGGGACGGGCCGAGCCCCACGCAGAGCTCCGGTGGGGCGCATTTGTCCCTTCTTCACTCAGGTGCCTGGACCCGCTCATGCCACGTGGACCTGATTCCCTTCCAGAATATGCCACGACCTCACCATCGCCTCCTCTCCCCTACCCCTCCTCTAAAACGACACAGCATCCAAACCTGGTAACTTAAAAAGTTTTAAATTTTCCTTAAAAATATTTTTTTTAAAAAAAGGACAGAAAGAAAGGAGGGTATATTAAAGTCTGGAAGAATGGAATCCAGCATCCGAGCGAGAGCGAGACAGGGCTGACTTGGGACGGACCGAGCCGCGCGGCCCGCCGGGTCACTTGGTCCGGGAAGCCGCTGGCCCCCGGGGCCCCGCATGTTCCGCCACCCCAGGCCCCAGCCTTGTGCGGGCCAGAGCCCGGGTGCGGCCAGCGCCCCGCGTACCTGGCGGGTAATACCGCAGCAGGAGGCACCTGAGCTTCATCCTCTCGCTCTGGGATGCGCCGTGTGCCTTCGTAGCCATGGAAACGGGCAAACAGAGGCTGCGCGCGGAGACCAGTGCGCAGGCGCCTCGGAGCTTTCCTGGGGGTAGCCATGGAAACGGGCAAACAGCGGCTGCGCGCGGAGACCCATGCGCAGGCGCCTCGGAGCTTTCCTGGGCCTTCGTAGCCATGGAAACGGGCAAACAGCGGCTGTGCGCGGAGACCCATGCGCAGGCGCCTCGGAGCTTTCCTGGGACGCGGAGCGGGAAGCGCGGACTCCCGGGCCGCGGAGGGCGGCGCGAGCGAGCGGCTGGGGGCGGCCGTGGGCGGTGGGCGCGCGGTCTCGCGGTGCCCGGGGTGGGCAGGGATGGGAGTCCTTGGTGTCCTCGGTCGGGTGGCCTCACAGCCGCGAGGCGTGGGTCCTGGCAGCCCCTGGACCGCGCGTGCATGAGCGCCGTGCGTCTCCTCTAAGGAGGGGTGGTCACCGCTGCGACCCCTTCCTGGCGCAGAGAAACCTGCAGCTGCTGACCCCGTGACTCGCGCGCGGACGCGGTTCTTTACCGTGGTGAGGGAGTCGCCGGTAAGTTTCCTTCACCCAAGTGTTTGCGTGCATGTGTGTCGTTTAACACGCGGCCTTTGCTGTGGAGAAAGCGGTCGGACCCCACCCTGCACGGTCAAAGGTGATGTCACCGGCGTTGGGACAGATGGACACCCTGCACCTCGCAGCCACCGTGCAGTACCTGGAATGCCTGCCCGAAGTCTGTATTTAACCCTCATCGTGAGGAACAGAAGAGCAAACCGAGTTGAGGAAATTGTACAGAAACACACACACACAAATGTCAAAATCAAGACAGAAAAAGTAGACTGTGGCTAAAAGGACAGTAAAGAGACGGCACAGCTAAGCGCACGGTGGGGTCTGGGGTCTTGGGGCAGGAAAATCGTTCATTATAAGGCACTCAATCAGGACAGTGGAGGAAATCTGAACAGGGATTGTGGCGTAGATCGTGGTAGGTTATGCTAGGTTTCTCGATTTGAGCATTGAACTGTGCTTACATAAGACAGTGACTATCTTTTATCTTGGGGAAAGCACACATTTATTTCTAGATAAAAGGAGCTTGATATTTGTGATCATCCCTCAAATTATTACCTCCCTCCCTCCCTCCCTTTTAGATTTATTTATTTATCTGAGAGGTAGAGTTACAGACAGAGGGAGAGACACAGAGATCTTCAATCTGCTAGTTCACTCCCCAGATGGCCACCATGATCGGAGCTGAGCCAATCGGAAACTGGGATCCAGGAGCTTCTTTGGGGTCTCCCATGGTTGCAGGGGCCCAAGCACTTGGGCTATCCTTCCCGGCTTCCTCAGGCCTTTAGCAGGGAGCTGGATTGGAAGTGGAGCAGCTGGAACTGGAACCAGTGCCCATATGGGATTCTGGTGCTCCAGGTAGAGATTAACCTACTACTCCACAGTGCCGCCCCCCACCAATGGTTCTGGAGAAAATTATTTGTTTATGTGTATTGATGTCTGTGTGTGTGTGTGTGTGTGTGTGTGTGTGTGTAGATGGGCAGATCATTAGGGAATTCTAAAGTGTTAAATCCAGGTAAAGAATTTCTTTTGAGGAGTTCTAGGTACAGTTCTTGCAACTTCTCTGTTCAGTTTGAAATTATTACAAAATAAGAAGTAGCCTTGGTTCCCTGCATGCCAAGCCAGGCTTCAGAATGTTCAGGATATAGAAGAGGTTGGAGGATTGGCTCCACTTCTTTTGTTAAGGGATCCTCGGTCTCATTCCCTGCTTGACCCTTAATCCTTCTCTATCCTTCCCTCTCCGTGGAACAAAGACCCTCTACCCTTTACCTACACTTTGCCCTCTTCCTCCACCATTCCTGCATGATAACTCTTTTCTTTTTGCTTCAGATAGAGGCTCTGCCCTGGTTTCCTGAACCAGATTTGATAGGAGTTGTCCTTTTGCTGCTTAAAATGGTTCACAGCTCTACTTTTGACAGCTTCTCCCTTGGCTCAAATAGTTTAAGCCAAATTCTTTTGTTATATTTGGAACAGAAAGTTACAGAAGACGGCAAAGTCTCAGGGCCGAATTTTGGAGTCTTTCTGAAAGCCAGCGGCTGCATGTGCTCTTCAAATCATGCAACCCTGATTGGCTCAGGGGTAAGCTTATAAAGGCAAAAACCACATCTTGTTGGAAGTTAATTACAAAGCCAAGAAGCTAGAACAAGCAATGTTATGCTTATCTCAAGAGGCATCATACACATTTCCCAGCACTTAATATAAACAAACCTCACAGATAACATTCTTACAAGATTAGTTTTTGAGTAGATAGAAGTTGTGTGGCTGGTTAGAGGACACCCAGGGACAAAACAGAGTGACTGGAGGACATCCAGGGACAAAATGGAGTGAGTGACTGATCAGGCCACAGCTCACTGGCACCTCACTTTCACACAAGTGACAGAGGGATTATGAATGGTGATCACCTCCCCATCATATCCAGGGCCTTCTTTTCCAGCACTAGAAAACAGACCTTGGAGGTGGGTTCCAGTTTCCCAGGTATCATGGCCAACAGGGAGGAGTCAGCAACCTTCACCTCTGTCTTTGCTTAAGAGCCGTTTAACTGAGATGTCCAAGTACTCTGAGCTTTGCTCACAGTTTCCAAAACCCCAGCAGTTTTCCAAATTCCAGTTTCTTCTTTTAGGCAAATAGGTCTCCTTAGTGTTTGAACTTAGAAGCCCAGAATCTTTGTCAGAATCCAAAGTTAAGCCCTCTCTCATTCCCCTTTCTAGGAAGACAGTAGGGTTGTATGCAAAGGAAGTAAAGTTCCAAAGAGAAGCAAGAAAAGTTCATGAGTGCAAGAATATTTCTCTGTTGACCTTGGCTTAAGTTGGTGATAAAATCATGCTTAATTGACTCATCATTTACTCATTCCAGAAGCTGCTGCATGATTCTCTTTTTCTTTTTTTTCTTTTTTTTTTTTTTTTGACAGAGTGGACGGTGAGAGAGAGAGAGACAGAGAGAAAGGTCTTCCTTTTTGTCGTTGGTTCACCCTCCAGTGGCCGCTGCAGCCTGCACACCGCACTGATCTGATGGCAGGAGCCAGGTACTTATCCTGGTCTCCCATGTGGTGCAGGGCCCAAGCACTTGGGCCATCCTCCACTGCCCTCCCAGCCACAGCAGAGAGCTGGCCTGGAAGAGGGGTAACCGGGACAGAATCTGGCGCCCCGACCAGGCCTAGAACCCAGTGTGCCGGCGCCGCAAGGCGGAGGATTAGCCTATTGAGCCAGGGCGCCGGCCTATGATTCTCTCTCAAACTGAGGAAGGTATTGTTTCACTCTAGACCACCCCAGGGCAGAGCCAGAAGTTATGCATGACACACAGAAATCTACAGAAACAAAACTCCTTTGATGCAAAGGTGACAGGTGCTCTTCCCTGTGTGGCTGCACAAGATTACTTTGGAGAAATTCCTGATCGTCTTAATCTTTTAATCTAGTAATAGCATTTTCTGTAGGTGTGAGCACTGACTCACTAGAGCAACTATGGATGTTCATATAGATGTGTGCATACACTAACATTTGACTCTGGGTTTCTCCCCTGCATTGGAGCTGTATGTCTGTGTCCCACCCAAAAGCTCATAGGCTGAAATCCTAATTAATCCTCCAAGTGATTTCATGTGGAGGTGGGGTTTTGGAGGAGCAATTAAGTCATGGGGGTGAAGTTGTTACAAAAGGGATCTCAGAGAGCTCTGGACACCTTTCTGCCATGTGGAAGTTGGTCCCAGAAAAGGGCCCTAACTAGAACTGACCATGCAAGCACCAGATCTGGAACTTCCAGCCTCTATAACTGTAAAAAATACGTTTCTGTTGTTTATGAGCCTCCCAATCCATGGCGCATTGTTATAGTAGCTTGAACACCCCCACTGAGGTCTTACTGAACAACCAGAAACTATAATTAGAATTTATTTCACTCCCTTTGACCAATTGAGCTTAGTGCATTGAAGTCACTCTGGGCTTTGGTTCTCAAAGTGTGATCCCAGCAATATCAAGATCACCTGGAAACTTGCTAGAAATGCACACCCTTGTGGCTGGCGCTGTGGCATAGTGGGTAAAGCCACAGCCTGCAGTGCCAACAACCCATAAATAGGCACCAGTTTAAGTCCCAGCTGTTCCACTTCCAATCTAGCTCTCTGCTGTGGACTGGGAAAGCAGTAGAAAATGGCTCCAGTCCTTGGGCCCCTGCACCTATGTGGGAGACCCAAAAAAGCTCCTGACTCCTGGCTTCAGATCAGCCTAGCTCCAGCCGTTGCAGCCAACTGGAGAGTGAACCAGTGAATGGAAGATTCTGTCTCTCTCTCTCTCTCTCTCTCTCTTTATCTCTCTCCTTCTCCTGTCTCTGTGTAACTCTGACTTTAAAATAAGTAAATCAATCTTTAAAAAAAAACGCACACTCTTGCTTCTTCCCCTACTGAACCAGAAACACTGACAGTGAGGCCCAACAATAATTGGACACACTTTCCTGGCGATTCCAATGATGAGTTTGAGTAGCACTGCAATAACAGTAAGTTACACTGGTTTGGCCAGAGCTGAGTGAGTAAAACTGAACTCTGTTGGGCCTTTTGCGTATTAGATGATCTTCCCTGATTGTTAAGGACCATGACCTGGTTGTTCAGCCACATTCCCAAATATGAATGAGGCCCAGCAACGATATGGGAGGAAGCTGGAGTTCTCTGCATCATTTGGATTTCATTTGCTTCCATGCATGGAGATAGTAATGGACACAGGCTAGAGGGATCAGAAAGCCCCTGGGAGAGGAGAAGCTCAAAGGGAGGTGGGAGAGATGGAAGGACAGGAAGTTGGGAGAGGAGCCAGTCTGCTCCTTCAGATTCTGCACTGAGGCCGGGCAGGTGGGGCAGGAGCAGGGCTTGCAGCTTCGGCAGTGCTCTGGATTCTCCAGCACCTTCTGAAGAAGGCACCCACGAGAGAACTGTATCATGAGGGATTGGGGCCCTCGTGGAGAGAAGCAAATAAGAAAGCAAAGCTCCATTTTGGAGAGACAGAGAAGATAGTATTCTGAGCCCAGCAGAAGTCAGCTATGCACAGAACTTAAAGGCCTCATTGCAGCAGGCCCAGGGCAGAAAGAATACATCAGGCAGGAGCACGTGGTGACAGGTCACTTCTGATGCTGCTCCCGTGCCCACCTCCACTCTCACCACAGGAATCAAAAGCATCTGACTTTACCTGGACCTGAATAGCAACAGGTTCAAGGGCCACTAAATAAATCACTCAATAAATACGTATTCAGGGCCTCTAGTTCCAGGTATGTAACTTTTTTTTTAAGAAAGCTTCTATTTAATGAATGCAGATTTCATAGGTACAGCTTTAGGAATATAGCAGTTGTTTTTGCTATGAATTTACCTCATATGGAAACATTCTCTAATTGTTAGGGATAGCGATGTTAAACAACATTGCTATCCTAAGTTTGTCTAAAGCTGAGAAAGGGATATTTGTATATTGTTTCCCTTTAAAGTGATAATCTAGGTTAGCAATTACTACAATAATCATTCCCTTATAATTTTGACTCCTATATGTGATCTTTGACAAAGTTTTCTTTACTAATTATGCTAATTAGGATGAGTATAATCAGTATAAACATTAAAACTAGTTTAATCTCTTAATATATAACTACTAATAGATCTGCCTTTTTAAAGAAATGGCCTGAGAGATTTCAGGAGGGAGGAAGAGGGTTCTATACCTTAACAAGTTAGAGATCATCCAGAGAAGAGCAATACAGATGTAGAGAGACCAAGAGTCTCCAAAGCATGAACAAGTATACGTGCAGTGGGCATGATGCTACCTTCCATGCCTAGCACTCAGTAGATACTTGGTCAATGAGTGATGTTTGAGAATTTGGAAGAGGAAATCAATGATTACAAGCAGGACTAGATGGCAAAGCTCACAAAGCTGAATTTACACTGGCTCGTATTTTTTTTTTTTTTGTACAGGTAGAGTGGACAGTGAGAGAGAGAGAAAGGTCTTCCTTTTCCATTGATTCACACCCCAATGGCCACCACAGCTGTCGTGCTGCGGCCAGCACACCGCACTGATCCAAAGCCAGGAGCCAGGTGCTTCTCCTGGTCTCCCATGCGGGTGCAGGGCCCAAGCACTTGGGCTATCCTCCACTGCACTCCCAGGCCACAGCACAGAGCTGGATAGGAAGAGGGGCAACCGGGACTGGAACCCTGGGTGCTGGCGCTTCAGGCTTAGGATTAGCCTATTGAGCCACGGTGCCTGGCACTGCCTCAGTATTAAGAACTTTGTACCAATAATGGACCAGGCTCCAAGGCTCCAAAAATGCTGAGAATTTCTCAACATTGGAAGAGCTTTAGTAGGGCAGTTTGACCAGTTGCCAGGATTAGTGTAACACACAATACTAAATCAGCTGAGAGACAGGAGTCAATTAAATGTGCCTTTTATACCTGTGATTCCATGATTGTGTGCATCAGTGTACCCATGTGTTTTCACAAGAAAACAAATGTAGAAAGTGAAAAACAGTGGGTCACTAGTTGGATGAGAAGCTCTGATCGAAACCATTTACCAGTGACCTGTAAGTACACCATTTATCCTTCTAACACTAAGTTACTCCACTGCAAAGGATTTTCTTACATTCCATTCAGCCTTTGCTTACCATGGCTTGCTTGTTCTGGCCCTGGGCTTTTATTCTTATTCCTGCCACTTGATAAGCCTCCCACTCCAATTGTTCTTAAGCCCTGTCAGACTGGAATTACCTTGTCCACATGCATGCTCAATTTGATTTCATACATCAAGATGTGGTGGTGTGGATGTCTCACCACTAAATGACACTTTTTTTTAAAGCTTTTATTTAATGAATATAAATTTCCAAAGTACAGCTTATGGATTACAATGGCTCCCCCCCCATAACTTCTCTCCCACCCGCAACCCTCCCCCTTCCCGCACCCTCTCCCCTTCCATTCATATCAAGATTCATTTTCAGTTCTCTTTATATACAGATCAGTTTAGTACATATTCCATAAAGATTTCAACAGTTTGCCCTCACATAGCAACACAAAGTGAAAAATACTGTTGGAGTACTAGTTATAGTATTAAATCACAATGTACAGCACATTAAGAAAAGAGATCCTACATGATATTTTTTTAAAAAAATGATTAATTTTCTATGCAATTTCCAATTTAACACCAAGTTTTTTTTATTTTCAATTATCTTTATATACAGAAGATCGATTCAGTATATACTAAATAAAGATTTCATCAGTTTGCACCCACACAGAAACACAAAGTGTAAAAATACTGTTTCAGTACTAGTTATAGCATTACTTCACATTGGACAACACATTAAGGACAGGTCCCTCGTGAGATGTAAGTACACAGTGACTCCTGATGTTGATTTAACAATTTGACACTCTTGTTTATGGCGTCAGGAATCTCCCTAAGCTCTAGTCATGAGTTGCCGAGGCTATGGAAGCCTTTAGGGTTCGCCGACTTCGATCTTATTCCAACAGGGTCATAGTCAAAGTGGAAGTTCTCTCCTCCCTTCAGAGAAAGGTACCTCCTTCTTTGATGGCCCTGTTCTTTACACTGGGATGTCACTTCTATTCCTGCTTCAGGACCCCAAACAGGTGACCACATCCAGTCCCCTTTAGGTAAACGTAGTGACCTTAGTGATTTCTCCATCGTTTCATGTTGAAAACCCCATTACATCCAGAATTGTTTGCACATGCATTTCTTCTGTCTCTGCTTATGGAGTTTATTCTTTTTTTCTTTTCCTTCCTTTTTTCTTTCTGTGGTAGCCAGGACTCCTGCTATCTTCCTTTCCTACTATCAAGCTAATCTAATTGCCCTTAGCAAATCTTTAGTCACGCTGCCCTTATTCTTTTCTCATCTTAACTATTATGTTCCTCTGATTTAAGTTTTTCCAGACAGTTGAGGATTCCGTGACTATGACCATTTTACAGATACGAACTTAAGGGCACAATCACAACCATAGAAGGAAGTTGCAACCTTCTTTTCTCATTAAGATCCTAGAGAAATCTCAAAGAAAGAAGCTAAAGGATTGGAAGTAATTCTAAAAGACTTCACTAATGTCGCAGATCAGTGTTTTTTATCTGGAACTGTTGCTGGTATAGGCCACAAAGGCATTTGCCAAGACACACACACACACACATACACATCCTCTGTGTTCTACTTTGGGAAGTAACCAGGACCTTGTACAATCTCTAAATTGTCTGGGACTACATGATTCTGATTTCACCGGGTGCACTGTGCAGTGGGCAGAAGCAACTGCTATGTCTGCATTTCCTGAAATCTTTCTGATGTCTGTGTCATCACCAAAATTATCCAGATTGAAACTGAGAAATTCCCAGCAGGGTTTATTCCAAACAACTTATTTCTAAATTGTATAAGATCTTACAAATGCCATTTGTGTGTTGGTGGAGCACCAAGCTTTAAATTCTCAATGTTGTTCATGCCCACTCATACCCACAATTTCCTTCCCCAGCTTGTTAGCAACCCCTGCCTCCAAAACCCTCCAAAATTCCAAGAGAGTTCTCTCCCATGCTCCTCTATGTAGTTGTAATGAATTGTCTCCCTCCTTTCTCCCTCTACTCAGCCAAGTGGGTCATTTTCTGAATATACTGGTGGTAATGACTCTAATAGTGGAGGATCCATTGGAATCAGTATTCTGTTGCTCTCTGCCTTGCAAAGTAAAGGTTTTTCCAGGCTTGTGTGTTACATACAGCAACATATGCACTGGCAATGATACCTTATACGGTGCCACCAGTAGTGCAAGCCAAGTCTTTGGGCAAATTATGAAAAAGTGTCAACTCTAGGATAGAGGTTGTCCCTTCACACCTCCAGGGCCTCCAGGGCCAGACTTAATGGAATATCCCTACAGCTGGGAGACTCGAGCCCCACTCATTCTGGGGCTCTGTGAGCTGCCCGGACTCCCAACCATCCACAGTAGCCCTCTACAAGTATCCAGGGGAGTGTTGATCCACACAAGCTTTCCATAGGCTAACCCTGCTCACACAAAAGCCTTTACCCTCTATAATTCCCTACTGGTTCATACTCTTTGTCATTTATTTGCTTGCAAGTTGTATTTCAGTGAAGAAGTGGAGAAAGATGATATAATATGTGATCCTGTTAGTTTGCCAAGAGTCACACTTTTGATATAGTTGGTAAATACATCCTCTGGAGGGAGGCATTGTGGCCTAAAAAGGACACAAATATGAATCAGAAGGGGCTGGCGCTGTGACATAGTGGGTAAAGCCGCTGCCTACAGTGCTGGCATCCCATATAGGCACCAGTTCAAGTCCCAGCTACTCCACTTCTGATCCAGCTCTCTGCTATGGCTTGAGAAGGCCCTAAGGAATGGCCTAAGTCCTTGGGACCCTGAACCCATGTGGGACACCCAGAAGAGGCTCTTGGCTCCTGGCTTCGGATTGATGCAGCTCTGGCCATGGTGGCCATCTGGGGAGTGAACCAGCAGATGGAAGACCCCACTCTCCCTTTGCCTTTGCCTCTCTGTAATTCTGCCTTTCAAATAAATAATAAATAAATCTTTTAAAAAATATGTGAATCAGAGGAGTCTGATGTTTGCATGCCACTTATTATTCTAGTCACTGCTAGAACTTCATTTTCTCATCATAAGATGGGGACAATAATACTGTCTGTATCGTGGTACTATTGTGCAGATTAAATATGCAAATATGTAGTATGCTATGCACCCAATTTCTAAATGCCTTAAATATTTATCTTTAACCATTATCATACTACAATCTTACCTCTATAATGGAATTATTTAACTCTCAAATACATACCAATATACTTAAATATCTAACACTATACTCAAAATAAAATATCAGTTTAAGACACTTTTTTCAATTCGGCAATGGATATGTATGAAAGTTGCTTCAAAATGTTCATGGAGGGTCTGGCGCTGTATTGTAGCCAGCAAAGCCATCACCTGCGTACCTGTTTGAATCCCAGCTGCTCCGTTTCCAAACCAGCCCCCTACTAATGGCCTGGGAAAACAGTGGAAGATGGCCCTAATGCTTGGGCCCCTGCACCCATGTGGGAGACCTCGATGAAGTTTTTGGTTCCTGGCTTCAGTGTGGCCCAACCCTGGCTGTTGCAGTCACTTGGGGAGTGAACCATCAGATGGAAGATATAGCTCTCTTCTCTGTATGTGTATGTGTCTCCCTCTCTCTGTGTAAGTCTGACTTTAACATAAATATAAACATCGTTTTTTAAAGTTCATGGAAAAAAAGACCCTCTCATAGGCAGTGTTTCAAAAATTCTTTGAATCAAAATAAACTTATCTTTACTTAAATTTTCTGAGAACTTCTGGAATACTTTTGTACTTGCTAAATAGCTCATTGGCAGTAGGGGGCAGCAGTGCACATGTATTGCATATGAAAAGGGATACTGTGCTTTGGAAGACCAGACACTAGGTCAGACCAGTCTGAACAGTAAGCAGAAACTCCTTCCCTTTGACTTCCTGAAACCTGTCTTTGAAGGCAATTCCCTGAAGATATAAAAAAAAAATAAAAAATAAATGACACTGGCTCTTTTTTTTTCTTTTTGTACCTTTGTATTTATTTCTTGTTTCTGAAAATTTGAAGGTGTCCCTCTCTCTACTTTGAAAGAGTGTTCAACACTGGTGAGCTAAGATGTATTTGTTGAATTCTATTGCATTTCATTTTCTTTATGTGTTATGCTGTATTCTTAGCCATAGTTTATATATTGAAAAGGGACCCAAAACTATATTCAGCTTTTGAATATAGAATTAAACAGTGAGAATTATGGTTGATGTAGCTACAAAAAAAAGTTGAAACATATGGTTTGAATAACCCTGCTATTTACTCACAAATATGCTATCAATGCTAAAAATAATTAACATTTATTGTGTGTTTACTAAGTGCCAGGAACTTGATTAAGTGTATTATCCAAATTATTACCTAAGTTAATCTTCATAGATCTCTATGAGGTAAGGATCATTGTCCCTGTTTCACAGATGAGAAACTGAGGCTCTTGGACAATAAAAATGTTTTTAAATTTCCTCCTTCCTCTTCTGATGGATTTTTTTTTCAAAGTTTTTATTTGGCCACGTTTTTGCTTGCCTGTTAATCTAATGTTTACTGGGGGAAAAAGTTAAAGTTCTATTCTCTTTCTTTTTAAAGATATTCCCCTTCCACCATAAATGAAAATCTTCTGAGGTCCTTTCTCGTTGGAATGTGTTGGTGCCAATACAACACCACAGAATCCTGGCAGAACTCACAGTGATGTCTAACAAATGCCAAGGTGGTAAAAGCTAGGGCATCTCTTAGACAAGATTTTGGTTCTATGGATGTCAATTTAGCTGAACCTGTAATTACTAAAATATAACATTTTGTGGGGCTGGCACGGTGACATAGAAGGTTAAGCCTGTGCCTAAAGTGCCTGCATCCCATATGGGTGCTGGTTTGAGTCCCAGCTGCTCTGCCTCTGATCTGGTTCCCTACAAATGTGCCTGGGAGCAGAAGAAGATGGTTCAAGCCCTTGGACCCCTGCAACCATGTGGGAGATCCAAAAGAAGCTCCTGGCTCCTGGCTTCAGCCTGGCGCATACCTGACCATCACAGCCATTTGGGGACTGAACCAGTGGATGAATGGAAGATTCTCTCTCTCTCCTTCTCTCTATGTATTTCTGCCTTTTAAATAAATAAATAAGTCTAAAAAAAAATTGTAACAGAAAAGAAAAAATAAGCCTGTCCTTACTTTGTTTTGTTTTCTACAAGAATATATACCAAATATTTTTTTGAAAAATAAGGGTTTTTGGCCGGCACCATGGCTCAATAGGCTAATCCTCCACCTGTGGCGCCAGCACCCGGGGTTCTAGTCCCAGTCGGGGCACCGGATTCTGTCCCAGTTGCTCTTCTTCCAGTCCAGCTCTCTGCTGTGGCCCAGGAGTGCAGTGGAGGATGGCCCAAGTGCTTGGGCCCTGTACCCGCATGGGAGACCAGGAGAAGCACCTGGCTCCTGGCTTTGGATCAGCATGGTGCGCTGGTCGCAGCACGCCGGCCACAGTGGCCACTGAGGGGCGAACCAACAGAAAAGGAAGACCTTTCTGTCTCTTACTGTCCACTCTGTCAAAAAAAAATAAAGTAAGAATTTTTAAAGTATTTATTTATTTGAAAAGTATTTATTTATTTGGAAAGCTTAGTGACAGAGAGAAAGGGATAGGTGGGGAGAGACAGATTTTCCATCCACTGCTTCACCCTCCAAATGGCTGCACTGGCTGGGTCTGGGCTACGCTAAAGCCAGGATTCTGGAACTCCATCCCAAATATCCCATGTGGGTGGCAAGGAACCAAGTACTTTGGCCATCATCTGCTACTTTCCTAGGCCCATTAGCAGGGAACTAGATCAGAAGCAGAGCAGCCAGAACTCGAACTGGTGCTCATATGGGATGCCAGTGTCACAGGTGATGCTTTACCAACTACACCACAATGTCAGCCCCAATAAAAAAATTATGATCTGTTTGCCCTATGATTGTTGTTGCTGCAAGCACTTACTTTTTTTTTCCATGACTTAAATCCACTAGACTTAAAATAACAATATTTGTGAATAATGAAAGATGTGGTTGAATATGCCTTGGTCACTCTACCATACAAATATTTTCTCCCTCCTCTCTTTTTCTCTAACTCTTTTGCCCCCCCCCTTCCTTCTTGGTGTTTCTTGGTTCTATTTATCTCTTTTTCTCCCTTTCCCTCTCCCTCCCTCTCTCTCTAATTCCTTCCCTCCTTCTTGTTCTCCCTCTCTCATCTTACATTTTTTTTCTCTCCAACTCTACCTATGTGATACCATAGTAGCTCCTTTTCCCAAACCAGCGTCTTCCCTTTCCCCTTTTCCTTGCAGCTGGCAAGTCCTTTCATTTTCAAAACTTACATGGGCACTATGGTAGACCTATCAAGTTGGCTTACTCAGCTAAATGGCATCTCTGATAGGTGGCCTAGCAACTGCTGGAGATTTCTGAGATCCTCACAGACCGATTTCCATGTGTGGCTTCACCACCGCCCCCCCATCAAGCAGATGACTCCAGCAGGTGTCTCCCACACTATCTGTACAAAAGCAATGTCAAGAGGCAGATTCAGTGCTGTGTCTCACAAGTTCAGCCACTTTTGTGGAAACAGAGTGGTTTTATTCTGCATCAGCTTTAACAGAGCTTGCTGTATCTGGTCTCCAGCTTCATAGATTCTGAGAAGATGGTACAGGCCATCAGAATGCCAGAAATCTTGTGGTACTGTAGTCATCAGTTATATGCTGTAGTCCAGGCTCTCTGCTCCCTGGTTATAGCCAAGCTGGCTATAAATTTAGTTGTCTGACTCTAAGTGTTGTTTTGATAGACCCATCTGGAAATTCTGATCAGAATTTATTCTCCTAACCCCTCAGTAATTTGGAAAACATCATGTTCACTGTCTTAATCACTTTAGTTCATACCACCACTGAGTTCTGCCCACTTAGTCGGTAGAGCAGTGAGGAGTGATAATTCACTAAGATGAGAATCTGGGAGTGGCCATCTGACATGTTTGGGTCAATGACCCTTACCAGGATGAGATATGGAGAGTATGTATGATATACCGACTGAGATCATTGCACCAGTCCAGGGGAGGTCATGACCATTTGCAAACTGTTGAGATTGTGCTGATAAGACAGCATGAACAGGAAGTAACAGGATACCCTAGAATGACCCATGGGTGCTAGTGAGTCAATTCTAAGTTCTGTTAAATGCAATGCTCTACCACCTTGTGGATGTCTTGGAGAGACCAGTGTTCTCAAGTTTGTTGGGATTTACCATCCAAAGAGAAAAGCAAGAAGGTACATTCTATACCCCATCTCATTAAGAGGTAAAAGAGTTGATATTGTCAGGATACTTTGAGTTGACAACATCAGCTCATTAATTTTTAAAGTTGGGCATAAGCAGCTACACACTAAGTAGAGGGAGTTTCAAGGGATCTGGTTGGAACAGATTCTGAAAGTACAAGTCAGCTATCTATTCAAAGCTTATACTCCCACTGTGTCTACCCTGATGCAGCCAATTGAAGCAGAAGAGAAATTAAAATAAAATATAGTTGACACTATAGTGTCCTTTTTTTTGACAGGCAGAGTTAGACAGTGAAAGAGAGAGAGACAGAGAGAAAGGTCTTCCTTCTGTTGGTTCATCCCCAAATGGCCACTACGGCCAGCACACTGCGCCAATCCAAAGCCAGGAGCCAGGTGCTTCCTCCTGGTCTCCCATACGGGTGCAGGGCCCAAGCATTTGGGCCCATCCTCCACTGCCTTCTCGGGCTACAGCAGAGAGCTAGACTGGAAGAGGAACAACTGGGACTGGAACCTGGCATCCATATGGGTTGCCGGCGCTGGAGGCGGAGGATTAACCAAGTGAGCCATGATGATGCCAGCCCCTGACAGTGTCTTTACAAGTAAAAATTAATAAAGATAATTCAAGAGGGAGATGGGAAGGACTGGAATGTGGGCAGGAGAGAGGGGAATTACCACTATGTTCCTAACTCTGTATATATGAAATATTTGAAATGTGTATAACTTAAATAAAAAAGAAGTGGACTACTACAAAGCTATAGCCACAGTGAGAGGTGACCCTGAAGGACAGTGAGATAATGGAGCACCATGGCTGAGACTTAACTTGGAGCATCTCAAAGTCCACTTTGTTTGGAATGGGAGAGATGGCCTGGTGTGTGGACCATGGCTGTAGTTTGGAAAACTTGGGACATACAAGGAAAGAAATCAGAATTTGATAACAAGGAAGTATGGAAAAGAGGAAGGCAGAGGGGTATCTCAAAATAGGTCTAGACCATAAGAATATTTATGTCTTATGTGAGTGGCCACCAAAGGCAAATCAATAATGCAGAGAGAAAGAAACCTACACCAGAGCTGTCGTCCTTCTCCCTGCCAACTTGAGCTCATAAATGAAGAGGCTTTAGAGTTAGAGGTGAAAGTAAGGCATGGCCCTGATGGGATTTCCTCTTGCTTTTGTTGGCCAATCTGTTGCCACTGTGCTGGCTGATCAACCATATCCTTCATCATGGTATCCAAACAATATTGCTTCTCAACAAAGAACTTATGTCTAAGGATAATAATTAAGGCAATCAAAGTGCTTCCTGCTATTTCATGTGCTTCACCATCTGGAAGCAGCTGGCCCACAGAGCTTGATTCCTGGGCCAGATGAAAAGCAAAACTGTTGTCTCAGAATGTGTGGTTCCTAATGTACCTATTTGCTCTGAACCATCAAGCTTATTGGGTGTTGATTCTCTCATAAGCAGAACACATTGTTTTGTGACCCATGGATGGAAATGGGGGTGATGTTCCTTAACATTCCACTTAATGATTCACTCACAAAAGTATGATTATCATGTTATCAACTTTGATCCTTCTGGTTTGGAAGTCTGAGATCCCAAGGATAAAACTACTCCACATTAGACTCAGCTGTGTTCCATTAGCTACGTGCTTCCCTTTGGCCATTTCAGGTTCCTTGTGTCCTGGATAAACAGACATAAAAGAGGGGTTACCACCTTGACTGGAATGTTAGATTATTATGAGGAAATACAGTTATTGATAAATTTTCCCTTTTATGGGAAAATATTCCTCCAACCCAGAAATTCTGTGGGATGGCTCATTACTATACCATGTCAAGGGGTAAAAGTCAATGAAAGATTCTGGAAACCAATGCACACTCTTCCCAAAAGAAGTCTTGCATTAATACCTGAATAAAGACCCTTCAGGAACTAGCTAAAGGTTAGGGGATCATAGCATTCGCGCTGGAGTGAGGATACCAATAATAAATGCCAAGCAGACTTTGTGATCAGTGGCAAAAATGAGCATTAATCATTGCTATAGCTAACATATTAATTCTCTCAATGCTGTGCCATGTTTTATTTCCCTTGCTTTTCCCTACTATTTTATATAGGACTTGTCAGTGGTTGCTAACTTCATAATTTTGTCCATGGGTTACAGTGCATTAATGCAGCACTGGGAACATGCTGAAGGAGGAAACCCAACCCCCAGAGATGAATGCTGCAACAGGTGACACGTTGGGTCTCCACTTTAAAAGTGTAAAATACTCTCATTTGCATGAGCGATGGTTTCATTGCAAATAGGAGAGAATTCTTTTCTGCTATTATTGTGATTTGAAAATTAAACTGTGGGGACAAGGGTAAGCACAGGTGTCGGGTAACTGAAAGATACTGTTCCATCAATTCTATTCTAACCTACAACAAACTGGAGATTGAGAAACCAAAGACTACCTTTCCCAGGTAGTATCCAAGACATTCTTCTAACTCAGATTTCTCATGTGCCCTTGCCACCAAAGCTTCTCTGAACTAAGAGAAAGGAAGGAAGAAAGGTGGTAAAACCCAAATCTGGGCTATAATGAAACATTCAAAGGCATACAGATCACAAAACTGGAAGTGTAAGTCCCTACTCTGCTACAGATCCTAGGAAAATGTGCACAATTTATTGAACTTCTCAGAACGGAGCCTCTGTATGCCATGTGTAAAATGCTAACTCATACCTGGAAGAACTATCACAAGAAATAAGCGTAAACCACCTAGTATAGTACCTGGCACAAATCATGAAATGCCACTTCCCCACCCCTTCACAGATGACAGCTCTGTTTGGCTGTCAGACAACTGGTCATATCTTTTCCAGGGACATAATGAGTTAATAGAAAAAAAAAAAGTACAACTTTACAGGAACAATAAGAACTGATATTATCTACCAGGGCATTATGCCAGGGGAAATCTTACCCTAACTGGGCTCTGATTTCTTTCTGCAGGTAGAAAGTTACCGGGGCAAAAGCCAATATCACATTAAAACTTCTGGACTAAATTGCCATTTAAACAGATATGTGAGTTAACAATCTGCACATAGTTTATAGGTGAGAGAGCTGTGTTCATCTGCAGCCTCTACTTCCTCTATCATCATGACCTGCTTCCCTCTTACAGTGGGAAGTGCATATAATACAGAACTATTGCCTACAGTGATCGTTTCTAAATAAAAGTTCCAGAAATATGTTGTTACATGCTCTTCACTTTTGTGTGACAGTACAACTAGTTAATATGCTTGTTCTCAAAATTCACCCGGGATCTTAAACTTCAGACATGAATAAATATTCAAACCATTTCTTCACAATGGAAACCACCACTGTTTAAACAATGAGGTTAGTGACAGAACTGATCCTCCTGCTGAGGATTTTCTAGAATTGTTTGGCACCTGTTAATCCCAGAACAAGAAAGCTATTCATTATCCAGTAACAAAATGCACTCTGAGTGATGTGTTTTCTGGTATAACCTGCCCAGTACTTCCCATGCCTAAGGTAGAAAAATGTTCCTCTTTTGAGAGTTGCTTTGAAAAAGGAAATAGACCTATTTCTGTCCTCTCTCCTTGCCAAGACTGTATGTTCACCACCATATCACTCATGCTTAGCACAAGGTCAATAAACTCTTGTTCTATAGCTGAATACTGGGGAGGGCATTAGCCAGTTGATGTGCCCACGTTCAACACTGGAATGCTTGAGCTGCTCATTCCTGCCACTGCAGACCTTGGAAAGCAGCAATGGCAGTTCAAGTGACTGGATTCCTGCCACTCAAGTATAAAACGTGAATAGTGTTTCCACTTCCCAATGTTAACTAACAGCCCTGGCTATTACAGACATTTGGGGAGTGGACCAACAGGCGGATAGCAGGTGCGCACTTGCTCTCCCTCTCCCTCTCCCTCTCCCTCTCCCTCTCCCTCTCCCTCTCCTTAACCCACTCCCCCTCTCTCCCTCTCCCTCTCTCTCTCATTCACCCCCTCCCTCTCTCTGTATCTCTCCAACCTCCCTCTATCTCTTTAATAAATAAATATTTTTTTAAAAAAGATACTGAGGAATCACATCAGAATTCCCAAATACAAGTTACAAAGACCTTGAAAGGTATGTCCTCTCCATAGTCAGTATTTAGTGTACATTGATTCTTTCCAATAATAAAGAATACACTTCATGGGGCTGGTGTTGTGGTGTAGCAGTTTAAGTCACCACCTGTGATGCCAGCATCCTATATGGTAGCCAATTGAGTCCCGGCCACTCTTTCTATACAATTCCTTACTAACCAGAAGATGGCCAAAGTACTTGGGCCACCCCAGCCACAAATGGGGGACCCAGAGGAAGCACTGGCTCCTGGCTTTGGTCTGGTCCAGTCCTGGCTGTTACTGCCATTTAGGGGAGAGAACCAAAAGATGGAAGATATCTCTCTGTCTCTCCATCTTTCTCTGTAACTCTGCCTTTCAAATAAATCATTTAAAAAAAAAAAGAATACACTTTGGCAGTGTAGATATTTGGTGTAGCAGTTAAGACACTGCTTGGGACACCCGTCACCCATATCAGTACCTGAATTCAGGTCCTGGCTCCACTTTGGATTTCAGCTTCCAGCTAATGTGCACTCTTGGAGGCAGCAGGTGATGCTCATGTAGTTGGATCTCTGCCATTGATGTGGGAGATGTGAGAGACCTAGGTGGAGTTACTGACTCCTGGCTTTGACCTGGCCAAGCCTCAGCTACTATGAGCATTTGAGGAGTGAACCAGTGGAAGATCTCTCCCTGTATCTCTCTTCTCTTCTCTTCTCTTCTCTTCTCTTCTCTTCTCTTCTCTTCTCTTCTCTTCTCTTCTCTTCTCTTCTCTTCTCTTCTCTTCTTTCTCTCTCTCTCTCTCTCTCTCTCTCTCTCTCTCTCTCTCTCTCTCATAAATTAGTAGATATTTTTAAATAAAAATACATTTCCCAGGATACTTGGAGGTAGCTTTTCATATCTAATCCCTCTCCTAGAGCACACTCCAGCAGAAGCCAGCTGCTTGCCCCCTTCAGAGTTCCCTTAAACTCCCACCCAGTTGTTCACAGTTCCCAGGACCCTCTTCATTATGATCATGCCCATTTAAAGTGTCTCTTCTACTTTTCAGAGCATGCTTGTTCTCTTGGTTAAACCTGAAAACATAAAGGAAAAATGGTCATTACCTCTCATTCTAGAAATTGCAAGTCTTCAGTTCCAAGACTTTTCTCTGGACAGCTACATGGCAATAAGAAGAGCTTATCACTGATGAGCACTTTATAGCATATACACCTCACACTGAAAAGCAGTTTCTGTCTCCCTCCTCTGAATACAAAGCTCTGGGAAAGTGTTAAAACTGGACAAAGAAGTTTGCCTTTTCTCAAAGACTTCATGCACCTGCTCTCCTTCCCTACTGGAGATGTTGCCAAGAGCTCTTCTTCAGCTTCTGCATTAGCAAAGCTCTCCTGGATTCACCGATATCTACCACCTTGCTGTGAGCCTCTACTTTAACCACCTTCTTTCAGAATCATCCCCTACACACACACACACACACACACACACACAAACACACACACAGAGAGAGAGAGAAAGAGAGAGAGATAGACTGTGACCCTTTCCAAACTCTTCTTCCTGCTCACTAGCATTCTAGTTAAGAGGTCGAGTACTAAACCAGGATACATTGTGACTTGCTTGTGTGAATCCAGATGTCTGATTCAACCACCATTCCTCTCCTGTACAATGAGGGTAAGAATAGTGTCAGCCTTCTGACTTGTTGAGAGATACTGGAATAAATGCAAACCCTAGAAAAGGTCAGGGACCCAGTAAGTGCTTAGGAAACATTAGTCACTGTTATATCTCTCACACTGGGTCTGCCCCCTAAGGGAGCCCCTGTGATTAGAGATTGGCTGCCTATTGACTTCAAAGTGTCCTTTGTAGGATTTCTTGATCCCAGGTTCCTGGAATGATATGCAATTTTATGGATAGAATCACTTTTCCTCTGAAATTCTCTCCTAGTTGCATACTGGAATCATCTGGGGAATTTTTGAATACTACTGAAATCCACTCTCTTTCTACTGCAGCTATTCTAATGTCTACAATTCCAGGACCTGCCCAGTTATCAAGAACACTGCTCCCCTGATAATCATAACAGGCAAGAGAACCACTGATGCATAACAAGGCTCTTAATAAAGGTGAGCATCTGACCACATGAGTGTTTTACAAAAAAACACAAAATAAAAATACCATGGCACTCCTCATAGAAACTCTAATCCCACAAAGGGGAACCTTTGTTTCTAAATCAATAGGTGATTCTGATATTCTCTAAAGAACTATTGGTCAACAAATCTTTACCACATTGGAAAATATGATGAAAACACATTAGTTCCCACACAAGTCAGTGATGTGATATCTGTCTGGGATGAGGTTTCCCTGGGCCAGACTTCTCTGATGTAGACCAGATGTTCAGCCATGGGGCTGTGGTGTCCAGGAAGCAAAGGATGTCTGAGGTTCTTAATGCTTTTCCTTCCCAATAACCAAGTCACCAATCAGAGCAGCTTTCTTCACTGAGGAAAATCACAAAAAACAAAAATGTAGGAGACATGTCTGAAGTCTTTATCTTTATCCAGAGTATTTTAGATTGAGTGGAACAGCCTTAAGAAAATTATTTCTTGGAGTGGTATTTTGTGCAGCAGTCAATATGCCACTTGGCATGCCTGTATCCTGTATTGGCATCCATGGGTTTGGGTACCAGCTGCACTTCCAATCCAGCTTCCAGCTAATGCACACAATGGACAGAAACAGGTGAAGCCTCCAGGACTTGAGTTCCTGCTATCCCACATACCCAGATTGAGTTACAGGTGCCTAATTTTTGGCTGGCCCAGCACTGGCTGTTGGCAGGCATTTGAGGAATTATCCAGTGAATGGAAGCTATCTATTTCTTCCTCTGTCTCTGTACCTTTCAAATAAAATATATATTTTTTAAAAATTGTTAGTATTGCTGTACAGCAATGCATGTGAAACAGATTTTTGAACAATAAGAATATGATAAGAATGAAATTCAGGAAGAAATAGGATATTGTCACATCATTTCACACAGCGGCAAATATGGATGTGCAAATTGACAAGCTTGTAGAAAGAAAAATGTGTTCAAGTCAAATAAAATAAACTCTTGCACTGTTTGTTATTTTTATCTATCTAAATTCTTGAATATATTCTCCTTAAAAAAAAAAACATATATCAGGGCTGGCGTTCTGGTGTAATGGGTTAAGCCACTGACTGCAATTCTGTCATCCCAATATGGGCACTGGCTCAAGTCCTGCCTACTCCATTTCCACTCCAGATCCCTGTTAATGTGCCTGAGAAAGCAGCAGATGTCCCAAGTACCTGGACTCCTGCACTCACGTGAGAGATCCAGATGAAGCTCCTGGCTCCTGGCTTCAGCCTGTCCCAGCCCCAACTGCTGCAGCCAGCAGATGTGTGAACCAGCAGCTGGAAGATATCTCTGTCTTTCCTTCTCTCTTTAACTCTGCCTTTCAAATAAATAAAATAAATTTATTTTTAAAAGACATATATCAGGGCCGGCACCATGGCTCACCAAGAAGAAACACTTGGCTTCTGGCTTCAGATTGGCGCAGTACCAGCTGTAGCGGCCATTTGGGGAGTGAACCAATGGAAGGAAGACCTTTCTCTCTGTCTCTCTCTCACTGTCTACAACTCTACCTGTCAAATAAATAATAATAATAAATCCTTAAAAAAAGAGACATATCAATCTGTTTACCTCTGTGTTTTCGAGAGCAAATTTTCCATTATTCTGAAATTGTTCTCAGTCAAGGGTTAAAACATCCCTTCTAAATAAAATTATGGCATATTTGCTTGTTCATTTATTTTCAATGACTTGTTTTGAGGGGAAAAAAAGGCAATTGCTCTTCACCTTCATGATTTTTTTTTAATTTGGGTGGCAGAGAGAGACAGAGACAGAGAGCTTCCATCTGCTGGTTCATTCCCCAGGTGCCTACCATAGCCAGGGATGGGCCAGCCAAAGCTGGAAGCCTGGAATTTAATCCAAGTCTCCCATGTGGTCAGCAGGGACCCACCTGCTACTTTCTAGAATCTGCATTACTAGGAAAGTAGAAACAGGAGCAGAGCTGGGACTAAAGCACAGGCTCTCTGAAATGGGATTTGGGTGATCCAACCAACATCTTAACCAGTAGGCCATATGCGCACCCTAATTTCCACAACTTTTAACAACCAATCTATGAAATCCTAAAGTCTTGGAAAACAGATCGAAAAGTGCTTTTCAAAGAGCTCCACCCATATGCAAATACCTGAGCCTCATCCACACCTACTAAATGAGCATCTCCAAATTGTTAGCATTTCACAAGTGCCCTGCAGACACACTGAAATCTGACAACCAAACCAGAAGTATTGTGGTTTTGAAAGGAAGTTTCTTTACTTAAATGATTCTAAACTAAGCACAAACCTCCCTGAAAAAAATGGAAAACATTATTTATAAAGACATGGGTACTAGTGAATTTGGAAAGTGATAGTTTGGAATAATGAAAGCAAAACAAGGAGGGAAAGCTGTACAGATGATGGCTGGATGTATGCAAGGATGGAAGGGTGGATGGATAGATGGATGGATTGATGGATGGATTGAGGGATGGGTGGATGGAAGGGTGGATGGATGGATGGTTGGATGGATGGATGGATGGCTGATGGATGGATGGGTGGTTGGATGGATGGATGTTTGGATGGATGGTTGGATGGATGGATGAATGGATGGGTGGATGGGTGATAGCTGGGTAGCTGGTGGAGAAAATGATGGGTATGGAAACAAATCTAGAAAGAATTGTGAAAAGAGAGATGATTAGATGAAAAGGAGGAAGAAGAGAACTATAAGGATGTGTGGGTAGCATCAAGGAACGGATACTAAGAATTACAAATGTATTGAATGTTAATGACATCCTCAGTTTTCTGTTCCGAGAATGAATTATATATTACAACTATCTCCAATGTCCATTCCACATATAGCATTCTGTGTTTCTGGGGTAGACAGAGAGGAAAAGGTGAAAAAAGCAGTGTTAGGGTATGTATTGGTTCCCTCTTATGACTGTAATAAATTATCATAACTCTAACAGATTTATTCATTCTCTTAAGATCTCTAGGAAAGCAAAAATTTCTAAATTCTGCCTTGCTGTGAAGCTCTCATGCAGCTCTGCTTCCGAAACTCTGTCTTAGCAACTTTTATTCTTTCTTCACCTACTCACAAATCCTGAGATTATCCTTGGAGATAGGGTTGCCAGTTTTAATGCAGGAATATAATGGATGCCTCATTAATTTTCAGATAAACAATATATTATTATATTTTTAGTATAAGTAGATCCCAAATATGTCATGGAAGATAATTATGTTAAAAAAAAAATGATGGCCGGCTTTGTGGTGTAGCCAGTTGAAATCCTCCTGTGATGGCTGTATCCCATGTGGGAACTGGTTCAAGTCCCCACTGCTCCACTTCTGATCAGGCTCCTACTAATGTGCCTGGGAAAGCAGCAGAAGATGGTGGAAGTATTTGGGCCTCTGCCCCCAACACGGGAGACACAGAAGCAGCTCTGGCTCCTAGCTTTGATCTGGCCCAGTCTTGCCATTTGAGGAGAGAATCAGTGGATGGAAGATATCTCTCCCTCTCTCTCTCTCTCTCTGCTGTCTCACCTCTCTATATACCACTGCCTTTCAAATAAAATAAATCTTAAAAAAAACAAAGCTGTGTCATTTATGTGAAAGTCTAAGTTTTACTGAACATTCCCTGTTATATGTTATCAGGCAACTTTTGGTGGGGATCGTACTTCTTCCAGCTAGTTCAGTGGGGGAATGAGCATGGACACTAAGGCTCTCAGGAGGGTCATGGCCCAGACAGCATTGACTCTGCTCATCAACCAGCAGCCTCACGCACAGGTTCTAACAGTTTCTTCCACATCACCACCAGCCACTCCAGCCCTTTCTAATCTGCTTCAAATGCTAATCTGATCATTTTGTCATTCTTTCGATCATCCTCCCAGGCTCCTTACTGCATTCCGGGAGTCCCTGCCTCTGTGTTCTGCAGCTTCATTTGTTACTTGCAATTGCTTACTTCCCCAGTTCCTACCGAATTGTCTTTCTCCTCTCTCTCATAGAAATCTTTGTTCAAACAGAAGTTTGTATGCACCTCAGTAATTGCTCAGAGAGGTAGAAATGTCCCCCTGAAAGGAGCTGAAGTTCATTGAAGTTGACACCCAGGGCTATGTCAAGAGAGGACCTGCAAGAAAATTTTAATCTTCCTGTGAAATCCCAGTTACTTTTCTGGTCTCTACAAATTCAGAGTCCAGGGTCTTTAATGGACATGAGCTGTTTTTCTTAGCATCCCCGAAAATTAGAAGAGAAACTGAATGTATAAAGCAGTGCAAAATACGAATTTGTTTAAAGGAAGAAATGGTTTTCAGACTTCCGCTTTAAAAAAAAATTATGTTGACCCAGTTTTCAACTAGGTCAAGATGCGGTAGACTGAGTGAAATCACAAAAGGCACAGATTACCCTGGGCGGAGGAAGGCTTCTGTGAAAGTCACTCCCTAGTGCTGTTTCCAGGAGTGGGATTTGCCTTCTGTGTGGAGTTAGTGTTGCTCCCCAAGGGGACCAGGGAGGATGACAAACCCTTTTCTTGCCTTTTCCCATCCTTCTCTCAACTCTTAACCAGGCTCAACATTCCTTTCTGCGACAGCTGGTTTTCCCCTGTTTTAATAACTTGGAGTGACTCAAATGGGTGGCTTCATGGTGATGTTCATCTCTCCTGGCCTCATTTTATTTAACAAAATACAAGATTTGAAATTTTAAAAATCTAACAGCCTTTTTCTTTTGTTCTCCTGCATTTTCCTGTCATCATTGATCATTTACTTCAGCATCTCTCAATAATCAAATCATTAGGACTTGTCTGTCATTTTTGTTTCTCTTCTAAAGATATTTCCATGACTTGGTTTCATCAACCTTTGAAATTCGAGATCTTATATAAATTGTGTTATTTTTAAAATGATAAATGAAAATAAGCCTCATTTAATTCTTTCACCTTGGATTTTTAATGTTTATGTTTCCATTAAACATTCCTAAACAATTCTCTTTTTTCTATTAGAACTATCTTTTTAACTTTTATTTATCTTTTCCCTTTCTTCACTTGTAAGGAATATTATCTTAACAGTCCAGCTTCTAAAGTCTTCTCTGCTGACTTCTTTCTTTTTCTCATTGTGATTCTTCCCTTACTTTGTCTTTCAATGTCCTTAATAACTTTTCTCTCAGCCTCCTGATTCAGTCCATACTCAGTGGCTCAATTTACCCTGTTTAAGGTAAATCTCATTTTAAAAAATAAATAAAGTATTTATTTGATTTATTTGAAATGCAAAGAGACAGAGAAATCTTCCACATCCAGGTTTATTCCCCAAATGCCTGCAACAATGTGAGTCCAGGCCAGGCCAAAGTTGGAACCGTGGAACTCAGTCTGAGTCTCCCAAGTGGTGGCAGCGACCTAAGCACTTGAGCCATCACCTACTGCCTCCATGTATACATGTTAGCAGGAAGCTGGAATCAGAAACAGAGCTGAGACTCAAACTCCAGCACTCCAATATGGGATGTGGGCATTGCAAGCCTTGTCTTAAGCGCTGGGCCAAATATTCACCCTCTCCATTTTCCTTTCTAAATTTGCCTTGGTTTCTTCTTTTTTTTAGGTCTTCCCAGGCTTGTGGAATTTTTAAGAGAGAAGGAGGGATATTTTAGGTCTTATTGTTATTCCTATTTTATAAGAAAACTGCCTTTGCTTCAAAACTGAAAAGCCCTCTAGTAAGCACCCTTGACATAAACAGACCTGCCTTGCCAACCCATCTTTTAAACTCCCACACGCAGGCCTGGAGTATCAGCCAGCAAAACCACTGCTTACTCTCCTGGAGTGAGTCTTGTCTTTCCCTGGAATGCTTTTCCACTGCTTACATCCTGATTTTTCTTCAAGATTTATCCAAAATATCCCCTTCTGACTTTCCCAGCTGGATTAGTCAGCTGTAATCTATACTTCTATCATCCCACGGTTTTAGCCTCCTTACCAATTTGAAGTCAAAGTGTGATTGTGAATTCAACCTTTCAAAGAATTTTTCCAAATATAACAAAATATGTAAAATTTATAAAATAAATAAACATTATGTTGAACAACTTTTTATTAGTTCAAAGAAATCAGCACTCCCTGAAACCTCAGTATCTTATTTCAGTCAGCCTCTTGCTCACATGCTCCTGAAAATGACCACTGTCGTAGCCTTATGACAATCACTTTATTTCTTTAATTCTTTATAGTTTTGCACCTTTTATGCACAATTAAACCATAGAGTTTAGTTTTGGGTGATTTTGACTTTCTTTTTATGGCTGAGTAATATTCCATCATATATACATATCATAGTTTCTTTTTCTGATCATCAGTGGATGAACATCTAGGCTAATCCTATATCTTATCTACTGTGAATGATTTTGAATCTTATAGAAATGCAACCATCCTGTGAGTATTGTTTTGCTTTCTATCAATGTCACATTCAAGATTCCAAAGTGATATTATCTTTGGCTGTAGTTCACTTATTTTTTTTTTGTCTAGATTTCCATTACATCTGATATTCCACAATTTGTTTATCCACCCTAAAGCTGATAGACCAGTTTGGAGCTACTATAAGTCATGATACTGAAAACATTCTTGTGTAATAATCCTGGCACTCATTTCTCACGGGCATGTATGAGAAAGAACTGCTGAGTCAGAGTCACATGTTCAGCTTCAGTAGAAGATGCCAAAGTATTTTCCAAAGGGGTTGTAACAGTTTGCCTTCACACTAACATTGTGTGGGAATTCCTCTTGCTCCATAGCTTTGCCAAAGCACTTGCTCATCTGATTGGCAGGGATGGCATGTTCATATTTTGTCCAGAGCTACCGAATTGGCATATAGAAGGTGCTCCTACACATTTGATAGCTTATGAAATTCCCTTGTGTTTACCAATCATTACAGACTTTTCTATGTCTGAAATTTTCTAAGGATCCATCTTAGGAAGACTTGTGGTCCAGCATATATGGACCTCTATTGTGAATATTTCTTTTTCATTAACCTAGAAAAGATTTGTTCCACTAGTGCAACTGGTCTATAGGGATAAGCCTTTGTGCAGAGCAAGATGAAGAGGCTTCAATGTGTCACATAGCCAATACCTTCTGCCCCAAGACAAAAGATGGAGATAACCCCCAAGTTGTGATATTCTTGAGGTCAAGAAAAAACTTTTCACCTCCACTTCAGAATATAGTTCTGGATTCAAAAGATTTGAGACTCCCAGGGATTTCTGTAGTGTTCTGGTAACCATGAGCACAGGACACAAGCAGGATTATACATTCCTGCTTACTTCACAGAGCTTCTCCTTATACCTTCACCCCTAGTCAATTAATAGATGCCAACCAGTGACTAACTTTTCTAAATTTTCTAAAATAACAAGTACCTATTTTTTATTTTTTTTGAATAAAAGACACTTAGACAGATGTAACACTGTGTTTTCATACTTTTCTGGAGATCATTGACTAGGGAGGAAGTAGAAGTGAGATTATAAAGCACAAAAGAACTGAAACTTGTCAACACAAGTTCAAGGACTTTTTTTAATGGCAGTGAAGTGTTGCTTGTTAAGAATTTCCCCACCTACAAATAAATGTTTCCCTTAATCCAGATGTCAATTGGTTGAATTAATGCTCTGTAATTTTTAATGCTTTTTGGTTAGCACCTCTGTGATACATTGGTTCAAAGTTCTGATCTTTAAATATTTTCTTTTTAACATTTCCTCCTTTAGATAATAAACATTTGAAAGGGTTCTTAAAGTTGGGTAAATACTTGGCTATCAGAGAAATGATTTTCCTATTCAAATAGAAACTTGTCATTAGAAAATTTTTGTAAATTTTCCCTAGTACTCTCAAAAATCAATATTTGAGACACACAAAAAGAAAGAACCTCCAGATTGCCCAGGTGCTTGGGCCCCTGCACCTGCGTGGGAGACCAGGAAGAAGCACCTGACTCCTGGCTTCAAATCAGCACAGCACTGGCTGTAGCAGCCATTTTGGGGGTAAAACAACGGAAGGAAGACCTTTCTGTCTGTCTCTCTCACGATCTATATCTCTACCTGTCAAATAAATAAATAATAATAAAACATTTTAAAAAAGAAAAAAGAAAGAAAAAAAGAACCTTCAGGTATCACCCCATGCAGTTAATAACCCTGCAAATTTGATGAAATTTTTTCCTAAAGGTATATGAATCCTTGTTAGTAAATTATAGTTGAACCAATAGAACAAAAAAAAAAAAAGATTAAATTTTCATTCAAAATTATCACATTTCCCCACCTGGTCAGTCACATTAGTTTTTAAACATAAAGAATAGAAGATTTTTTACAAGAAGTGAGTGTCATCCATGAAGGAAAACCACACAATTAAAAGGTGGAAACTTTGTAGAGCAGAAAGGGCACTGGGGTAGGGGTCTGATGATTCACATTCTAGAGACTTTACTACTACACCTGTAAAATGACTTAACATATAGTGCTCAAAATCAAGCACAGACGTTGATGTATGAGATTAATTAATATTAAGACCAACAAGTAATGAGAAATAAAAATTTTTCTTAAATAGAGAAAGGTCATAGTTTTTACATATTCAGAAGGTGAAATCAAACAAAAGTCTACTTGCACATTTACCAAATGACTAAAAAAAATTTAAAAAACAACAAATAAGTGGAGCAACTGGAACTTCTAGGCATGAAAATGAGAATTTAACCTGTTAACAATTATTTAGGAAAAAGAGCCATAATTTTCTTATAAAAGTAAATCCATATTTACCCTCTGACCCAGAAATTCCACTCCTACTTACTCAGAAGAAATGAAAATAAATGTCTACAAAAATACTTCTACAAAAGTGTGCCTAGTAGCTTCACTCATAATAATCTAAAACTGGAAATAGCTTGGATGTCCATCAACAAGTGAATAGGTAAACACCTTGTGGTATATCAGGACAATGGAACAATATTCAATAAAGAAAGAAAAATTACTGGGTGCCACAACGTGAATGAATGTCAAAAGTATAATTCTGGTGAAAGAAATCAAAATGCAAAAGACAGCATGTTCTATGATTCCATGTATGTGAAATCTCAGAACAGATAAAGCTAATCGTAAGTGGAGAAAACAACAGTGTTTGCCCCTGGAATTGGTGGTAAGTACTGATGAGAAAGAGGAATGATGACACTTTCTCGGGGAAAGATAAGGTTATGATTTATCTGCAGTGTTTGGATTACACAGGCATATGCATTTGTCAAAATTAATGGAATGGTACACTTAAGGTCTGTACACTATGTTTTATGTTAATTATTTTTTAAAATATTTATTTATTTATGTGAAAGGCAGAGTTATAGAGGTAGAGGTAGAGAGAGAGGGAAAGAGAGAGAAAGAGGGGTCTTCTATCCTTTGGTTCATTCCCCAAATTGTCGCAATGACCAGAGGTGGGCTGATCCAAAGTCAGGAGCCTGGAGCTTCTTCCAGGTCTTCCACGTGGGTGCAGGGGCCCAAGGACTTGGGCCATCCTCTCGCTGACTTCCCACACCATAGCAGAGAGCTGGATCAGAAGTGGAGCAGCCAGGACTCCACCTGGCGCCCATATGGGATTCTGGCACTGCACGCAGTGGCTTTACCTGCTACACCACAGCGCCAGCCCCTGTTAATTATATTTAAAAAGAAATTAAGCACCATAACTATTGAGCTGAAGTTAGTAGAATGTAAGATAAAATGGCTAGAAGTGGAGTGCACTAGTATCTGCAACTCATTTTAAAATTCATCAGAAGTTTGTCACATTGTAGATTTAGGAGATGAATTGAATACAGTTATTTATAGGAATAATACTATCTAGCGTTTCTGTATGTTTGGAAACTTGTATTAGGAAAACAACAAAATTAAAAATAAAAAAGAAAAGGAAAAATAAGCCTAATTATTTGTCAGATTGTAATGTGTAAACCTTTGGTAGAACATAATTTGTAAATTCAAAGCCTCAGCCAAATAAGACACATGGAGCACAGTTCAATAAACTGTAATATGGCAGGACACTAAATATATTAGAAAATGATTGTAGCTTGATACTGACATATAGATTATGGTGTAATTTGACATTGATTATGACATGACACTGGCATTGATTATGGTATGAGATGGCATATTGACTATGGTATGGTATAACATTGTTTGTGGAAGAAAATTTCATTATCTTTGGGAAACTCATGTTAAATTCTTGGTGGTGAGATAGCACCAATTCTGTAAATTACTTTGAATATTCAGCTAATAAGCTAGGGAGTAAGAGGAAGAGAGCAACATGACAAAATACTTACAAGTGCTGACACTAGTTGGTGGGTCCATGGTGTTCATCATACTAGCCTTCCAACTTTTCTGTGTTTGAAACATTTTATTTTTATTTATTTATTTTTTGGACAGGCAGAGTTAGACAGTGAGAGAGAGAGAGACCGAGAGAAAGGTCTTCCTTTTTCCATTGGTTCAGACCCCACATGGCTGCTATGGCCGGCGTGCTGTGCCGATCCAAAGCCAGGAGCCAGGTGCTTCCTCCTGGTCTCCCATGCAGGTGCAGGGCCCAAGCACTTGGGCCATCCTCCACTGCACTCCTGGGCCACAGCAGAGAGCTGGACTGGAAGAGGAGCAACCAGGACAGAATCCAGCGCCCCAACCAGGACTAGAACCCGGTGTACCAGCACTGCAGGCAGAGGATTAGCCTAGTGAGCTGTGGAGCAGGCTTGAAAACATTTTATTATAAGAGTTTTTACAAAAAGGATGAATATTAAGGAATAAAATATGTTCTATACTCATAATAGAGTGTTCTTTAAAAATAAGTCAGTATCAGACCAAAATATGTTGAAAACAGAATTAGTTGAACTTATTAGAAATCGAAAGTGATACATAGGGCCGGCGCCGCGGCTCACTAAACTAATCCTCCGCCTTGCAGCGCTGGCACACCGGGTTCTAGTCCCGGTCGGGGCGCCGGATTCTGTCCCGGTTGCCCCTCTTCCAGGCCAGCCCTCTGCTGTGGCCCAGGAGTGCAGTGGAGGATGGCCCAAGTGCTTGGGCCCTGCACCCCATGGGAGACCAGGATAAGCACCTGGCTCCTGCCATGGGATCAGCGCAGTGCGTCGCCCGCAGCGTGCTGGCCACGGCGGCCATTGGAGGGTGAACCAACAGAAAAGGAAGGCCTTTCTCTCTGTCTCTCTCTCATACTGTCCACTCTGCCTGTCAAAAAAAAAAAAAAAGTGATACAGGTGTAGTTCTGTTCTCTAATCCATCCTATACCTTGCAGCCAAAATGATCTCTCTTCAAAAGATCAGATCATGTTATTCACCTTCCAGTGGTTCAGGTTGAGATCCCTACTTTGTTTGAGGCCCTCCTGAGTACCCTGATTCACATTCTCCACAACAGTCAGACAAATGACTTCACTCTACGTAAAATGCCCTTTGTACCAAAGTCTCCTTTGGTCTCTCAGAGAGATGGATCTCGCCTTCCATCTTCTAACTGGAAATGTCAGAAAGCTAAAATAATGTTTTGTAAACTGTCTTCAAGTTGCTTTGTGGGATGCAAATTAAGGTCTGCTTATTAGATGAGCTATTTCAAAATTTGGAATGCAGAAATGAGACAGAGCCATCTTTGCATCTCTTCATTCTGAATTTTGCTATCTGGCAAAGCCTTGGAACTCAAAGTTTTTCTGCTAGTCTTCCACATCCATCTCCAGCTTCTATGATAACGAGCAGCTGTGGCTTTCTGGAGGGGCTTTCTGGAGAGGCGTTCTGGAGAGGCTTTCTAGAGAGGCTTTCTATCCGTGGACTGCAGCTCAGACTGTGCATGCCCACTTGTTTGGTAGCCTAGAGGAGGTTGAAGTGGTGGTTGTGGCAGGGCCTTCATAGCAGTTGGCGATTCAGTCAATATTCTTGATTCCATGGCCATCAGTTCTTTATGGTTACAGAATTATTCCAGAGGCCCATTTCTACAGCATTTCCAAACACTAAGATTTCATTTCCTACCTGTTAAATCTCTTCTTGATTAGAATACTTAGAGTGCTTTTTATTTTCCACACTAAATTCTGATATAATGTTGTGAATCTAGGAAATAAATATCTTTAAAACAAGATATTTTAGGGGTCAGCATTGTAGCACAATGGGTTAAATACCACCTGCAATGACAACATCCTATATGGATGCTGGTTCACGTCCTTGGTGTTCCACTTAAAATCCAGCTGCCAAGAAAGACAACAGAAGATGGCCCAAGTGCTAGGGGCCATACCACCTACATAAGAGACCCAAATGGAATTTCAAGCTCCTGGCTTCAGCCTGGCCAAAGCCCTGGACATCATGGCCGTTTGGAGAGTGACCAGTGGAAGATCACTCTCTCTCTCTCTCTCTCTCTCTCTCTCTCACACACACACACACACACACACACACACACACATAACTCTGCCTTTCAAATAAATAAATAAACCTAAAATAAATAAAGTAAGATATTCTAAAATAATAGGGATGTAGACTTAACCAAGGATTCCCAAATTTGGAACATCCAACCACCTAGTATGTGAGAAGAAGGCAAGTTATCCGCCTCTGCTCGGATCTATAGGACAAAAACGCACCAAGGTGCTGCCCACGATACATGTTTACATCTCCACATGATTGTGGTGCAACTTACCACAACTTACACAGGAGTCCACAGGCTGGTGTGTGAGACTGTGAAGGGTAAAGCTCTGAGACATGAAACCAGACCTGCCACCTGATGCAAGAATCTCAATACCGACATTTTGTGATTTCTCAATCTCCTCTCCTACAGGTTACACATTATTGCCTGCAGTAGTTTATCAGCCTACCAGAAACTGTATTAAGGAAAGCCACCTTCGCAGAAAGGATGAAGTCACTTCTTTCAAAACTCTATCATGGAGTATTTCAGGCATGGAAAGCCAAGACGCTGTGGAAAAACAAAACAAAACAAAAGGCCTAAATGAAAGATCTCTGTGAGTGAGATCCCAGTGGAAAGGATGGGCCATCAAAGAAAGAGGTATCTTTCTCTGAAGGGAGGAAAGAACTTCCACTTTAACTATGGTCTTGTCTAAATAAGATCAGAGTTGGTGAACTCAAGAGGCTCACATAGCTTTGGCAACTCATGACAAGAACCTCAGGTGATTAATGATGTCATAAATAAGAGTGTCAATTGTTAAATCAACAACAGGAGTCACTGTACGCTTACTCCCCATGTAGGATCTCTGTCCTTCATGTGTTGTACTATGTGAATTAATGGTATAACTAGTACTCAAACAGTACTTTATACTTTGTGTTTCTGTGTAGGTGTGAACTGTTGAAATCTTTATTTAATAAATACTAAGTTGATCTTCTGTATATAAAGATAATTGAAAAATGAATCTTGATGAACAGTGGGATGGGAGAGGGAGTGGGAGATGGGATAGTTGTGGGTGGGAGGGTGGTTATGGTGGGGGGGAAGCCACTATAATTCAAAAGTTGTACTTTGGAAATTTGTATTTATTAAATGTGAACAGAAGGGGAGAGGGAGCGGGAAAGGGGAGGGTAGCGGGAGGGAGGGAAGTTGGGGGGGGGGAGCCATTGTAATCCATAAGCTGTACTTTGGAAATTTATATTCTTTAAATAAAAGCTTTATATATAAAAAAAAAATTTTAAAAAATAAAAGTTTAAAAAAACTGTATCATGAAATAAATGTCCAACCTGTGACTTTAAAATTTACCTTTTATTTTAAAATTGTACATTAAGTGTGTACTCTGATATGTGATACACAAATAAGTTCTTTAAATATACTTTATTATTTAAAAAACATTCAAAGGGGCTGGCATCCCATATCAATGCTGATTCAAGTCCCCACTGCTCCACTTCCGCGATCCAGCTCCCTGCTAATGGCCTGGGAAAACAGCAGAAAATGGCCAAGTGCTTGGATCCCTACACTTGGGAGACCCAGAAGAAAGTCCTGGCTCTTGGCTTCGGTCTGGCCCAGCCCTGGCTGTTGTAGCCATTTGGGAAGTGAATCAGCAGATGGAATGTTCTCTCTCTCTCTCTCTCTCTCTCTCTCTCTCTCTCTATATATATATATATATATATATATATATATATAATCCCTTTTTCTGTCTCTCCTGCTATCTCTCTGTAACACTTTCAAATACATACATATTTTTTAAAATAGAAATGTTAATACCTGAAAAAGAAGAAGACACTGCTTGGGACACCAGGACCCACATCAGAGTACCTGGGTTTGAGTTCCAGCTCTACTTTTCATCGCAGCTTCCTGCTAATGAGCATCTTCAGAGATTACAAATGATGGTTCAAGTGTTTGGGCACCTACTACCTACATGAGAGACCTAAACTGAGTCCTGGGCTCCTGACTTCATCCTGGCCCAGCCCTGACTGTTGTGAGCATTTGGGAAGAGATTCAGCCAATAGAATATTTTTCTCTCTAAGTAAATAAAAGTAAGCAAATTTAAAATTTAAAAAACTCATAAAGAAATTCACACATGTGTTGTTGTCATTGAGCAGGTGAACTCAAGATCATTCATGAATTGAGCAGGAATTTACTGGATACCTAGCATGTGACAAGCTCTGCCCAGCCTGGGAGACAGTGATGAACAGGGTCCTTGTCAATACAGGATGCTATCAATAATCTATGAGCTCAGTCTGTTCAGAAGTTCCAAAGGCACAGCATTGGGAACCAAATTCACCAGGGCTTGATTCTAACCTCACCTCTTGAATATGTAATCTTGAATGCTTGTGTCACCTGATCTCTCTCTCTCTTCTTTTGTTCCCCAGAGTGGACCACCATGTCCAACAACATAAAGTGGGAATGTCCTGATTCCATGATGAAGGTCAAGAAAGCTTACTCTTGGCTCAGCTCCCGCCATTGTGGCCATTTGGGGAACAAACCAGTGAATGAAAGATCTCTCCTCTCTCTCCCCCCACCCCTCTCTCTCTCTGTAACTATGCCTTTCAAATAATTAAATAAACCTTAAAAAAAAAAAAAAGAGGCCGGCGCTGTGGCTCAACAGGCTAATCCTCTGCCTTGCGGCGCCGGCACACCGGGTTCTAGTCCCGCTTGGGGCGCCGGATTCTGTCCCGGTTGCCCCTCTTCCAGGCCAGCCCTCTGCTGTGGCCCAGGAGTGCAGTGGAGGATGGCCCAAGTGCTTGGGCCCTGCACCCCATGGGAGACCAGGATAAGCACCTAGCACCTGGCTCCTGCCATCGGATGAGCGCGGTGCGCTGGCCGCAGCGCGCTGTCCACGGCAGCCATTGGAGGGTGAACCAACGGCAAAGGAAGACCTTTCTCTCTGTCTCTCTCTCTCACTGTCCACTCTGCCTGTAAAAAAATAAATAAATAAATAAATAAAAATTTTAAAAAAATGTAAAAAAAAAAAAAAGAAAGAAAGAAAGCTTGCTCGTGTTCTTCAGGTAAGAGAAACCAGTCTTTAGGGAAATGAAGTAAAAATTTCCTGCATTTCAGTCCTAAGATAGAAGAATCTCCAGGAATTTCTGCTTTACAAAAGCAAAGTTGAGAAATGCCATTTTAGAATCATACAGCCATGACCAAAAACTAATTAAGAGATGAAACCAGGTGACTTGGTAAATATGAGAGGAATTTTCTCCTCCCAGTATGCTAATTGGAAAAGTAGTCATGTAACATACTGTAATGCAACCAAGGTAAGCATTAATTTTTTTCAAATTAAAGGGTATGATAGAAGAGGCTTGGTATGTGAAACTTTGTTAAAACCATCCCTACTGCCTGAATTTTCTCTGGAATTGAAACATTTTTGTCCTCTTAAGTTCACAAATATTGCTCTTGGCAACTACAGCTTTATCAGTTTTGACATTCCATCAGAATTTTAGATAGCATTCTGTTTAGAAGATAATATTCTCATTATGAAATTAATACATAAATAGTATAGAATTTACAAAAAGAAAAATGTATTAAGAAAAAAAATTTCCTTAGTATTCTAAAAACTAGAATTAAGAAAAATATCTCTTTATTGTTTCCCTTTTCATTTTTTTCTAGACATATACACATATGACAGGATTTCCAAAAGTTTAGGGAAAATCCACATTATCTTTAAATTCCATTAATGGTAAAACTACTACTCAAACAGTACTCTATACTTTGTGTGTCTGTGTGGGTGCAGTCTGTTGAAATCTTTACTTAGTATATACTAAGTATCAACTTCTGTACGTAAACTTCTGTATATAAATAAAGATAATTGAAAATGAATCTTGATGAACAATGGGATGGGAGAGGGAGTGGGTGATGGGATGGTTGTGGTGGGAGGGAGGTTATGGAGGGAAAAGTCACTATAATTCAAAAGTTGTACTTTGCTAATTCATATTTATTAAATAAAAAGTTGAAAAAAAGGGGCCAGTGCTGTGGCGAAGTGGGTTAACACCCTGGCCTGAAGTGCTGGCATCCCATATGTATGCCGCTTTGAAACCTGACTGTTCCACTTCCAATCCATCTCTCTGCTATGGCCTGGAAAAGCAGTAGAAGATGACTCAAGTCCTTGGACGCCTGCACCCGTATGGGAGACCTAGAAGAAGCTCCTGGCTCCTGGCTTCGAATCGGCACAGCTCCAGCCATTGCAGCCAGTTGGGGAGTGAACCATCGGATGGAAGACCTCTCTCTCCTCTCTCTCTCTCTCTCTCCCTCTCTCTCTCTCTCTCTTTCTCTGCCTGTCCTCTCTCTGTGTAACTCTGACTTTCAAATAAAAATAAATAAATCTTTAAAAAATTGAAAAAAAATCTTTAAATTCCATTTCCCCACTAACTCATGTATTTTTTCAAAAATACATGATTTTACTATAAATATTATTTTCCTGCTTATAGATGTTCTGTATGTATATATATTCTGAACACATATTCATATTTTATGAATATATTTACATTTATGCGTGATTCATTGAGCATCCTCTATGAAGACACCTTCTTAGGTGCTAGGGATGCAAAGATGAGCAAGTAGAAATAAAGTTATTTTTTGCTTCAATTTCTTTCCCTTGAACTTTTTTAAGGGTCCTCATTTTCCTTCCCACTATGCACAGAATCCTGTTGCTCAAGACAGTACCACCTTGACTTTCTGGAAGCATAAAATTCTGGGTATTCTGGAAAAGGAATGAAGATGGATATTGGAGATTTAAGGCACTGTAAGTTTACTAATCAATAGAGAAGCATTTGATAAATTTAACATAGGTGACACCACCTACAAAAGATCTATGGATGTATTGAATGCATCTGAGTATAGAGCTGTAATACTCTATAAAACTGTCCCTCCTGGGTAGATATTTTCATTGTTCAAATAGTCAACACTGTCATGAGTTCCTACACAATTTCATGTTTAGGATAAATTTCCATGAAATAAAAATGCCATAAAATAAACGCACATTTTTATGTTTCTGGCAAATTTTGAAAACTCAACTTAGAGGGATATGTTCTAAATTATACTTTCACTAACTGTGTATGAGAATATTGATTTCTCCTAGAAATTATCAAGTAGCTTTTATATTCAAAAATATATATATTCAAATATATATGTTTATATATATAAATATATATATATTCAAAAATATCCAAAGAACATCTCTTATACTAGACACTTCTAGAAATGTAAAGAGGCAAAGACAGTGCAGTTGTCTTCACCTGAAGGTGAGCACAGTGTTGTGCAGAGAGGAAGCACAGATGCAAGGATGTAGGCGTACATGGGAGAATGAGGTACAGGCTCCCATAGTAGGAGAAACATATTTGTTATGGACACTTAGAGGGATAAAAGGTACTGGTGTTGGAATTATCAGAGAATGGTCCATGTAAGAGCTCAAGAGTTGAATCGAGCTTTCCAAAAGAAAATGTATGTATGTATCCCACTATATAGAGGGATGTGTAGACACAAAATGATAAAGTGTACTCAAGTCTTGGAAAAGAATCTATGTGCATGGATTAGGTGGAATGCATGGGTAAGTCTAAGAGGCAGGTGGGACGATGTCATGCAGGACCCTGGAGCCCAGATTGAGGATTTACCATGTCATGGCGACTCAGGGGCAATTTTTCTTCTGAGAGGGGTAACATCAATGTTAGTGCATAAGATAGCAAATGATATGCAAGACATATTCCAAGGGGAAGAGAATGAAGGCTGGAAAACCTGTTAGGAAATGAGAGTCACAGAAAGAAGGTGAGAGGTGAGACAGGAAAGAGCAGTGGTGGCAGCCGTTGCAAACCATCAAGGGCAGGATCAGGGCCCAGTCGGGGCGGGGGGGCAAGGACAAAGAAGGAGAAAGACGACTTTTAGGGATTTGGGTGATTGATAAATAGAGGAAGACTGATGAACAGGCAGATAGACAAGTAAAGAGGAGTCTAACCTTCAAGGTGAAGTTTGGGGGAGAAGGTTAAAAGAACAGGAGAGAAATAAAAGAGAACAGTAAGGGAAATATTGGAAAGACAAGACAAAGAAGGGGTAATTTTAGGAGCAAAGTCAAGAGTGGAAGCTCAATCAGAGAGGATGACTTGGCCCTGAGCTAAAGGGAAAGTTAATCCAGTAATTGGAGTGAACACAGTAGGCTGCACCTAGAAGCCAGGAGAGAGGCCAGCAGATACCTGTCGGACAAGGTTCTTGTTGCTTATGAAGCAGGAAACCAAACTGCCTAAGAAAAGAGCTCTGTAGGCAACTTTGCATGGGCTCCAAGATGGCAGCTCCAAAGCAAGCTGCAGCATGGAGATAACACCCAGGGAAGGCCAGTAAGTTCACCTAAAAAGTGACCAGGGTCATGTGGTTGATCAAGAGGAGCTTATAGCTCCTCTAACTTGTGCAGACTTTTGCCTGCCACTGGGCCTCTGACCTCCTCTTCCTTAGAGCAGCTACTTTAGAAAAGCTGCCTTTGTGAATTCTTTCTCTGTCCTTTTGAAATGTAGATTTTTGGAAAAACCTCTTGCCAGAGTTACAACACAGGAATAACTTTCCCAAGCACCTGAAAGTCATCCCTTTGAAATGTAATCATCAAAGAAGATAGTGCCCTATCTCCCAGTTTATAGTAGGGTGGGAACCTCACTTCTAAGGGAAGGTACCTGGCTCCAAGTTGTAAAACTGTCTCCATTATGAAAATATTAAAAAGTTTACTATTCCTTTGGTAAAGTCAATTAGCAAACACAGATGGCTTACAATACCCTACCCTAGCTCTTATAAACTCTAACTCCCTTTGTTTCAGCAGAATTGAGTCCAGACTTTTGAATGGGGTTCACTCTTCTATTGACTAGCCTTGCCTATTTGATTTTGTCTGATACAATTTTTGCTTTGATTGGCATACTGAAGGCCCAGTTGATTTAAAAGACCACAAATTTGCAATAGTACCAGACCAAAGAGAGCGGAGCTCAGCCACCAGTATTTAGCAATCCATGAATCAAGTATAAGGGCAAACTGAGACACATGTGGAGTTTTGCAGCTTGCACACAGCACAAAGGAGCAAAGGGACAAGAATGTCCACAGAATTGGCTGGGATTAGGCTGGTTGGGGAAAAAGCTAGAGCCTACAGACATGGCTGAAAGACAAGGGAGGAGGGAGAGTGTTGTGGCACTTGCAACTCTAGAATACCATATCAAATCCCAGCTACTCTGCTTCTGATCCAGCTCTCTGCTAGTGTGTCTGGAAAGTAGAGGAAAATGGCCCACGTGCTTGGGACCCTGAAGCCCTAAATGAGACCCCAGATAGAGGTCCAGGCTCCTGCTTCAGCCTGGCCCAGCCTAGACTATTATTGCCATTTGGGGAGTGAACCAGCAGATGGAAAAATATCTCTCTCTCTCTCTCTCTCTCTCTCTCTCTCTCTCTCTCTCTCTCTGCCTTTCAAATAAGTAAAATAAATTTTTAAAACAAATTGAAAAAGAAAAAAAAATTTAAAAGAAATGAAGGGAATGCATGAGATCTAAGTACCAAAGAAAGAGGTTGTCATTCTCAGACAGGAGTTGAGCAGCTCAGACCTTGTCACTCATGCCTAAGTTCCTCACTCACTTTCATTGTCTCAAGGATAAAGGCACCATCTTAAGGCGACAACTGTCCCTTTCACCCTTACCTCCAGCCACTTCTGCGGCATGCATGCACACACATACTAGCACATGTGCACAAATAAGCTTCGCTGCACACAAATTAATTTCCCCACCTGACACCTTGAAAGATGCCCCTATATGCTCACCTCATTTCTTGGAAGCCTTGTGCAAGCCCCAGATAGAACTCACAGTCCTTCCCTTAAGTCCCATAGCATTTCTGTTTAAAAAAAAATGCTTTTCTGAATTAAAATTAAAAGTCTCCTCTTTCTTCTTAACTGGAGGTTTAAATGTTGGATGGGGGGAGGGTTTGTTGTTGGCTTTTCAGTGCAAGGGGATAATATTTTTACCCTTTTTTCTAGTCAAATGGAAAACACCAATTTATTCAAACTGACAACTGACTCATCTGCAGGCAGATTTCATCAGCTAGAGAAAGTAGAGCTGAATTTTACAGTAGGGTAGGGAGGATGGGCAAGCCAGGTCAGGCCCAGAAGAAATCTGAGCTGAGAGGAGCAGGGCGGTGGCGGAGGTAAGAAGAAGCAGGTGGCAAGTCCTTCCCCAGGAACCCCGAGGGTGGAAACTGAAGAAATGGAATCCTTTCAGCGAGTGCCACCCAATATCCGGTCCAGATGAGACTGCACCCATCCTGCCAAACCTAGGGAACGGGATGATGAAAGAGGGTGGAGGAAATCTCTGTGATTGCCTTAGACTTGATTTTATTAAAAGAGACAGATACTAGGTGACATCTCTGTGTGTAACATGTATTATATAGGCGTCTGACAAAGTGCAAAGGCAAGGCCACAGAAGTACCACAAAGCAGAGCAAAGAGCTTATTGCCTCTCTCATCATGGACATGGGGTGGGAGACATAATGGTGCCCTTTACATTTTTCAGGGAAAACCATGTGTTAGCTTCTGCCTTGAGATGTGAACAAATCATGGCCAAAGAATTCCGGTGATATAGGACATCCATTCATCACCAGAACCCTTCTACTCAATGAACATACCCTGAAACAAGCCCAAGACAGATGTGAATGAACTTCTGTGGCTGAAGAAATTACATAAGGAACTGAAGAATTTATGTAGGGGCCTGCACTGGGGCATAGTAGGCTAAGCATCCACCTTTGGCACCAGCATCCCATATGGGCACCAGCTCATGTCCCAGCTGCTTCTCTTCTGATCCAGCTTTCTGCCCATGGCCTGGGAAAGCAGTATAAGATGGCCAAAGTGCTTTGGCCCCTTCACCCATGTGGGAGACCCAGAGGAAGCTCCTGGCTCCTGGCTTCAGGTTGGCCTATCTCTAGCTGTTGCAGTCATTTGGGGAGTGAACCAGCAGTTGGAAGACCTCTCTCTCTGTCTCCTCCTCTCTCCGTCTGTAACTCTGCCTCTCAAATAAATTAATAAAATATTTTTAAAAAGAATTTGTGTAATAATGTCATGTTGACAATGTTAGACTTTATGGAAATGTGTGATACATCCCAAATGCCCTAAGGTTAGCCTCCATTTGTTCTTCTCAGTACCATAGTCTTTGTCTCCTATTCCTGCCTGAATCTACTTCTAAGCTTCAAGACTTGGAAATGAGCAGCTCTTTTCTTACCCCGATTTGGGCCTCTGAAGTATTAAGCTCATTGTGACCTCAGTCTGAATGAATCTAAATCCAACACTTTCCCTTCACCTGGAATTCAGGTGAAATTAGTTTTATTTATTTTTTTTTGACAGGCAGAGTGGACAGTGAGAGAGAGAGAGAGAAAGGTCTTCCTTTGCCATTGGTTCACCCTCAAATGGCCGCTGCGGATGGCGCGCTGCGGCCAGTGCACCGCGCTCATCCGATGGCAGGAGCCAGGTGCCAGGTGCCAGGTGCCAGGTGCTTTTCCTGGTCTCCCATGGGTGCAGGGCCCAAGCACTTGGGCCATCCTCCACTGCACTCCCGGGCCACAGCAGAGAGCTGGCCTGGAAGAGGGGCAACCGGGACAGAATCCGGCGCCCCAACAGGGACTAGAACCTGGTGTGCCGGCGCTGCAAGGTGGAGGATTAGCCTGTTGAGCCACGGCGCCAGCCGAAATTAGTTTTATTATATCTCCATTAAGATGAGTGTCCTTCAGATGGGGAGGAGAGAAGAAGGAACAAGAAAAATGAATTAAATGTTCCACACCAGCCTTGAGACTGTTTCCTGCTAGAAACGCCTTGATGCTAATCACTAAAGGAATGCACCATGTCCTCCAGCCACGTTGTACTACCAGGTTTATTTATAATCTGAACCAGAGTCACAGAAAGAACACAAGCTTGTAAAATCACCAAACCCAATGGAGGCCACCAAGTCACAAATCACCAAGTCACAGTTTGAACACACATTTAAGTTTTCCTATCTTAGCCCTAGCTGGAGTCTTGTTACTTGGTCAAAAGTCAAGTGAAGAGTGCTTTATGATCTTCAGGATTCTACCTCTGACCTAGTCTCTCAGAATAAACCCAGGCCTAGTGCAACAGTCCTCACAGACCCTATGTTAGCTCAGAAAGGTGAGATCGCATGCTAGGGTGGCTTTGTAAACGTTGGTTGTCTTTACCTTATCTGGTTCCTTACTCAGCCACAAGTAAGACATGGATGCTGTTTCTGAGAGAAAGACAGTGAATTGTACAGATTGTATAATACAGATATGAAGAAGTTCTCCATTCAAACCTCATCCCTGCTTTCTAGCCTTTTATCTGACCTTATTTTTCCCTTCTTAATACATATATAATATAGTGTCTATATATATGTATATATAATATATAGTGTATACACTCACACACATACACACTCACACACACCTGTTTGATTACTGTGTGTGTTGTTTTTACCCCACTCTCAGTTAGAAGCCACATGAGAGCAGCAGCTTTGTCCTGCTTATCCCCAGTGACCATAACAGTGCTTGATATATAGTAGGTGCTCAAAAGCTATCTCTTGAGTGAGTGAATAAGTAGAAAACATGCTATAAAGAGATTCAGCAAGAAAGAAATTACAATGTGGTATGTGTCTGACACTTCCAGGGAAGAAGTTACCTATACCACAATTGAAATTACTCTTTATTGTTTGAAGAAACAAAATTTTAAGAATAAACCCACTGGAGCTGCCATTGTGGTGTGACATGTAAATCTGCCCCCTGCAATGCCAGCATCCCATATGGGCTCTGGTACGTGTCCTGGCTGCTCCACTTCCGAGCCAATTCCCTGCTAATGGTCTAGGAAAAGCAGGGAAAAGTGGCACAACTACTTGCGCCCCTTTGCCCATATGGGAGACCTGAATGAAGCTTCTGGCCTCTGCTTTGTCCTGGTTCAGCCCTGGTCATTGCAGCCATCTGGGGAATAAGCCAGCTCATGGAAGATCTCTCTGTCTCTACCTCTCTATATATAATTCTGGTTTTTAAATAAATAAATAAATCTTTTTCAAAGGAAAATCATCTTTGGTACCAAAAAATATATGAAATGTTTTGACAATTTTTACTTTCTAAGGCAGCAAAGCATTCAAATGGCCATGAAGACCACAAAGAGCCAAGTCAAGGGGCATCAGCCACAGAATCACCTTTATATCAGAGGCCTGGTTGCAACCTTGAGCCACAGTGTCTCTGAAGACTGTATGACCTTTGGAAATTCCTCTGAGCCTGGTTCTCTTTATCTGTAAGATAAGCATAAAAATAGTACCTAATTCATGTATAAGCGAGATACTACATTAGCAATCTTAGCAAGTAATTTTAGCCTATAAGTGCTTAGTAGTCCAGACAACATTAAAGACATGACTATTACTCAAATCCTTACCTTACCATTGTTTTCTTATACTTCTCATCCTTCCATCCCAATACTGCTTTGTGCTCCAATTCAGCTCCACAACGTTCCCCTCTGACTTTCCCAGCACCTCTTTTCTATTGTAAAGCAACTTCCTTGTCCTTCCATCTTCTACTTCCCCATCCCCTTGTCTCAGTTGAAACCCAAGCTTATGGTAAGAGCACTACGTCTCTGTGGTATTTTCAGGAAAAGGAGGTTCTTTTCCATTTCCTCTTCCACCAGAGGACCAGCAGTGAATGCAGACTGTTATTTGTGTGCTTCTGTGATGGCATTTCTCCATTCCTACACACCTTCCTCATACAGATGCAAGTTGACCATCTCCTTCCATTCCCCTCCATCTGATCTTGATTATTTCTTCACCTTCTTTGAGATTTTGGCACAGATTCATAGTCTCCCAGTTCGTTATTGTTGCCTACATTAGTTGAAAAAAATATATTCATGAGCCACAACTCCACTTATTGAAGTTCTTGTCCCCCTCCCCCAGCCAAGATTCAGTTTAATACAGCATTTACTTCTAGGTAGGGATCAGGGGACCTGCCAGGTGACATTACAGAAATGTAATCAACAAAACCTAGAAGGTGGGAAACTACAGAGCAAATAGCCTGGTTTTTCCAAAATATAAATTTCAAAGAGAAAATGGGTTTATTACGGTTTGAACAATGTTAATTATTAATGAGTCATGGATTAAGGATGGAGACTTGGTCTAATGATGGTGTCTGGGAGGTAGGTCTCATGGAAGATCTTCAGATTATTGGAAGCTTGCCCTCAGAAGAGAGTTCTCATAAGAGAGTTGGTTACACATACTGAGTAGGCTCCCTGTGTCATTCTGCTTTATGACTTGCTGGTGATCACTCCTCCACACTCACTCCATCACTGCCAGCCTCCACCACGTGCCAGACTAATAGATCACCCATTCTTGGAGCATGTACCTCCAAACTGCAAGCCAAAATAAAACTTCCCCTTAAATGTCTCCTCTTAGGTATCTTAGTTAATGTTTTTTTAAAGATTTATTTATTTGAAAGACGGAGTTACAGAGAAAGGTAGAGGCAGAGAGAGAGGTCTTCCATCAGCTGGTTCACTCCCCAGTTGGCTGTAATGGCTAGAGCTGTGTCAATATGAAGCCAGGAGCCAGGAGCTTCTTCTGGGTCTTCCACATGGTGCAAGGGCCCAAGGACCATAGCAGAGAGCTGGATAGGAAGAGGAGCAGCCAGGACTAGTACCAGTGCCCATATGGGATGCCAGTGCTTCAGGCCAGGGCTATAACCCACTGCGCCACAGCGTTGGCCTCAGTTAATGCTACAAGAAGTTAACACAAGGGTGGTAGAGGAAAGGAGTTTACAGATTAAAAATGAAAAGAAAAAAATAAGCAAATGTAGTGTGTGGCTCTCACTTGAATCTTTCTTCAAACAAATAAGCTTAAAAAAACTGTTAAAAATGATCAAGGAAATTTAAAAATTGACTGAATATTTGATGAAATTGAGAATTAGTGTTGATTTTTTTAAATCTATGATAGTCAAATCGTGTGTTGATAAAAGTCCTTATATTTTATTTATATTGAAATATTTACAGACACATTAATTCGATATCTGAGAAATGCTTCAAAGCAATCCATGGCCTACAAGTGGGGAGAAGTGAATTGGGGGACAGCAGGGTGTAGCTGAAACAAGACTGGCATTAGCCAATTAATACTGGATATGAGTACATAGGGGATCCTTATAGGAGTCTCTCTGCTTTTTTGTATTTTCCTTTCATCACAATCAGAGAGGGAAGTCAATAGGAATGACTCATCTAACTTCCAATGTCCTTTCCATTTGAGTCACACATTCATGGTCACACCTCAGACCCTGGTTCCTAGAGTTACACCAGCCCCTCTGATCCACCCAATGTCCTGCTCTTTGTCCACATGAAGGTCTTTCATCTGAAGACCTCTCCATTTTTTCCCATATAAGATACTGTTTTCAAATATTGGAACATTGAGCTTGGGTTCTAGGAACCACTTCTCCCTCCTCGTGAGGGAAACTGAACCACCATTTATCCCTTTGTCATCATTTCCAAGTCTTTTGGTATATTGATTCTCTCTTCCTCTTTCTCCACCTCTGTCTCCTTTTCCTCCTCCTTTTTCCGATCTTTTACATACTTTTCCATCAAAAAAGCTTCCCTCTAAGCCTTTATTTCCTCTTACCTTGATTGTCAAGCTACTTGTCACCATCCATTCTTCAACATTGAGATTCTCATTTCTACTACCTCACTGAATACTACAAAAATCAACAATGACCTATGTACATCAATGAACCAAGGACTTCCAGGATCAAATGACATTTCCAACCCTTATTTTGTGTGAGCTCTTAAAGACAACGGACAGTAATGTAAAGCACTGGTGAGTCACTGAAAAACTGAGAAAACCATAAGAACATAGGAAGTCAAATGTAGATATGATGTTGATGGCTATGGCTGGACATTAGCAGATCTTACACAAGAGACTTTCAGAACATGTAACTGAAAATTTTAGAAACATTCAGTTGATTATACAGTGATTCCAGGAGTCAGAGCTAGACAGTAATTACAACTTCATGGTGGATACCTATGTTCTCAGAAGACAGTACAAACTGAAAGGTCTACCTAACAAGAGCGAACTATGGTATCCTGTGCTATTCTTTCCTAAGTCAAATGGCTTGATGGAAGTTTAAAGAAGATCTTTCCTTTATCTCTATCACTTGAAACTAAGAATGAGAAAGAATTCATGTATTACATGAGTAATTAAAAGTAATTTAAAAGGAGAAGAGATCCTGGTAGAAGACAGACACCAGGAGTTTATTCTGTTTAGTTACATGAATATGGAATCAAAATAAGGCAAGTTTATCTACTATAAAATAGCTCAGAACAGCTGATACCAACAAGTTGAACACATACCTGGGGGCATGTGGGAGCTTTCCATGATGCTGGTAGCATTTAATATCTTGAAGGGGAAAGGTTACATGGTTACATACATATATAAAAATTCATCAAGCTGTATTTCTTTTTTTTTAAAGATTTTTACTTATTTATTTGACAGAGTTACAGACAGTGAGAGAGAGAGACAGAGAGAAAGGTCTTCATTCCGTTGGTTCACTCCCCAAATGGGCACAATGGCCGGAGCTATGCCTATCCAAAGCCAGGAACCAGGTGTTTCTTCCTGGTCTCCCATGTGGGTGCAGGGCCCAAGCACTTGGGCCATCTTCTACTGCTTTCCCAAGCCACAGCAGAGAGCTAGACTGGAAGAAGAGCAGCCGGGTCTAGAACCGGCACCCATATGGGATGCCAGCACCACAGGCAGAGCATTAACCTAGTGCACCACGCTGCCGGCCCCAAGCTGTATTTTTAAGAAATATATATACTTACTGCCAGTAATTTATACATCAATTAAAAATTAATAGAAATATATTCATTTTCCAAAATGGAAGAAAAGAGTTGTGAAGTGGGACCAACATCCCTAGTCCAAAGAAAGTGTTAGTACAGTGAGTCTGACGCATTAAATATTCAAATTACAAAGTGAGCCTAGGCACTCTGATCCCAAGATTAACAAGCAGCTTTATGAGTCCCATTGGACTTCTCAGATGTCTTGCTCACCTTGCTTGCTCATGTACTTTCACACAAGCACTTGACATTGTTGAGCAATAAATTGGCATTCTGGCCAGGAGATTGCAGTTTGCAGAAACTCACTTCGTAATTTTTAGTACTCCTTGCCCCAAAAACATTCAGACTGCTAACAAAAATTTTTTCTTTTCCAACTCTGCAAGGCCTACCCAGTAATCAGCCAAATCTGCTGACCCCTGACAATGCCTCTCCTTAGCAGTACTGTTCCAGACAAAGGTGACTGTTGGTGGTGGCTGGAAGGGGTGTCCTGAATGAGTGTCAGGCTGGGTTTTGGGATCTTTTCTGCACCTTTCTTTTTGCCATGGCCTCCACTGTGGTCTCACCAGTTCCCACCTTATTCATTGCAGCTGGTGCCTCTGTTTCCCATGAGCCTCATCCCCCTTTCTTCTGCCATGCAAAGACCACATCTGCCTTGTCTTTTTCAATGGTTCTCAGGGTGCCCATGTTAATTCAAAACCACTATACTTAGCTGAGGCAACAGTTTCCCTTAATGCTCCACTTCCACCTCCATGGAGCGCATGCTTTCCCTTTGAATGATACTGCTTGATAGTGATACGATTGCTATTTTGAGCAGGACGATTCTTTATTGAGCAGAACAATCCAGCACATTCCATTAGGTTCAGCATTCCACACCCCAGCCCACTGAATAGCTGCAGCTCCCCACTCTCAGACTTTGTGACAACTGAAGCATGTCTCCAGATATTTCCAGACACTCCCTGCTTCCTCCTTTCCAAATGGCTACCTACTTCTGGTCCATGAACTGAACAGTGCAAAATTGCTTTCTTCAAGGATCAAGAACATCGAATCAAGAACATGGATAGGCTGAGCATCCTTTTCTTATGGAAGCTCTCACTATTGATATCTAGTGGCACCCCATGACTTTCTTCATGGGATGCTTACCTCCATGTGTTGGTAATAGCTGCTTTAATCATTGTTCCTCCCTCTCACCATGTTGCTCAGCCAGAAGTATCTATGAGCAAGTTACCAAGCCTTAAATCACTCAATCTCTCTGGCACTGGGCACAGTGCCTGGCACACAACGGGTACTAAATCTGGGTGTGATGAATAAACCAACAGGATGTTGATAATACTTTCCCTGATGACTCAAAGTTACTATTCCTAGGCACAGGGCTGCCTTTCAGGTATACTGAGCCACTTACTGTCTGTGGCTCTGCATTGGATGATGCACTTGTGCCCTGCCTGATGAATTTGTACATCAGGGCTTGGCATCATATCATCAACATGCCTGTCTGCAGTGATCCTTTGTGTCCTTTATAATCTAAGCAAAACGTATAGATTGCTGGGTGCAAACTCGAATGCATGATGTTGGAACATTAGCTACATTGGTGTAAGGTCTTTTCATTCTATGGCAGGGTTTTTGCAAGCTTTCTCACATTTGCAGTCTCCCCTCTGATTAGTGAAGCAGTCCTTTTTTTTTTATTTATTTATTTTTTATTTTTGACAGGCAGAGTGGACAGTGAGAGAGAGAGACAGAGAGAAAGGTCTTCCTTTGCCGTTGGTTCACCGCGCTCATCCGATGGCAGGAGCCAGGTGCCAGGTGCTTTTCCTGGTCTCCCATGGGGTGGAGGGCCCAAGCACTTGGGCCATCCTCCACTGCACTCCTGGGCCACAGCAGAGAGCTGGCCTGGAAGAGGGGCAACCAGGACAGAATCCGGCGCCCAAACCGGGACTAGAACCTGGTGTGCCGGCGCCGCAAGGTGGAGGATTAGCCTGCTGAGCCACGGCGCTGGCCTGAAGCAGTCCTTTTCTAAGAACCCTCTAAGCAGACATACCCTTTTGGAAACTACTTTTGGATGATTCCGGGGGGACTTTAAAAAGTAATATTCCTGTGCTAAAATAACCATTCATAGAATCCGGACTGGTGACAGAATAAATAGTTCATTCATTTCTGAAGGTATTTTCAAATTATCATTGTGTACCTTTATTCACAAAGTATTTTGGTACACTCTTTTAATTTAAAAAGGTTTTCTATTAGTAAAAACTAGGATATGGATCTCAAGTATAGGATCTTTCGAATCTTTGGTTTGTATAACCTAGAATTTAGAAACAATAAACTTTTTATTATAATTCATAAAAAATCAAGCCTATAACCATGTGGAACAGAGATAAAGAGAACAACCAGAGAGAAGTAAATGAGGAAAATAATTTTCCAGAAACTGTTCATATCTCATGGCTTTAAGTGTTTTCAATGCATATCATATTAATAAATTATATACAAACAACTTTTTGGTTCCTTATTTTATTTTCATTTTTTATCCTTATAATGTTTCTTCTTTATAAGATTTACAACAATTTGAGACAAAATTATATACACAGAAGAATGTTAAGTAGTTGTTTTAAAAATAGCTTGTTGCTTGCAAATAAGCCCTTATAATCTTATTCCCCCAAACATAATTTTATACTTTGCACTAAACCAAATAGCTTATGGTAAAACAGTATTAAATAGACAAACATAGAAAACTTACAACTGTAAATAACTTAACACAAAGCAGTTTGACTCTAATGTGGTGCTTAAACAAAGCAAATTATGATGCAATATGAATCAACTTCATTAACTGGACAAGCCCAACAAGGTACAAATCAGATAAGTGTTAGACCTTCAATGATGTGCAAATGAAATCTCCAACCCTGCATAGGTTCTTTTGGTTCTTGGGCTGTGTCCAATCCTACTCCAGAATAGCATTTGTTTTTACATCTTCTTGACTCTGTTACTGTAAAGAAAAAAAGAAAAAAAGTATAAGCAAAGACAGGGTGACTGCATTATGGGAATGGTTTTGGTACCTGAAGGCTGTATCATATGCCCTCAAAATCATCTCAGGATGCCAAGAAGTTCAGAATCTTCATGAGGAAATTGTGGTTTAGAGAGATGAACCCCGCTCAGCATAACTCAGGTAATAAAAGACAGAAGCAGGATTTGAACACTTATTCCGTGTCTCCAAGTTCAGTGTCTATGCCACAGTGGGGTAAGGGCCTTCCTCCCATTGATAAAATGTTGCCACCTGGTACTCGCAATCTAAATCAGAACCATTGATCTCTCTCTAACTAATTTTTATTTTTTCAGTTTTTAACTACCAACCAAATTTCAAGTTGTCATTAAATGACATAAAAAGGCATCTTTGCAACAAGAACTAGGTCATTGGTGACTATCAAATGCATGAGACACCTAACACATCATGTGAAAATCACAAAGTTAAAATAATAATTATGATGATGATAATCTGTAAGTGGGAAAATGGTCTTTGTTTTCTTGGACCAACTCCAAAATCCCCTTTAAAAATTTCGTAGCACTTAAGCTAAAGAATTCCAGCAAGTCTATGGTCAAGCCATTGCTCACTATTGTTTATACAAATATTTAGAGAAAGCTGATTGTCAATATTCCATACCTGAGGATATGCACAACTCTTTTCACCCATTCTTTCTTCGGATCGGCACACACAGACAAATTTTTCTTTGTGTGAAGGCTGAAAACCCAGAAAATTATTTGTATTTAATGAGCTTTTAAATGATATTCTAAAGGATATGTAATGAAAATTTCATTTTCCAGTTGATTATTGTATACATTAAACATTTCAGCTAATGAAGCAAAAGAAAATATAAAAAGAAAATCCTGATAGTTTCATGCAAGAAACGAAAGTGACTGTCTCAGACTTTTTCTGCATTGTAATAAATGATGAGACAATGGTGGGACGATAAAGTCCCAAGATGATTGTAGAAATGTGTATATATCTGTTTGATAACATATATCATTCCAAAACATAATATTTTTATATTAATCAAGAATACTATACATGATAATGTAGCTAATCTGTTTTACTTTACCTCCCTAACTTTTTTCTGGATTTCAAAACACACATCTTCCATATCCTGAGATAGCACTTTAATCGCCTGTAAATTCACCTTAGAAAGTGCTTGTTGGTGTCATATCATCTTCTTTTTTGTTTGAAAAAAAATCTCTAATTTTTGCTTTATTCCAGTATTATTGAAAATGAACTTAGAATTAGAAATTCACAAGTATAACAAAGTTATCTTCATCACATCAGTTATTTCTGAATGAAATTCAAAAAGGCCAAAAGTTTTATAATCAAAATTGTCATCTATTCCAGATATAATTGAATGAAAAACAATTAATAGCTTACATGATAGCATTGATGTCACACGCTTCATTGGCCAGCTGCTGTGTGAAGCCCACGATAAATCTGGGATGAATTCTACATTCTGTATACTGAAGACAGCAGTCAAAGTTACTTGCTGCTAAAAGTGAAATGAAAGGCATTGAGTCTACACGAATGACTTATCCTGTGATTGGTATTACGGGACAACCTAAAGTTGGTGATATCTAGTGAATCTGATTTACATGACAAGTAATCTGTTGTTCAGTAGAAGAGTTTCAATGTCTTTGAAACCTTTACTAGATCTTTGAGGTCCAATTTCACACGGTTTCCAGTTCTGTTAAAAATAGTTTGTGTGCTGGGAAGCTCTGCTTCAATAATACGGTTTAGAAACAAGTGATGTCTCATAAGTAGAATACTTTTAGTAGGAAATCCAAATTGACAAGATTTCATTTCACTCACTATAAACACTCAAGAATATGGATATTCTCCCATCTGCTAGAAAAAAATCTTACTAGACTACTTCCCAAATGTAGAAAATAGATGAACTGTCAGACTCAATCTGTTATCTGGCTAATGAGTATTAAGAAGCATGATTAGAAAGAAAAATGTGATTTACAGAAGCTACAAAGAAGTTACATTTTTAAAAATGCAACCTTTGGGAGCTACAACTAAAGTACTTTGAAATTGTAATATTAGTTCATGGGAATTGTTAATTTTGTTTGTAAGAGTTCAACGTGTGCATTTTCAGGAATGCATCTGTTGCTAAAAGTGATGCTGTCTTCAGTTATAAAGCAATAACTGGATACTTCCCTGAGTTAAATTACAGCACGCTGTCAGGTCAGGGACAAACATTATCTCATAGTTGGCAGGGGATACAGCCAAGGTCTAGTAAATACGGTGTCAAGTGCCGTGACATGCCGACGAAGGATGAGTTTTAAACTTTACTAAAGCTGAATAAACCAGAAATGGGAGTTTTCTCTACATTTTGGAATGATCTCATTTACTGATACTATTACACCAATTCCATCACTCCCAGAAACAGGACCTTGGCTTTCTTCTGAAGTTAAGAGGTCTCTAAGAGCCCACAACTCCCTAAATCTGCAGGGATTGACAGCAAATAAAACAGCCTAATCAGCAGCAAGCAGCAGTAATCCTGTCCTCCAATCACCAATGAGCTGACATCTCCCAGTGCTCTCTTGTACAGGTCCTAAGAGGCTTCTAGCCTTTAGGGACTGTCCAGAAGAGCTCAAAGCTTAGAGGGAAATAAAATAATTCTCCCCCTGTACTAACAGAAAGAGAGACACTTACCTTCCAGCTTGCTGCAGCGATGAAGTAGCAGCAATGACAACAATGCAGACAGAAGCAAAGATTTGCTACCACACGTCATTTTCAGCTCAAACAACAGATCTGCTCAATGCTGGGTACCCAGTGCCCTGGCGGTTCTGTTGTGTTCTGATAGCAACCTGGGATAGCCCTACTTATAGCAAATATTGGGAATGTACACAGAAGGCGTGTTCTCACACGGGGTTTTCCCCACTGATGAACCTGCCGCATCATGTCATCACAAAGACAACCCACAGGGAAAACTTCCTGCCTTTCCCAGATGTTTGGAAGGTGTGAAGGTTGGGGAAAGAGGGTGGTAGCTTGAGAAGGGGAGACTCCTATCAAGTCTTTGGATTCCTGTTCAGTTTTAATTTCATCTCTTTTGCCTATGAAAATAAAGGATTAGCAGCAATACAAAGGTCAACCCAGAACGGGAGCGTTCCAGTGTTCCTATTGTTACACCCTGTTTCCTTTCCATTGCCAGTCAGGCAAGGGGAGTAAGAGGTGGAATGTCAGGAATACAATTGCAGGGGTGACCCCCCCCCCGCCCCGCCCCGGCTGTCACAAAGCAGACCCTGAATTTCTAGACTAGTGTTGAGAGCAGGTGATATCCCCAGTAATGGGGGAAAATACCAGCCCCTAAGAAAGACACAAGCCACAGCTTCATCCTGTTCTGTAACCACTCTTCTGAGAAAGTCTATATTTACAGGCTCTAATCACTTTTGAAGCCCAGGAGAAAAAGTCCTCTTCTATTTGTGATGATGCACTTACATATCTCAATACAAAGGCTTAGAAAGATTGAAGGAATAAAACCTAGAGTTGTAGTTAACTAAATATCAAATAACAGTGATAATGACAATAAAGTAATGTGAATCCCTAATCCATGGTGGTATAATAAGAAATGTCCACTAGACAAAAACAGGTTGAAAGTAACAGGACCTAAAAGATGTACCAGGTACACAGCAAACAAAGGAGAAGAAGAGTCCCACACCCACAGTAGAGAAGATCAATTTTTAAAACAAAAAAGCATTGTAAAGACTAGAGGGCCTTACCAATGATAAATAATTAATCTATTAATAACAAAAAATTATGATAATATGTACATTCAACATCAGCACCCCCAAATACACAACAAGCAAAAACCAACAGAATTGAAGGGAAGAAGAATTAAATCAACAAGAAAAAAATGTAAGTTTTGATACCATACTCTCAATAATTACTAGAAAGCCCAAACAGAAGATAAAAAAAAGAGACTTGAACCGCATTACAATACAACCAGAGCTAACAGACATCTACAGAACACTTCTCTTAACAACAGGATGGACAGCCTTCTCAAGTGAACATGGAACATCCTTCATGATAAAGCATATATGATGCTATAGAATAAGTCTCAATAAAGTTAAAAAGATTGAAATCATAACGTTTGACCATGTTTTCAAATCACAATGGAATTAAATGTGAAATCAATAAGAGAAGGAAAATAGGAAAGCTATGATATGCAGAAATTAAACCATATGTTCTTAATAATTAATGTGTCAAAGAAGAAACACTAGGAAAAGTAGAAAATACTTTGAGGTGAATGAAAACAAAAAGATAATACACCAAAATTTATGGAATGTAGTGAAAGCACTGCCCAGAGGTATATTTATGGCTGTACACACCTGCATTTAACAAAAAATAAGTGGCAGGTGTTTAACACAGTGGTTAAAAGCGCTACCTAGTATGTTTGCATCTCATAGCAGAATGCCTGGTTCAACTCCTGGCCATACTACTTTCAATTTTCAGTTCCAGCTTCCTGCTAATGTGCGGTCATGTGACAGAGTTCCTGCTTCCTGTCTTCTACCTGGCCCCAGCACTGGCTGTTATGGGCACAGCTGATGGAAAATCTCTCTCTTTCTCTCTCTCTCTCTTTGTGTGCACATGTGTGTGTTCTTCTCTCCCTTTCTCCCTCTCCTCCCCACCCTCTTTTTTCTCTTTAAAAAAAATTAACACCTTAACAAATAAGACAGATCTCAAATTATAGGCTGACATTCTACATAAATTAGAAAAATTAGAGCAAGCTAAATGGAACGTTTGGAGGATGGAAGAAGCAGTTGGGACTGATGAAGTAGAGAAGAGTAAAACAATAGAGGAAGTCCATGGAGCCAAAAGCTGGTTCTTTGAAAACATCAACAAAATTAACAAGTTTTGACTAGACTGAGACAAAAACTAAAGGAGAAAACAAGGAGGGAAAACTGCTAACCAAGAAAAAGAAGGGGCTCAATACTGACCTTAACAAAAATAAAAATAATTATAAGAAAATAGTCTGACTATTTGATGTCAATAAGTTCGGTAACTTAAAGACACGTTATTGAAATTGATTCCAGAGAATGCAGAAAATTTTAATTGATCCATAACAAGCAAAGATACTAAATTGATGACTAAAAGTTTTTCTGCAAAGAAAATCCCAGGACCAGATGGCATCACTGGTAAATTCTATCAAATATTCAAAGAATCAATATAAATTCTTCACACATTTAAAAAAAAACAATGGGGAGGAAACACTTTACAACTCCTTATATGAGCACAATAGTATATAGATTCCAAAATAAGATAAAAACATCACAAGCCAAGAAAGCTACAGACCAATATCATTTATGAATAGATACACAAAAAACCTCAAAAAAGAACCTTGACTTGCAAGCTGCATTCATCAGCATACAAAAAGGATCATTCACCATAACCAGGTGAGACAGAGACACTTTTTGTTTATTTGTAGAAAATGAAATGTAATTTTAATAGAATAAAAGACAAAAGCAAGTCAAAAACATTTGAATCCAACAACTTCTCATGGTAAAAATACTAATCAAGCTAGAAATAGTAGAGGATTTCCTAAACCATTCATACTGGTCATTTTTGAAAACCTGACAGTTAATACCATGCTCAATGTGGAATGAGTCCCCAGAGATTCTTTCCCCCAGAGATCAAGAACAATACAAGGATATCTGTTTTTTCCACTTTTATTCAACATTGTACTGGAGGGTCTAGCCAGGCCAATTAGCAAACAAGAGAGTTCCACGTTGGAACTAGGCATTCAGATTAGAAAGGAAATAGTAACTATCTCAATTTGCAGATAACATAGAATATCCTGAAGAATCCACTTTAAAAACATTATTTCAAATAAGTTCAGCAAATAGGTTCAGCATAATTCAACATTAACATACAAAAAGCAACTCTATTTCTAAACACCATCAATGAACATCCTGACAAAATTTAGAAAAACACTTTCACAATGGCATCAAAAATAATAAAATATCTAGACATAAATTTGACTAAAGAAAATGGAACTGAAAACTACAAACCATTGTTTTTGAAAGTTAAGGGGGCTAGTGTTTGACCCAGCAGTTAAGATGCCACTGAGACACCTACATCCTGTATTAGAGTGCTGGGATTCAAATCCCACCTCCTCTACTTTTGGTCAGACTTCTGCTAATGCACACCCTGGGCGGCAGCAGGTGGTGGCTCATGTGTTTGCCTCCTTCAGCTCAGTGGAAGGCCCTAACTGAGTTCCAGGTTCAACTTGGCCTAGTCCCAGCTATTGCAGGCAATTGAAGAGTGAATCAGCAGATGAAAAATCCCTCTCCCTTTCCCTCTCTCTCTCCCTTTCCCTCTCCTCTCCTTCTCCCACACCCTCTCCCCCACTTCTCTCTCTCCCTCTCCCACACCATCTCTCCTCACCCTCTCCCTCTCCTTCTCCCATACCCCTCTCTTCTCATCCTCTCTCTCCTCTCCCTCTCACCCTCTGTCCTTCTCCTCTCCCTCTCCCACATTTCCCTCTCCCTCTCTTCTCCCTCTCTCAAACCCTCCCCTTCTCTCTCCCCCTCTCCCTCCCCCTCTCCCTCTTCCTCTCACTCTCATTCTCCCTCTCTTTCTCCCTCTCAAAGAAAATAAGATTAAGATGGTACCATTACCAAAATTGGTCTACAGATTCAGCACAATTCCTACTAAAATCTAAGCTGGTTTCATTGTAGAAATGAAAAAGTCAGTACTCAAATTCCTATGGAATTACAAGACACTCTGAATAGCCAAAACAGCCTTGAAGAAGAAAAAAGTTAGAGGACTTATGTTACTTGATTTCAAGACTTACTACAAAAATATACCAATCAAGACGTGCAGTATTGGCATATAAACATACACATCAATGGCATATCAAAAAAAAAACCTCTTATCATAGTCAATTAGTTTTTAAGGCAACAAGACTCTTGGGTAGGAGAAGGAATTGTCTTCAACAAACAGTGCTGGAAATTATGGATATTCACATGCAAAAGAATGAATTAGACTGTTAGCTCATACTATACACAAAAATTAAACTCAACTGCTTCATACATCTAAATATAAGAGACAAAACTATGAAACTCTAGGAAGAAAAGAAAGGAGTAAATCTTTACCACCTTGAATTAGGCACTGATTTTTTAGAAACAAGGCCAAAAGCTCAAAAATTAAATGAAAAATAAACAGAGTTATAACAAAACTAAAACTTTTGTGTTGCAAAGGATACTATAAAGAAGGTGAAAGCACACCCAGAGAAAAAAGGAAGTATTTGCAAACTAATATGTCAGAAAAGATTCATATCCAGAATATATAGTGAATTCCTACAATGCAATAATAAAATAAATAACCCAATTAAAAATGAACAAAATAGCTGAATAGAAATTTCTCCAAAGAAGATATATAAAAGTCCAACAGCACAAGAAAAGATGCTCAGCATTACTAGTCATCAGTGAAATGTGAGTCGAAATCACCATGACATACCCCTTCACATCCACTAGGATTGCTATAATCAAAAACAAACAAACAAACAAACAAAAACAAATAGTAAGTGTTGGCAATGATGTAAATAGACTGTGACCTTTGCACATCACTGGTGGAAATGCAAAAGTGACAGTCATTTTGGAATTATCATTGAATTTACCGAATGCCCACATGACCCAGCAATTTCACGCTTAGGTACACACTAAATAGAAATGAAAATTTACAGGGGGGTGCTACATTGTGGCAGGTAAGCCTCTACCTGCAACACCACCATCCCATTTGGGCGCTTGTACAAGGCCCAGCTGCTCTACTTCCAGTCCAGCTCTCTGCTAGTGCACCTGGGAAAACAGTGGGCCCCTGAACCCAAGTGGGAGACCTGGAGGAGGCTTCATGCTCCTGGCTTCAGCCTGGCCCCCCAGCCATTTTGGCCATTTGGGCAGTAAGCCAGTGGATGGAAGATTCTCTCTCTCTCTCTCTCTCTCATTCTCTCTCTCTCCCCCTCCCCCCTTCTCCTTCCCTCCTCCTTCCCTCCTCCTTCTTCTTCCTCTCTCTGAAAATCTGCCTCTGAAATAAATAGAAAATAAATATTTAAAAAATAAATTAAAATTTATGTTCACACAATTGGTGTATTAATGCCTTTAATATTTAGCTATTAAGTAGAAATGCTGGCCGGCACCATGCCTCACTTGGCTAATCCTCCACCTGCGGCGCCAGCACCCTGGGTTCTAGTCCCCGTTGGGGCGCCAGTTCTGAACCAGTTGCTCCTCTTCCAGTCCAGCTCTCTGCTGTGGCCCGGGAGTGCAGTGGAGGATGGTCCAAGTGCTTGGGCCCTGCACCCGCATGGGAGACAGGGAGGAAGCACCCAGCTTCTGGCTTCGAATTGGCGCAGCATGGGCCATGGCGGCCATTAGGGAAGTGAACCAACGGAAGGAAGACCTTTCTCTCGGTCTCTCTCTTGCTGTCTATAATTCTCTCTCTGTCTCTCTCTCTCTCACTGTCTAACTCTGCCTGTCAAAAAATAAAAATAAGTAAATACTGTAAATGTCATCAACTGAATAACAGAAAAATAAAATGTGAAAATTTTGCCTAATTGAATGTTATTCAGCAATAATAACCAATGAAGTATAATAAAAAGTGCAAAATGGGTGAACTTGGAAACACTGTGCTAAATGAGAAACTCAAGAACAATAAGTCTGTATCATATGTGATGGTCAGAATTGGCAAATCCATAGATATAAGAAGCAGAACAGTGACTGCCCAGGTCTGGGCTGGAGTGTTGGGAGAAGGAAAGGGACATGGGAGGTGACTGTGAATGGGTGTGTGTTTGATTTTTACTTCTTATCTAAAAATAGATATTGGCTATGATTGCATAGCCCTGTGATTATACTAGAAGACATTTAGTTATATACTTCAAAAAGAGTGAATTTTACGGTATGTCAATTCTATCTCAATAAAGCTGATAACAAAGCCAAGAATGTCCCATCTACCTATGTCTGACACTCACACCAGTCTTACAGCCCCTCTTTCTTTCTTATTACTGCTTCAGGTTCCTTGTAAGCTGAGTTAATTTCTCTCTCCTCTAAATCCTTTCATTTCTCCTCTTCTCCTTCTCCCTCATGTCG